>LR738710.1:606052554-606167753 GCA_902687465.1 Secale cereale | reverse complement strand
TGCAGTAATGGCCAAGTTACTAGTGGCGCACCGTGGTAGTGGTGCGCCATTAGTAGAACTACTAATGGCGCACCACTACCACGGTGCGCCATTAGTATTTTTTGAAAATAAAATAAAAACAAAATATGAAAAAATAATACTAATGGCGCACCGTGGGAGTGGTGCGCCATTAGTAAGTTGAACTACTAATGGCGCACCACTACCACGGTGCGTCATTAGTATTTTTTGAAAAAAAAAATTAAAAAAAATAAAAACAATATTTGAAAAAACATTACTAATGGCGCGCCGTGGATGTGGTGCGCCATTAGTAGTTCAACTACTAATGGCGCACTATCCACTGGTGCGCCATTAGTAGTTTTGAGAAAAAAATGAAAAAAAAAATTTGTTACTAATGGCGCACCACGTCAACGGTGCGCCATTAGTATTTGGATACTAATGGCGCACCAACACACGGTGCGCCATTAGTATATACTAATGCCGCACCGCATGTCTGGTGCGCCATTAGTGTCAATTCCATCTATAAGCCTTTTCCTAGTAGTGCACCATGCAATGCTCAAACACATGATGCAAGATATGATGCATATGAGCATGGGCAGGATATGATACATCTCCGAGGAACATGATGAGTGCACATGTGACATGGAAATATGCAAGAACACAAAACATGTAGGCGACACATCATGCAAAAGAAAGCAAGAACAAGCTTAGTCACATATGTAGCTATTTAGATGAACTATCCAAGCACCCAACAAGTTTTAAAAGTTGCTTAGCATGGCAAGGGGTGCAACTAAGAACAACAACATCATGCAAGCATTTTAAATGGGCCGGAAGGAACAAACAACAATTCCGGGAACTCCCATGTACATAAAAATGAATAAAGAACAGATCTGTGATAACCATATTTTAGAGTTGTTAAACATGTGAAGTAACAGTACCATCTTAATCTACACATTTTTTCACCCCAAATACATATAAAGTTTGTCAAATTTGGAGCTACGGTTATTTAGTTATGAATTAAACAAGTTTGAACATGTTATTAAACAAATATATTCAAACATCATTTGAATGGTTTTAACATGGCAGCAAAAAGCATATAAATGATCTACACTAAAAACTAAGCAGTTTTCATATATAAAGTATTTTGAAAAGATGCATATTTTAAAAGATATGAAATATGCAAACGATATGCAAAAACAAAATTTAAAATTAAAACAGAAAAGAAAAATAAAACTACACCGCCTCAGCCTGGTCTAGCCACGGTCGCTGACTAGTGGGCCCAGGGGCTGCTGAGGTGGCGGCTGTGTATGTGGAAGTGGGTGCGGGTGCGCAGTGGATGACAAGTGGGGGACATCTGTCAGTGAGACAGGACAAGCAAAAATGGGCTGGTTTAATCTGCGCCTGCGAGGATTCGAACTCTGGTCGCTGGGTTGCTAACGAGAGGCTCAAGCCACTGGGCTAGCTGCGTGTGTCTGACAGAGAAGGCACACTACACCTGAAGACTAGATACAGATAGCAGGCAGAGCCACTCGACGCCGGCGAACAGAGACGACAGGGAGGGCGTTGGGGCTGCTCTGGCGACCATATGGAACGGTGGAGGCTCGCGATGGGTTCCTGGCTGAAACCCGCACACGCGACACGCGTTGGCTGCACCTAACACACACCACAGTGACGCCGGCAACCTCGAACAGAAGCGGCGGCGACGAACTGCGGCGAGGCCTAAACAGGCCCTATCGGAGCGACGGAAGCAACTAGCAGAACCTCCACAACATGGAAAAGACGAGGGATGCAAGCAACGGTGCTAAGGGGGTCGGAGCACTCGTCGGCCATCAGGTCCAACGGCGGCGAGCTCGGCGCACGATGAACTAGCAGCTAGAGCGAGAGATCGAGGGGGGGAAATGCATGGGGAGGACCAGAGGCTCACCACGAACACGATGATGTGCTCGGACTGCTGGGAGGAGGTCGGAGTCGACGATGAAGACGATCGAACACCCGCGGTGGCCGGAGTTGAAGACGAGGTAGAAGAACTCGCATGAGAGGCGTTCGGCTCCGTGTAGTGGACGTCATGGACGTAGTCGACGACGAGGAAGAAGACTGGCAAGGTTGGCGAGGCAAAGGAGGTCGGGGAGCATGCCGGTGACGAGGTCGTGCTCTCAGATGCGTGCGGGTCACGATGTAGGTGGGAGATCTGGTGGCCTAGAGCACACCGGACGGCGGGGAGATGAAGAGAGGAACCCTAAAGGGTTGGTGGACAGCGAGAAGGCTTAAGAGGAGGGCCAGTGCGACGGAGCGGGGCGGCGTCGCGCTCGTGCACGCGGTCCCCATGGCGAGCGCGCGAGCTGGACGAAAGGTGGGCGTGGGTGCGGCCGCGGTCGCTGACGCGCGGACCCGACCCAGCCACGTGTAGGCGACGCAGAGGGGGGCGCGTGGGTGCGTGGGTGAAAGAGGGAGTGAGGGACGCTGCGGGCTGGCTGGCGTGGGCTGCTGCGCTGGCTAGCTGGGCCGGCCTGGTGGCCGAGGCCCAGTTGGACTGCGGGCTGCGGCTGGAGTTTCACTGCCGCTGCTGCTGCTTTCCTTTATTCTTTTTCTTTATGCAGAAAAACAAAAAAGAAAATCCCAGGTTAAAAGAAAAGGAATTAGGAGGAAATAAAAATATTCCCTAGCTCCTGGAATTATGCCCTATTTTATAAAAATGAGTTGGACATTTTTAGAGGTAGAAAAATAAAACATGTTTGAATATGATTCAAACTTGATTCAAACTTCTGTCATTTTTGAACCTGACCAAAACATTTCAAAATAAGGTGAGGTTTTGCAAAGTGACTTAGGACAAGGTGCCAAAGAAGTTGAGAGGAGATGAATATTTAAAGAAGAGGGTAGATCCCACTTGCAAAATTTAAAGAAAGGGAAAAGAGAGAGAGGGAAGTGGTGAAAGTTGGGGGGGGGGGGCTTAGGGATTGGACATGACCTTGCATCAAACCACCATAGCATGAGCAAGAAAACTCTCTAGACCTAACAAAGATGAGAAAAGCACATTGACAATATGAAATGCCATATGATGACCATGATGCAATGATGATGATGATGAAGCAAATGCATGAATGCATAATGAAAGAAAACATGGCAATGCAAATGAGATGACAAGGCATAATTGAAAAAGAACCCCCAAGGAAAGGATAAGGACCAAATGGTAATTGTATATATTGCCATATGGAAATTTTACATCTGGGGTGTTACAACCACCTCCTTTTCTTCATCGGGAGACCTGATCTCGAGTCCGTTTGGGGCCCCGGAGAGTGGAGATCGTCGGCGTCGTCATCATGAACCATCCTCCATAACCAATTTCATGATGCTCACCACCGTGCGTGAGTAATTCCATTGTAGGCTTGCTGGATGGTCATGGGTTGGATGAGATTTATCATGTAATCGAGTTAGTTTTGTTAGGGTTTGATCCCTAATATCCACTATGTTCTGAGATTGATGTTGCTATGAATTTGCTATGCTTAATGCTTGTCACTAGGGCCCGAGTGCCATGATTTCACATCTGAACCTATTATGTTTTCATGACTATATGTGTGTTCTTGATCCTATCTTGCAAGTCTATAGTCACCTACCGTGTGTTATGATCCAGCAAACTCAGAGTGACAATAACCGGGGCACTTCCTAGTGATGACCATAGTTTGAGGAGTTCATGTATTCACTAAGTGCTAATGCTTTGGTCCGGTACTCTATTAAAGGAGGCCTTAAGATCCGTTAGTTTCCATTAGGGCCCCGCTGCCACGGGAAGGTGGGACAAAAGATGTCATGCAACTTATTTTCCATAAGCATGTATGACTATATAAGAAATACATGCCTACATTACATTGATGAATTGGAGCTAGTTCTATGTCACCCAAGGTTATAACTACTACATGATGAATATTATACAATGACTATCATTGCCGATCCATTGCCTATGAGTTCGTTCCATATTGATACTTGCTTTGTTACTTTTGTTACTACTGTTGTCACCATTGCTACAAAACTGCTAATGTTACTTTTGCCATCGTTACCGTTACTTCCATACTACTTTGCTACTAAATACTATGCTGCAGATATTAAGTTTTCCAGGTGTGGTTGAATTGACAACTCAGCTGCTAATACTTGAGAATATTCTTTGGCTCCCCTTGTGTCGAATCAAATTTGGGTTGAATACTCTACCCTCGAAAACAGTTGCGATCCCCTATACTTGTGGGTTATCAGTAAACATACACTATGCATTTATTCATAAAGCTATTCATCTGTACATAACAAATTGAGTATGGTGGAAAACATGCCTGGATTTTCACAGCTTTGCTCAAGCCATCCGGTAACCGCCGTCGGACCTCGCAAGTCAGAACAATAGTTTACATCGCATCAACTTTGCGACAGATTGTGTTGACAAATATCCTATAGAGTCTTCTTTAACTATAAATGCAATCTAGAATATGGAGCAACGAAACATAGTACATTGCCTACAAAGAGTCTTATTTGACTACATCAAGATAAATACAACTTTACTTGTTGGACTGCTTCGTTAGAAACTGAACCTCTGTGGCAGAAAGTATCGCTAACCGTGTTAACAACCAGCAACGCTTTGTCAAAGAACCTACAAAGGACCTTGAAAGAAATAGGACAAAAGAGTATATATCAGTATGCTAATTCGATGCAAGATATAAATGGATGGGTGAACATGGCTTGTAAATGAAGTAAGTAATAAGCGTACACCAAAAAACTTGGTATGTGAAAAAAGCATACCAGAGTAGCACTAGAGAGGGTGTGTTGGCGCTTTCCAAATTCATGAACCTTGAGCGTATGGCTCTAGATTGTTGGGACGAACATGCGGTACAGTGACCATTAAAAGACTATCGGACGAAACTTGTTTTGACTATAACTTTCAATCTGTAGGTAAGAATGGTGCAAATAAGATAATGTTAGAAAGCTATCGACATCCTCTACAACTTTGATTTTATGCCCTTATCAAAACTCTTGATAGTTTAAGCCTAGTTTTGGAAGTTATTCTTCTGTTTCCGGTACCTAATTAGCAATTGCATTAACCAGGCATCAATTAATCTAATCGATCCATCAGACCATATTATAGGGACTAACATACAATTATATTTTGAGGCAAAAGCTTCAGCTCAAAGATGACGAATTTTGTCCTAAATCTTGGCTAACTCCTCTCCTTTCTTTTCTCCCCCATAGTCTTCTCTCTCCCTGGAAATTTCCCCTAGATATGTAATAGCCCAAGAGTAGCAGCAGTAGCTCACCTCTCAAGGCCCCTCTCCCCGCTCCATCGCATCTGCAATCCACTTCTATAAATGCGGGTAGACAACATCACCTAATCTTGCATAATCTAAACCAAGAAAACACATCAAAGAACCAGGTTAGAATCAAAGGAGAGAGACGGGAGGGAAGATACCATGGTCCATGGGAACCAAAATCAAGCACGGGAGGGAAGATACCACCAGGGGCGAGATTGTGAAAGTCGAGGGAGATGAGGCTGCTGGCTGGAATCGACCACCATGCCAAACCCTATTTGGATAAAGGAGGAAGGAGGCCACACAATAACAAATTAAGACCTACCGTTTCTCTCCACCATGTGGGTGAGAGTGCAAAGCTGTACACAATCAGATCTTGATGAGGCTATGGGATGCTGGCCTAAAGAGCTTGACCATCAGGGGGCATTCGTACAGATCAGCTCTTCTCCAGATCGGCTCCGCTACCAGATCCATGTTGTGGCGATAGGAACCATGGGATATGTGGGGTGGCGGTGAACGGAGGTAGCGCAGGGATCGAGGGCACTGCGCGTGTGGGCGGTGGCGAAGGGATGGAGGCCTCGCTCATGCGGGCGAAGTACTGGATTTTTTCGTTGGTTTTTCTACGTAGGTTTATTTTCGTTCATTTTTTGGGCATGCGATGGGATTACCTGGAGGCATCGCTCCCTCCTAACGTGGTTTTGGTTGGGTTTTTTTATCCAGGGGATCGTTACCTGCGGTGGAACTGAGAGGTGAGAGGAGAGACGAAAATAAACCAGGGGAAGGGTGGGAGGTGGGACGAAAAAACGTGGAATGGAAGGCCCAACACGAGTCTACAAGAAGAAAGGTTGCGTAGTAGACATCAGGTGTAAGGTATAAAATATTTTTCATAGCTCATCGGACATTCGCTAAATTTTAACTCGGATATTCTTTTCTGCAATCCAATTGTAGAAACATAGTTTTCTTGTTACAATAATGTCTACTCCATTGTGGAAATTGTTTGAAACATTTCAAAATGTCCAGATTTATGTCTTAATTAGTAGTATAAATATCTACTTAAGTCATCCTTGAAGATAGATAAATCCACTGCTTGCAACAATACCGATGGACTACACCAATCAATATGCAGATTTCCAATTATTGTGTTGCTCATTCCTTATGGCATGTCAACGGTATTTTAGTGTACTTCACTATTTGGATGAAAGTTGCAAGTGTCCGATGATCCGTAATCATATGCCTCCAAAATCCATCACTATGAAATTTCTCCATGCGGGTTTCTCCAATGTGACTAAATATAGTGCCACACATATGGTATTCTTTCGTTCTAGCAACATTTAGCGATAGTGTGGATGTTCGATTATAGTATCAATATTCATAATCTACACCCTATTCACAATAGGAGTACGGCTCTTTCGTTCATTACATTGAACAACTATTGTTTTAATATGAACAACCTCCTTACAACTTCTATGCAATGGGCAAGAGTGTTCAAAACTTTAAAATGAATTATGACAATACATTCAGAGGTAATATGTTAATGAAAAATTATTATAACTTTTACAAAAATGTCAACACATATTTTAACCTCATTAATTTGTTTTCGGTCGTAGTAATTCTTGCATCGATTCGGAACAACATGCAATCGAGTCAGTATCCTTGTGATCAACTTTTAACCACAATTCTAAAAAAAATTAGTGTTTAACAATTTAGTCACAATTTTCAAGAACCGCTTTACTTGACCGACTTTCTCTACATCTTAATACTTGTATGACATTCATAACCCGAGCTAGACATTCCAACCCTCTTTTCCTTCCGCCTCTAAACTTCTTATAGTTTACTTTCAATATTTCTCCCACTCAACAGAAGAATCATCTAACTTTTTAAGAGTGGCATGAGCGCCGAACTTCCCCAGGCATATAAGTCTCGTCACATCCTTTGGTTTTGTTCTCTCTCTCTTTACGTTCTCACATCAACGCATGACTGGCGTTCTTCCGGATCTTACGCATTTCAGTCTTAAACATAGTCGAACAATTCACTAGATCTTGCAAACAAAACACTTATTTATATATCACATATACTTTAATCTTTGTTTGTTATTTAAAATATTGTTTAGTTCCAAGAATATCAAATAACTATCCCAAAAAAATTGAAGTTCGGATTTTACGAAAGCAAGCAGACCGTAATGCAATTTTAACTCTTGGGTCGAAGGATATAAGTCTCGTGATTGATAGCATTAGTGGGAGAGCATTGGAAGCATGCAATAGGACAAAATCCTTCTTTGAATTCTTAGAGGACAATCCTCTCAATCGTAAAAGATTAAACCTGCTAAATAACAGTCAATCAATTTCAACAACAAAGGTGGAACGATGAGCCATAATTCTACAACTATAAAGCGAACTACACATAGACATTGTCCATCATTAATTTGCACTGGTGATTTAAACTAAATTAATACATAATTGTTCTCCCACTCGAATAAATATATCTCATAACTGATTTAAAGTGATTCAAGAGCCAAATCTAGTTCTCAGCCATTGATGTGGACATCACTCATGACACAAATTTTTCGCCGGTGGGAAAACTTTTGCAGATCATATCCCCATATGACTCTTGTTCATATTTTGATGCTTTATGCTCCAAGCTCAGGATGATTCTACTAGCAGTTCAAGACAACCGAGTGTTATCTGCTTTCTCAGCCCGACCTTGCCCGTCTTACACCTCGCGTCCCGTTTGTACTCATGTGGACACGACGTACTCTGGAAGGCTCCGTGTTATAGATTGTTGCAACACTGTGAAGAGCGCCTTTTCACTTGATATTTATTGTGAGAGGTCACCTTAATAATTGACTACTGCACAATCAAACGGCGCAAAAAACAAAGTGATAAACACCTCAGGCAATTCATAAACGCCTAATATGGTATAGCCTTAGGCGCCGGCGATCTTCGTGACCATCTTCAATCTCTGGTTGAAGCGTCGTGACGACCAATATTTTGTTTTTGTGGCATACATTTCAAAAACATTGCCGTGATGACAATTTCAAAAATGTTGTTGTGGCGACCATTTCAGAAAATGTTGCAGTGGCACCAAATTCAGAAGCCATGGCACAAAATTATAGCTCCTCGTCTTGCGCCTAGTACACCTTCTCCTCGCCGGGGTCCTCCGTGTATGGTTGCCATCGTCACCCATAACCTGTTGGCTATATCTACTATATTTACATTAATGTGGCAATCTCGTGACGTGCAGGTCGCTTAACATTACAACATATAGCCATGTCATACATAAACTCATTATCACGACGAAGGCTATACCACATCATATGCATACCCTGCAAAAACCAAGTTAGACGTCCTCTAATCAGTTTTAGCAAAAATTTAGTTACGCGATTAGCCCGTTTTAACAAGTAATACTAGCTAGATTAAGTAATTTAGGTGATGATTCTTGATGCTAGATTAAGTTTCGAGGTGTGCGAAAGAAGAGACTTAATTAAAAGTCTCATCCCCCACACCAAACTTCGTCTAATACACATAAAACCCTAGAAGACAATCCATCTTCAGCACCCTCTTGTGTACGTGACGGCTCACTATTCTAGATTATGGTGAAGCCCACGGAACTGTTAGCAGATCATCGATAGCTAGAGCCGATCGATTGTGAGAAGCTTGTAAAAGCGGCACCATGTCGTCGATGAATTGAACCAAAGCAACACTCGAGGGAAGCATAGCAAGAACATCAGCCCTCACAATCACATGTGATATAGATCGCAACCTGCATCTAATCATATAAGATATAATTGCTCATAATGCCACTGTTGAGATCGTAGTAGAAAATTAAAAAATCCGCGCCTACGATCACCCAAGATCAATATGAAGGGTCGAGATCACGATCGCTATCGTCACGGAGTTGAAGTGAAAGAAGAACATGAAGATGTAGATCGTACTTGGAGTCCCTTGAACCATTGATGAACGATCCCGCGAAGCACCAACGAACAGTCCCTTAAACCGAAGACCGATAGCACGACCTCTCTACTTGGTTGCAAGCGTGCATCCTTCACAATCCAGCAACACTTTGCCATCCAGAGCTAAATGTCGCCGAAGAAATACAGGGAGGAGATTATAACCACACAAGGCTTCTAATTATGAGGACAAGAGGATTAGCCGAGCTATAATTAGTCAACTAGGACAAACTAGAACTAGAACTAGAGGAGGCTTCAAAACTTGTATGTTCAAAGGGTGGACATCCTCTAGTATATATAGGTTGGAGGCGAGAGGACGGGCGCCCCAAGGGGAGGGACTTTTCCACCCCTTTGGTCGGCCAAGGGAGGAGGAGTTGGACTCCTCCCCCACTCTAATTCAGCCCACTTCCTTAGGGAACAGAGGCGCCTCCCCACTTGGGCCTTTGTGGCCGAAGTTGCCTTCCACCTATTGGCCTTTTTAGGCCCTTTGATATTTAAATTAAACATAAATTGTTCTAAATACTTCCATATATATAGAACAATTAAGACCTTATTCTCATAACACCCCTTAAGACCTTATTCTCATAACAAAGGCCTTATTCTCATAACACCCCCCCCACTTAACACAAGTTTCTAGCGCGGCAGCGCCCCGAGGACAGCAACCCCCTTCCCACCCCGCCTTCTAGCGCGGCAGCGCCCCCGCGGCCGGCGGCGGCCCCCTATCTTCTTCCCCGGAAGCCATGGCCTCCCCTTCTTCCCCACACGCCACGGTACTCCCCCCAGCAACACCAGCTTCTTCCCCGCGCCGCCACACTCCCCCAGCACCTCCAACCGCCGGATCCGGCCGCGTGCGCCGCACCCTCGACCAACCCGCCGCCGGCGCGCCCCGCCATGATACCAGCGCCTCCCTGGTGTTGGATCAAGCCCCATCGTGCCACCAGCGATGGAATCGAGCAGCAGAAGGCCAAATCCGAGCACACTGCTGACCCCCGCGAGCTCGGCTCCCTCGTTGCACCCATACCTACGCCTCCTTCCTCCTTCCCAGGGCTGGATCCGCCAAAGTCCACGGTTCCCGTCGACCCTGAACTTCCCTGCAGTCCGGCGACTGCCGCCATGTTGTCCACAAAAATGCGGCCGTGCAGTACGCTAACCACCTCATGTGGCCTATCTCTCCTCCCATGGCCTTACCCGACCACTTCCCATCGCCTTTGCCTCTCCCAGGCCACCAACCACCTACCCTCCAACACCGCACTTGGGGTCGGGGCAAAATCCCTCCTTCTCCCAATGCGCAAGTAGCAAAGAGGCCACTGGGATTCAGCGGGATTCAAGACTTCAGTGATCGTCGGCTCCATCTGCTATGGCGCGAGGAGAGTGGCAGAAGCGTACATGAGGTCCTCTCCAAGTAGTTCGCATGGGAGGGGGTGGTACGACGCGCCAACCTCCTATGCAGTTCTGTGGCGCTCGTTGTGCAGCTCGTCGGTCTTAGCGATGTGCTGGGGCGCTGGTGTCTTTCCACTTCCTCCTCTCCTGATGAACAAATGCGAGATTGTTCTTTTTTCATACGCGGAAGCACACTCTGTATGTGTGAACAACTTCATGTTTTTGAGTATGTGGTTCCCCGTCGAGTGTGTGCGCTCTTGCTGCCTTTGTGGTGCGGGCAAGGAGAACATGCGGTCCGCCCTTTGCTGGGTGCTTCGTCTCCAAATTAAAAAGCTTTATTTGCTCTCTCTCTTTTTGCATATTTTCGATTTTGCAGTTCCCGGCGAGCCGTTTGAGTGGTGCAGTGCTCGCGGATCAGGCGTGCATTGCAGTGCACCTCGGACCCTTCGTCAGGCCTTCTGTTGTTCGGTAGTCATTGGCGTGCAGCTCGCCCCCCACGCGGTGTACAGTTCTATTCTGCCTCCTAGGAACTGCACCTCAACCCATGTCGACTCGTTGGAAATATTTTTTGAAGTTGACTTTTGATGGTTTGCAGCAGATTGAAAAACATCGCAAAAATAAAAAAAATTAGCTTAGACCAAGAATGCAATTATATTGCTTGCTGCAATTCACTTGGGTATTTGTTGGAGTGCGCAGCATTGCTATCTGGCTGGTGTCGGCTAGCAGTTCCCAGGCACGGTGGTACTGAGAGTTCCCTTGTGCAATTTGTATGCTTATTTCAATGTTTTGAGAGGTTCAATACCGCTACTGTTGAGACCGGTTGTATTGTGCCCATGAGCACCATCAACAGCCATAGATAGTGGCGCAACACAGAAAGAGTGCGTGCAGTTTGGTCGGCTCGGTCGTGCATTACTTTGTATTTTTGAGCGGTTCACTTGTTCTTTAAAAAATATTCAAAGAAAAGTTGTAGGGAGGTAACAGTCTTTTAATGCAATGTAAATTATAATACAAACCATTTGCCCCTTTCATGCAGCTCACTAACATTGACAATGTAGTCCAGACGAGACTAAAAAAAATTCAACAGAAACCAAAACATCTCGAAGAAGCTCGTTTCTTATCAGATGTAGTTCACTCGCTGAGTCCCCGCGGTCCACTTGTTAGAAAAAAAAGACAAAAGAAAACTTTTTTTTTTAAAAAAAGACAAGAAACCATGAAGTTCACTTGACTGTCTGATGCAGTGCGCTTTTCAGTCACAAGCAGTGCGGTTTGCTGCCATATGCAGTATACACGACGATTTGGGTGTCGCAAAAACAGTGTCCGCGTTTTGGTAAATTCAAAATTGCTCTTAAACCATAAGGAATTAGAGAGCGTATTCTACATGAAAAAGTTCTGCCTTGTCGATATCTTTCCAATGTTTTATGATTTGAATCATTTCGAACAGTGGTTTGAAAAAATTTACGAAAAAACGGCTGCAGCCACTCATCATCTGCCACAGGATTTTCAAAATTAACTAAAAACCGTAAGGAATCTCGAAAACATTTCAACATATGAAAGATGCGCCTTGTCCATAGCTTTCCAACGATATATTACACGCATTATTGCAGTAAACGGTTAAAAAACTGGAACAAAAATAATACCGACAAATTTGAAAAAATTCAAAAAACTGAATTCCGCGATTTAGTACATTTGAAACTGCTTTTAAACCGTAACGAATTAGACAAAAAATTATATATGAAAAAGATGCGCGCCGACGATATCTTTCCAACGGTGTATCGTATGCTTCATTCCGACGAGCGGTTTAGAAAAAACGCAAAAAACGCTAGTTGCCATTATTCGTCGGTCGCACCGTTTTCAAAACTGCTCCTAAACCGTGCGGAATCTCGAAAAGTGTTCAACATGGCGAAGTAGCGCATAATCCATACCTTTTCAACGGTATATTACACGCATTGTTCCGACAAACGGTTAAAAAACTAGAGCAAAAAAAGTACGAAAAAACAACACGTACAGTTTTTTCAACATGAAGTTCACTCGTCTTTGTGTTACAGTAAGAGTGCAGTGCCCTCGTGTTATGCGTGCAGTGCGGAAGTATTTTCCACCTATAAATAATTTATCGGTAATACCGGTATTACCCGATACTCACCAAAACCCTTTCGGTGGCCCCAAAACGCTTTCGGATCCTCTCGGAACTATTCCGAATATTCATGAAATGATTCCAAAAATATATTCTCATGACTCATGTCCTACTAAAACTCACCAGATCGTGATTGTCTTAAGCTTGTGAACCCGTAGGTTCGGTAACTCATAGATATGAACGAAATCCCTTCGTTCAATGACCGACAGCGGGACCGTGGATGTCCATATCGTTCTCTGTGAGCATATGAATGATATTTGAGTGAACCTTTGGTTATCGTCTGATGTTCCCTTTGCTTCTCTATATTTCACGAACCCGGGATGCATCAGTATCTTCCCAGGTCATCAACATGTAGGGATGAAAATGAAGTGGAAACTTTCTGCTTTTCCGGAAGAAAAATGAAAATGGAGAAGAAACATGAAAACAAAAACGAAAATTTGCAAAACAAAGTGGAAATGGAATTTCTACGCGGAAACGGAAAGAAAAACAAAACCGTGTTTTCCGGTGGAACGGGCGTGGAAACGAAACTTTTCGTTTTCGTGAATATGAAATATCCTTCTTGACTATAGGCCTATGACTGCTTTGTAGTCCAACCACAAAATAAAACAGAATGACACAATGAGTAGAATGGATCATTTAAGGCCCAACTTCTACTACCATACATGTACTCAGCTTGACCCTATATGACTATATGCAATTGTCCAGTACTACCACCATACTACGCTAGGGTGCTAACATAATGATACTATTTTGTAGCGATGTTAACAATTCATTAAATTTCTTTGTTTTTGTGTGTATTTCTCTAGGATTCAAGGGGGCTTTAAGTTCTAGTCAATGCCCACTTTTGTTTTCGTGTATGCTTTGTATTCGCTCTATGTCCATTTTTTGTAGTATCTATTTTCGTATTCGTTTCCGGGGTTTCCGTATTTGTTTCCGCTTGTGAAAACAAATGTGGTAGCACTCAGTTCCGTCCATTTCCATTCCGTTTTCATCCCTATCAACATGCTCACTATACGGAAATCCTCGTCACCGGTTTTGTTCTTCTTTCTCGTTTTGTGTTCCGTCATCCCTGTGATGAAGTCCCATGTGTTTGACTAGACGATGATAGATGTCATCTCACCGAGAGGGTTTTAAGAATATCTCTCCATAGCCGGAGGAGCAAATCCCACTCTCGAGCTATCTAGTCTCTTGTCAAACTTCCCGATGAACCTATAAGTTGTCGTTATAATCACCGTGTTACAGGTAACGTTTGAGCAACCCCAAAGCCCATCGTACGGTAAGAAGTGACTATGATACTCTCAAGGTATAAGGAGCAAAGTGACACATTAACACTCCGTGTTATTACAATTGAATTCATATGATATTAATTCAATTCATAACAAACTAGTTTGGGTCGATTCAATATGATCATCTTCTAACGTCAAAATCTTAATATTGTTTTAGGTATCGGGAAAACATGATCACCAACAACACTTGAGCTAGTCTTAGAGGAATATGAGTTTTTCGCTGAATCGCATATTCCAGAATCATAGAAGTTATAGCATGAAATATAAACACTTAATTATGTATGTGGAAAAACAATAATACATTATTATTGCCTCTGGGGCATATTTCCAACAAAAAAGCTCTATGGGGGCAATATCAGGGCCAAAGCCCACCATCATTATTGAAGCTTTGCATCACATGATCTTTGGGTTTGACATCCTTTTTGTTGCATGCTCGGGTCACATAATGACATCAATGTGCTACAGCAATCACCATTGTTTGCGAGGATGTCTGAAGGAAAATCACTCCTTGGCACTTTACTGTCAATGGGCACGAGTTACTATCTGGTTGGCGGTATCTATCATCCGTGGGCTACCTTTGTCAACACCATCTCTAGCCCAGTTGGCCAAAAAAATGCTCACATTCACCAAAAACAAGAAGCAGCTAGAAAGGATGTTGAGAGGGCATTTGGAGTTCTGCATGAACGTTTTGTGGTTGTTCGTGGACCAGCTAAACAATGGGACGTGAAGACGTTGTGGGATATGATGACATGTCGTGTGATCATGCACAACATGATCGTGGAGGATGAGGGTAACGATGTTGCCGCAAGTTTTGAATTTGAGAACATGGGTGGTCCTATCGAACTTTCTGATCAGAATCAAGCCACATTTGAAGAGTTTATTCAATTGCATCAACAAATTCGGCATCGAGCAACCCACGAGCAACTGAAGGAAGGTCTGTTTGAGCATTTGTGAGCGATCAAATGAGACAACAATGTTTAAGTGTAATATTTTAACTTACTTAAGTAGAACTGCCACTGCATTTGAACATCAACTATTATAGACTATATATATGCGGCTATTTGAGTGCGTGGGCTAAAAAAATTGACCGACATGTATGTGGGCAATGTTGGATGGACGACTCTTACATTAGTGTTTACAGATTGGCGCTCTGCCTGCGGGCAGATGCTGGAGCATATCTACGGTCAGTTTTAGAGATGCCCTTGCTTCTGTAAATTTACATTTTCTATTGGAGATGCTCAAGGAAGAATGCGGTGTGCGGGTGCGTGGGGCTAGGAAAACGCATATTTCCTATTTGGCGCCACATGCCCCAGTTAATGTGTATTTTTGTTAACTGACGCATGTGGCATCCAAGGGAGTCCTGGATATAGGGGTCCTCGGGAGGCCATATAACTCTTGGTGGGCCGTACTGATGGTCCGTGAAGATCATAAGTCGAAGATCATCTCTCATGTTCGGATAGGACTCATGTATTTGTATAATGGCAAGTTTTAGGTTCGGGTGTAACTTTTCCTTCCTCTGCAAGATGGTATGTACAAACCCTAGGGCCCTCTCGTGTGTATATAAACCAGAGGGTTTAGTCCGTAGAGGCTAACGGAGAATCTCAAATCCTCATAGGCTAGACTTTAGGGTTTAGCCAATACGATCTCGAGGTAGATCAACTCTTGTACTCATATTCAACATATTAATATAGCAGGAAGTAGGATTTTACCTCGATCGAGAGGGCCTGAACCTGAGTAAACATCATGTCCCCAGCCTCCTATTACCATCGATCCTCAGACGCATAGTTCGGGACCCCCTACCTGAGATCCGTCGGTTTTGACACCGACATTGGTGCTTTCATTGAGAGTTCCACTATGTCGTCGACGGAAGGATGATACGTCTCCAACATATCTATAATTTTTTATTGTTCCATGCTATTATTTATGAAATCTTGGATGTTTAATGGGCTTTATCATTCACTTTTATATCATTTTTGGGACTAACCTACTAACCCAAAGGCCCAGTCCAGATTGCTGTTTTTTGCCTATTTCAGGGTTTTGCATAAAAGGAATATCAAACGGAGTCCAAATGGAATGAAACCTTCGCGACAGATATTTTTGGAAAAAAAACACGCACGCGGAGCTTGAGGACCAAGTCAGGGGACAGAGAGGTGGCCCTCAAGGGTGGGAGGCGCGCCCCCTTCCCAAGGCGCGCCCCCCTGCCTCGAGGCCCCCTCAAGTGGCCATCGGTGCCCTCCTTCTTCCTATATAAGTCCACGTACCCCAGAAACTCCGAAGACAGAGAGAAAACCCTAATTCCACATTCGTAGCTTCAGTTCCCGTGGAGATCCCATCTTGGAGCCTATTCTGGAGCTCCACCGGAGGGGGATCCATCACGGAGGCCTTCATCATCATCATCATCGCCCTCACCATGAGTTGTGAGTAGTTTACCACAGACCTTCGGGTCCATTGCTAGTATCTAGATGGCTTCTTCTCTCTCTCTGGATCTCAATACAAAGTTCTCCTCGGTCTTCGAGGAGATCTATTCGATGTAATCTCTTTTTGCGGTGTGTTAGTCGAGATCCGATGAATTGTGAGTTTGTGATCAAGGTTATCTATGAAAGATATTTGGTTCTTCCCTGAACTTTTTATGTGTGCTCATAATATCCTTGCAAGTCTCTTCGAATTATTGGTTTGGTTTGGCCTACTAGATCTATAGTTCTTGCAATGGGAGAAGTGCTTGGCTTTGGGTTAAATCTTGCGGTGTCCTTTCCAGTGACAGTAGGGGCAGCAGGGCAGGTATTGTATTGTTGCCATCGAGGATAAAAAGATGGGGTTTACATCATATTGCTTGAGTTTATCCCTCTACATCATGTCAGCTTGCTTAAGGCGTTACTCTGTTCGTATGAACTCAATACACTAGATGCATGCTGGATAGCGGTCGATGTGTGGAGTAATAGTAGTAGATGCAGGCAAGAGTCGGTCTACTTGTCTCGGACATGATGCCTATATACAATGATCTTGCCGAGATAGTCTCATAATTATTCGCTTTTCTATAATTTGCTCGACAATAATTTGTTTACCCACCGTAGAATGTCGCTATCATGAGAGAAGCCAATAGAGAAAACTATGGCCCCCAGGTCTATTCTCAACATATCAATCTACAAGTACTTTACTTTTACCGCTTTTATCTGTTGTTTTATTAAACTAAAAATACCAAAAATATAAACTATCATCTCTATCATATCTCACTTTGGTAAGTGGCCGTAAAGGGATTGACAACCCCTTATCGTGTTGGCTGTGAAGTTCTTATCTGTTGGTGCAGGTGTGAGGGACTCGCGCGTGGTCTCCTACTGGATTGATACCTTGATTCTCAAAAACTATGGGAAATACTTACGCTACTGTGCTGCATCTCCCTTTCCTCTTCGAGGGAATACAACGCAAGCTCAAGAGGTAGCAATAAGAATTTCTGGCACCGTTGCCGGGGAGGCTTACGCAAAAGTCATATACCAAGTACCTATCACAAACCCTTATCCTTCGCATTACATTTATTTGCCTCTCGTTTTCCTCTCCCCCACTTCACCCTTGCCATTTTATTCGCCCTTCTTCCGTCGTGTGTTTATCGTTCGCTTGCTTCTTGTTTGCTTGTGTGTGTTGGATTGCTTGCTTGTCACTATGGCTCAAAACAATACCAAATTGTGTGACTTCTCCAATACCAACAACAATGATTTTATTAGCATTCCGATTGCTCCTATTACCGATGCTGAATCTTGTGAGATCAATGCTGCTTTGTTGAATCTTGTTATGAAAGATCAATTCTCCGGCCTTCCTAGTGAAGATGCCGCTACCCATCTAAACAACTTTGTTTATTTGTGTGATATGCAAAAGAAAATGGATATAGATAACGATATTGTTAAATTGAAGTTATTTCTGTTTTCACTTAGAGATCGTGCTAAAACTTGGTTTTCCTCTTTGCCTAGAAATAGTATTGATTCATGGAATAAATGCAAAGATGCTTTTATCTCTAAGTATTTCCCTCCTGCTAAGATCATCTCTCTTAGAAACGATATTATGAATTTTAAACAACTAGATCATGAGCATGTTGCACAAGCTTGGGAGAGAATGAAATTGATGATACGTAATTGCCCTACACATGGTTTGAATCTATGGATGATTATTCAGAACTTTTATGCTGGCTTGAATTTTGCTTCTAAAAATCTTTTAGATTCGGCCGCCGGAGGCACTTTCATGGAAACCACCTTAGGAGAAGCTACCAAACTCCTAGATAATATTAAGGTTAATTATTCTCAATGGCACACCGAAAGATCTACTAGTAAAAAAGTGCATGCTATCGAACAAATTTGTGTTTTGAGTGGAAAAATGGATGAACTTATGAAATTGTTTACTGCTAAGAGTGCTTCTTTTGATCTTAATGATATGCCTTTGTCCACTTTGATTGAGAATAACAATGAATCTTTGGATGTGAATTTTGTTGGTAGGAATAATTTCGGTAACAATGCTTATAGAGGTAATTTTAATCCTAGGCCTTTTCCTAGTAATTCCTCTAATAATTTTGGTAATTCCTACAACAACTCTTATGGAAAGATGCCTTCTCAATTTGAAACTAGTGTTAAGGAGTTTATGATCTCGCAAAAGAATTTTAATGCTATGCTTGAAGAGAAATTTCTTAAGGTTGATGAATTGGCTAGAAGTGTGGATATAATTACTCTTGATGTTGATTCTTTGAAACTTAGATATATCCCACCTAAGCATGATATCAATGAGTCTCTCAAAGCCATGAGAATTTCCATTGATGAATGCAAAGAAAGAACCGCTAGAATGCGTGCTAAAAGAGAAGATTATATTAAATTGTGTTCTTGTAGTTATCATGAAAATAAAGATGAAGATCTGAAAGTTATTGATGTGTCTCCTATTAGATCCTTGTTTTCTAGTATTAATCTTGATGATAATAGGATTGGAGATGATTCTGCTTTAAGGTGTCCCAATGATTCGGAGTTTTTAGATCTTGATGCTAAAATTGCTAAAAGTGGGAGTGAAGAGATTAAAACTTTGCATAGTGATGAACCCACCACTTTGGATTTCAAGGGATTCAATTATGATAATTGCTCTTTGATTGATTGTATTTCCTTGTTGCAATCTGTGCTAAATTCTCCTCATGCTTATAGTCAAAATAAAGCTTTCACTAAACATATAGTTGATGCTTTGATGCAATCTTATGAAGAAAAACTTGAGTTGGAAGTTTCTATACCTAGAAAGCATTATGATGAGTGGGAACCTACTATAAAAATAAAAATAAAAGATCATGAATGCTATGCTTTGTGTGATTTGGGTTCTAGTGTCTCCACTATCCCAAAAACTTTGTGTGATTTGCTAGGGTTCCATGAGCTTGATGATTGTTCTTTAAATTTGCATCTTGCGGATTCCACTATTTAGAAACCTATGGGAAGAATTAATGATGTTCTTATTGTTGCCAATAGGAATTATGTGCCCATAGATTTCATTGTTCTTGATATAGATTGCAATCCTTCATGTCCTATTATTCTTGGTAGACCTTTCCTTAGAACGATTGGTGCAATTATTGATATGAAGGAAGGAAATATTAGATTCCAATTTCTGTTAAGGAAAGGCATGCAACACTTTCCTAGAAATAAAATCAAATTACCATATGAATACCTCATGAGAGCCACTTATGGATTGCCTTCCAAGGATAGCAATACCTAGATCTATCGTGTATCATGCCTAGCTAGGGGCGTAAAACGATAGCGCTTGTTGGGAGGCAACCAAATTTTATTTTTTTTTGATTTTGTTGATTTTAGGTAATAAATATTGCATCTAGACTCTGATTAGATGTGGTTTCATGTTTTGTTTAGTGTTTGTGCCAAGTAGAGCCTTTGGGAAGACTTTTGTGAAGTTTATATGATATTGCTGTGAAAAACAGAATCGTTAGCGCTCGCTAAAGTAGTCGTGGGATTTTACTGGAGCGTGATTTTTAGTTGATTATTTTTGCAGATGATTGGTAGATAAATTGCGCAAATTTACCAATTTAGTTTGAATTTTTTGGAGTTCCAGAAGTAGGCGAACCCTGCAGATTACTACAGACTGTTCTGTCTTTGACAGATTCTGTTTTTCGTGTGTTGTTTGCTTACTCCGATGCATCTATGAGTAGTATTGGAGGATATGAACCATAGAGAAGTTGGAGTACAATAGTTTTAACACCAATATATACAAATAATGAATTCATTTCTATACCTTTGAGTAGTGGTTTGCTTTCTTATACTAACGGAGCTCACGAGAATTTTTGTCTAAGTTTTGTGTTGTGAAGTTTTCAAGTTTTGAGTATTGCTTTGATGGACTATGGAACAAGGAGTAGCAAAGGCCTAAGCTTGGGGATGCCCATGGCACCCCAAGTAAATTCAAGATAATCAAAAGCCTAAGCTTGGGGATGCCCCGGGAAGGCATCCCCTCTTTCGTCTTCATCGATCGGTAACTATACTTGGAGCTATATTTTTATTCGCAACACGATATGTGTTTTGCTTGGAGCGTCTTGTATCATTTGAGTCTTTGCTTGTTAGTTTGCCACAATCATCCTTTCTGGACACACCTATTTTAGAGAGTTAAATATGGCCTAGAAATTTTTAGAACACTCTAAGTGCTTGTAATGCCCAGGATGGGACTATACCTCCTACGTGTCGAGGCACGACTTATGCCCATCCTAGAATGATCTCAAGTTTGGTATCTTTGCACGACTCATGTAAAAGAGGGATTAAATTGCAAAAGACGATAGTTGGCTTACACTCGCCACTTCACACAATACATTACATAAGCAAAACATCATTCAAAACATCACAACCCGACTACGGGCGAAGATCCAAAAGAAAGATACCAAAACAACATAAAGCCACAGGCCTAGATCGAATCCTAGTAGAAGAACCACTACTGATCGTCGAAACGACACAAGAAAACGGCCAAACTCTTCATCGAACTCCCGGTGAAGAACTGATCCATCTCCTGCATCAAACTCGGCTGAACCTGCATCTGGTGTGGTGAAGTAACTGTGAGCCACAGAGGACTCAGCAATCCCGTTCCCGGGTAACACGACTATTTAAGCCTTGGGTGAGGATAAGGCTGAAGAAAGAATAAGAGTCTGCATCAGCAACTAGCACTAGCTTACGTATACGAGAGCGAGAAGAGAAGGTGCCTCGGTCGAGAGATGATCACGAAGTGATCCTAGCTAAAGCACGTCAAACATAACCCCACCGTGTTCATCTCCCGAAAGCCCTTTCGGAAAATGACAGTCACGGTACGCACGCTGGTAGTGTATTGGAACATGGTGTCAAGTTTTCTACAACCGGATATTAACAAGCTCCCATCTGCCACATAACCGCGGACACGGCTTTCGAAAGTTCAAACCCTGCAGGGGTGTTCCAACTTGGCCCATGACAAGCCCACGATCCGCGGAGTCGCAACTCCATAGGTGGGAAGACCCGAGTATTCTCGGAATCCCGTGCTCAAGATACTCCGAACTAAGGTAAGGCTAATCCAGCAAATCCTCCCGGCGTGTCGACACCCTGATAGTAGCCGCGCGTATCTAAGTCTCAGGACACGACCGGATGGGCGAGGCTACGGGTGTATGCCAGATACCTCGGGTTGCCCCAAGGCGGCCCCGCAGGCTCCCCGTCTCGGACCAACACTCATGTGGAGCGCTGGCCCGGGGTTGTTGAATTAAAATAAAAGGGATAGCTAGTCCCTATGCAAGTTTTATTAGTTATTAGGCAAATAGTACCAATGTTGGGACTTGCTGGAAAAGACTTAGCACTTAGCGGTTTATCAAGGGGGTCCCATACACCCCAACCGTGTTAGGAACGCATAATCAAGGAACATAACACCGGTTTATACGGTTCCTAACGGCATGAGTGGAACAAATCACCAAGCAAAAGGCTTAGCCTTCCACCCTTGCCAATATATAGATGATTTCATTTAAGCATTTATATAGTGTGATATAACCCAACAAACTTCAACATGAAGCAAGCATCTTCAAACTTCACCTGCAACTAACAATGCTATAAGAGGGGCTGAGCGAAGCGTACTTAGCCATTCAACGGTTTGCATAGGTAGGGTGGTTAGACATGAACATGGTTACAAGTAGGAGGCTGACAGGAAAGACATGGGCATCGAGGCAAAACTATAGATCGAGACTACTAGCAATAGGCAAAAATAGTAATGGTATCCGGGTTCGGTCATCTTGCCTGGGATTCCACAAGGAAGAAGAACGGATCCACGAAGTAGATGGAGCAACATAGACGAGCGAATCCTCACAACTCCGGAACGAAACCGAAGCTAACAAGAGAAGCAACCGGAAAGAAAGAAACAACACGGTAAACACACAAGCATAAACATGGCATACGATGCACAAACAAGTATGATGCATGTCCGGTTTAAATATGCATGGCATGGCAAAGTGCACAAACAACACTACAAGTTAAGTGGAGTTCAATATGCAACGAGTTGCATATTGACGAAACACCACACCTATTTATTTAGTTGACTCTTGTTTAAAAACAAGACAAGATTAAATGTTTGTTAACATGGCAAGAGGTGAAGCATAATAAAACTACACTATTTAGACATTTTAAATGAGGCCGGAAGAACAACAACATATCCGGAAAATCCCCATATGCATGTTTAGTGATCTTAAGCAAACAACAATTCACACATATAATGTTGTTAACATGATGCGGATGACATGATCAAGTTTTATGAAGTTTTGTTAAAAGTTGACATGAAAAAGATATGAAGTATATGTCACCGTGGTGGAAGGAAAGGGTGCCACGGCAACGATCCGAAAATGATGCAATGACATCATTTCGGTTTCGATAACTCGTGGAGAGACCGGTGCAAAAGATGAAGGTGGCGAGCGGAACAAGATGAAAGTGGGTTGATCCCGTCACCGGGTTCCCACGAGTCGGTGACGAGGCAACCGAGGAGCATGACAAAAGACGAAACGGGCACGAAGCACAAGTGGAGCATCTCATACAACACAAGCATCACACGGGTCATCTTGGGTTATACCTTCGGAGCGATCGTTTCGGGGCGGCTCGAGATCGTAGAGGAAGTAGTTGTTCTCGTGGTCGTCGTGGGAAGTAGTGGTTCACGTTTCCGAAGAGGAAGTAGTTGCTCCGTAGAGGTACACGTGTAGTCGTTCACATCCCGTTCGGAGAGGTACTTGTCGTAGGGGTTCATGTCGCATCGTCGGACATGGTGGTACTTGGCGTTCGTCGTCACGTGTAGTCGTTCTCGTCTCGGAGTCGTACACGTTCCGTAGAGGTACACGGGGCGACGGTAGGGGTACTTGGGGTCTCCGAGTAGTCGTGGTACTTGGCGCTTCCGGCGACGGTAGTACTTGGACTTAGATGTTCGGGTATCCATAGATGAACTTGTATTATGTAGATGTTCGGGTCGTTGCGGTCTTGCCGTCTTGTCATATAGGCGTACACGGGTCCCCTGACAAGTTCAACAGTGCAAGGCAACACAACAAAAAAACAACAACACAGGAGCAAAACAAAAGGGGCAGCACGGGGAGGCGCTGTCGAGGCCATGGCAGCAGCACGGCGAGGATGCATCAGGGAACTCCTCGGGGCGAGATGGCTGCGGTGCTCGGCGCACCGGAGGCAGAGTGGCGGGATGCGCGGAGGCGGGGTGATGGAGGAGCTGCGGCGTCCGGCACGGGTCCTGGCCGGCCCGCGGGCGAGGAGGCGGGGCCTGGCCGCGGCGGCTCGAAGGCAGGAGGTTCGAGGCCATGGCGAGGACGTGGAGCACGGAGGGCGCGGACTCGGCGCTGCGGGAGACGGCGCTGGGGCGTCGCTGGGGCGCGGCGCCGCCTGGCCGAGGAGGCACGGCCTTCGCGCGTGGAGGCGGGGCGGGTGCTCGGGGCCGCCGATGCTGGAGATGGAGGGCGCCCTGGAGGACGAAGGAGCCGCGGGCATCGATGTTGGAGAGAGCCACTCGGGGCGAGGCACAGGCGCCTGGTGGCGGACGAGCCCTTGGCGACGACGAGGCGCGCGTCGGAGGGAGGGAGGAGAGGCGCTCGGTCGATGGAGGGAACGAGAGAGACGAGCGAGGGGGAAGAAGGGGACGAGTGGCTGGCGGCGGGGTGCGGGAGATGAGAGGGAGCGAGGGGAGAGATGTTGCGGAGGGAGCTAGGGTTCGGTCGGGCTGGAGGGGCAATTGGGCCGGCTGGGAGCAGGCCTGGTGGCTGGGAGGTTTGGGCCAAAGGAACTAGGCTGCTTGGATGTTCCTCTCTTCTATTTATTTCTTAGCAGAGAACTAAATAGAGAGAGAGTCCAAAAAAATTAAGAAAGGAGGCCATGAACAGTATATAAATTATGGAACATTTTTGTAAGGCTTTATGGAATAAAACCAACCCAACAAAAGTGGTTCCAACAAAATAGGAAAATGCAAACTAAAATAATTAGCTTGCCTGAAGGAGTTTGAAAGGAGTCTAGACTTTAGGAGGAGCCTCGATAAAAGGGAAAAGAATTATAGGGAGGTTTTGAAGTCAAACTTGATATGGAATAGGCATGGGGAATTTGCAAGTGTGTTACGGTTAATTCCAAAGAATGGAATATTTTAATATAGCTCCATATATTAGGAGGATATGTTATAAAGAGAAGACATTCTTCCCTCGATTTAAATGGACCGACGGTCCACACAATTTATTTAGGTTGAAATGCAAAAGATTAATGACATGATGGCATGATGACATGATGCAATGCAAAATAAATAACACAAGCACAAATGAAACACATGGGCAACCCGGAACATCTGGAATCTTCTGGAATCTTCTGGAATCTTCTGGGACGTCGGTCTTCGGGCGTCACAGTGCTTCACTTATATCTTTTGAGTTGAATAGCTTTTGCTCTAGCGCTTCACTTATATCTTTTAGAGCACGGTGGTGGTAATATTTTGTAGAAATTGTTGAACTCTCATGCTTCACTTATACCTATTTGAGAGTCTATTAAAACAGCATGGTAATGTGTTTAGGCTAAAGAAACTAGTCTTCACATGATAAACATCCAATGTCAATGTAGTAAAAAAAATCACACCTAGTGCATTGAATAGAATGAGATGTTGGATGCTTGATAATTGTTTTGAGATATGAGGATAGTGATATTAGAGTCATACTAGTGGAGTTATTATGAAATTGAGAAATACTTTAGTTAAGGTTAGTGATTCCCGTATCATGCACGTATGGTGAACCCCTATGTGACGAAGTTGGAGCATGAGGTATTTGTAGAGTGCCAACCTTTGTGTGGAGGTCGGGGGCGCGCGATGGTTAACTCCTACCAACCTCCCCCCAAGGAGCATGCGTTGATTGCTTTGTTTTGATGACTCGTAGATTTTTGCAATAAGTATATGAGTTCTTATGACTAATGTTGAGTCCATGGATTATACACACTCTCACCCTTCCGCCATTGCTAGCCTCTCTTGTACCGCGCAACTTTCGCCGGTGCCATAAACCCACTATATATCCTTCCTCAAAACAGCCAACATACCTACCTATCATGGCATTTCCATAGCCATTCCGAGATATATTGCCATGCAACTTTCCACTGTTCCGTTTATATGACACGCATCATATTGTCATATTGCCATTGCATGATCATGTAGTTGACATCGTATTTGTGGCAAAGCCACCATGCATAATATTTTTTACATGTCACTCTTGTTTCATTGCACATATAGGTACACCGCCGGAGGCATTTATATAGAGTCATACTTTGTTGTTGTAGTATCGAGTTGTAATGAAAGTGTGATGATCATCATTATTAGAGCATTGTCCTATGGGAGGAAAGGCTAAATCTATAAAGCCCCTCCGCAAAAAAGAAGAAGGAAAGGCCAAAGAAAAAAAAAGGCCCAAAAAAATAGAGAGAAAAGAAAAAGGGACAATTGCTACTATCTTTTCCCACACTTGTGCTTCAAAGTAGCACCATGTTCTTCTTTGTAGAGAGTCTCATGCTTAGTCACTTTCATATACTAGTGGGAATTTTCATTATAGAACTTGGCTTGTATATTCCAACGATGGGCTTCCTCAAATGCCCTAGGTCTTCGTGAGCAAGCAAGTTGGATGCACACCCACTAGTTTCTTTTGTTGAGCTTTCATTCATATTTAGCCCTAGTGCATCTGTTGCATGGCAATCCCTACTCACTCACATTGATATCTATTGATGGGCATCTCCATAGCCCGTTGATACGCCTAGTCGATGTGAGACTATCTCCCTCCTTTTTGTCTTCTCCACAACCACCTCTATTCCACCAAGAGTGCTATATCCATGGCTCATGCTCATGTATTGCGTGAAAGTTGAAAGGTTTGAAAAGATAGAGTATGAAAACAAATGCTTGGCTGAAATCGGGGTTGTGGATGATATGAATATTTTATGTGATGAAGAGGGAGCATAGCCAGAATATATGATTTTGTAGGGATAACTTTCTTTAGCCATAGTATTTTGAGAAGACATTATTACTTTGTTAGTATTGCTTGAAGTATTGTTATTTCTTATGTCAATATAGACTTTTATCTTGAATCTTCAGATCTGAACATTCATGCCACAATTAAGAGAATTACATTGAAAAACTATATTGGTTAGCATTCCACATCAAAAATTCTTTCTTTATCATTTACCTACTCGAGGACGAGCAGGAATTAAGATTGGGGATGCTTGATACGTCTCCAACGTATCTATAATTTTTGATTGTTCCATGCTATTATTAATGAAGTCTTGGATGTTTAATGGGCTTTATCATTCACTTTTATATCATTTTTGGGACTAACCTACTAACCCAAAGGCCCAGTCCAGATTGTTGTTTTTTTGCCTATTTCAGGGTTTTGCAGAAAAGGAATATCCAATGGAGTCCAAACGGAATGAAACCTTCGCGAGAGATATTTTTGGAGAAAATCACGCACGCGGAGCTTGAGGACCAACTCAAGGGACAGAGAGGTGGCCCTCGAGGGTGGGGGCGCGCCCCCTTCCCAGGGCGCGCCCCCTGCCTCGAGGCCCCCTCAAGTGGCCCCCGGTGCCCTCCTTCTTCCTATATAAGTCCACGTACCCCAGAAACTCTGAAGACCAAGAGAAAACCCTAATTCCACCGCCGTAGCTTCTGTTCCCGTGGAGATCCCAGCTTGGAGCCTGTTCCAGAGCTCCACCGGAGGGGGATCCAACACGGAGGCCTTCATCATCATCATCATCGCCCTCACCATGAGTTGTGAGTAGTTTACCACAGACCTTCGGGTCCATAGCTAGTATCTAGATGGCTTCTTCTCTCTCTCTCTGGATCTCAATACAAAGTTCTCCTCGGTCTTCGAGGAGATCTATTCAATGTAATCTCTTTTTGCGGTGTGTTTGTCGAGATCCGATGAATTGTGAGTTTATGACAAGGTTATCTATGAAAGATATTTGGTTCTTCTCTGAACTTTTTATGTGTGCTCATAATACCTTGCAAGTCTCTTCGAATTATTGGTTTGGTTTGGCCTACTAGATCTATAGTTCTTGCAATGGGAGAAGTGCTTGGCTTTGGGTTCAATCTTGCGATGTTCTTTCAAGGTGACAGTAGGGGCAGCAAGGCACGTATTGTATTGTTGCCATCGAGGATAAAAAGATGGGGTTTACATCATATTGCTTGAGTTTATCCCTCTACATCATGTCATCTTGCTTAAGGCGTTACTCTGTTCGTATGAACTCAATACACTAGATGCATGATGGATAGCGGTCGATGTGTGGAGTAATAGTAGTAGATGCAGGCAGGAGTCGGTCTACTTGTCTCGGACGTGATGCCTATATACAATGATCATGCCTAGATAGTCTCATAATTATTCACTTTTCTATCAATTGCTCGACAATAATTTGTTTACCTGCCGTAGAATATCGCTATCATGAGAGAAGCCACTAGAGAAAACTATGGCCCCCCGGGTCTATTCTCAACATATCAATCTACATCTACTTTACTTTTACCGCTATTATTTGTTCTTTTATTAAACTAAAAATACCAAATATATAAACTATCATCTCTATCAGATCTCACTTTCATAAGTGACCGTAAAGGGATTGACAACCCCTTATCGCATTGGCTGCGAAGTTCTTATTTGTTTGTGCAGGTGCGAGGGACTTGCGCGTGGTATCCTACTGGATTGATACCTTGGTTCTCAAAAACTGAGGGAAATACTTACGCTACTGTGCTGCATCTCCCTTTCCTCTTCGAGGGAATACAACGCAAGCTCAAGAGGTAGCAAAGGACTGGTGGATCCCGTCATCAACTACAACGGCGACACCGTGGGAATCTTCCCTCCTAGACAGCTCTTCGGGTTCGGCGGCTTCGCGCTACGCGCCAACACTAAAGGCCATCTTGAGCAGATGGAGAGCTACGCCCTTGGCCATCAAGTCAGATTCGGAAGCTTAAATTACGTTGCTGATATCCGCTAAGACTTTATCTTCGACGGATTCGAGCCCGAGGCAACCTCTATCTGCCTTCACGATGAACATGATCTAGCTCTGTCATCGGATCAAGAAATAGCACCTGTGACAGTTCTAGCCCCAGATCCGGAACAGATTGCACCGACCGAGGAGGGGAAGCTCAACCCCGCCGCGGAAGCCGCACACTCCACGGCATTAGGGCTGCACACAGATCCAACTATGAACGAGGTATGTGTCATCGGAATCCCGTACTTAACTCCGGCCTCAGGTTCCGAATCACGCGCATCTGCGCCCTTCAAACCCGATCAGGCGTCTATCGCCGAATTCAGTGCTGCGGATATCTTCCGGCACTCACCCTTTGGCGACATGCTAAGGTCGTTAAGATCCCTCTCCCTAGATGGGGACGCACATCCACATTGGATCCAGTTCGAACTGGAGGCTGATGGAGAATTTTGCTCCCTACCCACCACCAAGTTGGTAGCCACGGTTGAAGATCTAACCGATCTACTTGACTATGCTTCCGAAGACTTCAAAGGGATGGACCTCGAAGCCGAAGCGGATCCAGATCAAAACCGGCCCATAACCGGGCGGTGGACAGCTACGTCTTCATACGACGTATACATGGTGGACACACCTAAGGAGGCGGAGGGCGACGGCAAAAACAATCCCTCGGAGGATAAGCCCGTCGAAGAACCTCCCAAACGTCGGCGTCCAAAGCGTTGAACTAAATCCCGTAAAGGAAGAAATAGTAACACTGTCACTAACGACGGTGACCCTCCGGAACAAGCCGAAGACCCCGCGGACCCAGCGATAGGGCGGGAGGTGCAAAAGGACGGTGAACAGAGTCTGTCGTGTAATTAACACGTCAGATGTCCGGATTAACGGACTTAGTGGTGAGGTCGCGCATCTATGTAGTAGCTTGAGAGGGGTTGAGCGGAATTGAGGGGCGCAAAGACAAGGATTTAGACAGCTTCGGGCCCCGGGAAACATCATCCGGTAATAACCCTACGTGCTGTTTGAGGCTAGATCTCATTATGATCCTCGTGGTGTCGCCGGTAAACCGGCTCTTTGTGTCTAACCTAGAAACTTGTCTGCTTGTGGCTTGTCTAAACTTCTCCTCTAAAACTTGTAACTCTAAAAACTTGTCTCTTTGGGGAGCCCTGCCCCTCCTTATATATGCCGAAGGGGCGGGTTACATGACTAGTCCTAGTAGGACTAGGATTGATCTATTACAAGGAGTCCTACTCTTGCTTCCTTTGTAAGAGAATATTCCTTATGCTTTCTTCATAAACCGGCCCACTATTAATATGAACCGGCCTTCTGGGCCTTGGGCCTTGTCATCCATAATCCGCCTGCCGGGTCACCAGTAACTTGCCAAATATAAACCGTCTTAAGTAAAATACCAAGTCCGGCCGGGTTATAATTCCGGCCGGTTCATACCGCGGGGTATATCCCCGACATTAGCCCCCAAGTTTAGCTTGGATGTGTCCATGGTAAACTTGTGCTGCAAAATAACCACAAGAATAAATTTGATAGGTTGTGCTCCGGGTTAAGAATTCTTGTAAACCGGCACCTGATCATCTTTAAGTCCTTGTCCTTCCTTCTTCTAGAAAATCCGGGTCAACAGACCAACTTCATAATCAACTTTGCTTGCATAAGAAATATTGTAAATAAAGAGTCCATTTGAATCGGCCTTCCAATGTTCTGACTTGACAAAAATATTGGTCTTTGAAATATTCAATTGATATCCAGCCGGCTTGAGGATGTAGAACTTGCCGGTTTATGATTGCCAAAATTGCCGGGTCACACAATTAATCTGATTTGCCAAAACTGAAAATTTGAAGATGTTCCTCCTTTATATGCATATTACCTATAGCCCTCAAGTGCCGGGTCATTATGTAATAATGAGCAGGGACTTTGTATATATTCCATTAAAAATAGCCTTGTATAATCTTGAAGAAATCCGGATTGTTCATCCCAATCACTATGAAACTGAATATTCCATATTATGTAGCCCCCAGGTGCCCGGTCATTATGCAATAATGAGCAGGGACTTTGAAAATATGATCATGTAAACTTGAATAGCAACATATAGCCCCCAAGTGCCGGGTCATTATGCAATAATGAGTAGGGACTTTGTAGATATAATTATTGAAATGAACATTATATAACGTAACTTCCATCTTGGGGTTTGAATCCACGTCCACAAGGTTAAGAGCTTTGTGCTTTACCAACTGAGCAGTGGACCTTTCAATATAATGGATGAATACTTGTGTACCTTGAATTGTTGACAGGAGCGATTGGTAGCCCCCAAGTTCTGGTTTAGCTACATTTAGAAGGTGAACCGGTACTTCCAGATGAAGCAAATAATCTTTCCATTAGCCCCCAAGTGTCAAGTAGACAACTTGCTTGTGTGCTTGAGACTTGTGTATTTGATGTAATCTCAATTTGAATAATGTAGCCCCCAAGTGCCGGGTTGTAAGCCTGCAGCAACTCGGGACTATTCCTTTGTAGAATAAATCACTTCCATCGTTGAAATAATATCCATTGCGCTTTAAAGCGACTTTGAAGACCTCAATCATAATATTGATAACCATAATAGGAATCCAGCCATGTTTGGCTATTGAATAATATAATCCGGTTTGAAGACCGATTCCAATGATGTTTGATCACAATCGGGCCGGGTTAATAAACACCGGTCATTATTTTGTCTCATACTGGTGACTTATAGTCAAAACCAGGCCGGTTTAATAAACACCGGTCATTATAACTGATCATGTACTGCCAATATGTATTTAAAAACAAGATACTTCATACTTGCGATCAAGTATGCTTGATATTCTTAATCCGGCGAAATTTGCAATTTCCTGAGGAGCCTTTGATAGACCCAATAATAATCCCGGGTTTGATAAAAGACACCGGTTTATCTTGTTCTGAAAACTTTGTTCAGAAATTTGTGGCTTGTTGCCTGATAGATGATCCGGGTTATAATGAACACCGGTTTATTCATGCTGGTATTCATGACCCAGACTTTTCACTTTATAAATATGTGGTCAGCTTCTGTAGCTGTTCCACTCCGGTTTAAAGGGTTATAAAACACAAACACAAAAAGATGCAAATTTTGCAAATAAGACCATGTAGTCGAGGCTTTTTAAGAGCTGCCAGGCTCAAAGCAAGGTTCAGCCAATCAATGGGACGTGGCATTATCCATCTTTCCCAGGGGGCCTAGTCAATCACTGAACGTGGCATTATCCAACTTTTCAGAGGGCCGAAAGAACCGCAAATAAAAACTGAGCCAATCAATGGGACGTGGTTTATCCAACACTCCCAGAGGGCCTAGCCAATCACTGAACGTGGCATTATCCATCTTTTCAGAGGGCCGATAGGACCGTATATAAAATTGATCCGATCACTGGGACATGGACGTTGCCATTCCCAGAGGGCCTCCAGGGTTCCTCCTGAACCGGTGGGTCAATTTAAACCAATCACTGAACGTGGATTTATCCAACTTTTCAGAGGGTCTCCAGGGTTCCTCCTGAACCGGTGGGTAAATTCAAACCAATCACTGAACATGGAATTATCCAACTTTTCAGAGGGTCTCCAAGGTTCCTCCTGAACCGGTGGGTAATTTAAACCAATCACTGAACGTGGAATTATCCAACTTTTCAGAGGGTCTCCAGGGTTCCTCCTGAACCGGTGGGCAAATAGTGAAGCCTCCTCTCTTCGAACCGGATATGATCTCATGTTTTTTAGAGAGTTCTATTGCTTCTATGTATATTCTGCAAAATCAGATAGACTGATCAAAGCATCTTATTTTCTTAATGAAAAATGATATATAATAAGAGAAATAATATTGTAGATGGATATCACCTGAGTAAATTTGAATCGGTATGTTGAATAGACCGGATCACAGTGTGGATAGTAAAACGACTGCTGCATCAGTGGCACCACAGATATGTGAATCGGCCGTAGTTGTAAACCGGTTGATATGAACAAGTTGTCCTCTTGATTTGCTCAAATAGCAGATGGGTCGGCCGGCGCCTGACGGGCTATTTGCCTTCCTTGTCGTAAGCCGGCGTAGTCGTGAGAGACGGCCACAGCGTTGCAAACCGACGCGGTCGCGAGAGATGGCCATGACGTTGAAAACCGGCGCTTGAATCTGATTCGCCCGGAGAACAGATGAATTGGCCGTGGTATTTTTAAACCGGCACGCACGGGCGAGTTAATCGCAGGTGCGGACAGCAAAGCGACCGCACGCGTATCCGCTGGGCCAGTTTATGGCGTGTTTATGTAGCCCGGACCGCAGAAATGGTGGCGTACGCGCGTCTATTGGCGAAGAAATCGTTCGCAGTGTTGGAGGCCAACGCGCGGGGGCGCGGGCAGACGAGCCGACCGGCGCATTGATGTAAACCGGATCGCAACACGCATGCTCATGAAGCCGCAGCATATTCTGACAATGATCCGGCTGCCGTCTTTACTAGTCGCCCTGATCTTGATATAACAATTGGCCTAGGAACCTGTGCACTTGAAAGGTTTGCTTTTCCTCACGAATTTAGCAGGCACATCATTACGCTTGGGTTAATCTGGCTGTCCTCGAAGCTTGTGTTGCCAAATTCCTTTGGGTATCTGATCACATGCAGCCACGCTCGGACCACTGCTAATTGGGGCAGCAGCGTTTTTCTTTTTTCTTTTCTTTTAGCTGTGGGTCCCCACCTCCGTCCTATCCATCCATCGAGAGGTGTCTTGCCGTGATATTTTTCATCATTCCTCAGGAGCCCTTTGTGTACTAGTACAAGTAGCTTCGTTTCTTTTGATTTAACTAGTCTCCTACCACAGGAAAAAGAAGCGGCGGCATTGATTCCATCGGGACTTTAAAAACTGTAGGCGGATAAAGGAAAACTGCAGCCTGGGCGATCTTGTATGTGTAGGTACATCAGATCAATTCCATCTCGGTCTTGGGTAATTCCGTCATTGATAAATCACCTGTGCCGCAGACCTCGTCTTGGACTCGGCGAGAACGCGCAGATACGGCAGCGCAGGAAGTCACGGCAGGTGGAGGCAAGCAAAAGCAGAGGCGCTGGGTTCGAACTCGCGACGCTGACTCATTGATTCGTGAACGAAACAGCTCGAGCTAAACAAACTCTCATTGGAGGCACGCAAAAAACAGAGGCATCGTCGACGGTCGCCGGGCGACCCCGGCGGATATTGCAGGAGGTGACAACTCGGTGACGGAGTCAGCAGCCACTCGAAACAAAAACCGAGGCGGGGACTTGAGGCCACTCAGTCCGAAAACGAACGGCAGGGTGATTCCATGAAATCGAGGTTGAGTCGTATCCGTGATGGACTGTTTTGACCACGTGGTAACTTTTGTCTTCTTGGTATGTACTTTATGTGCTATTGAATCGTATTAGTAGCTCCACGTGGGTAGTACTAAACTGGTCCTTGAATTAATAATATGGCTTGGGCGTTCCCGTGGAACTACCGCAGCTATGCCTGATTGTCTTGGTCCTTGTAGCCTGTAGATAAACCAGTAGCCTCGGGTGTAAGCGATGACCAGACAAATCCAACTCGTGTCAATCTCGGTTACGGCAGCGCGCACAAGGAAAAAACTGTTGGATCTTGGTCTCGTAAAAATCGATCAGAACGAGTCATGGATCACGCGTGCGACGGTGGTGGCGCGTAGAACATCGAACCCCAATCCCTCGATCTCATCATATCTGCTAATCTCCAAATTTAATCATAATACCGAACGTAAACCGATGAACATGCCGGCTCTATCCAAAGCTATCTCACGCCGGGTTATCCTGCATGCTCTCGTGCTGACACTTTTTCCATCTGATATACCGTTGGCTTCTCGATCCCTGAAGAGATCCCTTCAAGAACTCAACACCACCGTGCGAGCCCCACGGTGGGCGCCAACTGTCGTGGAATTAACACGTCAGATGTCCGGATTTACAGACTTAGTGGTGAGGCCGCGCATCTATGTAGTAGCTTGAGAGGGGTTGAGCGGAATCGAGGGGCGCAAAGACAAGGATTTAGACAGCTTCGGGCCCCGGGAAACATCATCCGGTAATAACCCTACGTGCTGTTTGAGGCTAGATCTCATTATGATCCTCGTGGTGTCGCCGGTAAACCGGCTCTTTGTGTCTAACCTAGAAACTTGTCTGCTTGTGGCTTGTCTAAACTTCTCCTCTAAAACTTGTAACTCTAAAAACTTGTCTCTTTGGGGAGCCCTGCCCCTCCTTATATATGCCGAAGGGGCGGGTTACATGACTAGTCCTAGTAGGACTAGGATTGATCTATTACAAGGAGTCCTACTCTTGCTTCCTTTGTAAGAGAATATTCCTTATGCTTTCTTCATAAACCGGCCCACTATTAATATGAACCGGCCTTCTGGGCCTTGGGCCTTGTCATCCATAATCCGCCTGCCGGGTCACCAGTAACTTGCCAAATATAAACCGTCTTAAGTAAAATACCAAGTCCGGCCAGGTTATAATTCCGGCCGGTTCATACCGCGGGGTATATCCCCGACAGAGTCCGAACCCACTGTCCGATGACAGCGATGCCGAAGATAGTAACTACGAACATGTCCCCGAAGAAGAGGTCAGCCTGTACGACGACAAATATATCGTCCCAGAAGAACCCTCTGAACAAAAGTGCTTCCATCGGAGGCTTATTGCCACCGTAAGGAGCTTGAAAAAGCAGCAGAGACGGCTTCAAGCCGCACAGGACACGCTCAACGATAAATGGAACGAGGTGCTAGACACTAAACAGAAACATGGCTATAACGGCCAAACCAAAGGCTATCCCAAGCGTAAACTACTGCCCGAATCCGACGACGAGGCTGCTGCACCTATACCGTCGAAGAATAACACCGCTGACAAGCCGGACCGACCACCTCGCGAATGAGACATAGTTGCTAGCAATGGTGTCACAAGACCGCACCTCCACCCTGTAAAGGAAAGGAGGATGCGGCTCAAGTCTGAAAACATGATCTGCGTGAGGACCTGAACAAAAAAGCTAGCAAGACCAGGTCTATCTATGGACCTAGGGACCGGGCTTCCGCATGGGACGGCGACCATCAAGCCAATCGCGCTGGCAACATACCAGTTCGGGGTCAATACCAAACATCACAAGAATCGGACATACGCCACGATATAGCAAAATACAGATGAGCCGCACACCCTCTGTGCTTCACCGATGAGGTGTTGGATCATGATTTTCCAGAAGGATTTAAACGCGTGAACATCGAAGCGTACGATGGAACGACGGATCATGTCATGTGGATAGAAGACTTTATTCTTCACACCCACATGGCTCGAGGAGATGATCTCCACGCCATTAAATATTTACCCCTCGAGCTGAAAGGACCAGCTCAGTACTGGCTAAAAAGTCTCCCAGAGAACTCCATTGGGAGTTGGGAAGAGCTTGAGGATGCTTTTTGGGCCAATTTTCAAGGGACCTATGTCCGGCCCCCGGACGCTGATGATTTAAGTCACATTATACAACAACACGGGGAGTCAACCTGCAAGCTTTGGAACCGGTTCCTCACCAAGAAGAACCAAATCATCGACTGTCCGATGTTGAGGCCTTAGCAGCATTCAAGCATAGTATCTGGGATGCATGGCTAGCCAGACACCTTGGATAGGAAAAGCCGAGGACAATGGCAGCCCTAACTACACTCATGACTCACTTTTGTGCGAGTGAGGATAGCAGGTTAGCTCGTAGCAGTACCAGTGGCCCTGGAACATCTGAAGTCAGGGATGGCAATGGAAAGCCATGACGTAACAAAAACAGACGTCGAAACAATTCTGGATGTAGCCTAGATGATACAGCGGTAAATACCGGATTTAGTGGCTCCAGACCCGGTCAATGGAAGAAGCCATTCAAAGGCAACAGAGATGGTCCATCCAGTCTGGACAAAATATTAGATAGGCCCTGCCAAATCCATGGCATCCCAGAAAAACCTGCCAACCATACCAACTGTAACTGTTGGGTCCTCAAGCAGGCCGGCAGGCTAAACGTCGAACACAAGGGGAAGGAGCCTCAGAGCGAAGACGAGGATGAACCTCGCTGGCCAAATATAGGGGGACAGAAGAAATTTCCACCGGAGGTCAAAATAGTGAACATGACACATGCCACTCATATCCCAAAGAGGGAGCGCAAGCGCGCACTCTAAGATGTCTACGCCGTTGAGCCTGTCGCCCCCAAATTCAACCCTTGGTCGGCTTGTCCGATCACTTATGATTGCAGGGATCATCCGACTAGTATTCGTCATGGGGGTTCGGCTGCCCTAGTGCTCGACCCAATAATCGATGGATACCATCTAACCCGAGTCCTCATGGACGGCGGTAGCAGTCTCAATCTGATATATCAGGACACTGTCCGCAAGATGGGGATCGACCCATCAAGAATCAAGCCAAGCAGCACGACCTTTAAAGGAGTGATGCCAGGCGTAGAAGCCCGCTACACGGGCTCTATAACATTGGAGGTCGTATTCGGCTCTCCTGATAACTTTCAAAGCGAAGAATTAATCTTCGACATAGCTCCGTTCCGAAGTGGCTATCACGCTCTACTCGGAAGGACGACCTTCGCCCGCTTTAATGCAGTCCTGCATTATGCCTATTTAAAGCTCAAAATGCTTGGACCACGTGGCGTTATCACGGTCAATGGAAACATGGAGCGCCCTCTCCGCGCGGAGGAGGACACTACGGCCTTAGCAGCCGAAGTCCAAATCGGCCTATTCAAGCCGGATAATTTATCAATAGCGGACATAACTAAACGTGTCCGGCACATGCCTCAATACGGCAACTCAGATGAACCTGAGCAAGATTGACAGTTACGCCCCCATCGATTGCCCCATAAGGTGATAGCATATGTGCCTCAAGTACATAATTATGCCTTAAAAATTCCATGGGCGACGACCGGGGGCATCTGCATATAGTCCATAGTTCGTCTAGACCCTATTCGGACTCTAAACTTATCTTTTCTAGGTTCATTAAACGAACCAGACTTGTTATGGCCACACTGGATTAATTTTTCTCTTCCAGGTTTATTTTCTTTCCTTTTTTACATACGGCCATGATACTCTCACCCCTTCAAGGACACGCTACAGAGGAGGAAACGGCGCAGACATCGAGCAGGGACCCGCACTAAGGTTTCTTTTTAGATTAAGACCCTATGTAAACCTTTTTTCTCTCTTTCTTATTATATATTTTTCTGGCATGTAAAATGTCCAAAAAAGTAATCGGCATTATCTGTAAGATTACGGCTCGCCATACTATAGAGGAATATTAATAGAGCAGCTTTATTCACATTATGTTCGGAGTTTTATTTACTCACCATAAAATGTTCTCTCCCCACATCAGATTGTCATATGTGCCTTATTAATAAGGGTCCATTACGAGGAGTTGTATTCAGTCCGGTATATGTCGAAAGGACCGAACACCTATAGGGAGTGTTCAGTGTCCTGGATGTTTGCCTTATATGCATGTAACATCCCAAATTCTCAATTTGGAATGTTATACATAGATCATATTGCATTGCATATTTCTTTGCATTTTGTGCGTGGCGATCCTCGAAATTCTAAGCAACTCAAGGACCTACGGAGAGAGTTGAGAATTCTACCGTTTTGTATTTGAGTTTACTCGAATACCGGTGCGAGGATAGTGTTGGTTTTAATTATTTTTCTCTCCTATAATATTTCTACATAAAATATATGAGCGGAGATAATATGACTTCTCCAAAATAATAGAAATATTGGAGGAAAAATGTTTAAATCACTTTTGGTATTTTTCTGGATTTATTTGCGACTTTATTTGCGTAGGAAAAATATGTGTTTTTCAAAATAGCATTTAGGTCCGAGAAAAATGTTCACTTTGTCGTAAATATTATTAGAGGACGGTGAAGATTTATTTCGGAATTTTTGGACTCCGTTTAGTTTTTTTTTCCGCCCGTTTTACTATGTCGGGACTCTTTAAAAAAATAAAAGGGAACTGACTCCGGGCCGTACCCGGCCAGGACTCCCTGGCCTGGGGCCTTTATAAGGCGCCGCCCCGGCCCGCGAAGCCTCCCCTGCCCTAGCCAGCCGCCGTCGCCAGCGCCTCGCGCCGCCGCCGCCGCCGCCGCTCGCCGGACCCGCCGCCGGTGTTCACTTTTCCGAGGTAGCCGTCGGATTTTCTTTTTAACCGATCGGTTTTTTTTTAGAAACCCTAGATCCGTTTTTTTAGGTTAGATCGGTTTTTTCTGTTTAGTTATTTAGCGGACGTTCGTCCGTACATTTTTTCCAACGAACGTTGTTCGTCCGTTTGCCGCAAAGAGCGAACGTTCGTTCGTTAGCCTGTTCGTCAGTTCTCTTTTTCGGGGTATTTATCCGCGATTATTTTCGATCGTGATTTCTGCCCTGATCTAGTTTTTCGTTTTTCTTTTCGCTCGAGAGTCGGAATCAGGTGATTCAAAATCCCAGATCTTCGTATCGACACCCTCTTTTCGTTTAACCAACTTGAACAAAGTTTTGGCTACTGTAAAATTTGACTTTAGATCAAACTAGTAAACGAATCTCGTTTCTTTCGCAGTTTGAGTTTCGTTGCTTCTTTCGATTTGATTCTTTTTGCAAACCGCAGTTCTTAAGTTGAACTTTCTGGTTAGATCTTATCTTTTGTAGTATTGTTTGTGCATCATTGCTTGTTTGCTTATGTATGCTATTGTTTGCTTGCGATAGAATACCCGGACTGTGAAGCGTGCTACTACGAGTCTCTAGGTTTTGCGAATCGTCAGCAAGGCAAGTAACACTTTGATCATACCCTTTTATTACCCAGTTTTTATGCATTAGATCAAACCCTCACACATTGCATGAGTAGGATCTCTTAACTTGTGGGACCGGGAAGTAGATTGAGGTAGAACCTATTACCTGCATTATTTTCAAACCCTTGGGAGTTACTTCTACGCTATGCTTAGGTTATCATGCTATGCTCGTAGACGTAGTTTGGGTTTGAGTGAAATCCATGACAGATGTGAGTTGTTAATTAAGGATTCAACTTAAGGTGGCTACTTGAATACACATCTGGGTGGATTGGTTGCAGGGCACCTGGGGAATCCAGTGTTGTCCTAGGAAATCCCGGGGTTCCGTGTGATTTTTCCTATGGAATGCCACCCAGGCTCAAAGGGATCATAAAACTATTCATGCTAAAACCTTCCATGTGCAGCCACAATGCCATTATGGGCTCTGGCATAGTTGAGTAAGTTGTGGGAAACCTTTCCATGATGGGCTAGCAGATGTAGAGGGATTGTAGGTGTACCGGCCTATCTATCTGGTTAAGGGGACCTCTTCGGAAAGACTGTGTCTCGGTCATCCGTTTCTCAAACACCATGCAGTGCGAGAAAACAAACGGAGGCGATCGAGTCTTGTGGGAAAAGTGCACAAACCTGTGCAGAGTGTACAAACTAATCATGATTAGCCGTGTCCCCGGTTATGGACATCTTGAGTATCTGGTACTTGAATTATTGGTTGATCTCATCACTCTTTAATTTAACTTGTTGGGTTAATGATTACTTTAATTGGGATTGAGTTTGAGGTACCTTCTCAATGATGTTTCAACTACCATGATAGTTAAAATAAAATTTATTCCTTTGTTGTAGGGAAAAATTGGCTTTACGCAAAAACTTTAACCTTAGAGCCTCCACCAGCCAAATATGCATATAGTATAGCCTTTACTTCTGTTACTCGCATCTTCTGTGTTATCTTGCCAGCATATTCCATGTGCTGACCCGTATTCGGGATACAACATATTACGTTGCAGACTTTTCAGACAAGGAATAAGACGTTCTAGGTCGTTTGTCATGCACTCAGTTATGCCGTTGGAGTTGATGGACTCACTTATCTTCCAAGCCTTCTGCTGTTATTTTGTTAGATGGCCTTAAGCCATAGACTTATGTAATAAATTCTCTTTGGAGACATTCAATGTAATAAGTGTGTGATTGCCACTCTATTATAAATACTTCAAGTACTGTGTGTGTCAGCATTACCGATCCAGGGATGACACGGAAACACAGAGACTTCGGTCCATTCGGATCGTGGTCGCTACAAGATGGTATCAGAGCACACGCTGAATGTAGGACACGGCCACTAAGACAAACCCTAGACCACTCTTCTCTACTCATTTCTGACTTCTATCCATTTTCTACTTCTTTAGGATGGTGGACCCAAGGAACAAGTTCACTCAACCGGATGAAGACACACCTTTTGGACGACACTTGAAGGAAGTCACTAGGTACCTGAACATAGGAATACCATGCTTTACCGGGACCTACACCGCCACCTTACCAGAAGAGGAGCGATGGAGTATTCAAGTTCAAATCCCCGGGAGAACCTTCGCACCATCCACTGAGCCAATAGAGTTTTCTTTTGATGCACCAACCTGGAGCCTAGGCAAGAGTATGGTAGCCCACATCACTATGGGAAGAATTGGAGAAGTCTATAAGCAGGAGCTAAAAGACACTATCTACCAGATTTGTGGACGCCGAGATGAGCGTTGGGACATGATTAGCACCCGGAAGGATAGGTCTATTGCAGCGTTCATCCAGGAGTTAAATCAGCACATTCGACGACAGGAGCACCAGATGTGCTTGAAGAAGGCACTAAACAGGAATTTGGTGATAGAAGAAGAACTTAAGTCTACTCGTGACGGATACGAGGAGGAGATGTTGATACTAGTGGAGAAGAATGATGATTTGACAAGGAAGCTAGGAGTATTCATGGGAGATCCAGCACCAGGAGGAGAAGAAGAAGAGGAAGAGCCCAAGGAGGTTCGTTCTGAAGATTACATCATCATCGACGACATGGATTCAGACCCCGATGATAGTGAAGACGAAGACTATGAAGATGAAGCTAGAGCAGACATCATGGAATCTTCCACCGATCAAAATTTCTAGATGACCACCCTATGACTAGTAGTTTCCCCCCACAAAGTAGTATTTAGAGCACTTTTGTAACGTTAGTTAGATTTGTAAGACCTTGTTTGAAATTGATTGGTGTGATATGATTGTGTTTGTCTCATGTGCATATGGGTAGTGATTTCCCTTAGACCTCAATTCTATTCTAATCTCTTCCCTCTACACCCATCAGATGTCTCCAAGACGTGAGCCCAGATTTGAGTTTCCCCCTGAGCTCACTCAGTTGATCCAGCAGCAGAACACTTTGATGCAACTTCTTGTCTAGAACACTTAGAACAACCAGGACAACAACAACCCTCCACCACCACCACCTGTGGATGACCTGACACGTTTCTTAAGGTTGCAACCACCGGTGTTTGCAAGCAGCATTGAACCAATAGTGGCTGATGACTGGCTGCGCAAGATTGGAAGGGATTTGACCACCGCCAATTGCTCGGATGCTGAGAAAGTGCGATTTGCCACACACCTGTTGTGTGGACCAGCCGCAGCATGGTGGGAGAATTACACAGCCACCTTTCCTATAGCCAATGTCACTTGGGAGCAGTTTCAGCAAGCTTTCCGTACTACCCATGTCTCGACTGGAGCTATGAGCATGAAGAAGCGGGAGTTTCGCAACATGCGCCAAGGAAATCGTACTATGGCTCAGTACGTAGATGAGTTTAGTACCCTATCTCGTTATGCCCCAGATGATGTGGCCACAGATGCTGCTAAGCAAGAGAGATTTATGGAAGGGCTAAATGATGAGATGAGCGTATAGTTGATGGTGGCAACCTTCAACAACTACCAGGAGTTCGTAGATAAAGCTCTTATGATTGAAGGGAAGCAGCTACAGATTGAGAGCCGCAAAAGGAAGTATGGACAAGGAAGGAATAATTCTGGAGCCCAGCAGAAGCTCCGATTCACTCCGAATTCGGGAGGATACACCCATAACCATGGAAGCCACAACCACACTGGAGGAAGTTCCCACAACCACAATGGCACTAAGAATGGAAATGGGAATGGAGCAAGCAACAACCAGAGTCGCTCTACCCATCCACACCCCCCAAAAAGGATTTAAGCCACGTCATCTGTTTCAAGTGCGGGGAGAATGGACATTATGCCAATGAGTGCCTTGAAGCTAAGAACGGGAACGGCAATGGAAGCGTCGGGAAGAAGCCCAACCCGTTCAACAAAGGACAAGTGAACCACGTGACTGTGGAGGAGGTTGAAGAGCAACTAGATGCTATTGTCGGTAAGTTTTTGGTTAAGACATTTACCGCAATAGTTCTTTTCGATACTGGTGCATCGCATTCATACATTTCAAGGGGATTCGTAAATAGACATAGGATGTCCACCCAAGTTCTTAAGACCCCCATGTTAGTAAGTTCACCAGGAGCAGAGTATATGGCACACCAAGGGTGTTTTCAGACGCCATTGATCATAGGACGCCATGTTTTCCCCTCAGACCTAATAGTTCTGGAGTCACAAGGATTGGATGTAATATTAGGTATGGATTGGCTATAGAAGTATGGAGGCAACATCAATTGTGCCAGCAAGTCTATTTTGCTTACCACCCCGAAGGGAAAAAGGATTAAGTATGTATCTAGGCATTCGCCTATAAGGACACAAGTACATTCTCTCATCGGAGTTGTTCATGAGGAAGTGCCGGTAGTAAATGATTACCCGGATGTGTTTCCAGAGGAGTTACCTGGCATGCCACCAGATAGAGATACTGAGTTTTGATTGAGTTGTTGCCTGGCACCGGACCAATATCTAAGAGACCATATCGGATGCCAGCGAATGATCTAGAGGAGATCAAGAAGCAGATTAAGGAGTTATTGGAGAAAGGATTTATTCGCCGAAGTTCATCACCTTGGGGAGCCCCAGTGCTATTTGTCGAGAAGAAGGATGGATCGTTAAGAATGGTCGTTGATTATCGTGCACTGAATGAAGTGACTATTAAGAATAAGTACCCGCTGCCGATGATCAATGATTTGTTCGACCAACTCCAGGGAGCAAAAGTATTCTCCAAGATCGATCTACGATCTGGATACCACCAGTTGAAGATCCGAGAGAAGGATATACCTAAGACAGCCTTCACCACAAGATACGGGCTATATGAGTATACGGTTATGTCATTTGGATTGACCAATGCCCCTGCCTATTTCATGAGTATGATGAACAAGGTGTTCATGGAGTTCTTGGATAAGTTTGTCGTGGTATTCATTGACGATATTTTGGTGTACTCGAAGGATGAAGAGGAACATGCAGAGCATTTGCGTTTGGTATTGGAGAAGCTCAGAGAACATCAATTGTATGCCAAGTTTAGCAAATGCGATTTTTGGTTGAAGGAAGTTGGATTCCTAGGGCATGTTATATCGGGAGAAGGTATAGCAGTGGACCCCGTCAAAGTGCAGGCAGTCACCGAATGGTTGGCACCCACTTCAGTTGGAGAGATCCGCAGTTTTCTTGGACTCGCGGGATACTACCGGAGATTTATAGAAAATTTCTCCAAGATAGCTAAGCCAATGACGACGTTGTTGAAGAAGGAGACAAAGTTCGATTGGACTTAAGAGTGCGAAGAAAGTTTCCAGGAGTTAAAGAAACGGTTGACGACAGCCCCAGTGCTGATATTGCCAGATATACGTAAGGATTTCCAAGTGTACTGCGATGCTTCACGCTTAGGACTTGGAGGAGTACTTATGCATGATGGAAGAGTTGTTTCCTATGCATCTCGACAACTGCGATCGCACGATTTGAATTATGTGACGCACGATCTGGAGTTAGCAGCTGTAGTGCACGCACTGAAAACCTGGAGACATTTCCTTATTGGAAATCGTTGTGATGTGTACACGGATCACAAGAGTTTGAAGTGCATTTTCACCCAAAAGGAGCTGAACCTCAGACAAAGGAGATGGTTGGAGTTTATAAAGGATTATGATATGAAGCTACACTATCACCCAGGTAAGTCCAACGTCGTGGCAGACGCTTTGAGCCGGAAGAGTTATGCAAATACCATAGAAAAAGGGGAATTGCCACAGGAGTTAACAGAACATCTCATGGAGTTTCGTTTGGAGATAGTCCCTAGAGGTTTCGTTGCAACGTTGGAGGTTCAGTCAACATTGCTGGGAAAGATACGCGAAGCCCAGAAGGATGACAAGGAAATTGCCGAGATAAGGAAAAGGATGAGTGAAGGAAAATCCAAGGGATTTCGTGAGGACGAACACGACACCTTGTGGTTTGAGGATCGAACCTATGTGCCCAACGACTCGGAGATTAGGAAGTTGATACTGCAGGAAGCACATGATTCGCCATACTCGATACACCCCAGAAACACCAAGATGTATTTGGATTTGAAGGAACGTTACTGGTGGACGGGAATGAAGAAGGATATTGCCGAGTATGTAGCCGTATGTGATGTATGCCAGAGAGGAAAAGCAGAGCATCAAAAGCCAGCAGGATTGCTACAGCCTATGCCGATACCCGAATGGAAGTGGGAGAAGCTTGGCATGGATTTTATCACCGGATTGCCCAGGACCAAATCAGGATATGATTCAATCTGGGTAGTAGTGGATCGATTGACCAAAGTAGCCCATTTTATCCCCGTGAAAACCACATACACCAGTGCGAAGTTAGCCAAGATATACATGACCAGGATCGTATGTCTGCACGGAATTCCGAGGACCATTGTATCAGATAGAGGAACACAGTTCACCTCAAAGTTTTGGCATCAGCTACACCAAACTTTGGGAACGAGGCTGGAATTTAGCACCGCTTTTCATCCGCACACCGATGGACAAACCGAGAGAGTCAACCAGATTCTGGAGGACATGTTGAGAGCCTGTGCGCTAGATTATGGATCTAGTTGGGATGATAATTTGCCCTACGCGGAGTTCTCATACAACAACAGTTACTAGGCCAGTTTGAAGATGGCACCATTCGAAGCATTGTATGGAAGGAGATGCCGAACACCGTTAGTGTGGGATGTAGTTGGAGACAGACAGAAGTTTGGACCGGACTTGATCAAAGAGTCTGAAGAGAAGGTTAAGCTGATTCGGGATAGACTAAAGGTAGCACAGTCCAGAAAGAAGAGTTACGCAGACTCGAAGTGCAAGGAGATAGCTTACGAAATCGGAGACAGAGCATACCTGAGAGTATCGCCTCTGCGCGGAGTTAAACGTTTCGGAGACAAGGGAAAGCTAGCCCCGAGATTTGTGGGACCTTACCGTGTTTTGGAACGCATGGGAGAGGTTGCCTATAAGTTGGAGTTGCCCGAAGGATTGTCAGGAGTGAGCGACGTGTTTCACATTTCGTAGCTTAAGAAGTGCCATGCCGAGATGGCCGATATTCCCCTTAGAGACACAGTACCCCTGGAAGCAATTCAGTTAGGTAGTGATCTGACTTACGAGAAGAAGCCTGTTAAGATTCTCGAATTTTCGAGCAGAGTCACCCGCAGAAAGGTTATCAAGTTTTGTAAAGTTCAGTGGAGTCACCACACCGAGGAAGAAGCTACCTGGGAACAAGAAGATGATCTACGCAAGGACCACCCACACCTGTTCTCTAGCCAAGTGGAATCTCGAGGGCGAGATTCATTCTAAGGGGGGTAGGTTTGTAACATCCTAAATTTTCAATTTGGAATGTTATACATAGATCATATTGCATTGCATATTTCTTTGCATCTTGTGTGTGGCGATCCGCGAAATTGTAAGCAACTCAAGGACCTACGGAGAGAGTTGGGAATTCTACCGTTTTGTATTTGAGTTTACTCGAATACCAGTATGAGGATAGTGTTGGTTTTAATTATTTTGCTCTCCTAAAAATATTTCTACATAAAATATATGAGCGGAGATAATATGACTTCTCCAAAATAACAGAAATATTGGAGGAAAAATGTTAAAAATCACTTTTGGTATTTTTCTGGATTTATTTGCGATTTTATTTGCATAGGAAAAATACGCGTTTTTCAAAATTGCATTTAGGTCCGGGAAAAATGTTCACTTTGTCCTAAATATTATTAGAGGACGGTGAAAATTTATTACGGAATTTTTGGACTCCGTTTAGTATTTTTTTTTCCTCGCCCGTTTTACTACGTCAGGACTCTTTAAAAAAATGCGAACCGACTCCGGGCCGTACCCGGCCAGGACTCCCTGGCCTGGGGCCTTTATAAGGCGCCGCCCCGGCCCGCGAAGCCGCCCCTGCCCTAGCCAGCCGCCGCCGACGCCGCCGCTCGCCGCGCCGCGTCGGACCCGCCGCCGCCGTCGTCGCCGGACCCGCCGCCGGTGTTGACTTTTCCGAGGTAGCCGTCGATTTTTCTTTTTAACCGATCGGTTTTTGTAGAAACCCTAGATCCTTTTTTAGGTTAGATCGGTTTTTTCGGTTTAGTTATTTAGCGGACGTTCGTCCGTACATTCGTTTTAACGAACGCTGTTCGTCCGTTAGCCGCAGACAGTGAACGTTCGTTCGTTAGCCTGTTCGTCAGTTTTCTTTCTCGGGGTATTTATCCGCGATTATTTTCGATCGTGATTTCTGCCCTGATCTTGTTTTTCGTTTTTCTTTTCGCTCGAGAGTCGGAATCAGGTGATTCAAAATCCCAGATCATCGTCTCGACGCCCTCTTTCCGTTTAACCAACTTGAACAAAGTTTTGGCTACTGTAAAATTTGACTTTAGATCAAACTAGTAAACGAATCTCGTTTCTTTCGCAGTTTGAGTTTTGTTGCTTCTTTCGATTTGATTCTTTTTGCAAACCGGAGTTCTTAAGTTGAACTTTCTGGTTAGATCTTATCTTTTGGAGTACTGTTTGTGCATCATTGCTTGTTTGCTTATGTATGGTATTGTTTGCTTGTGATAGAATACCTGGACTGTGAAGCGTGCTACTACGAGTCTCTAGGTTTTGCGAATCGTCAGCACGCAAGAAACACTTTGATCATACCCTTTTATTACCCAGTTTTTATGCATTAGATCAAACCCTCACAAATTGCATGAGTAGGATCTCTTAACTTGTGGGACTGGGAAGTAGATTGAGGTAGAACCTATTACGTGCATTATTTTCAAACCCTTGGGAGTTACTTCTACGCTATGCTTAGGTTATCATGCTATGCTCGTAGACGTGGTTTGGGTTTGAGTGAAATCCATGTCAGATGTGAGTTGTTAATTAAGGATTCAACTTAAGGTGGCTACTTGAATACACATCTGGGTGGATTGGTTGCAGGGCACCTGAGGAATCCAGTGTTGTCCTAGGAAATCCCGGGGTTCCGTGTGATTTTTCCTATGGAATGCCACCGAGGCTCAACGGGATCATAAAACTATTCATGCTAGAAACTTCCGTGTGCAGCCACAATGCCATTATGGGCTCTGGCATAGTTGAGTAAGTTGTGGGAAACCTTTCCATGATGGGCTAGCAGATGTAGAGGGATTGTAGGTGTACCGGCCTATCTATCTGGTTAAGGGGACCTCTTCGGAAAGACTGTGTCTCGGTCATCCATTTCTCAAACACCATGCAGTGCGAGAAACCAAACGGAGGCGATCGAGTCTTGTGGGAAAAGTGCACAAACCTCTGCAGAGTGTACAAACTGATCATGATTAGCCGTGTCCCCGGTTATGGACATCTTGAGTATCTGGTACTTGAATTATTGGTTGATCTCACCACTCTTTAATTTAACTTGTTGGGTTAATGATTACTTTAATGGGGATTGAGTTGGAGGTACCTTCTCAATGATGTTTCAACTACCATGATAGTTAAAATAAAATTTATTCCTTTGTTGTAGGGAAAAATTGGCTTTATGCAAAAACTATAACCTTAGAGCCTCCACCAGCCAAATATGCATATAGTATAGCCTTTACTTCTGTTACTCGCATCTTCTGTGTTATCTTGCCAGCTTACTCCATGTGCTGACCCATTTTTGGGCTGCAACATATTACGTTGCAGACTTTTCAGACGAGGAATAAGACGTTCTAGTCTGTTTGTCATGCACTCAGCTATGCCGTTGGAGTTGGTGGACTCACTTATCTTCCAAGTCTTCCGCTGTTATTTTGTTAGATGGCCTTAAGCCATAGACTTATGTAATAAGTTTTTTTGGAGACATTCGATGTAATAAGTGTGTGATTGCCACTCTGTTATAAATCCTTCAAGTACTGTGTGTGTCAGCATTACCGATCCAGGGATGACACGGAAACATACAGACTTCGGTCCATTCGGATCGTGCTCGCTACAATGCATCAGTTCTGAATCATGTCTTAGGTCAATAGTTGGGTTGCCCGGCTCCTGTGCTTACCCCTACGTTCCCGATTGTTCGGCTAGGGTGTAAAGGGAGAACTACTGCAATTGTACTTCTGGCTCGTCCGGTCAAGTACCTCAGTAGAGAAAGCCAAAAACTGACCGTCATGATATGCGAGAACCTGGTCTGCAATCCGGTGACTTAGTTTTATACTACGATCGATAGAGATCTACCCTGTGTTATACGAAGGGTTGGTTTTTGCCCAGCCAGGTGCTATTGGATGCCTTAAGTACAGGAATATTTTATCCGCACCAGGGGCTAGTACCTAGCCCCACATGTCAAGCTCCTACAACTAAGTGAAAGCAATAACGCCGCATAGTCTGATTTCCTGGTTCGCTCCGCATACACCTCCTATACGGACCAAGACGTTGGATAAAGAGTGTACATGCATATGACCGAACACCCCAGTACTATGTACATGGGGGCTGAAGCCGACGATTGGAAACTTTCAGATTTAGATAAACAGTCACAGAGGAGGTAAAAGACGCTGATATTATAAATAGCGCAAAAGTTATATACACTGGATTCTTAAGCATAGTCTTTACATCCGAATACAATCACTCGAAAATAAGATCCTTCGAACACTGGCCTTCTACAAGGCGGGCGCCCTTGATGACATCCTCGGAGTACTTCTCCGGCTTGCGGTGCTCCTTGCTTGTGGGCGTGCTAGCAGTAGCTATATGCCATGTGTTCATCTTCGCCTAGTGCACTTTGACACGAGCGAAGGCCATTCGAGCACCTTCTATGCAGGCCGAACGCGTCAGCGCGTCGACCCGCGGACTCGCTTCGACGAGCCGCTTCACCAATCCAAAGTAACTACTTGGGATTGGATCAGCGGGCCATAGCCGGACTATTAAGTCCTTCATGGCCGAACCCGCCATGTTGTGCAGCTCCACCAGCTCCTTCATCTGGTCATTGAGGGGCACTTGATGTTTTGGCGCATAGAACTGCGACCAAAACAGCTTCTCCCTGTTGTTCCCCTCCTGGGCTCAGAAGTACAGGGCGGCGTCAGCACTGCTCCACGGAAGATCAGCAAACACGCCTGGAGAATTCCATAACCGTGTCAGCCCAATGTGCTTCTGCCCTCTGAAGATGCTCTGTAAGAGAAATGTCTTACCAGATGCTATCTGTCATGCCTGCTCGATTTCTTGACGGGCGCTGCGCGACTCGCCTCGCGCATCCTGGGCAGTCTTCACTACCGCAGCAAGCTCGGATGCCTGTTCCGAAGCCTTCTTCTCCAATGCCTCACATTTGAGAATGGCATTGTTGAGATCGACCTCGACTTCGGACACCCGAGCCTGGTGCTTCTCGCACTCAGCCTTTTCGGCCTCTAAATCGGCAGCCGCTTTGTCAGCGGCTACCTTTTTCACCTCGGCCTCCTTCTTGGGCTTGGCAACCTCGCCCTTGAGAGCCTCGAGCTCAGCGGCGCCAACTGTGTAATACGGAATACCATATCAGAGTTTATAAACATACTCGATCAATATTACTTAGTCTTCTTGACATTCTAAAAAATCTGCATACCCTGCGTTTCATCTAGACGCTGATTGACGTGGTCGAGGTCGGCGTTGGCCAACAAAAGCTTCCGGTTGAGTTCGGCAACTTCCGCATCTCGCGCAGTTGCCGTAACTAGTGAAACCTGCACAACAGTTCAGCTCCGTAAGTATGATACATAATGGATACTTCGTCCGATTCTTTTCAGAATCACACAAAGCATCAGGGGCTACTGGCTATGTATGTGCATAATAATAATAATAATAATAATAATAATAATAATAATAATAATAATAATAATAAAGTTCTGTAAAGAACATTACATTGCTTACCTCAAAGCATGTTAACATGTTGTTGAAAGCTTCATTCAGTCCGCCTTTGACGGACTGAATCTTCTTCATCACCGCACCCATCACGGTGCGGTGTTCTTCCACGTTGGAAGCACTTTGTAGTGCTCCCTCCATAGAATCCGGCACCTCCGGATTAACTGCGGGTGCCGCCGTATCCTCCTCCGCTTGGGGAGTCGGGTCTTCGGACCCCGGCGCCGCACTAGGCTCCGGGATAGTATTCGGTGGAGCCCCGAATTGTTTGGGCCCCATGTCTTCGGTCTCCATGGGGACGGTCTCCCCACGGTCGGCAGCCGCCGAGGTATTATCCACGGCCGCCTTATCGCTTGCCCCGCCCTCGTCTCCTACGGCGGAGGACACCCGCTGGGAAGACACTTCGGTGCCCCCGCCGATCACGGGCGATGGAGCCTGGACCGGCGGGTCATTCTCTGTCTCTCCGGGCGCTAGAGAGTTCCCCTCCGATAAGGAGGCGTCGGGGTGTCCTCCGGAGGGCTGTAGGTCAGCAGGAGTAAAATACTAAGTAAGTATCAAAAATGCTGAATAAACAAAGGTGCATCAGTCAATCCAGACCAACTTACGATTCGGGCAGGGGTTTCACCCTGGGCTTCACCACGAAGCTATGTTCGGATGAATCCGAACTAGCCGAGAGGTTCAATTTCCTTCATGGTGCGGCCATGCCCGCGTCAGCGGTGGCCCCCCTCTTTGTCCCCCTGCCTTGCGCAGGGAGCTCTTCTTCTTCTTCTTCTTCTTCATCCTCATCTTCCTCCACCTCGTCAGAGGAGAGGATGTTGATTTCCTCGGACTTCTTGTCCGCAGGCCGGGGGCTATCTTCGGCTCCCATCCCCTTCTTCTTCTGGGGCTTCTTGATCGGCGTCTTGTACGGCGCCGGGACCAGCATCGCCGTCTGTAGAGGCAATGTTGGATCCTCGGGCAAAGGCGCCGAACTCTTAATCCAGGTCGCCTTCTTCGTCCAGCCCCGTAAAACCTCCAATTCCTGTTATCATTAAATAAGGGAAGAAATTTGTGTTCGGCGAACTTTTCTATTACCTCTGGGGCTGAGAGCATGGTGCTAAAACCCGCTTCTTTGTTTTCCGCCGGCCACTCCTTCTGGCTCTTAAAGAGATGCTTCCAGATATCTTTGTGCGTAAAGCCGAAAAGATGCTTCAGCGGCTTGTCTCCTGCCGGATCGAACTCCCATAGGAAGGAGTCCCAGCTTTGGCAAGGAAGAACAAGTCGGGGAACCACAAATGAGAGTAGGTGCCCCTTGGAGATTACGCCGGACACATGGCTCATGGCAGTCGTTACTTCAGTTGGAGACCCCCAGTCCAGACCTTTTTTGGTCCAGGAGGTCAACCTCTCTGGGGGTCCGGATCTGAAAGCAGGAGCCGCCGCCCACTTGGCGTCGCGGGGTTCGGTGATGTAGAACCACTCCTGCTGTCAGGCCTTATTCGTCTCCACGAATGATCCTTTGGGCCAAGTCGCATTTTGGAGCTTGCTAATCATAGCGCCCCCGCACTCCGCGTGCTGTCCGTCCACCACCTTCGGCTTCACGTTGAAGGTCTTAAGCCATAGGCCGAAGTGTGGAGGGATGCGGAGGAAAGCTTCACATACCACTATAAAAGCGGATATGTGAAGGATTGAGTTCGGGGCTAGATCATGGAAATCTAGCCCGCAGAAGAACAAAAGACCCCGAACAAAGGGGCGGAGTGGAAACCCTAGCCCCCTAACAAAATGGGAAGTGAACACTACCCTCTCACCCATCTCAGGGACAGGAATCACCTGACCCCTGGTAGGGACTCAATGCACGATGGTGGCGGCAAGATAGCCCGCGCTCCGTAGATCCTCCAAGGTCGTTTCGGTGACCGTGGAAGCCTCCCACTTGCCTCTGGCACTGGATCCAGCCATTGCTGGGAAGGGGAGTAGTGGCTGAGGAATGAGGAGCGGTGGGCGCAGGAGATAATGATGTTGGGGCTAGGGAGATTGGAGAGATCGAGCTTGAGGAAGGCGTGGGGCTGATGAAAGGGATGTGTATCCTTTTATAATGTTGCGAATACAGAACGTCCCCCCACTTTTGCCATAAATCTCGCCGGTTCCCAAAGCGGTCGTGCGTAATGCGCGGCATGGGTGCTCACGTCATATTGATAAGGATCCCGCAATGAGTGGGCACGATCTCTATTCTGATGGAATGTGTTAATGAGAATATACCTCGAAACGCGAAACTAGGACCAAATAAAACGGTTCAATATATTAGTGGGTTGGACATGACGCTTCACCCAAAAGTTGTCAGTAAAGACACACTATTCGTTTTCCTTTAAAGGCCTTGCCTTCGAGGCTAAGGGTTGTACTAACCTTGCAGAGCCGAACACAAGACTCCTTTTTTCAGAAGATTTATTCGGAAGAAGGACCCCCGCCTTGCAACGCCGAAGACAATATGGAAGCCGAACTCATCGTCATTGAAGTCAGGTTCAGGGGCTACTGAGGGAGTCCTGAATATAGGGGTCCTCGGGAGGCCATATAACTCTTGGTGGGCCGTACTGATGGGCCGTGAAGATCATAAGTCGAAGATCATCTCTCATATCCGGATAGGACTCCTGTATTTGTATAATGGAAAGTTTTAGGTTCGGGTGTAACTTCTCCTTCCTCTGCAAGATGGTATGTACAAATCCTAGGCCCCTCTGGTGTGTATATAAATTAGAGGGTTTAGTCCGTAGAGGCTAACGGAGAATCTCAAATCCTCATAGGCTAGACTTTATTGTTTAGCCAATACAATCTCGAGGTAAATCAACTATTGTACTTATATTCATCCATATTAATATAGCAGGAAGTAGGGTTTTACCTCGATCGAGAGGGCCTGAACCCGGGTAAATATCGTGTCCCCAGGCTCCGGTTAGCATCGATCCTCATACGCATAGTTCGGGATCCCCTACCCGAGATCCGCCGGTTTTGACACCGACATCGTCCGTAAATGGACCGGCTCATCTAGGCGTCGGTTGACAATTTCTTTTTAAAATATTCTATGAACTTTTTTGAATATCAATGAACTCTTTTTAAATTTCAATAGTTTTTTCATATTGATGAACTTTTTTTTAATATCAATGAACTTTTTTGAAATTTGATGAACATCTTTTTGAAAATGGATGAACTTTTTTTAGATTTATGAACTTTTTCCGGTTCAATGAACTTTTTCTAAAAATACATGAACTTTTTTGAATATCTATGAATTTTTTTCAAATTTAATGAACTTTTGCTAAATTGCCTGATTTTTTTTTAATTTGAATGAACATTTTTTCAAATTGATGCACTTTTTTCAAAATTGATAAATCTTTTTTAAAGATATGATTTTTTCTAAAATGGATGAAACTTTTTTCTTTAAATTTGTAAACCTCTTTTTAATTTCATATTTTTATTTTTGTAACAAAAAAACTAAAAACAAACTAGGGCATTACGCTAGTGGGCCGGCCCATACTAGCAGCGCTGCAGGCGCCGGATCGTTAACGGGCACCTGCAGCGCTGCATAGGAGCTCCCAGGGGTTACTAAAAAAAAGAAGCTCCCAGGAAAACGTGTGATGCTGCGCGGTCTCCTCGGCCGTTCGATCTACTAGCTGGGTCGCATGGGGCGCGTGCGAGACCTGCCCGATGCGCGGCCGGTTGGCCCACAGGAAGCATTTTGCCATCATCAAAGCACACGGTCCACGCACGCAACGCAACGTAGAACGGAACAATGCTACACGTACAAACAATTTACAGGCTTTTACAGGGTGGGTTAACCTTGATTGGTCAATAGGTGAGCGGGACGGTCCACCCCCCTTAAAATCAGGGGGGGAGGTTTGTGATTGGTTGTTAGATGAAAAGAGCGTGTAAAAGCTTGTAAATCTTTGTACGTCTAGCATTTTTGCGTAGAACGGGCCGTCTTGCACGCTCGTACTAGTTGCCTGCGTCGGCACCGCCGAGCTATCCTCCGGTGACGTGAGCACTGCAACTACAATTGATCGTCACCTCTTTCCGGCACTGAGCTTCATCCTACTACTCCCTCCGTCCGGAAATACTTGTCATCAAAATGAATAAATGAGGATGTATCTAGATGTATTTTAGTTTTAAATACATCTCCTTTTATCCATTTTGATGACAAGTATTTTCGGACGAAGGGAGTACTACCCAGCGGCCATCGCTCGCGTGAGGAAGCTATGCGCGGTGCGAGGAAAAAACAAACGCCTTCACAATTCAAAATTACGGATCAGTTTGAAGTGACAAAATTACATGCATCCCCGCCGGGAGCTGACTGCTTCTTTCTGGTCAAAATTTTCATTCATCAACAAATGTGCGTACTTCTTTCTGGTCAAAATTTTCATTCATCAACAAATGTGCGTACGTACACTTTGCACCATTTTCATTCATCACTAAAAAATGTTTTTATGCTACTCCCTCCGCCCCATAATATATTATCATTTTTATATTATGGGACGAAGGGAGCAGCAATTATCATGAAAGTTGATCAGCTGGCTCCTCTGCCTTGTCCTGCGATCGGACCCCTTCCCTACTCGACCCTGTCGCCGCCGCACCCCCGCCGAGGCAGCCAGCGTCGCCGGTTCCTTGGGCGCGCTCCCGAGCGTCGTTGGCCCAGTCTCTGAGATGTTCTACGACGTCGTCCGCGAATACGGCGCTCTTGAACGAGCTCCCCATCTGCATCAATCAATTCAATTTGTCATGGCCCTGTTAGGGAGCGCATATTTCCGGTGTGCAATTGAAAGGAGAATCATGTATGGTGGCTCACATGAGAGACGATGGCGTAGAGGGGGAGTGTGCTGTAGCTGCATAGGACCTGGACGACCACGCTGACGTTCAAACGTACCTCCGTCAGCCTTATATTTTTATTTCTATTTTATTTTAAAAAAGGATAACCCGGGCCTTTGCATCAGATGCATGCAGCCATCGATCAGCTTTATATGCGTCTATCATCTGACAGAAAAACATGTGTGATTCGATCGATCCAAGAGGGGAGAGCAGCTACGTACCATATGGTGATTCTTGACACGCTGTATCCGCGCTTGTCCATGATGCAGGAGTTGAAGCCGAACATGGCCTACAGTGAGAAAGGATCTCATAATTATACTCTGTTATTACTAGCAGGTTTGCAAGATCTGAAACAGGACCAAGCCAAAGGATGTGCTTACTAGCGCCCAGAACAAGTAGGCGAACTCGAAGGCGTTCTGGAAGAGGATGAAGTGGATGAGGATGAGCAGCATCCGGGGACTGCGGAACCAGAAGAGGTCGTCCGACGGGTCGACGGCGATGGCCCCGGCCTCCACGGCGGCGCGCTTCTGGTTCACCTCGTACGCCATCCGGGTTATGATGTGCTCCAGCTTCATCCCGATCACAAGCAGCAGCTGCATGCATACACACGTTCGAATGATGGCAACAGTAAAGCAATTAGGCGCGTCGATCTGACCAGATCAGAGGCGCTTACAGTCAACGGGAAAAGTGAGATCCAGAAGTATGAGTGCCACCCTGCATCACGAGTTTTCAGTCGTCATTGTCAACTTTGTGTTACGAGACTGTACAGCATGCAGACAGTCTTGGACAAGAGAAATGAAGCATACCGGTGACGTTAATTAGCAGGAAGAACATTACAAATATCCAGTAGTACCATCTACAACCAACAAACTCAAGTTATTAGCACAAAAATACCTGGTTGGGAAAAGAAGAAGGAGCTTACTTTATCCCAACGACTCTCTTATAATCCTTCTCGAGGGCCTTGATCATGTAGTCGTAGAAGTTGTATTCTCGGTTCCCCCTGAAGTGCTCCTGTACGTCAACCAGAAATATAATAGTAGTGCAAAACCAACCAGCAAGTCAAGACCGAATCCACACGAATGAAAGAAGCATCTACCTACCATCAGGAAGCCAAGCCTCATGGCGATGTAATCGTCCTTGGTTACCGACCCGTAGAACTGCTTGAAGAAGGAACGCTGGAAGGGAAGATACAGTGGTTCAGAGTTGACACAATGACACTCACACATAGAGCAAATAGTAATAGAAATCTCAAGTTTACTGCTGCGCTGCTGACTGCGTACCATCCACAGTAGGATCATGGTGGCTTTGCCGTACCCCTTGTACCGGTCCTGGATGAACTTGCGCTGCTGCATCTTCATCATCATCTCAGCGCCTGCAGCTGTTGGTAAGCCTCGATTTATTAGCCCATCAGTTGCCAATTTTCCATAATCATTTTTCTTCCGGCTAAAGTTATGATTTCATTCAAGGGTTAAGAGTCGTTGCCCTACCACTGTCGCCGTCAGACTTGATACTCTTCTCCCACTGTTTCCATTTCCGCATCTGAGCATGGTTTACTGTCGTCAGGTCAACGTTGGAAGTTCAGAAATGCCAAGCACGGAGCAGTGGCAGTCTAGTTACCTGTAGAAGCCCCAGGAGCACGGTGAAGGCGCTGAGAGCGACATGCGTGACAGCCAGGACGAAGATGAAGATGTGTATCTGCTCCAAGGCGTGCAGCGAGAGCAACGGGACTTTTCCCTGAAACATGCGTACACAAGATGGGTTCAGGGCTACTAAAAATCTCCAAACAGGTACAGTAGATGCGTTGCAGCAAGTAACCGAGCAAGTAGTAGTACTGGTTAGCAAAATAAAAGGTTCACTGACACTGACAGTGTCTCCTAGTTTTACCATTACCACGTCGGTTCTGCCAATAAGAACACAAAGTGCAGTGTACCAAAGCCTCGATCATAGTAAACCTTGTTTCCTGCCAAAGTCGACTTGTGTGACGCAGTTTTCTAGACCTACGGCGCGCCGACTCTGACACACGTCCAGACCGGCCCGATCGGTTCCCCTGGTATGATAACATTTTCAAACCTGCTTGCTCGTGCAGTGCCCCGTGGCTGCTGCGTGCTCTCCCTTGAGCAGCCTCCTCGCGCCCACGCCCACGCGGGAGACGCCGTAATGCGCCGTCGCCGAGCTGGCGCCGGGGGCGCACGGCAGCCAGTGGCCCATGAGGCTCTCGTCGATGCAGATCTTCTGTATCAGGTCTTGGGACACCACGAGCATCAGCGAGATGAACCCCAGCAGCATCAGCTCTGCCGCCATGCGCACGCAAAGCCACGCGTCAGCGACAAGCAAGCAAGCAAGCCAGGAAGCGGCTGTTACCACATGAATGTATGAATGAATGAAGGTCAATGGACGGGGAGAGGGAGACGACCAACGGACCTTCTTTGAGCTTGAGCAGCGCCTCGTACAGGGTCTCCCTCCGGTGAACCAGCGCCTGCGCCCGCTCGTGAATCAGTGACACCGGGGAACATTGTTTGCGACAAGATCGAATCTAGGTGTAAGGTTGTTGAATCACCTTCCCGAGATAATGCAGGGAGCGCTCGAAGACGATGGAGATGAGGACGATGACGGAGCACACCGACGCGACGATCCATGTCGGGGTGTCCTCCAGAGTGTTGCCACCGGCCATCACTCACGACCGGCTGGTTTTCCTTTTCCCTTCTACTCACGTTGCCCGCACCGTACTCTAAGTCCTTCTCATACTTATACACTCCTACTTCACATCGGTAAGTATTGTCACACGGAGAACTGAACTTTTCAGGGCCTTGTAGACTGGCAGTGACAGCTCGGATGCCCCTCGCCACTTTAACCCTGACCGAATTCTCTTTAGCTCGACGTTGCTTTCCCCATAGGCCAAAGCGATTCATTTCCTTTCCCAAAAGAGAACAGCTAAGCCCATGATTTTCTTTTTCGGTGTATTATGTCTCGTATAGTATTTTAACCGCGAAAGATTGAAAAGCTTCACGACTCGAAGAAAAAAGGACTCAAAAGCTGCCACTAGAATTTATCTTTGTGGAAGTTTCGTTGATCAGCTTGGCGGTAATGGCGCATTGGAGGCCAATGGGTGTTGTTTGTTCCGCTGACGTGGAGTCCGCAAAAGCTGGTTGGCGTTTCAATTGCAAGGTGAGCGTGTGACCTGGAAATCGATAGTCAAGAGATTAGCCCATCCATTTATGGTTTATCCTCCCGGAACACGAGTAATGCTACACATACATAGGTTTGCCCCTCCCAATGCTTCACCTTATACAGGTGCTAAGGCTGCCATGTAGGCAAAAAGTCTGATGTGGCAAGGTAATTAAGAGGAGAGAGATGAGTGTGGTGACCCCAGGAAGAAACAATGCTAAACGCGAGAACCTAGACAAAAGACTTAAATGGAAGAATCCCACAAATGCATGAAGAACTTTAGTTGTAAAATCATTAAATGAAGCATGCTTAGCACCAACAAGTTAAGCACATATGCATTGAGGGCTTTAGTTGCTAAAGTTTTTAATGTGCTTAGCACCTCATGTTAGCACCAATGCATTGGAAGTGGCGCACCCCCGGAATAATATAGAATGACACAATCCAGCAGACCAATTTGCACCTCAGACAAGTCCAGGTGAGACGGGCACATCCTCGCCGCCCGTCCATTTATGGTTTCCACAGCCCCGAAAATATATGGAAAAAATTAACGCCCACATGTGTGGCATCTTATACATCGCCCACACGTCTTCATTACCATTCATTTTGCCACGCGTGAACAGACGACATCAGCAGGAATCTTTTTGGTTTCAGCTTAAAAATGGTTTATCTTCTAATTAAAAAATCCAATTAAAAATTCATTTTCACCATTAAATCCGTCTCGACAAGATCTTCAAAACTAGACCCCATGTTGATATGTTTCGACGAAATTTATTTTCGCCCAAAAGTTGTCATGATGTTTACACTGTAGTTGCCATGCGGCAATTTTAGTTTGTAGAGCATGACAATTTTAGTATTTTAATGATGGCAATTCCAGTACTTTGACCATGAAAATTATTTTTTGTATAAACCATGGCAATTTTAAGTGCATGTATCATGGCAATTTTAGTTTATGGTTCATGGCAAGTCTAATTTCTTAATTCCCTATTTTACAATATATCAAAATTTATTTTTAAATGTAGAAAAAAATAGCTGAAACATATAATGACAACTTCAGTGTAAACACCACGGCAATTCATGTGCAATGGACATGACAACTTTTAACTCAAAAAAAGTCGTCGAAACATATTGATATGGGATCTAGTTTCGAAAATCTCGTCGCGATGCATTTAATGGTGAAAACGGATCTTCAATTGGATTTTTCATTTAAGAGATAAAATATTTTAAAAACTGGAAATTCAAAAAGATTCCCACGTGCATGCATGCAGTGACGTGGCGTAGTCCGTGTATTATAGGGCTTGTGGGCATATGTCGCTCTCATCACACGTGTGGGCGTTAGCATTGTCCAAATATATAGTGCCACTGAGGCTTATGTGCTACCGTAATACGAGCTGCTGGGCCATCGGATTCACAGATTGTACGGCTCCCAGTAACTCTACAACACTTGCAAAAAAAGCCTCCTAGCAGTCCAAAAATTGCAAATAGGTCCAGCAAATCTGAAAACTCCCAGATGTCGTTCGATCTGAGAATCCAACGGTCCAAAAGCCCGTATCATGGTAGCACTTGAGTCTTGGTAGCACGAGATACTCTCCCCTCATGTAGCACTGGCACCAGCACCGGCTCTTCTCCTCCTCTCCTTTGCCTCGTCACCTCCTCGGCGAGCTGCGCCATGCAACCACCGATGAAGGGGGTAGCGAGGATGTGCCTGCTTCTCCTGCTGATGACGGAGGGCCTGGATCCTCTATGGTGGCCTCGGTGGTGTGGGCAGTGTCCCTCCAAGGATGGTGGCGCTTATTGGCACGGGCCGCCGATAAGGATGGCAATGGGTCGGGTTTGGATCGGGTTGAACAATATCAAATCCATATCCATATCCATGAAGACAGTCTTTGCCCGCCCATGAAAAAAATCCATGGGTGAAAAATTGTGTCCATGTCCAAACCCGATGGATATTCATACCCACTGGATATCCATTGGGTCCTCTCTAGACATATAAATAAGACATAACACAATGTTAACATAAGATCTGCCATTCTTTACTTCGTGGCAGGCTAGGCTTCACTTATGGTAAATCAACGTCCACTAATACCATAAGATCATTTAGTATTTTTCTAACAGATGAGAATGACGAGTCATTTAACAAGGAGATAAAAATAAGGGAGGGCATTGGGGTATGTTATAGAGGGGATTGAATGTCAACTAATAAAAGTTATGACGAGGATTGTGTAATTTCTTTTGCATGTTTTGGATAACAAAGTGTAAAATTGCAGTGGGACATGTGACTGTGGGGTAGGGATAGCAGATTTTTGCCATTAAGTCATACTATCGGGTCGGGTTTGGATAAGACCACGGGTACAAGATTATATCCATGCCCTACCCACGAGTAATCGGGTCGGGTTTGGGCGCTGCCCATGGACACAAAAGCATATCCAAACCCTATCCATTCGGGTCGGATATCCATGGATATCCATGTCCATGGATAAAATTGCCATCCTTAGCCGCCGAGCCCCTAGGCTTCACGGGCGACGAGACCCCGGTGGTCGGATCTCGCTGCGTGGGGCGGGTTTCCGTTCTCCCTTCGCCAAACCTAATCTGAGGCGGTCCTCGGGCTTCCTTTCCTTGCACGCATCTCACCTCCTCGGGCCAGCCATGATCTTCGGCATCTATGCTCGGAGGTGCTAGCGGTTGGCCCGAAGGATGTGGGGATGGGATCTTGTCCGGGGGAAACCCCTGGGAGATAGCAGCGGCCAAGACATCGATGTCGCTACCTCCTTGGTTGCGACGTCGCTGTACAACCCCCTGCTCACCATGTCTTATGTGTTTGAGTGAAAAGTTAGTGTGAATGGACGGCGACGGTGCTATGACGTTGACACCTCTTTAGAGACGTCGTCTTAGGCTCTGGACTGGGGGGGGGGGGTTGCGCAGCAACCTTGGTTGGGTCCTGGGGGAGCCCTGGGTGTTCACCTCACTCGGGCTGCTTCAAGGGAAGCCCTAAATCTGGATCTCCTGGACTAGATGATGATGGTTTCTTTGGTGGCATTCTCCCTCCCAGGGGCATCATTTTGGAGCAGGTGCTGGCCGAAGGGGACAAGAGGTGGAGCAGCGTTGCATCTTCAGCATCGATGACACTACAAAAGTTTGTCTATTCAGTGACAAAAACCTAGCGACAAAACAGGAAGCGTCACCTAAAATCCCTTTATGTGACGGTCACCGTCACTAGCTGATTTTGCCCCGGCGTGGCTCTTTGCAGCAACTTTGGTGACGTTCTGGACCATTTTTAGGTTACATTTTTTGTCGTCACTAGGCAAGTGTATATTTTAGGACTATTTTTAGTGGCAAAGAAAATTTCACTATCACCAATAATCTTGAACGGATTATTGCAGGGAATATAAATAGAAAAAATAGTCCCTAGGATTTGAACCCAGGAGTTCTCGCTTGCGTAGACGTTATACGAAGAGGTTTGCGAGTGGTGAGGTAAAAAAAAACAGGTTTACCGCTCGACTAGTGTTTGATTGGTAATAATACTTTGTAGCTCAATTCTTGTATATTATGTTTTTTAGAGGACTTCTATAGCATGTTCAATAGTGGTACATGTACATTTCGTTGAAATAATAAAAATAAAATAATGTTCACATTAAAACTATTGGAGCGGCGCTTTCATGAGTTATTTGAGGAGATTATTAGGAAACGGACACACGTTAGTGTCTATGCAGGCTACGTTCATGGGCCACCCAATTGCGTGTTTGCAGGCGTGTCTCCAGGTGAAAGAACATGCGGTGCCCCCATGTTTGGTTTTGGTAATTAATGACGATCTCTATGGACTAATGGTTGCCTTGAGTTACTTGAAGGGTTGACGTTATATTGGAAGGGTTTGTCCAAAGGCTTTTCTTGGAGTCCATTTGTTAGTTTCAAGGAGAGTTTGTGATGACCAAGTGCTATTAAGGAATTATCCAAAGATTGGCCTTGTGAGGGTTGAACTTATTGCAAGCATGTCTTTGAGAAGAAGAGTGTGTGGTCATTCATGTTTATCTTCAAGACATCATCCAAATGAAGAGAGTTGGAAAGATTCAAGGTTGATCAAGACTAAGTCAAAGAGTGAATCAAGTTGATCAACACACAAAGCATAGAAGATGTACTGAGAGGGATCAAGCGATCCCATGGTATGGTAAGCATTGTCAATTATCCTTTGTGTACTAACACATGATCTTCGTGAGAGTTCTTTGTGGGGTTAGGTTGTGGTGTGCAAGTTCAAGTAGGATCATCACAAAGAGATATTATGCTTGAAGCTTGCCGTCCATTGTGGTGGCAATGGACTTGTGAAGATGTACCGAAGAGTGGCTCACCCATAGTGGAGTATGGGGGAGCAATCTACTAGTCTTCACCGAGCCAAAACAATCAAGAAAGGTTAGTAGGTTAGTCAAGATCGTCATCATCCAGCTCAAGTGGACTATGAGAAAGGCAAATGTTTGCCCTTGATAGATTTTCTATTTTACCGGTCTCATGGTGGTAGTTTGGAGGCCGGGTTATAGAATCGATAGTCGTACTATCAAGGTGGGCTCTCGATGAGTAGCTTGATCGTATCGTTCGTAGAGAGCTCAAACCATTGCATCCTTACATCATCTTTATTGGTTCTTGTTTGGTTCTTCTCCTTGTGAGATTTGGAGCTTATGGTCATCTTGATGACAAGCTCGAGTTCATCGAAAACGGAGTTCACTCATGCATAATTTATGATGTTTTCGGTGTTGGAGGTTATGACGGCTCTTCTCTGATGGAGGGTACAGTCCTATATATCCTATGCATACCTCCCCTGCCTCTTCTTACTATAACCAGTCGCTGCTTGGATGCTATTCGTCTTCCTCTATCCAACAAGCTTGAGTTTGTTCAATTCGAAGCTCACATGAAGAAGTTATGGCAGTTTTGGTTTTCTTGCATCCTATGTTTTCTCTGCTGTGTTCTTGAAAGCCTCAAGCGGTAGTACTGCTCTCCGAGCGGTAGTACTGCTTGTAAGCGGTAGTACCGAGCCGTAGTACCCCTTATAAGCGGTAGTACCACGGCCCTGTGCCGCGCGTAATACGCTGCATTTGGGATACGATTTTTCGTGTCGGGTTTCGCGGTAAGCGGTACTACCTCTCCCCTGAGCGGTCCTACCGCTTATAAACGGTACTGCCGCTTATAAGCGGTACTACCTCTTCCCAGAGCGGTACTACCTCTTATAAGCGGTACTACTGATACGTCTCCAACGTATCTATAATTTTTTATTGTTCCATGCTATTATTTATGATGTTTTGGATGTTTAATGGGCTTTGTTATACACTTTTATATTATTTTTGGGACTAACCTACTAACCCAAAGGCCCAGTCTAGATTGTTGTTTTTTGCCTGTATCAGGGTTTTGCAGAAAAGGAATATCAAACGGAGTCCAAACGGAATGAAACCTTCGGGAGAGATATTTTTGGAGAAAATCACGCACGGGAGACTTGAGAACCACAGAGTAGGGCCATGTGGTGCCCACGAGGGTGGGGGGCGCGCCCCCCTGCCACGTGGATCCCACGTAAGGCCCCCGGTGCCCTCCTTCCTCCTATATAAGCCTACGTACCCCGAAACCATCAGAGGAGGAGAGAAAACCCTAGTTCCACCGCTGTAACCTTCTGTTCCCATGAGATCCCATCTTGGGGCCTGTTCCGGAGCTCCGCCAGAGGAGGGATCCATCACGGAGTGCTTCTACATCATCATCATCGCCTCACCATGAGTTGTGAGTAGTTTACCACAGACCTTCAGGTCCATTGCTAGTATCTAGATGGCTTCTGAAAGGATCGATATGGTTGACTAGAGGGGGGTGAATAGGCAACTAACAATTTTTAGCTTTTCTTAACCACTTTAAATTAAGCGTCAAAGTAAGTTGTCTAGATATGCTACTAAGATGACAACTAATTGGAAGTAAAGACAACAACCTCACAAGCAAGCTATATGAGATAAACAAGTAAAGCTTGCACAAGTAAAGGAAAGAAATAACCACAAGTGGAACCGGTGAAGACGAGGATGTGTTGCCGAAGTTCCTTCCCTTTGAGGGGAAGTACGTCTCCGTTGGGGCGGTGTGGGGGCACAATGCTCCCCAAGAAGCCACTAGGGCCACCGTATTCTCCTCACGCCCTCACACAATGCACGGTGCCGTGATTCCACTAGTGGTGCCCTTGAAGGCGGCAACCGAACCTTTACAAACAAGGTTGGGGCAATCTCCACAACCGAATTGGAGGCTCCCAACGACACCACGAAGCTTCACCATAATGGAATATGGCTTCGAGGTGACCTCAACCGTCTAGGGTGCTCAAACACCCAAGAGTAACAAGATCCTCTAGGGATTAGTGGGGGGAATCAAATATCTCTTGGTGGAAGTGTAGATCGATGCCTTCTCAAGCAATCCCGAGCAAATCAACAAGTTTGATAGGCTAGGGAGAGAGATCGGGCGAAAATGGAGCTTGGAGCAACAATGGAGTATTTGGGGGAAGATGTAGGTCAACAAGGAGGAAGAAGATGCCTTTATATAGTGGGGGGAACAATCCAACCGTTACCCCCTGATGGCTTCTCGCCCCTCGTTGGTTACCCCAAGTGGAAGGTTTGAGATGCAGTGTAGCGGTAGTTTTCCCTTGGCAAAGATACCAAGGATCGAATTCCCCTGAGACTCCAAGGTTCAACAAGAAGGTGTCAACTGCTAGCGGCGCAACTAGCGATCGACCGGACCTGCACACAGATACAAATAACTTTGCTCCCAACGAGTACAGAGAGGTTGTCGATCCCTCCGGCCTTGTCGTTTACAAAGGATCAAACGCAAGAGATAATAGTGATAGGTATTACTGCAACTAGTAAGTAAGAACTGAAAGTAAATAGCGGATGTGATCAATGATGGTAATATGGACCGGGGTCCCATGATGTTCACTAGTGATGTCTCTCTCCCAAAAGACGATAAAACAGCTAAGCGAGGTAAACAAATTACAGCTGGGCAATTGACAGGATTATGTGCGCAAACCAATGCTAACTATGCTGCAAGAAAGGTCGAGGCTCAAAAGCATGGGCGGTACGCCAAGGTAAGTAGATCGAAATCCATCTGCATCTACTACTAATCATCCACCTTGAGATATCTATCCAAAACATCTCGCTGGTATTAAGTTGCGAGTCCCACCCAAAGTGTAAACTCAAAGCAACAGACAACTGCATTAAAAGAACTTTGCGTAAAGTAAACAATCCTTGCACCCGCGAGTACAAGCACCGTTGTTTTCCCCCTTGTGGCAACAACACATCCCCTAGACTCATGTTTCTGTCACTCAAGCTAGTCATCGAGGGGCATGAACCCACAATCAAGCATAACGTTCCCTCTTGGAGTTACTACCTACTACTTGGCCAAAGCAATAAACAGCAACAGAGAACATGCAAGAATTACTCAAGAACATAAATATAAAAGAGGTAAATCAAATATATTACTCAAACACAATCTGAACATAATCTCATAATCCATCGGATCCCAGCAAACTCATCATAGCAACAGCATAAGGATTACATATGTGCCTCGATCATGTAGGGCAGCTCACGAGGTCTAATCGGTGAAGGACAAAGAGGGGAGGAGAACATCACATAGCTACTAGTCATGGACCCATGGTCCAAGGGAGACTACTCACAACTCATCCGGGAGGCGTCCATGGTGGTGGAGAGGCTCCCGGTGGTGATCCTCCCCTCCGGCAGGGTGCCGAGAAGAGTTCTCCTGGTGCTCCCGATCTTGGAAGCGCGGCGGCGGCGGAACAGAGATGAGATCGCAAAAAAGGGTTCCGTCCTCGAGGGTTTTGAGACGCGGTGTAAATATATGCCAAAGGGGGGCATCAGCGGAGGCCTGGGGGGCCCAGGCGCCCCCCCCGGCGCGGCCAGGAGGGGGCCCGCGCCCCCAGGGCGCCTGGAGCCCTGGTGGCCCCCCTCCGGCCCTACTTTGGCCGCATGGAAGCTTCCGGAACGCTGATTTTATATATATTTTTCCCGGAATTTTTCTGGCAGTTTACGTAATGGGAAAACCTGAAATACAAAAACAGCAGAAAACAGAAACTGGCACTGGGGTGCACTGAGTTAATAGGTTAGTCCAAATATGATCAAAAGTGTATGGAAGTGCATAAATATCATAGCAATATCACACAAAAGAGGCATGGAGCAAGCAGAAATTATAGATACGTTTTGGACGTATCAACATCCTCAAGCTTAATTCCTGCTCGTCCTCGAGTAGGTAAATGATAACAAGCATAATTTCTGTGGTGACATGCTATTAACCATATAAGAACTTTTCACAGTCACATGACAAAGCTTACTGAGATAATGAGTCTGTAGTAATTAAGTTGCCTCATGAGAAAATCACAAAGAACTGAAAGTTTTACAATATGATACTGAAACATCAAATAGATTTGTAGTGAGCATGGTGTGCAAATATGATAAAGTAGTACCTCGCTTGCCCCCTTCAGTGAAGCAAAACATAAATGCAGGGGCACCTCCAAGGTTTAAGTGACGACTAGATACAATGATTTCAGAATAAACGATATCATAATCATGCAAAAGACAATGGTACTTTGGGACAATGCACATTACACTCAGAATGACAATCATGCTCTCAATAGTTGGTGCTTTAAAGAAGGTGGAGACTCTCGAACCGTGGCTTTTGTTGGCAAAGTTGAAAACCCGTGGTCGGGAACAAAAACTAAACATGTACCAGAGCTCTTGGTTTTAAAAACAGAGGCAACAAATATTTTTTTAGAATATGCATGTTTCGTCAACGAATGCTAGCAGATAACTCAATTACTTCTTGAGCTGGACAAGTTTCGAGGAACGGCTCCCGAATGAGGACGATCACATCCTCTTAATCTCCTTTGTTTATCACTGCCAAAGTTTTCTGATTTCTCATGAACAAAGCGTGAAGGAGGGTTTGTTTGTTGTATATTTTTTAATGAGCCGGGCGCACTCTTTGCCAGTTCCTTCTCGTATTAAGGGTTTGCACATTAGACATGCAATCCCGGGGTGAAGCTTGTCCAACTTAAAAAGATCATGAATTAACTACTACTTCCTCATGAGCTAAAACAGAGAGACAAAAGAGAAATGCCTTATTTGAATAATTTCGAGATGGTACATGAAAGTCTTTGTTAGGAATGGCAGGTAAATACCATGTATAGGAAGGTATGGTGGACTCATATGGCATAACTGGTTTAAAGGATTTGGATGCACAAGCAGTCAGTCCGCTTAGTACAGGCGAAGGTTAGCAAAAGACTGGGAGCGACCAACTAAAAGAGCAATGACGGTCATAATCATGCAGAGCGACAAAGCAACATTGAATCGGGCATGGAACTTATATCGCTACTCAGAAATTAAAGATCATCAAGGCTTGATAGACTTTCTTTACAATCTTAAATATGCGTGAGCATACGCCAAGTCAATCAAAATAAATTCTTGAAGGAAGATATCACTGGACCATACCACATCATAGGCAAACAAATCATGTTGGTACTCCAATAACACATTGAGAACCCCCCAGCTATTTGAGACTAACCATAAGAAAACATGAATTACTAAGCACCATTATGCACATAGCATTTTTATCATAGACATATCAACCAATGCAACAGAAGCCAACTCTCTTAATAAGATAAGCATGATAACTAAAGAGAGTTCCAGCGACCAACTAAACAAAAGCTCTTCAAAAAGTAAAGCATGAAAACTAAGAGCTGAACATGATAGTAGCTATTGAAAGACAAAGAACACACACAGCAAAGATAGACATGAAAATTCTATGTTGTGTTCTAGGTTGAAGTGGAGCGTGTTTCTCTCCCACACAAAGAAAGCTGAGTTCCAACTCGTTATGAACAGCAAGAAAAGCTAAAGAAAACTAAAAAGGAAACTAAAAGCAAGACGCTCCAAGCATAGCACATAACACATGAAGTGATAAAAATATAGTGGAACGAAAGACGAACTGATAATGTTGATGGAGAAGGGGATGCACGGGGGGCATCCCCAAGCTTAGACGCTTGAGTCTTCTTGAATATTTCTTGGGGGTGCACGGGGGCATCCCCAAGCTTGAGCGTTTGACACTCCTGAATCTTTTTATCATCTTCCCTCGCACACTTGAAAACTCCCTTCATACATAACTCATCATAATCTGATTAGCGAGGTTAGTACCCATAATAAAATATTTTTTCCTTGCTGGAAATAAGGATATTCTTGAAGGTCTACTGTTTCTCAAGATTGCCAAAAGGTTTTTTCAAAGAAAAAGCAAGCTCAAGGTTTGCAAAACGAAGGAAAGGCAAAACAGGATAAAATCTGTGAAAAACAGACCAGCAGGTAGTAAATGATTTTTTCGGGGCCCTTCTGCAACTCAAATCAAAAAACTCAGAACAGACGCCCGAAAGTATAGAGCACGCTGTCAAAACAATTCAGACCAAAAAGATGATATGGTGATTTTATACGAATTTTTCTGTCCAAGGACAGAATCTGTTTCCTGGACAGCACGTCACAACTTTTGAACTTTCTTGCAATCAGAGGCTACACTTGGCACAAAGCTGAAAAGTAAAGATACAATGATGATGCTACTATAGTAACAACATCAAGACACAACAAAAGCAAAATAAAAATTTTATTCATTGTGGGCTGCCTCCCAAAAGCGCTTTCTTTTTTGCCTTTAAGCTAGGCATAATGCGGAAAGATCAAGTTGTATCAATTGAACCACCATCAAGATCATCAAAAAGCTCTTCAATAGTACAACTAGTCTTAAGAGGACTTTCAAATAAAGGCCTAATAGAGATACTTCTAGGGAGAAGACCAAAAGGAAAAAAGTCAATGGAAGATTCATTTATAAATTTATCAAAGAGAGGTGTTTCTTCCAAAGTCTTCACAGTTTAAACCCCTTTGGCAATAGATGGATTACTTTTGGACCGGGGAGCCTTTGGAACGTAAACGAACTTAGGCTCCTTCTTTGCCGGAGTTTCTATCTTTTTGGATTTGATTGAGGAGAAAGTAGTTCCTAGAGTATCAAAGATTTCCTCAATCTTGTCTATCCTAGAAGAATCCAAGTCATGGGATTTGATGGTCTCCAAATTTTTGAGAATTTTGTGCATGGAGCTATCAAGCCTATTCAAATTCCCTTGGATCTTACGATCCAACTCATTTATCTTATTAATGTTTGGCATCTCTAGCTCTATCTTTTCAAGATTTTCATAATGTGAGCTAGGGTGATGTCCTCTTGAATGCTAACAAGAGGGGGATTTCCAACAAGATTTTCAATAATACTAAGAGATTCCCAAACTGGGGCCTCTAGGAAATTCCCGTTGATAGCAGAATCTAGAATAAACCTATTCCAAGAAGTAATTCCAACATAAAAATTTCTAAGCAGGATAGTAGTAGATTGCTTCTTGGTGGCTCTTTTTTTGAGAATCATTAATTCTATACCAAGCATCTTTTAGACTTTCCCCACCTCTTTGTTTAAAGGTGAGAACTTCTGCCTCACCAAAGACAAAAGGACCAGACATAATGACAACTAAAGAATGAGATAACTATTTTTGTGATTTTTGACAAAAGACACTAAAGCGAAAACTGAAAGGTAAACTAACAAGACTAAAAAGCAAAGGTAAAAGATAACGTGCAACTCCCCTATCTTGAAGAGTGGAGTCCCCGGCAACGGCGCCAGAAAACTTTGCTTGATGGCTTCTCGCCCCTCGTTGGTTACCCCAAGTGGAAGGTTTGAGATGCAGTGTAGCGGTAGTTTTCCCTTGGCAAAGATACCAAGGATCGAATTCCCCTAAGACTCCAAGGTTCAACAAGAAGGTGTCAACTGCTAGCGGCGCAACTAGCGATCGACCGGACCTGCACACAGATACAAATAACTTTGCTCCCAACGAGTACAGAGAGGTTGTCAATCCCTCCGGCCTTGTTGTTTACAAAGGATCAAACGCAAGAGATAATAGTGATAGGTATTACTACAACTAGTAAGTAAGAACTGAAAGTAAATAGCGGATGTGATCAATGATGGTAATATGGACCGGGTCCCATGATGTTCACTAGTGATGTCTCTCTCCCAAAAGACGATAAAACAGCTAAGCGAGGTAAACAAATTACAGCTGGGTAATTGGCAGGATTATGTGCGCAAACCAATGCTAACTATGCTGCAAGAAAGGTAGAGGCTCAAAAGCATGGGCGGTACGCCAAGGTAAGTAGACCGAAATCCATCTGCATCTACTACTAATCATCCACCTTGAGATATCTATCCAGAACATCTCGCTGGTATTAAGTTGCGAGTCCCACCCAAAGTGTAAACTCAAAGCAACAGACAACTGCATTAAAAGAACTTTGCGTAAAGTAAACAATCCTTGCACCCGCGAGTACAAGCACTGTTGTTTTCCCCCTTGTGGCAACAACACATCCCCTAGACTCATGTTTCTGTCACTCAAGCTAGTCATCGACGGGCATGAACCCACAATCAAGCATAACGTTCCCTCTTGGAGTTACTACCTACTACTTGGCCAAAGCAATAAACAGCAACGGAGAACATGCAAGAATTACTCAAGAACATAAATATAAAAGAGGTAAATCAAATATATTACTCAAACACAATCTGAGCATAATCTCATAATCCATCCGATCCCAGCAAACTCATCATAGCAACAGCATAAGGATTACATATGTGCCTCGATCATGTAGGGCAGCTCACGAGGTCTAATCGGTGAAGGACAAAGAGGGGAGGAGAACATCACATAGCTACTGGTCATGGACCCATGGTCCACGGGAGACTACTCACAACTCATCTGGGAGGCGTCCATGGTGGTGGAGAGGCTCCCGGTGGTGATCCTCCCCTCCGGCAGGGTGACGGGAAGAGTTCTCCTCGTGCTCCCGATCTTGGAAGCACGGCGGCGGCGGAACAGAGATGAGATCGCGAAAAAGGGTTCCGTCCTCGAGGGTTTCGGGACGCGGTGTAAATATATGCCAAATGGGGGCATCAGCGGAGGCCTGGGGGGGCCAGGCACCCCCCCCCCCCGCGCGACTAGGAGGGGGCCCGCGCCCCCAGGGCACCTGGAGCCCTGGTGGCCCCCCTCCGGCCCTACTTTGGCCGCATGGAAGCTTCCGGAACGCTGATTTTTTTATATATTTTTCCCGGAATTTTTCTGGCAGTTTACGTAATGGGAAAACCTGAAATACAAAAACAGCAGAAAACAGAAACTGGCACTGGGGTGCACTGAGTTAATAGGTTAGTCCAAATATGATCAAAAGTGTATGGAAGTGCATAAATATCATAGCAATATCACACAAAAGAGGCATGGATCAAGCAGAAATTATAGATACGTTTTGGACGTATCACCCCCTCACTCAGCCCTGCAGAGAGCGGTACTACCGCTTGAGTGAGCGGTACTACCGTTTCCCCTCAGCGGTACTGCCGCGCAAGGGGGCTGGGACCCAGAGCGGTACTACCGCGATCGCAGGGCGGTACTACCGCTGGGGAGCGGTACTACCGCCACTACTACCGCTCTTAGTGCCGCAAAACCCGACACGATAAAATGCGCTCTCGAGTCGAGGCGGTAGTAAAACGGAGTAGCAGCGGTACTGTCGCAGAGTGCTACAAGCGGTACTACCGCTTAGTGGAGCGGTACTACCGCTTAAGGCACATAGGCGGTACTACCGCTGAGGCCCGCGGTACTACCGCTGGGACCAGAAAAAACAGATAAGGGGAAAGTAGAACTCCATTGAGGCGGGAAGGTATGGTGGGTGCGATAAGGAAGTGTACATGTTGATTCCACCCAAACCTTACCAAAGCGGATCCCCTCTTAATAGTACGGATTTCCTATTACTCAGATCCACCGAAAAATAAGCAAAAGGAAACACCGTCTTCCATAGATCTCGAGGGGCATATAATCGTCTTATGTCTAGGTGAGATATATCTGAAAGAGCTTAGAACACATGATTAGTCCGCAAAAGCATTGTCATCAATCACCAAAACACCATCGGGCTTAATATGCCCTTACAATCTCCCCCTTTTTGGTGGACTGATGACAATACAGGATTTGCACAAAAAAAGTAATGACATAGAGTAAGCGCAAAAACCCACACCCCTAAAATATAGACGGGCTCCCCCTAGATGTGTGCTATCTAGATAAGTGCTTTGGACTGCACGGCACACATACTAGGATCAACACTTCCCCTATATTTTAGAGACCAACAACCTAAGCATGATATATGAGAACATAGTAAATAACAGGATAAGCATGCACGCTATAGAGTACCAAGGTACATAGATAAGATAAAGTAAGGTAGCATAGGTAGCATATGTCTCACACCATATGATGGGAACTTAGGTCTCACGAAAACCAACCAAAGCAAAAGACGAGAAAGCACAAAGACAAGGACACAAAAGGAAACGACACAAATCCCTGAACTTTCTCCCCCTTTGGCATCGAGACACCAAAAGGGCAGAGAGCTAAGCTACGGCTCCAGGTGATAGCAAGTGAAGGTCTCGAACATCAAATCTCAGCGGGGTCATCTGCACCGTCGTCGTCGACCGGAAACTGCTCGGCGTCAGAATCTGTCCACGGGCAGTGCTGCTGAACCCACTCTTCCTCCTCGGTGATCTGTTCCTCAGAACCACTGGCCACAGTTGCACCCAACTGACGCATGAGCTCCTTGTGACGTCCCCTGGCCTTCTTCTCTGCCACATGAGTCATGTACTGACCGTGAGACTCCATGCAAAATAGCTTCTTCATCTTTAGTTTGAGCTTCTTTGCCCACGAGGGCTCTGCACCAGATGGCTGATAGTCATCGTCATCATCAGCCTCAGCCTCCGCCTCCTCAGTCTCCATAGCAGCAGCAGAGGATGAACCCCCAGATTTGTCCCAGTTGTCCTTCCTCCTCAGACGCTTGATCTCATGAGACACCAACTCTCCAATCTCAAGCATAACGTTGGGATAGACATGATCCCAGGCCTTCTCAATTAGCAGCATGATGAACGGTCCATAGATCAGGCATTTGCGCTCAGAGATGGCAGATAAGAGTTCAGACCACATCACATGAGAGATATCCAGGGACTCACCAGTGTTCTTCTCTAGCTCATGCTGGCAGAAGAGAAGTATGTCCACAAGATAGGAGTGAACCATATCCAGATTTCCAACTCGAGGGAAGAGAGTCTCACGGAAGATACGGTGAAGGATATCCAGATAGGCAGACAACTCATATGTTACCTTCTTCGTTTCAGGGTGGACCTTCGCAGTGCAGTAGGGCCAGAGAGCTTGCTTGTGAGTGGAGGTAGTGTTGCTATGAGGACGAAAGCCAACAGGAGTCTCAAGCCCATGATCTACCACCCCAAGTAACTCCATGAAAGCCTTCCACTTGACAGAAAGCAACTTGCCATTGGTCATCCATGTCAGAGTCCTGTCCTCATCAGTCCCTAGATGGACAGTGGCATAGAATTGAGCCACAAGATCTGCATCAAAGTCCTTGTTGAACTGAATGATCTGGAGAATGTTAAGCTGAGAGCACATATGAAGAGCATCGCCAAAATACTCAGGATCCTTCTCCAGGTAATCCTTGTCGATGGAGCGAACACTGACAAAGAGATTCTTCTTTGCCTTGAGCACATCAAAGTAGATGGCAAACTGAAAGCGGTTCCAGAACGGACGGTTGACCAAATTGGGCTCTTGATCTACTTCATAGGGATTGCGGCGACGCCTTGCCCAGAATTCCTTGCCACTCATTTGGGTCACAGTTTTCCCCTTTGGCTTCGATGAGGACTTCTTCTTGAGTTGAGGTGGAGGTGGAGCACTAGATGAACCTCCTGCAGACTCAGATGTGCGGTAGCGCTTCGAGGTGGCACGGTTGGGGTTGATACGGAGAGCGTGATGCTCAGGAAGTTCATCACCTGGAACCAAACACAAAAACAAGCGAACCAACCAGAAAGAACGAGCATAAGCCAACAAGCACAACAAAAGGAGATCAAAGAATGGAAAAACATGGTTGAACTGGGCAGGCAGCGGTAGTACCATGACCTATAAGCGGTAGTATCGCTCCAGGAGAGCGGTAGTACCGCTCGAGGCGGGGGAACAGCAGTTCCCTATTGCCGTGGTCAGATCCGTCACTACCGGCCTGTCAAATTTAAAAATATTCCTACCATACTCTAATCTAGACAGTCTAGTTGCCTTCTCCAACCTACTCATGCCTAGATTTAGCCAAAAATCTAGAGATGCAATCACTATTGCCCCTACAACACAAGATCTGAAAATGAGACAAGAGGAGAAAAGGAACGGGGGCAATACCGGCATCCATGGCAAGAGGACTAGGTGGGGATCGACTCCACCGAAGGAAATGGAGAGGAACGCCCCGGAGGAGGAGATCCACCGGAGCCCTCCCGCGGCGACGAACTGCTAGAGAGAGGACGAGGAAAGAAAGGGGCGAGCGAATGAGTATGGGGGAGAGAAACCTCCCCTGCCCCAATATAACCCCCTCGTACCGCGCCGCAGCGGTAGTACCGCGCTTGGGAGCGGTACTACCGCTTATAAGCGGTAGTACCGCGCACCACCAGCGGTAGTACCTCCCAGCATGCCAAGGCAACTAAACTAAATGGCTTAGCTCAAAAAAAGAAAACACAAAAGCGAGGAAAACCAAGACACAACACACACACACACACACCAGCAAGAGACAAGAAACCTCTCTTCAAGAGAGGGCGGTGGCCAAAGCCACCTATGTTTGAGTCAAGAGGTATGGCGTCGTGAAGATTTTAACCTTGGGCCCATGACCAAAACTCGTCCTTGAAGCACAAGTACCATCAAAGATGGTTAGTGTGAAAGGCTTGATCAATTTATGCATAATGGGGGGGGGGGAGAGAGAGTTCATTGAGAGAACAACACTCCCCCTATGTCCATGCCTACATCTAGATGAGACAATATGAAGAGTATGATGGGGTGTGCACGTGCTCAAGCCGCATTGCTCAAATCAATGATATTTAGCTCATGCCTAAACTCGCGAAATCTTGCTTCATCCAAAGGCTTTGTGAAGATATCGACAAGGTTATCATGAGTGTTGACATAGTGAAGCTCGATCTCTCCTTGCCGTATATGATCCCGGATGAACTGATACTGAATCTCTATATGCTTCGTCTTGAAGTGTTGCACCGGGTTGAGAGAAATCTTGATGGCACTTTCATTGTCACACCAAAGAGGCACTTTGTCACAAGTGACACCGTAATCCTTTAAAGTTTGCCTCATTCATAGGAGTTGAGCACAACAACTGCCAGCTGCCACATACTATGCTTAGGTGGACGAGAGAGACACACAACTTTGCTTTTTGGACGACCAACTTACTAGAGAGCAACCAAGAAATTGGCACCCTCCGGAAGTGGACTTCCTATCCACTTTGTCTCCCGCCCAGTCCGAATCAGAGAAACCTACAAGGTTGAAGTTTGCTCCTCTTGGGTACCATAAGCCAAAGTTTGGGGTATGAGCCAAATATCGAAAGATTCGCTTGACTGCCACAAAGTGACTTTCCTTAGGTGAGGCTTGAAACCGTGCACAGATTCCCACACTCAACATAATATCCGGTCTAGATGCACAAAGGTAAAGCAAGGATCCAATCATAGAGCGATATACCTTTTGATCCACCGCTTTACCATTGGGATCAATGTCAAGTTGGCACTTGGTTGGCATCGGAGTAGTAGCCGGCTTGACATCACTTAGATTGAACCTCTTGAGCATGTCTTGAGTATACTTGGATTGTTCAATGAAGATTCCTTCTCTTCTTTGCTTGATCTCAAACCCAAGGAAGTACTTCAACTCTCCCATCATAGACATCTCAAAATGTGTGGTCATGAGTGCGGCGAACTCATCATCGAAAGCTTTGTTAGGAGAACCAAAGATAATATCATCAACATATAGTTGGCAGACAAACAACTCCCCTTTGACCTTCTTAGTAAAAAGAGTGGGGTCGATTTTCCCAATTTCAAACCCACGATCTTGTAACAACTCGGTAAGATGCTCATACCACGCACGTGGGGCTTGTTTAAGGCCATAGAGTGCCTTATCGATTTGGTACACGTGATTGGGGAACTTGGGATCCTCGAACCCCGGGGGTTGTTTAACATACACCAACTCATTAACAGGACCATTAAAAAATGCACTTTTCACATCCATTTGTTGTAGCTTAAAATTATGATGAGAAGCATAGGCAAGCAACAAACGAATAGATTCAAGGCGAGCAACAGGGGCAAAGGTTTCACCGTAGTCGATACCCTCGACTTGGGAGTAGCCTTGAGCCACGAGACGCGCCTTGTTGCGGATGACAATGTCGTGAGCATCTTGCTTATTCTTAAAGATCCACTTGGTTCCAATGACATTATGGTTCTCCTTTGGCCTCGGCACCAGACGCCATACTTTGTTACGCTCGAAGTCGTGGAGTTCTTCATGGCATTAAGCCAATCAGGGTCTTCGAGCGCCTCATAGACCTTCTGAGGTTCAACACAGGAGACAAAAGCTTGATGAGCATAATAGTTTGCTAACTGTCTACGAGTTCTTACCCCCCTTTTGATGCTTCCAAGAATATTCTCCATGTGATGTTCTCTGGAAGCAAGCCTAGAGGCAACTTTTGCAGCACGACGCTCCAATTGCTCTTCAAAAGATAATTGAGGAGCACTGAGTTGATCATCTTGAGCGATGTCAGGAGCTTGATCTTGATCTTGAGCTTCCTCTTGATCTTGATCTTGCTCAGAGGATAGAACTTGGCCTTGTGCATCATTTGGTGGCTCCCCACCATCTTGTGATTGATCTTGCAATTGGCCTTGTTCGTCCGGTTGAGGGCCTTCACTTTCTTCTTCGGAAGCATGTGGGTCTTGGGTTGGTGATGGTTCCACTTGAGTGGAACATTGTCCTTATCCTTCGGCCACAAGGGGTTCCTCAATGGGTAGGATATATCCAACACCCATTCTTCTTATGGCTTGGGGAGGAATTTCATCACCTACATCACAAGTACCACTTTGCTCCACTTGGGAGCCGTTATTCTCATCAAACTCTATGTTACTCGTCTCCTCAATGAGTCCATTGGACTTGTTGAGGACACGGTAAGCATGAGAGTTTGTAGCATAACCAACAAATATGCCATCATGAGCTCTAGATTCAAATTTAGACAAACGATAACCTTTCTTGAGGATGAAACACTTACACCCGAACACCCGGAAGTACTTGAGATTGGGCTTGTTTCCGGTAAGTATCTCATATGGAGTTTTGTTCAAGCCTTTGCGGAGATAGAGCTGATTGGATGCATGACAAGCGGTGTTGATGGCTTCGGCCCAAAAGTTGTATGGAGATTTGAATTCTGCTATCATGGTCCTTGCCGCGTCCATTAGTGTCCGGTTCTTTCTCTCCGCTACACCGTTTTTTGAGGGGTATAGGGTGCTGCATATTGATGTTTGATCCCCTCATCACTAAGAAACTCATCCAAGGTGTAGTTCTTGAACTCGGTGCCGTTATCACTTCGGATCTTCAAAATCTTTGCTTCATGTTGTCGTTGAGCTTCATTTGCAAAGTTGATGACGGTTTGTTGGGTCTCACTCTTCTTCTTGAAGAAGTATACCCAAGTGTATCTTGAATAATCATCCACAATCACCAAGCAATACTTTCTACCCCCAAGACTATCAAAAGATGGAGGCCCAAAGATATCCATGTGAAGGAGCTCTAGGGGTCGTTCTGAGTAGATGATAGTCGTGGGAGGGTGAGCTGTCTCATGTAACTTTCCTTCAATGCAAGCCCTGCAAGCACGATCTTTGGCAAAGCTAACATTTGTTAGTCCACGGACATGGTACCCCTTGAGAAGACTTTGCAAAGATCTCATATTGACGTGGGCTAACCGGCGATGCCAAAGCCATCCCACGTCAACTTTAGCCATTAGGCATGTCGCGGTCTTAGTGGGTTGCTTCGAGAAGTTTACCACATAAAGACCGTTCTCGACATGTCCAACATAGGCTACTTTAAGAGTCTTGCTCCACAAGAGGGCCACGGTATCAATATCAAAGAATGTAGCAAAGCCAATGAGTGCAAGTTGACGAACGGAAAGTAAATTATATGCAAGGGACTCAACTAGCATGACTTTCTCGATCGTTAGATCATGAGAAATAACAACCTTGCCAAGCCCCAATAGCTTAGAAGATGAAGCATCACCCCATTCGACGTTGGTGGCCATAGATGAACCTAGATGCACGTCCACCACCAAGTCTTTACTTCTAGTCATATGATTTGTGGCTCCACTATCGAGCAACCATGATCCCCCACCGGAAGCAAACTCCTACAAGAGATCAATGCTTGGATTTAGGTACCCATTTGGTAATGGGTCCTTTGAGGTTAGTAACAAGGGTCTTATGAACCCAAATAGACCATTCAATGTACTCATAAGAAGAACCAACAAATTTAGCGAATACATGACCATCACTAGCACGACATAAAACATATGAAGGATTAAAGTCGTTGGCCATGTTTGATGGTATGGTGGGGTTTTTCTTGACACCACCACCCTTTACATTATTCTGCTTCTTAGAGGCGCCCTCTCCCTCTTTCACAAAGGTTTGTCGAAGAGGGTAGGTAGTTTGGTCTTGTCATTCTTCTTCTTCTTGGGCTTAGGAACAAACCCAATTCCTTCCTTTGCCACAACCTCATTTTGATTGCTAAAAAGATTGTTGAGGTTCTTCTCACCTTGTATGCATGTCACAAGGCCTTTCTCAAGTTGCTTCTTCAACTTGGCATTTTCTTCAACAAGATGCACATGCTCGCAACATGGGTTAGTAGCATTTGCATTATAAATCAACACCATGCGAGGAAAGATAGCCTTTTCCTTGGTTAGCGAAACTTGGAGTTGATCATGAGACTCCTTGAGAGAAGCATGCATACCTTTCAAGGCCTTGTGGGCCTTGTCGAGTATAACAAACTCCTCCTTGAGTCTAGCATGGTCAACCCCAAGTTTTGCCGTCTCGGAATTAAGCATACGAGAGACAACTAAAGCATGATCGAGATCTTTCTTTAATTTAGCATGATCATCGTTGTGTGACTCCTCAAGAGCCAAACGAAGACCACGCTCTTCCTCTAGGGCATTAGAGAGATCCGATATCATCGGCATAGTCTAGACTATGTCCTTCCATTTTAGCAATGGTCTCCTCGTGAGCCTCGATCATGTCATTAGCCTCACCGAGTTGTTCCAAGAGAGCAACAAAGTGCTTCTTGGGTTTGCCCTTAAGTTTGCTCATGAAAAACTCAAATTCATTCTCTCCCTCCTTAGTTCCCTCACTCTCATCAATACAATCCGTCAAGGAAGGATTAGAAGTGATGGTAGTATTGATGTTTGGGGTTACCTTGTTGGTGGCCTTGGCCATGAGACACTTGGCGGTGATGTTCTCATTTGGTGAGTCAAAGAGAGATGAGCGCGGAGTAGTAGCAATAGCAATTGTGGCCATGGTGACCATCTCATCATCTTCATCATTATCATCATCCTCAACATATTCTTCTTGGGCCACCAACCCTTTGGGAGGAGTCTTCTTGTTGAAGTTGTTCTTGTTGGGATAAGACTTGGCCTTGTCCTTCCGGATAAGCTTGCCTCCAAAGTCTTCTCTTTTCTCATATGGGCAATCCGCAACGAAGTGGCTTACATTTACACAGTTGAAGCATGTCCTCACTCGTTGCTTGCCCTTGTTCCCACTTGAGTTGTTCTTGTTGCCCCAAAATTGCCGTGAAGCAAGAGCCATGTGCTCATGATAGGCATATTTGGTGTCCTCGGGGCAACTCTCATCATCATCCTCCTCCTCCTCTTCACCCACACAAGCCTTGGCCTTCAAGGCAAGGTTAGGCTTCTTTGATCGTTGAGCTCTTAAACACCGCATTATCGGCGGTCTTGTCGAAGATCCTCATAGCAACAAACTCATCCAACACTTCATTTGATGACAAGTGGTGGAAGTCCGGTCTTTGGCGAATGACGGAGGACATGGCCTTATGCTAGGGCATCATGGCCTTGAGAAACTTGCGCTTGATCCAATTGTCATCCCTGTCCTTACTCCCATGATCTCGAAGAGAGAGCGCAAGAGTGGTTATCTCCGATAAAGTTCACGAGGATCTTCTTCTTCGATCATAGCAAACTCATCGGCTTCATCTTGCACAACTTCATAGTTTGAGCGTTGAATGCTAGCGCTCCCCTTGTACATAGAGCCAACATGCTCCCAAGCTTCCTTGGCCACAGTGAAGGGTCGAAGATGTGCAATGTCTTCGGGAGGGATAGCATCTTGAAGTATGAAAAGAACGGACTCGTTGAATTGATGATCCGTAGTTTCTCTCGGAGTCATGTTGTCGGGATCACGTGGATAAAAACCTTGCTCAATGATTCTCCAAAGGTTAGTAGAGCAATGATTTAAATGACGTTTGAAGCGAAACATCCAAGTAGCAAAATCTGAATTTTTTATAAACTTAGGAGGAGGCCCAATGGAATTTAAATGAGGTCTGGCAACGGGTCCTCCGTAGTGAGTAGGAGGAGCGGAGTGGGCAAAGATCCCATTCCCATTCTTAGTCACCGGGGCTTGTTGACTACTAGCTTCTCCCTTGTCGGGACCTCCGACACGATGGTAGCGGGACAAACCACTTCCAACGGTGTGGTGGATAATTTAAGCCCCTCAATCAAATCTTTAAACATGCCTTCGAAATCGGTCACTAGTGATTCTTACAATGTGGTCATAGCCACATTGAACTCCTCACGAGAGATCGAGGCTCCCTTATCGGACGTAGGCAAGGACGGAGTTCCACCTGAATGTTCCTCCGTCTCGACTACGTTGTCACCCATACTCTTTGGATGGTAAAGTCCTTAAAAAGAGACGAGGCTCTGATACCAATTGAAAGGATTGATATGGTTGACTAGAGGGGGAGGGGGTGAATAGGCAACTAACAATTTTTAGCTTTTCTTAACCACTTTAAATTAAGCGTCAAAGTAAGTTGTCTAGATATGCTACTAAGATGACAACTAATTGGAAGTAAAGATAACAACCTCACAAGCAAGCTATATGAGATAAACAAGTAAAGCTGCACAAGTAAAGGAAAGAAATAACCACAAGTGGAACCGGTGAAGACGAGGATGTGTTGCCGAAGTTCCTTCCCTTTGAGGGGAAGTACGTCTCCGTTGGAGCGATGTGGAGCCACAATGCTCCCCAAGAAGCCACTAGGGCCACCGTATTCTCCTCACGCCCTCACAAAATGCAAGGTGTCGTGATTCCACTAGTGGTGCCCTTGAAGGCGGCAACCGAACCTTTAAAAACAAGGTTGGAGCTATCTCCACAACCGAATTGGAGGCTCCCAACGACACCACGAAGCTTCACCATAATGGAATATGGCTTCGAGGTGACCTCAACCGTCTAGGGTGCTCAAACACCCAAGAGTAACAAGATCCGCTAGGGATTAGTGGGGGGAATCAAATATCTCTTGGTGGAAGTGTAGATCGGTGCCTTCTCAAGCAATCCCGAGCAAATCAACAAGTTTGATAGGCAAGGGAGAGAGATCGGGTGAAAATGAAGCTTGGAGCAACAATGGAGTATTTGGGGGAAGAGGTAGGTCAACAAGGAGGAAGAAGATGACTTTATATAGTGGGGGGAACAATCCAACCGTTACCCCCTCACTCAGCCCCGCAGAGAGCGGTACTACCGCTTATCAAGCGGTACTACCGTTTCCCCTCAACGGTACTGACGCGCAAGGGGGCTGGGACCCAGAGCGGTACTACCGCGGTCGCAGGGTGGTACTACCGCTGGGGAGCGGTACTACCGCCACTACTACCGCTCTTAGTGCCGCAAAACCCGGCACGAGAAAATGCGCTCTCGAGTCGAGGCGGTAGTAAAACGAAGCAGCAGCGGTACTGCCGCAGAGTGCTACAAGCGGTACTACCGCTTAGTGGAGCGGTACTGCCGCTTAAGGCACATAGGCGGTACTACCGCTGAGGCCCGCGGTACTACCGCTGGGACCAGGAAAACCAGATAAGGGGGAAAGTAGAACTCCATTGAGGCGGGAAGGTATGGTGGGTGCGATAAGGAAGTGTACGTGTTGATTCCACCCAAACCTTACCAAAGCGGATCCCCTCTTAATAGTACGGCTTTCCTATTACTCAGATCCACTGAAAAATAAGCAAAATGAAACACCGTCTTCCATAGATCCCGAGGGGCATATAATCATCTTGTGTCTAGGTGAGATATATCTGAAAGAGCTTAGAACACATGATTAGTCCGCAAAAGCATTGTCATCAATCACCAAAACACCATCGGGCTTAATATGCCCTTACAGCTTCTTCTCTCTCTTTGGATCTCAATACAAAGTTCTCCTCAGTCTACGAGGAGATCTATTCGATGTAATCTCTTTTTGCGGTGTGTTTGTTGAGATCCGATGAATTGTGGGTTTATGATCAAGATTATCTATGAGAAATATTTGGTTCTTCTCTGAATTCTTTATGTATGATTATAATATCCTTGCAAGTCTCTTCGAATTATTGGTTTGGTTTGGCCTACTAGATCTATAGTTCTTGCAATGGGAGAAGTGCTTGACTTTGGGTTCAATCTTGTGGTGTCCTTTCCCAGTGACAGTAGGGGCAGCAAGGCACGTATTGTATTGTTGCCATCGAGGATAAAAAGATGGGGTTTATATCATATTGCTTGAGTTTATCCCTCTACATCATGTCATCTTGCTTAAGGCGTTACCCTGTTCTCATGAACTCAATACACTAGATGCATGCTAGATAGCAGTCGATGTGTGGAGGAATAGTAGTAGATGCAGAATCGTTTCGGTCTACTTGTCTCGGACGTGATGCCTATATATAATGATCATGCCTAGATAGTCTCATAATTATTCGCTTTTCTATCAATTGTTTGACAGTAATTTGTTTACCCGCCGTAGAATATCGCTATCATGAGAGAAGCCACTAGAAAACACTATGGCCCTCGAGTCTATTCTCAACATATCAATCTACAATCTACTTTACTTTTTCCGCTTTTACTTTCTGTTCTTATAATCAAAAATACCAAAAATATAAACTATCATCCCTATCACATCTCACTTTCGTAAGTGACCGTAAAGGGATTGACAACCCCTTATTGTGTTGGCTGCGAAGTTTCTATTTGTTTGTGCAGGTGTGAGGGACTCACGCGTGGTCTCCTACTGGATTGATACCTTGGTTCTCAAAAACTGAGGGAAATACTTACGCTACTGTGCTGCATCACCCTTTCCTCTTCGAGGGAATACAACGCAAGATCGAGAAGTAGCAAGAAGAATTTTTGGCGCCGTTGCCGGGGAGGCTGACGCAAAAGTCATATACCAAGTACCTATCACAAACCCTTATCCTTCACATTACATTTTTTGCCTCTCGTTTTCCTCTCCCCCACTTCACCCTTGCTGTTTTATTTGCCCTTCTTCTGCCGTGTGTTTATCGTTCGCTTGTCTCTTGTTTGCTTGTGTGCTATGTGCCCTCAAATAGCTTGCATCTTCGCTCGCTAAAGTATGGATCCTCATCCACTTGCTAATCTCTTTAAGAGATCCAATTTTGTTGAACCTATTGCTAGTGAGCTGCGTGCACTAGATTATCTTTATGGGGTTTTGCTTGAAATTTATGAATCTGAAAATTGTGAGGAATTGTTACAAGAAAAAGTGATTCATGATAGCTTGTTAAATAAAAAGCATGATTGCAATGATGTTATTGTAAATTCTATTAATGTCAATTGTGCTAATGATATGCAAAACCCTAAGCTTGGGGATGCTTAGTTTGCTTTGGCCACTACTTGTTGCAATGATCATGATTGGGGTGATTCTTATGATCTTGAAAATTTATTTTATCCCCATGATGAATGTAAGATTGATAATAATGTTTGCAATAATATTGAAAGTGGGTTTGGAGAGGTCATGACTTTAGTTCAAGTTAGTCCCACTATTTTGGAAGAGTGTCAACTTCGTATGCATGTGGATTGTGTTGAGAATATGTTATGTGATAACTATTTTATTGAATTTTCTTATGATCCTACATGCAATTATTATGAGAGAGGAAAATATGGTTGTAGAAATCTTCATGTTACTAAATTACCTCTGTTGAGATTGCTATTGTTTCTTTCTTCTTCCTTGCATATGCTAGAACTTGCTTGTCTTGCTAATTTGTTTGCCTGTAAAATGCCTATGCATAGGAAGTATGTTAGACTTAGATGTGTTTGTCACATGTTTTATGATGCTCTCTTTGTGCTTCAATTTTTATCTTTCATGTGAGCATCATTGAAATCTCAAGCCGATCTTAATGGCTATAAAGCAAGAGCTTGTTGGGAGGCAACCCAATTTTATATTTTTTTGTTTTTTTTTCTGTTTAGGAATAAATATTGCATCTAGCTTCTGTTTAGATGTGGTTTTGTGTTTTGTTTAGTGTTTGTGCCAAGTAGAACCTTTGGGAAGACTTGTGTGAAGTTTATATGATCTTGCTGTGAAAAACAGAATCGTTAGCGCTCGCTAGAATGGTCATCAGATTTTACTGGAGCGTGCTATTTAGTTGATTCTTTTTGCAGATGATTAATAGACAAAATACTCATGTTTACCAATTTAGTTTGAATTTTTGGAGTTACAGAAGTATGCAAAACCTGCAGATTACTAAAGACTGTTCTGTTTTTGACAGATTCTGTATTTCGTGTGTTATTTGCTTATTTCAATGCATCTATGAGTAATATTGGGAGGTATGAACCATAGAGAAGTTGGAATACAGTAGGTTTAACACCAATATAAACAAAGAATTAATTCATTGCAGTACCTTTGAGTAGTGGTTTGCTTTCTTATACTAACGGAGCTCACGAGATTTTTGTCTAAGTTTTGTGTTGTGAAGTTTTCAAGTTTTGAGTATTGCTTTGATGGACTATGGAACAAAGAGTAGCAAGGGCCTAAGCTTGGGGATACCCAAGGCACCCCAAGTAAAATTCAAGGACAACCAAAAGCTTAAGCTTGGGGATGTCCCGGAAAGCCATCCCCTCTTTCGTCTTCATCTATCGGTAACTATACTCGGAGCTATATTTTTATTCACCACATGATATGTGTTTTACTTGGAGTGTCTTGTATAATTTGATTATTTGCTTGTTAGTTTGCCACAATTATCCTTTCTGGACACACCTATTTGAGGGAGTTAAATATGGCCTAGAAATTGTTAGAACACTCTATGTGCTTCACTTATATCTTTTGAGTTGAATAGTTTTTGCTCTAGTGCTTCACTTATATCTTTTAGAGCACGGTGGTGATAATATTTTGAAGAAATTGTTGAACTCTCATGCTTCACTTATATCCATTTGTAAGTCTATTAAAACAGCATGGTAATGTGCTTAGGCTATAAAACTAGTCTTCACATGATAGACATCCAATATCAATGTAGTAAAAACTTTCACACTAAGTGCATTGAATATGATGAGAAGTTGGATGCTTGATAATTGTTTTGAGATATGAGGATAGTGATATTAGAGTCATGCTAGTGGAGTTATTATGAAATTGAGAAATGCTTGTGTTAAGGTTAGTGACTCTCGTAGCATGCACATATGGTGAACCGCTATGCGACGAAGTTAGAGCATGAGGTATTTGTAAAGTGTCAACCTTTATGTGGAGGTCGGGGGCGCGTGATGGTTAACTCCTACCAACCTCTACCCTAGGAGCATGCGTTGATTGCTTTGTTTTGATGACTCGAAGATTTTTGCAATAAGTATATGAGTTCTTATGACTAATGTTGAGTCCATGGATTATACGCACTCTCACCCTTCCACCATTCCTAGCCTCTCTTGTACCGCGCAACTTTCGCCGGTACCATACACCCACTATATATCCTTCCTCAAAACATCCACCATATTATTCCTCAAAACAGACACCATACCTACCTATCATGGCATTTCCATAGCCATTCCGAGATATATTGCCATGCAACTTTCCACCGTTCCGTTCATATCACACGCATCATATTGTCATATTGCCATGCATGATCATGCAGTTGACATCGTATTTGTGGAAAGGCCACCATGCATAATTTTTCATACATGTCACTCTTGATTCATTGCACATCCCGGTACACCGTCGGAGGCATTCATATAGAGTCATACTTGTTCTAGTATCGAGTTGTAATATCGTGTTGTAATTCAATGAAAGTGTGATGATCATCATTATTAAAGCATTGTCCCATGTGAGGAAAGGCTAAATCAATAAAGCCCCTCCACAAAAAAAAGGCCAAAGAAAAAAAGAAAGGCCCAAAAAAAGGGACAATTGTTACTATCTTTTTCCACACTTGTGCTTCAAAGTAGCACCATGTTCTTCATGTTAGAGAGTCTCATGTTAAGTCACTTTCATATACTAGCGGGAATTTTCATTATAGAACTTGGCTTGTATATTCCAACGATGGGCTTCCTCAAATTCCCTAGGTCTTCGTGAGCAAGAAAGTTGGATGCACACCCACTTAGTTTCTTTTGTTGAGCTTTCGTACATATTTAGCTCTAGTGCATCCGTTGCATGGCAATCCCTACTCACTCACATTTATATCTATTGATGGGCATCTCCATAGCCTGTTGATACGCCTAGTTGATCTGAGACTATCTCCCTCCTTTTTGTCTTCTCCACAACCATCTCTATTCCACCCATAGTGCTATGTCCATGGCTCACGCTCATGTATTGCGTGAAAGTTGAAAGGTTTTAAAGAATAGAGTATGAAAACAAGTGCTTGGCTGAAATCGGGGTTGTGCATGATATTAATATTTTGTGTGATGAAGAGGGAGCATAGCCAGACTATATGATTTTGTAGGGATAACTTTCTTTAGCCATAGTATTTTGAGAAGACATGATTGCTTTGTTAGTATGCTTGAAGTATTATTATTTCTTATGTCAATATAGACTTTTGTCTTGAATCTTTCAGATCTGAACATTCATGCCACAATTAAGATAATTACATTGAAAAACTATGTTGGTTAGCATTCCACATCAAAAATTCTGTTTTTATCATTTACCTACTCGAGGACGAGCATGAATTAAGCTTGGGGATGCTTGATACGTCTCCAACGTATCTATAATTTTTGATTGTTCCATGTTATTATTTATGATGTTTTGGATGTTTAATGGGCTTTGTTATACACTTTTATATTATTTTTGGGACTAACCTACTAACCCAAAGGCCCAGTCCAGACTGCTGTTTTTTGCCTGTTTCAGGGTTTTACAGAAAAGGAATATCAAACGGAGTCCAAACGAAATGAAACCTTCGGGAGAGATATTTTTGGAGAAAATCACGCATGGGAGACTTGAGAACCACGGAGTAGGGGCCATGTGGTGCCCACGAGGGTGTTGGGCACGCCCCCCTAGGGCGCGCCCCCCTGCCTCGTGGGTCCCACGTAAGGCCACCGGTGTCCTCCTTCCTCCTATATAAGCCTACGTACCCCGAAACCATCAGAGGAGGAGAGAAAACCCTAGTTCCACCGCCGTAACCTTCTGTTCCCATGAGATCCCATCTTGGGGCCTGTTCCGGAGCTCCGCCGGAGGAGGGATGCATCACGGAGTGCTTCTACATCATCATCATCGCCTCACCATGAGTTGTGAGTAGTTTACCACAGACCTTCGGGTCCATAGCTAGTATCTAGATGGCATCTTCTCTCTCTTTGGATCTCAATACAAAGTTCTCCTCGGTCTTCGAAGAGATATATTCGATGTAATCTCTTTTTGCGGTGTGTTTGTCGAGATCCGATGAATTGTGGGTTTATGATCAAGATTATCTATGAGAAATATTTGGTTCTTCTCTGAACTCTTTATGTATGATTATAATATCCTTGCAAGTCTCTTCGAATTATTGGTTTGGTTTGGCCTACTAGATCTATAGTTCTTGCAATGGGAGAACTGCTTGGCTGTGGGTTCAATCTTGTGGTGTCCTTTCCCAGTGACAGTAGGGGCAGCAAGGCACGTATTGTATTGTTGCCATCGAGGATAAAAAGATGGGGTTTATATCATATTGCTTGAGTTTATCCCTCTACATCATGTCATCTTGCTTAAGGCGTTACCCTGTTCTTATGAACTCAATACACTAGATGCATGCTGGATAGCGGTCGATGTGTGGAGTAATAGTAGTAGATGCAGAATCATTTCGGTCTACTTGTCTCGGACGTGATGCCTATATATAATGATCATGCCTAGATAGTCTCATAATTATTCGCTTTTCTATCAATTGCTTGACAGTAATTTGTTTACCCGTCGTAGAATATCGCGATCATGAGAGAAGCCACTAGAGAACACTATGACCCCCGGGTCTATCCTCAACATATCAATCTACAATCTACTTTACTTTTTCCGCTTTTACTTTCTGTTCTTATAATCAAAAATACCAAAAATATAAAATAGCATCTCTATCAGATCTCACTTTCGTAAGTGACCGTAAAGGGATTGACAACCCCTTATCGCATTGGCTGCGAAGTTCTTATTTGTTTGTGCAGGTGTGAGGGACTCGTGCGTGGTCTCCTACTAGATTGATACCTTGGTTCTCAAAAACTGAGGGAAATACTTACGCTACTGTGCTGCATCACCCTTTCCTCTTCGAGGGAATACATCGCAAGCTCGAGAAGTAGCAACTACCTCTCCCCGAGCGGTACTACCTCTCTGGCAGATTTTCTGCTCGTGTTTTTCTCTCTCGTTGGGCTGTTTTGACCATGCTAAGCGGTAGTACCGCTCCTCCAGTGGTAGTATCGCTCGTGTGCGGGCTGAGCACATAACGGTTGGATTCGGGAGGCCCTATAAAAGGGGATCTTCTTCCCCAATGAACCTTATCTCTTGAGCTCGTGTTCTTCCCCCATTGTTGACCTTCTTCGAGCTTGCTATCTCTCAATCCCTCCATGGATTCTTGCTAGTTTTGAGGGGGGAAAGAGAGAGGAGATTTAGATCCACATTTTCACCAATCACTTTCTCCTCTAGGTGAGGGGAACCCCTTGGATCTAGATCTTGGAGTTCTTGGTGTTCTCCTTCTTGTTCTTCCTCTCTTTTCCGTCCCTAGCATTAGTTGATTTGGTGGGATTTGAGAGAGAAGGACTTGGGCACTCCATGTGCCCTTGCCATTGCATTTGGTGCATCGGTTTGAGTTCTCCACGGTGATACGTGGAAGTGAAGTTGAGAAGCTTATTACTCTTGGGTGCTTGGTACCCTTGAGCTTGTTCCTCTTGGGTGCTTGGGCGCCCTAGACGGTTGTGGTCACCTCGAAGCCATATTCCATTGTGGTGAAGCTTCGTGGTATCGTTGGGGAGATAGCCCCAACCTTTGTGGTGTCCAGAGCTCAATCATTGTGGTATAAAGCTCCGGGCAAGCGTCGGGGTCTTCAATTAGGTTGTGGAGATCGCCCCGAGCAATTTGACGGGTTCCGATGACCACCCCCAAGGGTTGCCAAAGTGTACGGGTTCGGTGACCGCCCCCCAAGGGTTGCCATTTGTACGAGTTCGGTGACCGCCCTCAAGGGTCCCTTAGTGGAATCACGACATCTTGCATTGTGCGAGGGCGTGAGGAGATTACGGCGGCCCTAGTGGTTTCTTGGGGAGCATTGTGCCTCCACGCCGCTCCAAACAGAGATTAGCATCTGCAAGGGTGTGAACTTCAGGATACATCGTCGTCTCCGTGTGCCTCGGTTATCTCTTACCCGAGCCCTTTACTTATGCACTTTACTTTGTGATGGCCATATTGTTTTTTGTCATATATCTTGCTATCAGTTAGTTGTTTATCTTGCTTAGCATAAGATGTTGGTGCACATAGGTGAGCCTAGTTGTTTCAGGTTTTGTTCTTGAGAAATTAACCGCTAGGTTTATTTCGTATTTGTTCAAGCCTAAACCGTAATTATTTTAATGCGCCTATTCACCCCCCCCTCTAGGCGACATCCATGATCTTTCGCCAGGCGGCCTCGAGGCGTGTCTCCAAGCGGCCTGGAGGCATGTATGCGGCTCGTGTTTAGGCAAGTAAGCAGGCCACATCAGAGATTGTCATCGAAAGATGTGCCTTTGACCGGGCGTCCGTCCGATGGCCGTCGTAGTCTGTGCGTACTAAAGGAGTAATATCAGACTGCGACAGCCTTTGACCACTTTTCCGGGGCCTATCCAACCACCCCTTCGGCCACCTATCCAACCACCTCTCCTTAATGGTGAACTCGCCTGCTCCGGGCTACAAGATAGCGGTCGTCCCTTCTCTTGCACCATTGTCATCTCTAATCCATTTATTTAATTTCTTCTTCTTTAAGGGTAATATGAATGCGACTAATTCATTCCTTTTTAGATTTTGTTTTAAAAAATTCCACTATTATATGCGTATATTTTTCATATTATAAAAAGTGCATTGTTGTGTAAACTGTGCACAGTTTCTTTTTTGTATTTTTCTTCTTCTTAGGGGGTAATATAAATGTTACTAATTCATTTTTTTAGAAAAATTAATTATTTTGATTTTGTTTTAGCTGTTATTTAACTTTTTTCTTCTTTAAGGGTATAGTAACAATGCCATCAATACGTACCTCTTTTCATAACCTTTTTTAAAACAATCCACTATTATGTGTTTATTCTTGCATATTACGAAAAATGCAATTTATGTGTATATTGTGTGCAAATTTTGTTATAAATATTTTTTCCTTCTTGAAAGGTAATACCAATGCCAATAATTTATTATTCCTTAGAAAACTTCGTTCGTTGATTTAGTTTTCTTTTTTATTTTATTTCTACCATAATTTTTGTGGTCTATTGTGGTTTAAAGATGAAGAATGTTCGTGCGACACCATAAAAAAATAATTAATCCAAATTCAGATCCAAAATCACGTGTCTTAAGTAGTACTCCCTATGCCTGTATTTATCTCTACTCCTAATGTCTGAGTTGGTGAATAGCATCCACGGTTTATTTTTGCTGGTTTTTTTCGTCCCCTCCCCCACCCCACCGGTTTAGTTTCGCGTCACCCTCTCACACAACGAAAAAAATCTGAATGGATCAGAACTTTCCATGCTGACACAAATTATTTAGTAATGTCTTTATGTGAAATAATCAATCACAATCAATCTCTAAAGATCAAATCTAAATTACTTAATCTTCATTACGTTAGCTTCCTTCCGCATCATATCCATAATTTTCCTTCCTTCTTTGGGCGGAAATAGTTTGGTAGCGGAGATTTTGAAGCTTTCTATGAGGCGTAGCAATAGGAAGTATTCTTTTTCTTGATGATTCGTTTCCATGCATGATGATAGTAAATTAGGTCAACATTCACCATTATTTATCACCATCATTAATCTCTACTCCTAATGTCTGAGTTGGTGAATAGCATCCACGGTTTATTTTTGCTGGTTTTTTCGTCCCCTCCCCCACCCCATCGGTTTAGTTTCGCGTCACCCTCTCACACAACGAAAAAATTTTGAATGGATCAGAACTTTCCATGCTGACACAAATTATTTAGTAATGTCTTTATGTGAAAGAATCAATCACAATCAATCTCTAAAGATCAAATCTAAATTACTTAATCTTCATTACGTTAGCTTCCTTCCGCATCATGTCCATAATTTTCCTTCCTTCTTTGGGCGGAAATAGTTTGGTCGCGGAGATTATGAAGCTTTCTGTGAGGCGTAGCAATAGGAAGTATTCTTTTTCTTGATGATTCGTTTCCATGCATGATGATAGTAAATTAGGTCAACATTCACCATTATTTATCACCGTCATTAATCGTATCCATTCCTGCCTGGTTTAAGGGAATCCGTTCGCTATGTCTTTTTTTAAGGGAATTCGCTCGCTAAGTCATCGTCGCACATTATTTTCACAAGCAATCTATACTATCTGAAAGAAACGCAAGGTTCCGTCTCCCATCTTACGTCGCCCTTTTCGTCCACCCTCGCTCGTCCATCTTCGTGCCTCCTGTTCTTTCTTTGCCAAATACATCATTCAATATTTGTTTTAGAAAATGCTGCCCCACAAATCCCATAATTGGCAGCCCTAAAAAATCTCCACGGATCACCGCTCCATCCCACCTTCCTACTTGCCCGTGGATTCTTTCCACCTGTGATCTAAGCATCGCTGGTGGTAGCTTCCCACGCGACCTCCATGATGCCGCTTTCTAACGTGCCCTCCGCCGCCGCGGCACTCTCTCTAGCATCGGCTTCCATCCTCAGCGTTGAGGACAACGCAGACGCATCGGGATGAAGGCGCAGACTGCCCGTCCCCGACACCCGTCCTTCGGCTATTCGGCATGCTGATAACCCGACGCCCGCGAACTCCGGCGGCGTTGATTCAAGGTCAAAATCTGATCCTCTCTTCTCTTGAGTGCCAATTGATTCATTCACTCTTCTACGCTTATTTTCTGTAATTTTCAGAGAATTGTTTGATCCTAGAGATCATGTGTGGAAAGATCATCGGTCACATCAAAGACTGAAGCCGACATCTTCAAGGCCAACCTACGTCTGGCTGACACCATCCACAAGAATGACTACTTCATTTGTGATGAATCGCACCTGGGTATAGAATCGGAATTCACTTGCTTGCTTGCTTTCTTGAGTTCTTCGGTTTAAATCCCGATATTTCGTTCACACAGATTTGCGTGGGTTCGTTCCATCATCCCAGATTATCGTTGCATGTATGCAGACAATCTTTTTATTTTCCTGTGAGTTTCCGTTGTCTTGGATGGAACATCTGAATCTGCGTGACAATGATTTTGTGTTATATACACTTCTTGCGGTTTCATTTGTGCTTGTCAGTAATAGGATGTTGCTGTGAAATGGTCTATACTTGTTAATTACCTGAATGTTTTATGCAGAATTTGATTGATCATGCCGGTGTCAGACTTTTGTTGCCTGGGTCCATATTGACCCATGATGTTTAGTTGGTTATAACTATTTTTGATGTCTCAAGGTTCTAAACTTACCTGGAAGTTTATATCTTTATGCTGCATACTGGACCGTATCACCCTATTTAATTGCCAGATGACATGATTGCAGGCTTGCCTACATTTTATTTTGAAACCTGCTAAATCTTTCCTATCAGTTCATTCTTGTCTTGATGGTTGTCTTACCGATAGTCATGTTATAGCATGCATTTGAAACAAATGTGCAGGTTGGGAAGTTCCAACATCTAAAATTGGGCGAAAGGTCAAACCAAGATCTTCACTTGACTATATTGTGTCGTCTTCTCACAAAGCTTGCCATCATAATGTACATTTCTTTTTGTTCCTGGACTGAGTCTACATGCATTACATGATTTTCCTAATAACGGTTAAATATGTCATGAAGCTTGCCATTATAGTGTACTCTTTTTTTTGTTCGTGCGAAAACAACATATTCTGCTAAAAATGTAAAATTAATTATTACATAATTATTAAAAGAAGTTGATAACGAAATAATTGGCTCTGTTATGCAATCAACTAAATTATATACAAGAACATTGTTTGTCAATACGATCATGGTTGATATATTTCCATGACATCATTTTCCTCTTTTGTGGAGGCAAATATAATGGATATGATCTTTTGGTAATACAGTGAGATGAATGGGTTGGATGCTGAACGATAGAGACCAAATATTATTGGAGGCATTTTCTTCCCAAAAAAATTAAAGTATGTGTTTGGGTGGGGGTGTGGGGGTGAAGGAGGAGATTGTGAGCCGGATGGATCATTGACAGAGAGGTGATGAGTTTGGATTGGAGCGGCAGAGAAATGAAAGAAGGAAGAAGAACGAGGAGTGAGACACCAATGGGTATTTAACCAACATAATAGGTAGGCCCCATTGCAACGCATGGGCAATTAGCTATTCCCCTAAAAATACAGGGCCCTACCTCGACTTCCCTACCTGGACGCTGCTGCTGCCTCCCGACGATTCCCTCCCCCCTCCCGTTGCTCGAACGACCCACATTTTTGGCCATGAGCACCGCCTGCCTCTTCGCCCATGCGTCGCCCCTCCTTTTCACCATAGCTACGAGCGCTGCCACACCTACCTCCCTCATGGCGGCTGGACCATCCAGGGCGAAGTTGCATCGCCTCCACAGATGCGGCAGAGACACCATATCCAGTGGAGACGGCGGCCTAAAGCTTCTCCCACTCTGCTCCTTCCCCTGGTTACGGGCCTGCTCCACCTCCTTTGCGCTTCGTGTGGATCTGCGCATGTGCAACAGTAAACTTTATTTAGGTATAACTATTCTTCTAGGCCTTTTATTCATTACTTACAAATTAACTTTTTGAGCCAATTCTTATGACATGAAGTATTACCTAGAGTTCCTTAATCAATCTGCTTGTCCATCATTTCATTTGGTTCAATTAGTATCAGCAAGAACGCATTGTGAAACTATTAGCTTATGAATGAACGCTCTTCCTGCAGTAATAACATTTGCAATGTAAGGGCCGTAGCACACCCATGCATCAGGATGATGTGCACCACGTGCGAAGTAATACTAATATGGCCTATGTGGATAATGAAATATCCAAAGTTGCACTTGACTGGATAAAAAAAATCTCTGGAATTGTTCCTCATGATGCGCGGATGTAGATGCTATATTTCTAAAATTTCATATCACCTATACATGCGAATGTGATTCTTACCCTTTTCATTAGACATTGTGTTCCCATCGATCCATCCATGCACCGAACGGAAAATTTTGTTACTTTGTTCAGGTTGCAATACAAACGAGTAGCATATGTATGCACTGAACTACTTGCGTAAGACAGTGAAATACTACTTGATCGCGTGAGTGGTATTCTGGAATACAGAAAGAACATACAACAGAGTGTATGCACTAAAGATGTGCTACTACTTAAAGTCTTATTGTTTGTCTTACAGTGAAGGAGTACAGATCCTCCATATACCTAAAAGGGAATAAATCAAATTCTTTTAAATGGGTTCTGTTCTGAATATAAATTAGCACGTCGAAGCCATAGACCAGTTTTTACATATGCATAACCAATCGTCTTGGTCGGACAGGTTGAAGACCAGACCGGATCGGACCGACAATTTTCCAGGACGATTTTAGCAGACCAGACCATCCATTTTCTCTAACAGGCCAGGACCGAGCGTGTCAAAGACCGATTGAGCCTAGAGCGGTACGTCCAGCCCTGTCGACCGTCGAAGCAAAGCTCCTACTCCACGCGAAGCTGATCGTGATGTTGCACTCGTACGGTAGGAGCCACAGGCATGACATGGTGAAGGGCTTAAGGGGTGATCGAGGGTGAGATGACCCGGATGCTTGTGGCGCAACTGATCATGGATGAGATCTTCACCTGCACCAAAAAGTTCAAGAAGGAGGTGTTCAGCAACGTGAAGAAGGAGCTGGACCAATTCGGCCTCCTCATCTACAATGCCACCGTGAAGCAACTGGTGGACGTGCTTGGGCATGTGTATTTCTCCTACCTCGGCGAGAAGACACAACAGGAGGCAGTGAGTAGGGCCAAGGTGTATTTGGTGGGGCCGAGGATGAAGGGTGAGGTGGGCGCCAAGGAACGGGATGGCCTCACATGCCAGCACACCGCCAAGGTGGACGCCGAGAACAAGGTGCTCTCTGTGCGGCAGCAGGGCGAGGCGCTCAAGGAGGAGGCCAAGGTCAAGGCAGAGGTGCGGGTGTTTGAGAACGCTAGGAAGGCCGACAACGTCGCCGCAAGGATCGATCTCGCCATGAAGGGGAAGGCTGGGACTGGCAGGCCAAGGTCGCCAAGGTTGAGGCCACCAAGGCTGTCGCCATCCGCGATGCCGAGCTGCAGATGGAGGTCAAGACGAAGAACGTGCTCTGCTAAACCGACAACCTCAAGGCCGAGCAGCTCAGCAAGTCCATAGTGCACTACGACACACATGTTGGTTATGCAATAAGCATACATAGAGAAATTCATACTTATTGACCTCTGCATTTTATATTCTGTAGGTTCAAGAATTGAACACGCTCTTCTACAACTGGCAGAAGGCGGCGGATACGACATTGTATAAGGATATGAAGGCGGCGGTGAGGTGAAGCGGCCGAGCAGAAACACATGCATGTCTCAATATGGGAGGAAAGGGGCGAATAGATGACCTTGAGGAGGGAAGTGAGATCGGTCCATGGCATGGGTGGGAGTAGAAGAAGGTTGATCCATGGTGTGGCAAAAGGGGTGATGAGCGAGGGAGAAGTAGAAGGCCCCCTCTCATGTATTGGTGCGCGAGCAAGTCCGTCGAAGTGGAAGAAGCCCATCATTTGATGACGGCGTTGGTGACTTTGGCGTGATGTTGTTTGCCGGTTTGTGGGTGGATCTGGTAACCGCCTGGTCTATCGATCTCCCCCTTCACTATTTTTGGTGAGAAGAGGGGAGTAATGAGAGGGGGTGGGAGATGAGGTCGTCGGTTTTGTTGGTTGCGGGGGTGAGGGCGGAGAGAGGGGAGTGGGTGATGCCGGTGAAGTCTATGGATCTAGAGAGGGAGGGAAGAGATTGAGGGAACGTGAGAGTGAGTGGTAAGGAGAGGGAGTAGACAGAGTGTGGTCGTGTGGGAGAGGACAACAAGTGTATAGGAGGGGTATAATGGTAATATCATAAAAGAAAGGTTTATTATACCATATATTCAGAATAGCATAAAATATTTCCTCAAAAATGAAAATAAAAGGAATATCATACATATTAAAACAATTTTGATAGAAGAAACAAAATATACTTGGATTATGTTGGACTGCTTGCATGTGTTTATTTTGTGTCTTACTATTTCTCTCTGTTTATCTAAATAAATTACTTAAAAAGATCCAAGAAATTACAGATGACCGACTATCATTATATAAAGGGAAAATCTGTTGTTTGCTCGTGGAGAAATGTAAAATAGCTTTTTATGGGCAATATACCACATACCCTAAATAGTAGGTATTCGCGAGAATAACAATCAACAAGTGATTTAGAGGTGAGCCTACAATTTATTAAAATTGGGATGCCACTCAATCTACTATAAACTGCTCATTTCTAACATTTGTCCAATGAATATACATTTTCCACACCACCATCTTAAGACAATTATTCTAATCTATGTTTATATTAGAATACCTTTGTAGGTCATAAAAAATATGGATTTGATTGTTCTTTGGAGATGTCGACTAACAAATACCCTAATGTAATGATGGTGGAGGGGCAAAGAATTCAACTAGTATAACACAACCAAAAGAGGTGCATGCAAATAGTTGTTCTTCTTTGTATGTATGTTGCACATGATATAATACTCAAAAGATATATATATATATATAAATTTTGCAGAATATGAGAGAGATGGAAATGGATTCTGTCGGGGTTCAAAAATAAACCCATTCAGAGGGTTCTTGGGGCGACCTCGTTGGAAGGGAAAAAAATTTCACCATGTTTTATACAACAAAAAGATGTGCAGGTAATGATATCCCACAACAACGACACACACAAAATAAAGCAAACCGGCTGGAATTACGATAAAACTAGATGGCAACATTTATTTTCAACTGGTATTCCGATGAGCATGTTCAATGATGTTCACATAAATCAAGAAAAATATTTCAAAAGTCCGTAGCAACGCACGAGGATTCTACTAGTTGGGTTAGAGGGCGACCGAACCGCGTCAGGATTGACGAGGCCGCATGCCAGCAATTAACTATACTAAAATACTAGGGATTAATCATTTGACATATATGGTAAGCAATTCAAATTATTTATAAAAAATGGCTAGGGATTAACTTAACCTAATTACGAAAGGGCTATCTATAACGATTCCTAATAGGAATCGCCTATAGGCGATGTCTAGCGGGCCTGTCCAGTAGCAAGATTCCTTCGCTGCGTGTCGTACATTCTTGTAGGTGGGGTTTTTCTTTTATTTTCTTCATTTTTTTTGTTTTTTTGCTTTCTCATTACTTTTTTTTTGCCTTTTCTCCTTTGTAGGTTCGTATAGGTTGGGTTATCCTTTTCCTTATCAGGTTTTTGTTTTGTTTTTTCGTTTATTTGTTTTTTCACGCATTCTCTTTGGTTTTCCTTTTTTTATTTAGTTTTCTTTGCTTTTTCATTGGTTATTTTGGTTTTCTTTCTTTGTTATACTTTGGTTTTTTCTTTCTTTCTTGCATTTCTTTGTTTTTGCATTTCTTTTTGTTTCTTTGTCATTTTTTATTAGTTTCATTCCCACATGTCTTCTTTTTATAGTACACAATGTACATTTTTAGAGCACACATGAAACATTTTTATGATACATTTTAGACATTTTCTAAAAGCATGATGTACATTTTTTCCAAATACATGTTTAGAACACTTTTTTGAATACACAGCAGTAACATTTTTTCAAAATACAAGTTGTACATTTAATGGGAATAAACATTTTTTAAACCAGTGGTAACATGTTTGTAATTGCATAAATATTTTTGAAATGTCATAAACATATTTTGAATTGTCGTATTTTTTCTTTAAATTCTCACATACATTTCCTAATGGTACAAAACATTCTAATACTACATGAAACTATTTTAAAATTGTATTTTTTAACAATATTTGCAAAACATTTTGGGAACTCGTGAACCATTTTTTAAGTGGCACTTACATATTGTTGAAGACATGAAGCATTAATTTGAATTATGTGGAGAAAAAAATATTGTATAAACATTTTTTTAATGGCAAGCACATTTTTTTAAAGACGTGACATCATTGAATGTAACAAACATTTTTCGTACATGTGATTACCATTTTTCTTTGCACGTTTCATGATTAATATTTATTAATGTTTTATGTAAAGTCCTTTTTGTATTGTACATATTTAAAATATTAAGAAATATAAACAAAAGAAAAATAAGGAAAATAAAAATTGAAGCAAAAGGGGCAAACGTGTCAAATGTCATCATGATGTTAGCATGGCGTAGCAGCTGGTTACTGGGCTACCCCAGTTCCCGCTCCCTGCAGCGAGTCGTTTGTAGGCATCGCAACAAGCGGCACATAGCCCCTCAAAAAAGCCGCACTGTCAAAAAATAGCCTAATTATTTCTCTCTTTTTTTAGAAAAAATCAAGACTTTATTAATTGGAAAGAACAGTTACATCATTTGTAATAAAAGTTACAATTTCATTCATACGCTCCTCAATCCAGTCCCTACCGTTTGAAAATTTTGCTAACCTAGAAAATTCGTCAGAGACTATGATCGTCTTCCTATTACACTGTTCGAAGCTAGTAAGAGAAAAATCACAAGCAAGAAAATAGCAATCATCAAAAATTGCCGCCACCGCTCCCACAGACCATCCTCCATTCTTCATTATATCAATGACTTTCATATTATTCAAGTTAATGACAAGACGGTTGCATCCCGTCTTTTGTTCTAAAGATAGGCCCAATTTAAGAGCTAGAGCTTCTGTTGTCAGAACATCCGCACACCAATCAACCTTTCAGTTTCTGTCAACAATGAATTTTCCCTTGTCGTCTGTAAGAACAGGTTCAGCTGTGCCCCTAAGCAGATCATGATCAAAAGATGCATCCATATTAAACTTAACATAACCCGCATGGGGTCTAATCCACCCCAAGTGGGCATTAACAAAGTGTACCGTTATAACACGAACCCCCATAGAAATCTGGTATGCATCTTGAGAACTTCCTTCATGAATCAATTTACGTCTATCCCACCATAAGTGCCAAGTGGTAAAAAGATAATGGTCTGGCAAAAGAAACATAAATTCAAGTATTGCCTTTCCCGCATGGTCAATAGGGCAGGCTCCGTTAATCACCTTGTACATTCCTAGCTTATTCCAAACCTCCCTTTTTCTGACATAGAAACGACACATGCTTTGTATATTCTAGTTCGTTTGAACAATATGGGGAAAGGGTGAGACTTTCATGTGTCTATTGTCAAGCGTAACACAACACGGGAGAATTCCACGCAATGTACACCAAACAAAAAAATCAACCTTTGTTGGACATGATAATTTCAATATCTTACCCGAAATGGGATTGGCATTAATTCGTTCCACCGCACTAGTATATTGTGATTTGTCGCATGTTGATGGTTACATTCCACCAAATAAGCTGATCAATTGACCCTTTTTGTATGCTCCATGCAATAAAATCCGACATGTTATGCTTAGGAGGAGGATTGTGAGGACTCGTTGGGCATCAATTGGCCACATCATTTGTCTCACCAAGTCTTCATCCCAAAAATTCGTGGTTGGGTCAATAAGATCAGAAAACTCAGTCAAGAGGTTCTCTCCCTTCGAGATAATGATTTTCCTATTTGCATAATTTGGAATCCAAAAATCTCTCCAAGTATCAATATTTTGTTCATTTCCCAGCTTCCTGATATAGCAATTTTTCAGTGAATTAACTCCCGCCGTAATGCTTTGCCAAGTAAAAGAGGAACCCCATTTCAAGATTATATTCATGAGATCTCCATCAGAGAAATATTTAACTCTCAAGATAGTTGCACATAAATAATTAGTGTCGTCAAGAAGACGCCACGACTGGTTTAGCTAGCAAACTGAGATCGAAATAATGTATATTTTGGAAACCCATACCTCCTTGATCTTTCAGCACACACATTTTACACAATGCAATCCAATGCATTCTCTTCTGGTTTTCGTCACCCCACCAAAATTGGGACATCGCGTCAATGATCCCTTTGCAAATTTTCTTAGGAATTTTAAAGACTGACATGGCATAGGTGGGAATAGCTTGCATAGTAGACTTGAGGAGAATTTCCGTCCCTCAAGCAAATAATAATTTTTATTTCCATCCACAATTTCCATAATAATTCAATAATTCAAGAAATGAAAACAATCATTTTTGTCCATACCCACGTTAGCTGGCAAACCCAAATATTTGTCATTGATGGCTTCAGTCATAATATTCATGATTGTTCTGATTTGCACCTTGTCCTCCACTTTCGTATTGAGACTAAAAAAGATGCTTGATTTCTTGACGCTCACCATCTCTCACGAGGCGACACAGTAAGAATCCAAGGCTGGCGGATTCAGGGCTCCTCTGACCCAAGGAAAGGTTCAAACACAGGGGCGCATGTGAAGAACTCAACCTCCCCAACCTATCTATTTGCCCCTCTCAAGGCCTAACTCGATCGAACTCACAAGGAAAGAGACTCAACGATTTACCCAGGTTCGGACCACCTTACGGTGTAAGACCCTACTCCTACTTTGTGGTGGATTTGCCTCGGAGGCCGAAGATGAACTAGTACAAGGGGAAGACAACCTCGCGAGGTCTGTTCTTGTGAAGGTGGGTATGGATGAGGTCTCGGTGGATCCGATCCCTTTGCTGGTGGTGGCTATCCTATACTTATAGAGGCCCTGGTCCTCTTCCGCCAAAAGGAAGGCGGGAAGGGGTACCACAATGGCCAATTTGAAAGGGGACAAGGAGTACGTCTTATCCGGACGAAAGGTGGTCTTCGCTTGCAAAGCTACTGGCCGTGACGCCATGGTGGGCTCGGCGATGACCTTCGTCCTATTGTCCCGGTGGTCTTGGTCTTGTAGCACGAGAATGGAAACCTTTAGCCGATTCCTTGGGACTCAGCGTTTGAGTCTGTCTCCTTAGCACCAAAGAAGAAACATGTCGTTCTGCGCCCGCTGGCGCATGCCTGGCTTTGGTCATCATGGCTGGCGTCACACGATCCTCATGAGGCTGGCGCTTGCATAGAAATCTCCTCTTCTCAAGATCCATCCTAGGGAGGCCATTCCTTATGGTGGTCTTGGTGTCATCTCCCTCACCAGGCTTGGCCCCTCGCGAGGGTCATGTCTTGTAGATGTTGAAGATGGGTTGTATCAGGCCTATTGGTGAGGCCACGTTGTGGGCCGCAGGCAGGCAAGCCTGGGTACCCCGGTTCCCAGGACACTGACAGTAGCCCCCGGGCCCATGGCGCACTCTGACTTGGCTTCGAGGCAAAGCCAAGAGGCAAGCATGGAGTGCCGCGGGCCCCAATCGCCTGCGGACCGGGTTGACGCGTGGCGATTGATCAGACGTGGGCGTCTCCACTTCCCCATGCAGCTTCGACAATCGTCCAAGCTGTCAAAGGACCCCGTTCCTGCTGCTGGGCCTTCATTGCCCTGTCTCCGTCTTGCTCCATATCCCCTTTTCCCCAAGGCCAAAAACACCTCCAGCTCTGCCAAACCCTTCCCATGAGTTCTTCACCAAAGTCGCCTAAGAAGGTGAAGTCGTCCGCCCCAGCTGTGCATGCGCCTGAGCCGGTCCTTGGCGCTTCCACCGTCACCGAGGCGAAGCTCCTCTCCGCCGTGCTCCCACTGACGGCGAGCAATGACAAGGAGGGGAGTGAGACGGCGCTTCGAGTTGGAAGCACGGAGCAGGAGACCTTGGCGGGGACCTTCTATCCCTTCTTTCTTCACATCATCTTTGCGGGACTTATCCTGCCTTTCTCTGACTTCTTCTTTGCTGTCCTTGACCATTACCGGATCCAAGCCTTGCATCTTCATCCCAACTCCATCCTCCCCCTATCGGTTTTCGCCTTTTACTGCGAGGCATTCTTGGGGGTGATGCCCTCCGTCGCCCTGCTTCACCACTTCTTCTACCTCCGGATGCGCAACATGACCCAACGCGCAGGGTGCATCTGCCTTGTCGCGTCCCATGACAGCAATGCGCTCTCGAGGGCCGGGAAGAAGTTGGATGAGTTCCGACGTAGGTGGGTCTTCATGGATGCCAAGAGCCTTTATGACCGGCTGGAGATGCCGTCCGCGATGCCGGAGAAGATGAGCCGGTGGGCTCACGAGAAGCTCACTGACCCCCAGGCGGCGTTGCTCGTGGAGAAGATGATCGCTGGATTCCAAGAAGCCGTCAGGGGCCATGCTCGTCAAGGAGTTCCTGACGCAGTGGCTGGCCCCGCTCCAGGTGCACTCGCGCCCCATGTGGGACTTCAAGGGCGAGAACGACGACCTCTGGCTATGCTCAGGTAGCCTGAAGGATGAGGAGCTGGACAGGGTTGTGCGCACTTTGCTCGAGAGGGACCCAGACGACCTCCCGGAGGCTTTCCTCCCGTTGTACCATCGTGGTGACGGCGCCGACTTGGCCTCCGGCATGCGTGCTTTCAATGAGCTGGGACTTGTCCCGCTGAGGCCCCCGAACTCTCCGGTACTGGTGTCCTCCGGCGAGGATCCCAAAGAAGAGGAAGAGGAGGACTCAGAGGCGACCATGGACAAAGTGGAGGGGGCTTATCCTCCATCACAGAGCGAGCTTCTCTGTGACCTCTCCGATGATGATGACGGCGTCGCCGAGTACTTGGTCGAGGGGTCACCGCGCCCCGCCGGGGTCGTGACGCGGTCTGGGGCCACCTCTCTGCGGAGGATTCGCCAGGGACCCTGAAGAAAGGTGAGGCGGTGTCGCCTCACCACAGTGACTCCTCTGCCTTGCCACTCGCTGCTCCAGAGCCGCCCGCTGTGTCCTCGGCCGTCCCTCAAGGCGCGATGAAACCCGCGCTCAAGAAGGCCGAAGGCTCCGCCATCCTGAACAGAAAAAGGGAGTACGTTGCCGCCGATGAGTAAGCATCGTACCTTGCTTTTGTTCTTCCATCTTTGGTGTTGTGCTCCTGACATCCCTCTCTTGGTGTCCAGACTTCAACGTGCGGTGAAGAGGAAGAAGGAGGAGGCTGTGGCCCCTAAGGTCACACCGCCGGCCGCCGCCATGGCGACATCAACGTCGGTCATGGGGACCGCCTCGTGCCCTCTGGTGATGGAGCAGGCCCCCATAGCTCAGCGCCGCTGCTTCAGGAGGGTGCCGCTTTGGGGGCCCAGCAGCCCCCGAGGCCGCATGTGGCCTCTGTGGCCGCGGGAGGTTCGGGAGCCCTGGAGCCCCCTACTGCTCTTGCTGCCGTGGTGGCGCTAGTTTAGGTGCCGGTGATGCCTCCTCCCGAGGCTCAGGTGCTGGCAGGCGACGGCGCCCCAACCAAGTCCGGAGCTCTGGGAGAGGCTTACACCGTGCTGGACCAACTCCATGTGATCTTCAGGTTGCCGGCAGCTTCATGGTGATGGGGCACCTGGGGTTGATCTCGGGATGGCGTCAGGCCGACGCGTCCCTCGGGTCGGCCTGGGGTCAAGTGGAGGCCACTGTTGTAACGGGTAGGAATATGGCCGATGAGGCCTCGGCAGCACGCGACACGGCGCTAGCCGAAGCTTCGTCCGCCAAGGAGCGCTGCGGTGTAGCGGAAGCAGAGCGGAAGACCTTGCGCGGGGAGCAGGTGATACGTCTCCAACGTATCTACTTTTCCAAACCCTTTTGCCCTTGTTTTGGACTCTAACTTACATGATTTGAATGGAACTAACCCAGACTGACGATGTTTTCAGCAGAACTGCCATGGTGTTGTTTTTGTGCAGAAATAAAAAGTTCTCGGAATCGCCTAAAAATCAACGGAGAATTATTTCTGAAATTATAAAAAATACCTGCAAGAAGATCCACACCGGGGGGCCCACGGCCTGTCCTCGAGGGTGGGGGCGCGCCCCCATTCCCAGGGCGCACCCCCTGCCTCGAGGGCCCCCCCATGCTCCACCGACGTATCCCCAGGTCCTATATATTCCGTTTCGGGGAGAAAAAAATCAGGGAGAAAGAATTATCGCGTTTCACGAGACGGAGCCACCACCAAGCCCTAATCTCTCTCCGGAGGGCTGATCTGGAGTCCGTTCGGGGCTCCGGAGAGTGGAGATCATCGCCATCGTCATCATCAACCTTCCTCCATCACCAATTCCACGACGCTCACCGCCGTGTGTGAGTAATTCCATCGTAGGCTTGCTCGACGGTGATGGGTTGGATGGGATCTATCATGTAATCGAGTTAGTTTTGTTAGGGTTTGATCCCTAGTATCCACTATGTTCTGAGATTGATGTTGATATGACTTTGCTATGCTTAATGCTTGTCACTAGGGCACGAGTGCCATGATTTTAGATCTAAACCTATTATGTTTTCATGAATATATGTGTGTTCTTGATCCTATCTTGCAAGTCTATAGTCACCTACTATGTGTTATGATCCGGCAACCCCGAAGTGACAATAATCGGGACCACTCCCGGTGATGACCATAGTTTGAGGAGTTCATGTATTCACTATGTGTTAATGCTTTGGTCCGGTACTCTATTGAAAGGAGGCCTTAATATCCCTTAGTTTCCAATATGACCCCGCTACCACGGGAGGGTAGGACAAAAGATGTCATGCAAGTTCTTTTCCTTAAGCACGTATGACTATATTCGGAATACATGCCTACATTGCATTGATGAACTGGAGCTAGTTTTGTGTCACCCTAGGTTATAACTTCTACATGATGAATTGCATCCGACGTAATTTCCCATTACCGATCCAATGCCTACGAGCTTTACCTATATTGCTTGTCGCTTATTTACTTTTCTGTTGCTACTATCACAAAAACTACAAAAACACTATCTTTACTTATATTGCTGCTACCGCCACTATCATATTACTTTGCTACTAAACTATCTTGCTGTAGATACTAAGTTTCCAGGTGTGGTTGAATTGACAACTCAGCTGCTAATACTTAAGAGTATTCTTTGGCTCCCCTTGTGTTGAATCAACAAATTTGGGTTTAATATTTTACCCTCGAAAACTATTGCAATCCCCTACACTTGTGGGTTATCAAGACTATTTTCTAGTGCCATTGCCGGGGAGTCTTTAAGTCACTTGGGATTTATATCTGCTTATCACTATGAAGAATTTGAAGGACTCAAAAACCAAGATCTTACCCTCAACTACGAGGGGAGGTAAGGAACTGCCATCTAGCTCTGCACTTGATTCTCCTTCTGTTATGAGTAAGCTTGCGACACCTACTCCTGCTATTGAATCTGATATGTCGTATGTTCTTGATGATGCTACTTCTGCTATGTATGATGAAACTACCTCTATGCCCGATACTGTGCCACTAGGTGAATTTCTAGATGAACAAATTGCTAAAGTTAGGGAGAGTGCAAATGTTGATGATATTTATGAAAGTGATGATGAGACTACTCCCAATAGATATGAATTGCCTATTGTGCCTAAGGGTTATGTTATGGATGAAGAAACTGCTAGAGACTTTCTTGCTTGCAATGATAGATATGATCTTAAGAAGTTGTTAGCTAAGATGATAGAGAAGTCCTTAAATGATAGAATGAAACATGACCCTGCTTTTGCTACTTCACCTCTCTGTGTCACTGATAAGGATTATGAATTCTCTGTTGATCCTGAGTTAATTACTTTGGTTGAATCTGATCCTTTCCATGGCTATGAGTCTGAAACTGTTGTGGCACATCTTACCAAGTTGAATGATATAGCCACCCTGCTTACCAATGATGAAAAGATTCGTTACTACTATATCCTTAAGCTATTTCCGTTCTCGTTAAAGGGTGATGCTGGTTTAAAATTCTCTTGATCCTGGTTGTGTGCGTAGTCCCCAGGATATGATGTATTACTTCTCTGCTAAATATTTTCCTGCTCATAAGAAACAAGCTGACTTACGGGAAATATATAACTTTGCTCAAACTGAAGAAGAGAGTCTCCCACAAGCTTGGGGGAGGCTTCTCCAGTTACTTAATGCTTTGCATGATCATCCTCTTGAGATGCATGATATACTTGATGTCTTTTATAATGGACTAACCGATGCTTCCAGAGACCACCTGGATAGTTGTGCTGGTTGTGTTTTTAGGGAAAGAATAGTTGAACAAGCTGAATTACTATTGAATAATATGCTGGCCAATGAAAATAATTGGACACTTCTTGAACCAACCCCTAAGCCAACTCCGAAGAAAAGAGGTGTTCTATTTCTCAGTCCCGAAGATATGCAAGAGGCAAAGAAATCTATGAAAGAAAAAGGTATAAAAGCTGAAGATGTTAAGAATTTACTGCCTATTGAAGAAATACATGGTCTTGATAACCCGACACAGGTAGTAAAGGTAAATTATCTTTATAGATTTGATGAAGGTGATATTCCTCGTTATAAGTCTACTAGCCAATGCTTAGACGAGTTTGACAATTTTATTGTGAAACAAGAAAACTTCAATGCTTATGTTGGTAGACAACTACAACACAATGCCTATATGATTGAACGCTTGAGTGATTATCTGTCTAGTGCTAAAGATGAACTGAAACTTATTAGTAAACATGCTTCCATGGTCACCACTCAAGTAGAACAAGTACTTAAAGCTCAGAATGATTTGCTCAATGAATTAAATAGTAAGAATAATGACTATGCTGTTAGAGTTGCTACTAGAGGTGGTAAAATGACTCAGGAACCTCTGTATCCTGAAGGCCACCCTAAGAGAATTGAGCAAGATTCTTAGAGAGCTAATTTAGATGCACTTAGTTCTTCTAAGAATAAGAAAAAGAAGAATGATAAGACTTTGCATGCTTCTAGTGAACCTGTAGCTCACCCACCTGAGAATCCCAATGATATATATGTTTTCGATGCTGAGACACAATCTGGTAATGAACATGAACCTAGTGATAATATTAATAATGATGTTCATGTTGACACTCAACCTAGCAATGATAATGATGTAGAGATTGAACCTGCTGTTGATCTTGATAACCCACAATCAAAGAATCAACGTTATGATAAGAGAGACTTTGTTGCTAGGAAGTATGGTAGGGAAAGAGAACCATGGGTTCAGAAACCCATGCCTTTTCCTCTGAAACCATCCAAGAAAAAGGATGATGAGGATTTTGAGCGCTTTGCTGAAATGATTAGACCTATCTTTTTGCGTATGCGTTTGACTGATGTGCTTAAAACAAATCCTTATGCTAAGTATATGAAAGACATTATTACCAACAAAAGAAAGATACCTGAAGTAGAAATCTCCACCATGCTTGACAATTACACTTTTGAGGGTGGAATGCCTAAGAAATTAGGAGATCCAGGAGTACCTACTATACCTTGCTCCATTAAGAGAAACTATGTTAAAACTACTTTGTGTGATCTCGGAGCCGGTGTTAGTGTTATGCATCTCTCTTTATATCGTAGACTTGACTTGAGTAAGTTGACACCTACTGAAATATCTTTGCAAATGGCCGATAAATCAACTGCTATATTTGTCGGTATTTGTGAGGATGTGCCTGTTGTAGTTGCAAATGTTACTATTCTAACGGACTTTGTTATACTTGATATTCCCGAGGATGATAGTATGTCTATTATTCTTGGAATACCTTTTTTGAATGCTGCAGGGGCTATTATTGATTGCAACAAAGGCAATGTCACTTTTCATGTCAATGGTAATGAGCATATGGTACACTTTCCGAGGAAACAACCTCAGGTTCATGGTATCAATTATATTGGAAAAACTTCGACTATTACTATTGGAGGTTTTGAGTTTCCTATTCCTACTATCAAGAAGGCATATGACATACTTATTGTTGGGGACATACATATCCCCATTCAGGTAACATAGTGTTATTCGAAAATTCTCCAGTTTCATGTTACTCGGAAAGAGTTTATTAACAAGACCTGATCAACCTTGTTAATGCATTCCTTTTGATGAACATGGGATAGGTGAATCTAGATGGCACAAATCTTCTGTACCCTCCTTTTACTTTCTGTTAATTAGGTTAAATAAAAGAAAAATAGCATTATCTGGCTATTTCCAGACTTATCCGTGCAATAAAAAAATATCCTGAAAATAAAAGTTCTCCAAATGCCGTGAAAATGAAATATGATTTTTTCTAGAATATTAAAGAAAATATGGCACTAAACACACAGCGAGGGGAGCCAGCACGTGGCCTCGGGGGCACAGGGCGCGCCCCCCTGCCTCGAGGGCCCCACATGGCCCCCTCCACTTATACTTTCACCCATGCTCTTCTCCTTCCTCCCAAAAAATCCCCAACCAGCTCAAACCCGAGTTCTAGCTCATTTTGCTGCCATTTTTTATCTCCTTGCTCAAAGCACCATTCACCAAACTGTTTGGGGAGATTGTTCCTTGGTATGTGACTCCTCCATTGGTCCAATTAGTTTTTGTTCTAGTGCTTTATTTGTTGCAAATTTATGCTGCTGTGCTGACCTTATTCGTGAGCTTGCATGTCAAATTTTCTTGGTCCCAAGTAGTTCAAATGCATGATATAGCCTCTAGGCACTTATAGGAGTTGTTGCTATCAATCTTGTTGAGTTTGGTTAACTTTTATTGTGAGCTACTAAAAATTTCAGAAATTTTCAAAAAAGGATAATGTTAAAAAGATTATTGAGGGGCTCTTCCAGCAAGAGCTCAGAGGAGAAGAAGAAATAAGAAAATAAAAAGCCCAAGTATCATCTTCCTCGCATGGCGGAAGTTCGACCGTGCGAATGGCCCTGTAATAATTTCATGATGTCCGCCGGTATTTACGAAGACTTTTATTGGATGGCGAATAATGCGGGCCTCACCGACTTCTTCAATGACCAAAAAGAACAATATCTCTTACTCACCAATATTTTCACGCAAAGTTTTCATTTTCATTCTAGGAAAACACCACCTACGGTGGAGTTTCGGTTATATGATGTGAGTAAGGAGATATCACTGTTAGACTTTTGCGAAATATGCAAAGTACCCTTTGGAGGTAGACTTGATGAACCACGTCATGAAGATGTTAAAGGATTTATTGATATGATAGCCGTAGGAGAAACTAGACAAGTTGCAGGGGCAAGAACCACTAGTATACACTTCCCTGTTCTGTGCTACTTCGCTTTATTTGCTAGTAGGTGTTTAATTGGTCGTGGGAACAGTGGAAATCTCAGTGCCCCTGATATTATCATTTTACGCCATGCTTTGTTTTGTGACACAACTTTTAGCTTGGGCGCCATCGTTGCCAAACGATTGAGTCTTAACAGCTCAAGAGGGCCTGTCTTTGGAGGCATCTTTGCTTCTCGCCTTGCTGAACATTTTAATATACCCATTAGGCATCATGAGAAGGAAGAAAAATTGCTTGCCCCTGTTTATCTAGACTACAAGAGCATGGTAGCTCATGACTTTATTGTTAAAGACAAAAATATGCAACTCCATTATAAATTGAGGTTTGATGAAATATACTGTGAAATTGTTACCTTGCCTGCACCTTCTTTGTTTGATCTATCTACGGGCGTATTCCTCATCACCTCAGATGTCTTTTACAAGTACCAAGGCCAGGCACAAGCTTCAGAGCCTGAGCCAGAACCACCACTTGATCCTTCCTGTCAATCTGTTTATGGGTGGGAGCTAGACGAGCTCGCCAACCAATGGCGCCCAGAGGACACATCTCAGTACACTGGAGGGAGTGGCTTCGATCTGTGGCCATAGACCAACTTAGGCCAAAAGCCTAAGCTTGGGGGAGTATAAACTTTACCATTCTGTTTGGGAACCGCCTATAATGTGTGTAGCATGGGAGATATCGAGATTCTTGGTTGTTCTGTTGACAATGAAAGTATACCGCTCAAAATGTTATTCAATCTCTATAAAAAACGAGCTCCGGCACCTCTACAAATCCCCGCTTCCCTCTGCGAAGGGCCTATCTATTTACTTTTATGTAGAGTCATCATCCTCTTATCAAAAAGCACCAGTAGGAGAGCACCTCCGTCGTTGCATGCATTATTATTAATTTGCATTGAGTATGATCATGACTGGATCTCTTTTACCATGAATTACAATGTCTAGTCAGTCCTTGATCTTTAAAGGTGATCTGCCTTTATGTTTTGCAGTCTCAAAAAGGGCTAGCAAGATACCATCATGTTATATCATATCATGATTGTTTTGAGAAGTGTTGTCATCCGAGGTTTATTATTATTGCTCGCTAGTTGATTATGCTATTGATGTGAGTAGTCTTGAGACCTGGAAGTTATTGTGAATGTGGTTAGTTCATGATCTTGTTGAAAACCTGAATGCTAGCTTACATATCTACAACAACAAGAGCAAACAGAGTTTGTCAAAGTTTTTCTTTACCACTTTCAGTTTATCCACTGAATTGCTTGAGGACAAGCAAATGTTTTAGCTTGGGGGAGTTGATACGTCTCCAACGTATCTACTTTTCCAAACCCTTTTGCCCTTGTTTTGGACTCTAACTTGCATGGTTTGAATGGAACTAACCCGGACTGACGCTGTTTTCAGCAGAACTGCCATGGTGTTGTTTTTGTGCAGAAATAAAAAGTTCTCGGAATCACCTGAAAATCAATGGAGAATTATTTCAAAAAATATAAAAAATACATGCAAGAAGATCCACACTGGGGGGCCACGACCTGTCCTCGAGGGTGGGGGCGCGCCCCCCTTCCCAGGGCACGCCCCCCTGCCTCGACGCCCCCCGATGCTCCACCGACGTATCCCCAGGTCATATATATTCTGTTTTGGGGAGAAAAAATCAGGGAGAAAGAATTATCGCGTTTCACGAGACGGAGCTGCCGCCAATCCCTAATCTCTCTTGGGAAGGCTGATCTAGAGTCCGTTCGGGGCTCCGGAGAGTGGAGATCGTCGCCATCGTCATCATCAACCTTCCTCCATCACCAATTCCATGATGCTCACCACCGTGTGTCAGTAATTCCATCACAGGCTTGTTGGATGGTGATGGGTTGGATGGGATCTATCATGTAATCGAGTTAGTTTTGTTAGGGTTTGATCCCTAGTATCCACTATGTTCTGAGATTGATGTTGCTATGACTTTGCTATGCTTAATGATTGTCACTAGGGCCCGAGTGCCATGATTTCAGATCTGAACCTATTATGTTTTCATGAATATATGTGTGTTCTTGATCCTATCTTGCAAGTCTATAGTCACCTACTATGTGTTATGATCCGGCAACCCCGAAGTGACAATAATCGGGACCACTCCCGGTGATGACCATAGTTTGAGGTGTTCATGTATTCACTATGTGTTAATGCTTTGGTCCGGTACTCTATTAAAAGGAGGCCTTAATATCCCTTAGTTTCCAATAGGACCCCGCTGCCACGGGAGGGTAGGACAAAAGATGTCATGCAAGTTCTTTTCCTTAAGCATGTATGACTATATTCGGAATACATGCCTACATTGCATTGATGAACTGGAGCTAGTTCTGTGTCACCCTAGGTTATAACTTCTACATGATGAATTGCATCCGACGTAATTTCCCATCACCGATCCAATGCCTACGAGCTTTACCTATATTGCTTGTCGCTTATTTACTTTTCCATTGATACTATCACAAAAACTACAAAAACACTATCTTTACTTTTACTGTTGCTACCGCCACTATCATATTACTTTGCTACTAAACTATCTTGCTGCACATACTAGGTTTCCAGGTGTGGTTGAATTGACAACTCAGCTGCTAATACTTAAGAGTATTCTTTGGCTCCCCATGTGTCGAATCAACAAATTTGGGTTTAATACTACCCTCGAAAACTGTTGTGATCCCCTACACTTGTGGGTTATCAGCAGGCCACTCACACCATTCAGCTTCAGAAGCGGGAGGACGAGCCCAAGGCATGGGAGGCCGCGCTCGCCGATCGCGACGCCGAGCTGAAGCAGGCAGCCAGGAGCAAGTCACCGAGCGGGGCCACCTGGATAAGCTGAAGGAAGAGGTGGACAAGGTGCAGGTGTCCCACACCAAGCATGTATCCGAGGAGACGGCCCGGCTGGAGGCGAGGGAGAAGACCCTGGCCGTGGAGCGCGACGTCTTCACCTCCCTCGAGCTGAGGTCCCGCGCGGCGCTGCAGTCTCTTTACAGAGGAGGATACGAGCAGCCGCTGGCGACCCTGGAGGAGGGCCTCTCCGGGCTACTCCCCAAGCTTGTCACGTTGCTCGAGGGCGTCGGCCCCGGGGTAGACACCATGGCAGAGGGGGAGAGCCGCACGCTAATCACCTTAGCCGCGACGCGTGTCTTCAGCTGCCTTCATCTTCGGGATCCCGGCATTGATCTTGGCACTCTAATCAAGCCGGCGGCTCCTGAGTCCTGCGACGCTACTGTTGAGGCCGTGAAGGGGCCGGTGGAGGCCCTGCTGAAGAAGTTTCTCTGTCTCTACCCCACGACTATGGCCACTAAAGCTGATGGCGATGGTGGCGGCGTTGTCGACGACGAGCCTCCTACGGTCGGTGACACCAACGCTTGACGCTCCTTCCTGGATTGATCCTGCAACATTCACCGTGCCTCGTGGAGGTGTGAGAACTTTTGCTTCGAATTTATGAGGCATTATGCTTTGTAATAATTTGCTTCCTTTCCTACTCAGTTTCCTTTTTGTTTGCCTTGGCGTTCTGCGTTGGCAGGGCCCGGCCCCGCGCATACCTCAACCGTCATTGGCGCGTTCGGATCTCCATGACGAGCTCAAGGGTGAGGGGCTATGTGACCAGTGAGGCCCTTGAGTCGCGATGCTCAGGGGTCCCCTTGACGTGAGAACAAGCTTAATGTTCTGCGAGTTAATTCATCACGAGGGCACTCAAGCTCTGCGTCGGCAGGGCCCAACCCCGTGCGTACCTCATCCGCCGTTGGGGCGTCCGGATCATCAGGACAGGACCAAGGGGTGAGGGGCTACGAGGTCAGTGAGGCCCCTGAGTCGCGATGCTCAGGGGTCCCCCTTGATGTACGAGTTGCCCTCGTGAGCTCCATATCTTTTTCCCATCAACCTTTGCCTAGGAGGGGCGTGCGAGGACTAGGTACAAGGACCTGGTGAGGTGGCATGCGCCAGGTCAAGCCTGGGCGCAGCCCCCGTGCCCAGCCCCCGTGCGCTCATCACAGGAAGACGTTGAATCGGTTGTCCGAGTGGCCATCCCGAGGTTGGTGCAGCCCGGAGGCGCCCTCAGTTGTTTATCACCGGCGCGGAGCATAGGGCTACCACTTGGCATGGGCATAGCCACTCCTCGACTGTGTCATCCGCTAGGGCGGAGCATGGGGCTTCCACTGGATGTGTGTGTGGGAGGTCCCTCTAGGGGAGCACTCCGGGCGTGTACAACCCAGCTAGAGGAGGTGTATATGGGCACCCGTGAGCCAGCGCGGGACTCACGAGGCCCTACCTCAAGGCGGGTTGCGCCTGGTCTTCGAGTGCTTTAGATAACAGTTGTAACCTTCACTGAAATGAACTTACAGAGGCCATTGCATAAGAAGACCGAGCACCAAGGACCTCGTGAGGTGACATGGAAGGGACTGACCCACCAGACAGAGCTCGGTCATTTGGGTTTATCAACGCTGCAGGGATGGACCCGAGCAGAAGCGCGGTGCTTAGGCTTCTTTATGCAACAATCCATGGGAAGATCCCCCGATGCACGGTTCCCGCGGAGGCATCCATACCACAAAGAAGGAACCGGATTGCGCGCCCTGGCTTGCTAGTCAGGGCGCGGCGACACTCAAGGTGATGAAACACCGAACATTCAGGTTTTAAAATGCGAGGGAAAATCCATTCGAAAGCAAACCCAGTTCCAATTCAGGAATAAAACGATACAGGCTGCAGGGGCTGGCCCTAACAGCTCGAGGAAAATGCAGCCCGAGCGGCGGCCTCAACTTGAACAAACCAAAAAGGTCACCTGGCACCGTCGTTGTAGTAGTGTCGGAGTAGTTGAAGACGATCGTGATGAGGCCAATCCTCACGATCCATCCAGTTCCCGAGCCTTGTGAGGCTCCGCAGGTCCAGGGGGCTCGTGGGGGTTCGGGGCCTCCTTCATCTGGATCTCCTAGCGTCTGGCCTCGCGAGCCTCCAGAGTGGCCAGCATGAGGCGCTGGTACATTGAAGCCGCGTTCGGCAGGACGAAAGGCATGCAAACGTAGCTGTGAGGGGGGCCTCTGCATCGGCTGATGCTGGACGGCCAGAAAAGCTTCTGAGTGGCGGCTTTGTTGAGCCCTGGAATGTCGATGCAAACGCACAGCTCGCCACCTGCATCC
>LR738710.1:606021123-606052473 GCA_902687465.1 Secale cereale | reverse complement strand
TGCACTTGGCGACGTGGTGCGGCGCCTACCACGCATGGCATGCGCCCTTGAAGCTCCTCGATTTCCTTGATGATGAACTCCTGAGCGCCTCACGCCTCACGCCTCGCACCCTGCGCCTTGCTCGTCGAAGCGCGCGTTGAAGCATGCCTCCACATGGTGCCCGAACGCCTCCCGCGTGACGTTGGCCAGGTCAGAGGCCCTCCAAAGGAGAGCCCCGAGCCCAAGGGGTGGCGGGCACGCCTTCCTATGTGAGAGAGGGAGGCGTCCCGACCATGGGCGCAGGGCCTGAGGCACGGCCTCCGACCACATCACCCTCATAATTTCCTTGACGGGGCAGCTGCTTCTTCCTATTGGCGACGATCTCAGGGAGGTAGACAACACCTTCATCGTCTAGATTTTCGACCGTGGCGGCCTGGTAGGCGTGCTCGAGAGAGCACACCGCATCCTTCTCATTGCAGGCGACTGTGATGATGCCGTCGCTTCCTGGTATTTTGAGGATGTTGTAGCCGTGGTGGGTCAGTGCCATGAACTTGGCCAAGGTCGGATATCCGAGGATGGCTTTGTACGGGAGACGGATGTGGGCGACGTCAAATTCGATGAGCTCGGTGTGGTAGTTCTTGCGGTCACCGAAGGTGACAGGGAGACGAAACTGCCCTACGGGGGTGGTGGAGCCGTCGGTCACTCTTGAGAAAGGCTTGGTGGACAGAAGCTGGTCGTAGGGCACCCGGAGCATGTCAAACGTCTCGACAAGGAGGACGTTGAGCTCTGCCCCGCTATCGATGAGTGTCTTGGTGACGAGGATGTTGCTGATGGTAGGCGAGCAGAGCATCGGAAGCGTGCCGGCAGCGGCGGCGCACTTGAGCTGGTTCGTGGAGTCGAAGGTGATGGCGTACTTAGACCATTTGAGCGGGTGATGTCTGCTAGAACTACGTCGATATTTCCCCAAAGAAGAAGGGATGATGCAGTATAACAGCGGTAGGCATTTCCCTCAGTGATGAGACCAAGGTTATCGAATCAGTAGGAGAACCAAGCAACACAACATAAACAACACATGCACACAAATAACAAATACTCGCAACCCGGCGTGTAAAATGGGTTGTCAATACCTTTCGGGTAACAGACGTGATAGAGTTGTAAATATTGAGAGATCGAACGCCAAATAAGATAAATTGCAGCAAGGTATTTTTGGGTTTTTGGTTTACTAGATCTGAAAATAAAAGCAAAGGCAAATAGATCACAAAGGCAAATAATATAAAGAAGAGACCTAGGGGTCGTAGATTTCACTAGTGGCTTCTCTCGAGAAAATAGAAAATGGTGGGAAAACAATTACTATTGGGCAATTTATAGAACTTCAAATAATCATGAATATATCCAGGTAATGATTTTTATATAGGTATCACTTCCAAGATTAGTAGACCGACTCCTGCCTGCATCTACTACTATTACTCCACACATCGACCGCTATCCAGCATGCATCTAGTGTATTAAGTTCATGGATAAACTGAGTAATGCAATAAGAACGATGACATGATGTAGACAAGATCTATTTTTGTAGAAATAGACCCCCATCATTTTATCCTTAGTAGCAATGATACATACGTGTCGGTTCCCTTTTTGTCACTGGGATCAAGCACTGTAAGATCGAACCCACTACAAAGCACCTCTTCCCATTGCAAGATAAATAGATCAAGTTGTCCAAACAAAACCCAAATATCGGAGAAGAAATACGAGGCTATAAGAAATCATGCATATAAGAGATCAAAGAAGACCCAAATAACTTTCATGGATATAAAAAGATAGCTCTGATCATAAACTCAAAGTTCATCGGATCCCAACAAACACACCACAAAAGAGTTACATCATATGGATCTCCAAGAGACCATTGTATTGATAACCAAAAGAGAGAGAGAGGAAGCCATCTAGCTACTAACTACGGACCCGTAGGTCTACAAGGAACTACTCACACATCATCGGAGAGGCACCAATAGAGATGGTGAACCCCTCCATGATGGTGTCTAGATTGGATCTGGTGGTTCTAGACTTTGCGGCGCCTGGAATAGAATTTCGTCGACTCCTCTAGGGTTTCTGGAATATCTGAGTATTTATAGAGCAAAGAGGCGGTGTGGGATGCCACCGAGGTGGGCACAACCCACCTGGGCATGACAGGGGGCCTAGCGTGCCCTGGTGGGTTGTGCCCCCCTTGGGGCACCCCCAGGTGCAACTCTGGCCCATTGGGTGTCTTCTGGCCCATAAAAAATCTCCAAAAAGTTTCGCGGTGTATGGACTCCGTTTGATATTGATTTCCTACGACGTAAAAAAACATGCAAAAAACAGCAATTGGCACTTGGCACTATGTCAATAGGTTAGTACCAAAAAATGATATAAAATGACTATAAAATGATAGTGAAACATCCAAGAATGATAATATAACAGCATGGAACAATAAAAAATTATAGATACGTTGGAGACGTATCAGCATCCCCAAGCATAATTCATGCTCGTCCTCGAGTATGTAAATGATAAAAGCAGAATTTTTGATGTGGAATGCTGCCTATCATGTCGTATCATATTCTTTTCTTTATAGCATGGACATTTGGACTTTTATATGGTTCGAAGCAATAGTCTAGTTTTGACATAAGATTTAAATACTCAAGTATATCAACAAGCAATCATGTCTTTCAAAATATCAATGCTAAAATAAGTTATCCCTAGCCCATCATGCTCAACCATTGATCCATTCATGAAACACACTCGCATATTAGTTACACCCAATGCTCAACTACGAACATAGTGTTTCCTAGTTGGTGCTTTATAAGAGAAGATGTAGACTCAAATTCAAAAATAAAAATTGCATAAGTAAAAGAAAGGCCCTTCGCAGAGGGAAGTAGGGATTTGTAGAGGTGCCAGAGCTCAAGCTTAAATTGAGAGATAAAATTATTTTGGGAGGTATACTTTTCCCACCAACGAAAATGACTTAAGGTTACCAACACTTTCCATGCTAGATATATCATAGGCGGTTCCCAAACATAAAATAAAGTTTATTCCTTTTCCACCAAACTTTCACAAGCCATGGCTAGTCGAATCCACGGCTGCCTTCCATACCAACACTTTCCAAGGAATTTATTATTTGACAACATAAAGTAAATTTGTTTTTCATTTCAGGACTAGGCATCCCTAATACCTTTGCCTTACTCTCGTGCAATGACAAGTGAATAAACACTCATCGTGAGAATAATGCATCTAGCATGAAAAATAATGGCCACCCATCACCACCTCCCGAGCAGTACGGGCACACAAAAGGGAAATTTATTTTGAAAATTAGAGATGACATATACAAATTTGCTTAGAACGGCAATGGAATACCGCATATAGGTAGGTATGGTGGACTCATGTGGCAAAACCGGGATAAATGATTTTGGATGCACAAGTAGTGATCATACTTAGTGCAAAATGAAGGCTAGCAAAAGACTGGGAAGCGACCAACCATGAAACACATAATTTCATAAGCGAGCATTGATTATAAATAACACCGAATAATGCACCACAAGTGGGATGTAATTTCGTTGCATGATTACTGACTTTCATGCTTGCATAGGGAATCACAAACTTTAACACTCATATTCTTACTAAAGCATAATTACTCATTGTCGGGGGAAACTGTCCGCCACGAACACCTATGGGACCGGAGCCCCTCGTCTGTGCGGTACGAGGGCGGAGGGAGCACGAAGAGCAGATCGTAGTGAGCACGCGGGCAGTTTTACCCAGGTTCGGGCCGCGGTAGACGCGTAAAACCCTACTCCTGCTTGGTTGTCTATTAAGTTTGGAGAGCTCGGGAGCTTGAAGAAGCAGCTACACCAAGCGTATGAGTGATCTAGGTTCCGAACCCCCTCCACGTTGTGCATGGGCCTCCTTTTATAGTGCAAGGGGTCACCGACAGGTGTCAACGTAGGAGAAAGGGGTAAAAACGTAAAAGAGGTGGTAGTTGTAACAGTGCGGGAACAGTGGAGCTACAGTGCGTGAACAGTGGTCGCTACCTACTTTGACAGTGGGGGACAAGGGCATTTAATGCCCGTCGCCGTCGACCCCAAAAGCTCCCGCCCTTGCGTCTCCGTCTGCCACGGCGATGGATCCACCACCGTGGAGTGCCACCGTGTACCCCAGGCTGCACAGCCACCCGCCACGCGTCCCTGGATAGGCCCCAGGGCGACGCGTGGGCCGATGAGCTGGAGCGCGGGCACACAGCGCAACCCTCCCGGCAAGCACCTTGCCGGGGCCTTGATCTTGCCGGGCCCGGGAGCTTGCCGCTCCCCGGGCCCTTGCCGGGGCGCACATAGCGCCGAGGCGTGTCTTCTAGTCTTCCTGGCAAGCTCCTCTTGCCAGGGCCTTGTGCTAGTGGGGCAGTCTTGAGCCTGGTACGGCCTTCCCGGAAAGTTCCACTTGCCGGGGTCTCGATCTTCTGTCTTGTATACTTTGTTTTTGAATGGTTTAATAAGGAGCAGAAAGGTCTCCGGCGAGCGTGTGGTAAACCCTGCCGCGGGAAGCTGCAACTGCCCGTGCACAAGTTGGGGTACTGAGGTACCCCTACCTTAGTACACCGACAGGAGCCCCCGGGCCTGGGCCACACACGGTGCCCAGCGCTGTTGGGCCAGGCCCAAAACAGTGCACGGGCACACGCGGCCCACAGCGTGCCGAATCCACTTCCGTATCCGCCGCATCCCCTCGTAACGGCACGCGTCGATTGCGGCGTCGTGGGATGGGACGTGCCCACGTTCCATCAATGAAAAGGGCGAAACGCCCCCCACTCCCCCATAAAAGCAGAGGAAGCAGGAGCGGTTCCCCTCCTTGCGCTCTCATTGCTTCTTCTTCTTCCTCCTGAGATCCCTTTGCGCTCCGCCTCCACACCTCCGCAACCGTCGTCTGCATCTCCGGCGTCGCCAGGCTCTTCATCCCCCTTCCTCCGCCGCGTCCGCCATGGCCCCGAAGACCGACAAGGCGAAGGCGGAGAAGGCCAAGAGGGAGAAGTCGGAGCAAGCGGCGAAGCTCGCCGCGTATCGGAAGCAGCACCTCGTCTGCCCGCCGAGGCTCGGCGCGCGGGAGCTCTGGAACAAGTACTACTTGTTCTGGGCCAAGGAAACCAAGGCGCACCCCCGCACACGAGCATATCCGGCCGCCGCCAAGGACAACTACCCCGGCGGGTATTACTTCTTCGCAACCTTCTTTCACTGCGGTCTTTGCCCTCCTTTCTCTGATTTCTTCTGTGACATCATGCACACCTATGGCCTCCATCTTCTTGACTTCACCCCCAACGCCATCCTCACAATGGCGGTTTTCGCACATATGTGCGAAAACTTCATAGGAATACACCCAAATGTAGCGCTTTTTAGGCACTTCTTCACCCCTAGAGCAGAGGCCGACGCCCCCCTCTCCGGAGGAATTTCTTGGGTTTTCCGTCTGAACAAGAAGGGGTCCTACTTGCCGGGGGAGCTCCGCGGCAAGTGGGAGGAATGGCGCGCGGAGTGTTGCTGGGTTGTTGAGGACGAGCCGCAGGCCTTCACCGCGCCGCGCACAACGCCCATCGTGCGCGGCAGGGACTGTAGCGAGCTAGACTCGGACGACATCAAGCTCGACATCGCGCTCATCCGGATTCTTCGTCTTCGGGTGGCAAAGCCGTCCGTTGCAGAGGTAGGCGCAGACTTCCTCCGCCGCCGCATCGCCCCTCTCCAAGACAGGAAAAGGCCGGCCTGGGAGTACGGCGGCCCGGCGGATATAATGAGGCTGCGCCCCGGGCTAAACTTCAACTTCACGACGCTGGAGCTGAAGGGGATGGTCCGGGAACTCTTCAAATATGACCCGGCACACCCTGAGTGGTTCAGACCTCCCCGGGAAGTGGTGCCCCTCTGCAACAGCACAGCTTGTGATCCTCTCCGGGCCATGATGCCCGCTTGCGATTCGCACGGCGTGGACCGCACGTGGATTCCGCCCAAGCCCATCGACGTCCTCAACTTCTACGACAACCTCGTGGAGGTGGCGAAGAACAAGAATGACATCAAGGAGCACACGCGGGACACCACCGACCAGGAGATTGCCTACATGGCTTCTCGGGCTGAAGAGGCCGCTGCAGCCGCAGCGGCAGGAGATTTTGGATACACGCCTGAAGAGGCGGAGGTTGCGGATGCGTCCAGCCAGGCGGAGGAGGCGGAGATCCGCAGATTGCTGCAACTCCCTCCCGACGCACTCGCCGGGGTCCCCTCTCTGAGGCACTCCGGGATCCACGGGATCGCGGCCGAGGCCGCGGCAAGGGATGGCGCTGCCGGAGGGAGCAGGGGCGCCGCGGGAAGCGGAGGCGCCGGAGGAAGCGGAGGCGCCAAGGGAAAGGAGGCCGCAGCACAGGGCGCTGGGCCCAGCGGGCCAGCCGGGGAGGAGGAGGAGGAGGAGGCCGAGGACTCCGACGGATCTACGGAGCTCTATGCCGACGACCTTTCCTCGTCGGAGAGCTCCCCGCCCCCGGCAAGCCCAAGGCAGTCCCCACCGAAGCGTCTCCGCAAGGCGGCGACGGGGGAGAGGGCGCAGGCGCCCCGGCAACAACCAACTCGCCGGGCAGCTCCCCGGGGGAGCCAAGCCGCGCCAAGGGCGACCGGCGCACCAGCCACAGCAGAGGCGGCCCGCGCGCGGGCCACGACGGAGGCGCCTCGCAGGCCGGAGTCGAGCCGACAGGGGTCTTCTCGGAGCGGAGCAACGGCTCCGCCCGCTCCTCGGGCGCCGGCTACCACAGGGGCTGGGTCTTCGCAGCCCCCAGCCCCAGGGACCACGAAGCGCGCGAGGGAATCTTCGTCTTCCGCTCCTCGTGCAGACGCGCCCCAGGTGGAGTACGACTTCTCCGCCTTGAGCGAGGACGACGAGGAGGATCAGGAGTAAGAATCCAAGATCTTACACCTTCTCGAGTTTTGTCTTGATTATTGTTGACGCTAATTTTGTCTGTTGCTCTGATTTCAGGACCTTGGTTCAGCGCGTGGCGAAGAAAGCCAAGGCGCCTGTGGTTGAGGTCGCGGAAGACCCGGCCAGCGCGGCAACTGAGGACGTGCCGGAGCCAAGCCTGCCGGACCCGAGCGCTGCTCCGAGGAGCAGCCCCCAGCGCAGCCCCCAGCGTAAGTCTGGGTTCTTGTACTTTCATCCTTCCGCTCGTCGGGGTACGCTTGGGGATTTTATCTTGTCTTAATATCTCGATGTCTTTGTCTTGACTTGTGCAGAGGTGGAGCCACAGCGGCAGGAGCGTCCGGAGACCACCCTCGAGGAGCCGCAGGCTCCGCCATCCCCGCCAAGGCCGAACTCCCCGGCAAGGGAGGGCGCTCCGCCAAGGGCGGGTACTCCGCCAAGGGCGAGTACCCCGCCAAGGGCGAGCAGCCCGACGAGGGTGGCCACTCCGCCAAGGCAGAGCTCCCCGGCAAGGGAGCCCGCCGCTGACGACGTCCGCCAAGGTAGGTCTTGTGATTTTGTCTTCTTGGCGTTGTTTCTTTTTGGATATTTGCTTGAACTTCTTTTTCTTCTTCTTCTTCTAGATCTTCCTCCTCCCGAGCCGATGGAGATGGAGGTCATCAATCTTGAGGAGGAGGGCGCGCAGGGCGACGGCGGCGGCGCCCCCGCCACCGAGGAGATGGCTGAGGCCGCCGAGCCGGCTGCGCCAGAGGCCGCTCCGGCTGCGTACGCAGCGGTCGGGGAGGGGGACGGCGACCGCACCGCCGACCCGGAGGTGGCGGGAGCATCAAGTGCTGCGCCGGCCGCCGACCCCTCCGCCAGCAAGGAGCAGGGCTATTATCTTGAGGCCCCCAACGGCGTCTTCATCCAGGTGCCTTGGGGGTCTTCGTCGCGAGCTCCCGCGGAGGGCGAGGCGTTTGACGGGGAGGTCCTCGCCTTCGCGGGTCTGAAGATTGTCGAGGCGCCCGGCGGGAGTGAAGGGCCCGAGGAGGAGAAGCTGCTTCACCAACTCCTGGCCCTTTACCGGGCCAGGCAGGCGAAGCTTGCTTGTCGGGAGGCCCTCGCCGCCAAGGCCGCCGCGGAGATGGAGAAGCGCGCGGCAGAGCTCAGCGCCGCCAACCAGGCGGCCCTCCGCGAGGTGGCGGAGGAGCGCGAGCGGCTCGCCGGCGAATACCAGGAGTGGGTGCTGGAGAAGGCTGAGGCTGAAGAGCAGCAGCGGCTCGCCGGGGTGGAGCTGTCCCGGCGAGAAGGAGAACTCGCCCAGCGGAAGGTCCAACTCGACTCCCACGAGGAGGACCTTGCCGCTCGCGAGGAGGCCCTTGGAGGGGAACTGAAGGAGGCGAAAGCCGCCGCGGTTGCCGCGGAGACCGCCAAGAAGGAGCTCGCCGCCAAGGTCGTGCAGCTGGAGAAGGCGCTGAAGGTGAGCGCGGAGAAGGTTGCCGCGCTCATCACGGAGCGCGAGAAGGACGCCCACACCAATTCAGAACTCCAGGTGCGTCTTTCTAAGAGGGGCGACGAGTTGAAGGCCGCCAAGGACTCCATCGAGGACTTGGAGTTGAAGGTCTCTACTCTGAAGGATTCACTTGATGCTGCCCGGGCCCGGGAGACCAAGTTGAAGGAGGAGCTCCGCAAGGAGCGGACCTTGGTGGACAGCGCCAACCAAGCGGCCGAGCTCTTCCGCAAAACTGTTGAGGTGTGGACCGAGGACTTAGTGTCTTGCGCGTCCAACATCGACCAGGAGCTGCTGGCGCTGAAGCTGGAGCACCTCATCTACTCCCCGGATCCAAACCTCCCACACAGCGCCAAGCTCAGCCTCTTCTTCAGAGGAATCGCGCCGGCCCTTGCTGATCTGCGGAATAAGATCCCTGCGCAACTGGTCGAGGATACGCGCTTGCTCTGCGCGGGAACTCTGGAGCGCGTGCTGACGAAGATCGTGTACCGCAATCCGGGCATCAACCTCACCAACGTTCTTCGCAGCTTGCCGGCCGACGCGAACACGGAGGCTTTGAAGGAGCAGGTCGCCCACATCATTGCCAAGGTGGCCAAGATCTCCAGGAAGGAGGGCGACCGCGTAGATTAGGCCTCCATTATCTTTATCTCTTTTGTTGCTGCACATGATGTCATGAACTCATTAGTCCATTGTGACAAGTTATCCTTTGTAAGATATTTATCTCATTTTGATCAATCAGTGCAATGTTATCTTCCTTGTTTTGATCCTTGTCCTTGTATGTTTTTCGCCCTACGCTCCCGGGAAGCTTGCTGGCAAGGGGCCTTTGCCGCGAGCGCTGAGTGCTGGACTCTGAGCAGCCTGCTGGCCAAGGTCTCACCGGCAAGCAACCTTGCCGCGGCTAGCCGCAACGCACTTAGCTTGCTGAGCGTACTCGGAAACGAAACAAGGGCGCGACACTTGTCGCAGCTCACTTAAATCGTTGAGCGAACTTGGAAACAAGATAAGGGTGCGGCGAGCTACGGGTAGGTTCCTCCGCGCACAGGTTTTCCATACAAAGTGTGATTGTTCAAGGAAGACAACTAAAAATTTAAATTTTGAACTGGTCAAATTCTAACAACTTAGCTTTCATATATTGCTTGCTTCCCGGTAAGGCTTCTCTTTCTTGAACAGCACTTGATTCCTCCTCCACCTCCTTCCCCCCCGGCAAACTTGTGCGCGAGGAACGTTCCTTCTGCTTTAGAGGCAAGGAAAAAGGAGAGAGAAACAAGTATGTGGCCTTTTGGCGTACTAATGCTTACCGGATACTTAAGTGTTGTACCAAATGCCAAACAAAACATGCAAGTAGCGAAGAAAAGCATGCAAAAGGCAATTGGTGCGAAAAACACAAAGACTTTACTGATGCACGGGGTCTGCGCCCGGCTTTGTACAAAGGGTTACATGCGACAGCGGCAAAGCTTGTACAAAAGGTGGTTGCCGGAGCGGATCACGGCAACCGCGCCTTATGGGTGAAACTTGCGAAGATGCTCTATGTTCCAGGAGTTGCTCACCGGTAAGCCTTCTTCGGTCTCGAGGCGGACAACGCCGGGCCTCGTAACTTGTCTCACCCGATAAGGGCCTTCCCACTTCGGCGTCAACTTGTTGGAATTCTTGGCGGACTGAACACGCCGAAGAACAAGGTCGCCTTCCTCGAGACTCCTGGCCTTGACCTTGCGGCTATGGTAGCGGCGCAAGGCTTGCTGGTATCGAGCAGCTCGTACAACAGCCTGGAGACGTCCCTCCTCGAGGAGCAACGCGTCATCTTGCCGCAGTTGCTCTTGCTCGAGCTCATCATAAGAGAGCACTCGAGGAGATCCGTATACGAGTTCCGTGGGGAGAACTGCCTCTGCTCCATAGACTAGAGCAAAGGGTGTCTGTCCGGTGGCTCGACTTGGTGTCGTTCTGATTGACCAAAGAGCCGCCGGCAGCTCCTCTATCCAATTTCTTCCGCACCTGCGCAGCCTGTCAAAGGTCCTTGTCTTGAGTCCGCGCAGCACTTCAGCATTGGCCCTTTCCACTTGACCGTTGCTCCTCGGGTGAGCAACAGAAGCGAAACAGACCTTGGCGCCAAGGTCTTGGACGTATTGCATGAAGGTGCGACTAGTAAATTGTGTACCGTTGTCGGTGATGATCCTGTTAGGGATTCCGAAACGGCAAACAATCGACCTGAAGAACCTGACTGCTGACTGTGCTGTCACCTTTCTCACTGGCTCCACTTCTGGCCACTTTGTGAACTTGTCGATTGCAACGTACAAGTACTCAAAGCCCCCGACAGCACGAGGGAAAGGGCCGAGGATATCGAGCCCCCAGACCGAGAAGGGCCAGGACAAAGGGATTGTTTGGAGAGCTTGAGCTGGTTGATGAATTTGCTTTGCATGGAACTGGCACGCTTCACACTTGGTTACTAGTGCAGTTGCATCTTGGAGGGCTTCTTGCCAAAAGAACCCTTGCCGGAAAGCTTTCCCGGCAAGCGCCCTTGCGCCAATGTGGTGGCCGCATATGCCTCCGTGTATTTCTGCCAACAGCTTCTGTCCATCTTCCCTGGAGATGCACTTCAATCTGACACCATTGAGTCTTCTTCTGTACAGCTCGTTGTCCACGAACTGGTACATACTTGACTGCCTGGTTATCTTTTCTATTTCTTCTGGGCTGTCGGGAAGTTCTCCAGTTTGAAGAAAACGGACGATCTGCTGCGCCCATGCCGGTGCCTGAGGCTCGACGGCAAGGACTAAAGGCTCGAGGGCCGCTGCGGGAACCTCAGCTTCTACGGCAAGGACCTCTGGTTCCGCCGGAGCTGATGGTCCCCCGGCAAGCTCGCCGGGGCGAGGCTTGTCGGGAACGCTTGCTTCAACTGTACAGGCCCGAGGACCTGCAGGAGCAAACTGTTCCTCAGCGTTCTGGTTGTTGATCTTGGGGACCTTGGCGGCGGTTTCTGGGAGATCCGCCGGCAAGTAGTCGCCGGAGACCAACTTTCTCTTCTTGGACTGCCCAATTGATGGTGTAACGGATGGTTGAGTCAGCTTGAGCAAGAAGGTCCCTGGTTCCACAGGTAACTTCATCGAAGCACACTTTGAAAGGCCATCTGCTATTTCATTTTGAGCTCTCGGGACGTGCTCCATTTGCAGACCTTCAAAGTGCTCCTCAAGCTTCCTCACTTCATCAACATAAGCTTCCATCAAAGGGCTCTGATAGCTCTTGTTAACTTGTCGGACCGCCAACTGAGAATCTCCCCGCACAATCAGCTTTCTGATCCCAAGTTCGGCCGCAATCCTGAGGCCGGCAAGCAAGCCTTCATATTCAGCAGTGTTGTTCGTCGCTTGCTCCCTGGGAAAGTGCATCTGGATAACATATTTGAGATGCTCTCCGGTGGGCGCGATGAGTACCACGCCAGCACCGGCGCCTTGCAGCGAGAAGGCACCGTCAAAATACATTACCCATTCACTTGTTGCTTCTTGTACGGGTGCACTTGTTTCTTGGACTTCTTCATCGGGCGTTGGGGTCCACTCAGCTATGAATTCTGCCAAAGCTCGGCTCTGTATAGTTGAAGTACTTTCAAACTTGAGTCCAAAGCTTGACAACTCCAGTGCCCACTCAACGATCCTGCCTGTCGCTTCTGGGTTGTGCAATATCCTTTTCAGCGGAAAGCGAGTGACCACTGTTATCTCATGGGCTTGGAAGTAATGGCGCAGCTTTCTCGAGGCCATGAGGAGGCCGAAAAGCAATTTTTGCACACCAGAGTATCTTGATCTAGCCCCCTGGAGAAGGGAACTTACAAAATACACTGGGCGCTGCACCATCTTCTTTCGCACCTCATCCTGTTCCTGCGCAGAGTTATCCTTGTCGGGGCCAGAGCTTGCCGGAGCAGCCCCCTGCTTGTCGCTGGATTCGCTTGCCGGTGGTGCTGACTCCTCGTCGGACTCCCTCTCCGCTACTAACGCAGCACTAACCACCTGGTTGGCTGCCGCTAGGTATAGCAACAACTTTTCCTGTGGTCTAGGTGCGACAAGTATTGGAGTGGAGGACAGGTACCGTTTCAAATCCTGCAGCGCCGCCTCCGCTTCCGGAGTCCACTTCATGGGACCTGCCTTCTTCAAGATTTTGAAGAAAGGAAGGGCGCGTTCTGCAGACTTGGAAATGAACCTACTGAGGGCAGCCACACAACCTGCAAGCCTTCTGACATCCTTGACGCGCTTCGGGGCTTCTATCTGCTCGATGGCTTTTATCTTGTCGGGGTTGGCTTCAATCCCCCTCTGTGACACAAAGAACCCGAGAAGCTTACCGGAGGGGACTCCAAAGACGCACTTCTCGGGGTTCAACTTGAGCTGTATCCTGCGCAGGTTCTGAAATGTCTCTTCCAAATCTTGGATTAGGGTTTCTTTGCTCTTACTTTTCACCACGATGTCATCCATGTAAGCTTCTACATTTCTGTGGATCTGTGGCTCAAAAGCAGTGTACACTACCCTTGCAAACGTTGATCCTGCATTCTTCAATCCAAATGGCATGCGAATGAAGCAATAAGTGCCACAAGGAGTGATAAATGCAGTCTTCTCTTCATCCTCTTTGGCCATAAAGATCTGATGGTAGCCTGAATATGCATCAAGAAAACAGAGTAGCTCACATCCGGCAGTGGAGTCAACAATCTGGTCAATGCGCGGCAAAGGGAAGGGATCCTTGGGACATGCTTTATTCACATCGGTGAAGTCTATACACAGTCTCCACTTCCCGTTGGCCTTGCGCACGACGACTGGATTTGCCAACCACGTCGGATGGATCACACCTCTAACTAGGCCTGCTGCCTCTAGCTTCTTGATTTCCTCGTTGATGAATTCTTGGCGCTCCACGGCTTGCTTCCTCACTTTCTGCTTGATGGGCCGCGCATGAGGACAAACAGCAAGCTTGTGCTCGATTACCTTCCTGGGAACACCGGGGATGTCAGATGGTTGCCAGGCAAACACATCGACATTCGCCCGCAGGAAGGCAACGAGCGCGCTTTCCTATTTGCTATCAAGTGTGGCACTGATGGTGAAGGTACCACCAGTGCCGTCCTCCTTGGCGGACACTTTCTTGATTGCCGGAGGAGCGGCCATTCCTTTCTTACTCTTGCCGGTGGAGCTCGATGGAACGTCCTCGACGGCAGCGCAGCACTCCGAAGAGGTGCGGTTGCCGGAGTGGGTCCCAGAGCACTTGCCGGACTTGGTCTTCGTCTTCTTCCCCCCGGGAGCTTCAGCGGCAAGAGTATCCTTCTCGGCCGCAGCTGCCGCATCCCGGTAGATCTTGTCGGCGCAGACAAGCGCATCCTTCTTGTCGCCGTGGACAGTGATGACGCTTATCGGCCCCGGCATCTTGAGTACGTTGTAAGCATAATGGGAAGCTGCCATGAACTTGGCGAGGGCAGGACGGCCGAGTATTCCATTGTAGGGCAATGGAATATCGGCGACGTCGAAAGTGATGCGCTCAGTTCTGAAGTTGAGCTCCCCGCCAAAGGTCACCGGCAGAGTGATCTTTCCCTTGGGCTTGCTCCTTCCCGGGTTGATTCCTTGGAAAGAACCGGTTTCTTCGAGCTCGCCATCTGGAATCTGGAGTTTCTTGATCACAGCGGAGGAGATCAAGTTCAGCCCGGCCCCGCCGTCAACCAACATTTTGGTGACCTTGAGGTTGCGGATGGTGGGGGAGACCAGCATCGGCAAGCACCCGACCGCAGTGGTGCGGTCAGGGTGATCCTCAAGATCAAAAACGATGGGCGTGCTGGACCATTTGAGGAGCCTGCGCGACTCCACGGGCGGCTCTGCCGCATTCACCTCACGCACCCACTGCTTAAGTTGGCGGTGGGAGGTGTGCAGAGAGGCGCCACCGTCGACGCACAGGACCTCCGTGGCCTTTTGGAACTCCTGCTCGCTGTTGTCCTCGTCCTCCATGTCTTCGTCGTCGTCTTCTTCGTCCTTGTCGCGACCCCGGGGAGGTCGATCTCCTTGCCGCTGCTTGGCCTTGCCGCGGCGTCCTCCCCGGCCGTTGAACGGCCGCTTCTTGCTTGGCTCTTCCCCGCCACCTTGGGCCATCTCCTTGTCGCGCCTCTCGTACTCAGCCTTCTGCTGCTCGACGAGGTATTCGACGCGCTTGCAGTTGGAGAGATCGTGACCCTTGGTGCGGTGGATCTTACAGTATTGCTTGTCGGAGCTGCCCGGTTTGTCGGCCGCCGCTACAGGGGCAGGCTCCTTGCCGGAGCCGCCAGCCTGCGTTTGCTTGGCGGGGGCCTCCTTGCCGGACTTCTCGACGGCAAGCACCTCTTTCTTGCCCTTCCTTCTGTTATTCCGCCGCCGGCTCTTCTTTGCCGGGGCGGCGTCGTCGCTGTCGCTTCCTCCTGCGCCAGCATCCTCCCCGGGGAGTCTCCTCCCCTCTTCTGCGCGTGCGCACTTGTCAGCCAGAGCATAGAGCTCGCTGACATCCCGAATCTTGGTCATCGCCATTTCTTCACGCATGCGGCGGTTACGCACGTTCTGGTGGAACGCGCTGATAACTGCGGCAGGGTGGACATCAGGGATGTTGTGCTGCACGCGGCTGAAGCGTTGGATGTACTTACGCAGGGTTTCTCCTTCCTTCTGGGCCAGAATGTGGAGATCGCTCTCCTGGCCGTGGGGTTTGTGGCCGCCGGTGAAGGCGCCAACGAACTGATGGCAAAGGTCGGCCCAAGAAGAGATGGAACCTTCCGGCAAGTGCATAAGCCACGAACGGACGTTCGGCTTAAGCACGAGCGGGAAGTAATTTGCCAAGATCTTCTCCTCGCGCCCCCCGGCAGCTTGCACCGCGATGGTGTAAACGCTGAGAAACTCCGAGGGGTGCGTCTTGCCGTCGTACTTCTCCGGTACGTCGGGCTTGAAATTCTTCATGCTGGGCCACTGGACGCGCCGCAGCTCGCGAGTGAACGCAGGGCAGCCTGCCGCGTACGGCAAGTCGCCTGGTTCACCGGGCGCGTGCGCGTCGACAGCGTTCCCAGCTCTCTGGTCCGATTGTCGCCGAGCTTCTCGGCGGCGCTCGATTCTTGTCCGAGCGTCTTCTTGTTGCCGGTCGTCGAGGACCTGGTGCTGGTCCCGACGGGCCCGCGGGTCCGACGAGGCCGTGGAGCCGTCGTCGGCGTTGTTCCGGCGGGGCGGCGTCTTTTGCTTCTGCGGCGGGGAATGCGCGCTTGTCGCACCCCCGGCGGTCTTGTCGCCGTCGGCCTTCGTCTTCTCAGCTTGCCGCGGCCGCGAGGCCGACGGTTGCTGCGGAGAATCATTGTTGGCGAAGGCTATCAGGCTCTGGATGGTGGCCCTCCAGTCTTCGGCCTTGTCTGCCGCTGGAGGGAAGTCGAGGAGCAGTTGCGCCCTTGCGAGTGCTTCTGCTGGAGTGGAGGGAAACGCGGGCGAGCGGTGCGAGGAGCGGGATATGCTCGGACTTCTAACGGCGTTAGAAGGAGCAGGGTCCCGCGCCGGCGCCTTCGCTTTGCTTGTGCCCGGACGGAGGTCCGGGGCGTCCCGCGAGCCTCCAGTTTGGCCTTGGCCCAGCAAACGGATGCCACCTCCTGTGACATGGCGTTGCTGGGTTGTCGTGTGCTGGGATGGACGTGGTGCGTCCACGGAGACCGAGGTTCGGTCGTCCGTCCTGTTCTTGGATCTGGTGGCACCGTGAGTGTCCTCGCCGGCGGCCACCCTTCCGACGGCGTCTCCCCCGCCCACCGTTGGCTCTGGTGGCGGCGGGTGAGACGCAGACGGGCCTCCGACTTCCGAAGCCTTCTTCTTCGGAGCCATGGAGCTGTTGCTAATGAAGTTGACGAATTCGGAGAGGTTGATGAAGAATGCGCCCGCACGAACGCCGGATCAGGTTCGCACAACCTCGACGCCCCCTACCTGGCGCGCCAAAGATGTCGGGGGAAACTGTCCGCCACGAACACCTATGGGACCGGAGCCCCTTGTCTGTGCGGTACGAGGGCGGAGGGAGCACGAAGAGCAGATCGTAGTGAGCACGCGGGCAGTTTTACCCAGGTTCGGGCCGCGGTAGACACGTAAAACCCTACTCCTGCTTGGTTGTCTATTAAGTTTGGAGAGCTCGGGAGCTTGACGAAGCAGCTACACCAAGCGTATGAGTGATCTAGGTTCCGAACCCCCTCCACGTTGTGCATGGGCCTCCTTTTATAGTGCAAGGGGTCACCGACAGGTGTCAACGTAGGAGAAAGGGGTAAAAACGTAAAAGAGGTGGTAGTTGTAACAGTGCGGGAACAGTGGAGCTACAGTGCGTGAACAGTGGTCGCTACCTACTTTGACAGTGGGGGACAAGGGCATTTAATGCCCGTCGCCGTCGACCCCAAAAGCTCCCGCCCTTGCGTCTCCGTCTGCCACGGCGATGGATCCACCACCGTGGAGTGCCACCGTGTACCCCAGGCTGCACAGCCACCCGCCACGCGTCCCTGGATAGGCCCCAGGGCGACGCGTGGGCCGATGAGCTGGAGCGCGGGCACACAGCGCAACCCTCCCGGCAAGCACCTTGCCGGGGCCTTGATCTTGCCGGGCCCGGGAGCTTGCCGCTCCCCGGGCCCTTGCCGGGGCGCACATAGCGCCGAGGCGTGTCTTCTAGTCTTCCTGGCAAGCTCCTCTTGCCAGGGCCTTGTGCTAGTGGGGCAGTCTTGAGCCTGGTACGGCCTTCCCGGCAAGTTCCACTTGCCGGGGTCTCGATCTTCTGTCTTGTATACTTTGTTTTTGAATGGTTTAATAAGGAGCAGAAAGGTCTCCGGCGAGCGTGTGGTAAACCCTGCCGCGGGAAGCTGCAACTGCCCGTGCACAAGTTGGGGTACTGAGGTACCCCTACCTTAGTACACCGACACTCATTAACATGACTCACATATCACATCATCATGTCTCAAAACTATTACAAGGAATCAAGTTTATTTTGTCCATTGACCTTCATGATTTTTTTATTATATCCTTCTTGGATATCTATCACTTTAGAACTAATTTTCATGTGTTGCTTTTGATAAGCTCAAACAAATATAAATGAAGATCATGAGCACAATTTTTTTCTTACTCTCAAAATAATTTAAGTGAAGCAAGATAAAAATTTCTTAAAATTTTACTAACTCTCAAATAAATCTAAGTGAAGCAAGAGAGTATTACTTCAAAAATACTAAAGCACACCGTGCTCAAAAAGATATAAGTGAAGCACTAGAGCAAATCCATAGCTCATAAAAAATTAAGTGAAGCATAGAGAGCTATTCTAACAAGCCATGGCATAATTTTGGCTCTCTCTAATAGGTGTGTACAGAAAGGATTGATAACTTAAAAAGCAAAACAAAACAAGCAAAGACTCATATCATACAATACACTCCAAGCAAAAAACATATCATGTGACGAATAAAAATATGGTTTCGATTAAAATACTGCTGGTCGTTAGAAGAAAGAGGGGATGCCACTCTGGGGCATCCCCAAGCTTAGTTGCTTGCTTCTCTTTTAGATAATGTCTTGGGATGCCGGAGCATCCCCAAGATTAGGCTCTTCTTACTACTTATTCCATCATCCATTATAAGATGACCCAAAACTTGAAAGCTTCAATCACATAAAAACTCAACAAAACTTTCGTGAGATCCGTTAGTATAAGAAAACAAATCACTACTATAAGTGATGTAGCAAATCAATTCATATTTTGTGTTTGTATTATATCTATTGTATTCTAACTTTTCTATGGCAAAAACTCATCAAAGAAAACCATAGAATCATCAAAACAAGCACATAACACAATAAAAACAGAATCTGTCAAAAACAGAACAGTCTGTAGTAATCTGGAAGTTTAGAATACTTCTGTAACACTAGAAATCTTGAAAGAAATAGGTCCACGTGGACAATTTGTATATTAATCTTCTACAAAGAGAATCAACCAAAAAGAACTCTCCTGTTAAAAATGAGAATTTTTCTCATGAGCGCAAAAGTTTCCGTTTTTCAGCCAGATCAAATCTACTAACACCCAACATGATCCTAAGGCTTTGCTTGGCACAAACCTTTATTCGAACCACAAAACACATCTAAACAGAGGTATTAAAGGCTATACACACAAGAACAGAAAATAAAAAGAAAAAAATTATTTTATTCATTGGGTTGCCTCCCAACGAGCTCTTTCTTTATAGCCATTAATATAGGCTTGAGATTTCAATGATGCTCACATGAAAGACAAGGGTTGAAGCACAAAAAGAGCATCATGAACACGTGACAAACACATTTAAGTCTAACATACTTCCTATGCATAGACATTTTGTAGGCAACCAAATTATCAACATAAGAAACATCTAACATATGCAAGGAAGAAGGATGAAATAATAGCAATCTCAACATGACGAGAGGTAAATTAGTAACACGAAAATTTCTACAACCATATTTTACACTCTCATAATGATTGCATGTAGGATCATACTCAAATTCAACAATATAGCTATCATATAAAATTTTCTCTTCATGATCCACATACATAAAAAGTTGACACTCTTCCAAAATAGTGGGATTATTATCAAATAAGGTCATGACCTCTCCAAAACCACTTTCAACATTATCGCAAACATATGTATCATGGGGCTTAAATAATTTTTCAAGATTGTAAGAAGAATCACCTCAATCATGATCATTGCAACAAGTAGTAGACATAGCAAAATTAGCATCCCCAAGCTTGGGGTTTTGCATATCATCAGCATAATTGATATTAATAGAATTTATAATAACATCATTGCAATCATGCTTTTCATACAAGGAACTATCATGAATCACTTCACAAATTTTTTATTTTATCACTTCATCACAATTCTCAGATTCATGAATCTTAAGCAAAACTTCATAAAGATAATCTAGTGCACTCAACTCACTAGCAACTAGTTCATCATAAGTGGATCTTTTAAAAAGATTAGCAAGTGGATGAGGATCCATAAACGCTTTCTTTATGATTTCCAATAAAACACCCAATTGTACCAAACAACCAAGCAAAGTAACCAAGTAAGACATAAGGGCAAACGAAAACAGATCTGACGAGAAAACGGCGAATGAAAAAGAGGGCGAATAAAACGGAAAATGTTTGTGAAGTGGGGCAGATGAAAATGAGAGGCAAATGGCAAATAATGTAAATTGCGAGGAGATGAGATTTGTGATTAGGAACCTGGTATATGTTGAAGGTGCTCCCCGGCAACGGCGCCAGAAATTCCTTTTGATGTCTGCTAGAACTATGTCGGTATTTCCCCAAAGAGGAAGGGATGATGCAGTATAGCAGCGATAGGTATTTCCCTTAGTGATGCACTACTGCAGGATGCTGCTAACACGACACTACGATCAGAGACCCTTCGACGAAACTGTGTGCGATGCCATAATCGCAAACAGTGGTGTAAAAAACCCATCAAAAAGGGTGCAAAATATTTGTGATGGAGGATGCATAAAAAACGGTTTAGATTTTAGTTGCGTGTGCGATGCAGGGCATACGGTTCAGTTCAATTAACTGTTTGCGATGATGAGGAACAAAAGAAACGGGCAGCCAGATGAAGGTGTGTGCGATATACAGCATACGGTTCACTCGGATGAACTGTTTGTGATTAGGCAACACAAGAGAAACGGTTAGTCAGATCAAGGTGTGTGCGATATACGGCATGCGGTTCACTCGGATGAACTGTTTGCATTGAGACATGAGAACAGAAATGGTTCAACTTAACAAGATGTGTGTGATACGCGGCAAACAGGTCTGTTATCGGAAACGTGTGCGAAGACCGATAACAACACAGACAATTACTGCTAACAAGCTGTGTGTGTTGTGAGCAAATGATTGTTGGTATACAATTGTGAGTGATTGATGAAAACATCACCTACGGGTTCCATTGTTTAGTCCGTGTGAGATGTGATTTTCTTTGTCCGCACAACATCTACTCTCTGTCTACAGAGCATCAACATATATACTTAAAAAGACAACATTGCATAACCAAATTAAGCATACAATTACACAAGTGACTACACACATAACATTTTCACACTCCAAAGTAAGCAATTACATGCGTACTAAAGTAGGTGAAACGATGATCTAATCATCTACTTATTGTTGCGACGATGCTTGCCATTGCTCTGCTTCTGGCTGGATCCCTAGCCGTTTTGGGGAAGGAGGAACTTCCTCATATTAACGATTCGCCTGTACATGTCGTAGCTCGTGTAAGCCTCCTTGGCCGCGTACACGACGTGAGCTTTGTCGAGTTTCTCCATCCAGGCCGAGTGCCAGGCACGCTTGTCCTTGTTGCACGAATCCTTCATGTCTCTGTAGTAGGGGTCTATGATGGCCTCGACAAGGTGAACCAGTGAGTCCTTCTCATGCTCCTTGTTACCCCAAATCTTGTATGGGCCCTGGATGTCGACAAGCTTCTGGCAGGCGATGCCTGAATTCTCGAGCGCCTTTACATCGTTGGTGATGTCCACTGTAGCGAACATGTAGCGGGGGCTGTTGACAAACCTAGCGAAACGCTCGCAAGGACTTGTGGCCAGGCAGTAGTGGTAGACGAGGACGTGGTGGCGCACGCACATCTGGGTGACAGTGACCTTGGGACAAGACCCGGCATGAGCGCGAGTGTACTCGAGGTCGAACCCAACCACCTTGTACTTCTCCTCGGCAAGCAACAGCCCCATGATGTGGATGGAGTGCTCCACCCAGACTGGGTCGTTGGTGTACACCACCGAGAGGTCCATCAACCTTCTGTGGGTGTCCACCACGGCACAAATGGTGAACTACTGCTCTTCGTCGGCAGCCATTTGGCGCACATTTGGAGCCGCGCAGGATACCCTCTAAGAATTTCTCGTGGTGGGTGTGCTTCTTGCAATGTTGGGGCGCGATCAAAAGGTTGGCCGTTGTAATAAATGGGGGTCGGCCGACCTGTAAACGTCACATCTTGTCACGTCGTTCATAGCGGAGGATTCCAGTGCACGCTTGACAACACCGCACCACACACGTGGGCTCGAAGAGGTGCCAAATGTATCGTCGATGAGCCTGTTCCTGCGCTACCGCGCAGATTACCGCACAAGGTTCCCGCCCGGCTAGTTTGGCCACGCGTCGGCTACAAGAGGGACAAGTCATGGGCGTTTATTGGCAAAAAGCTTTGTAAAAACGAAGTGTTTGGAATGACTTCGGTCATAAGTTTACCCGTGGGTGATGAGGTCAAAGTTACACATAAGGGTGATGATGGACACTCGAGTGCAATAATCAATTATGCGCTCTACAGGGCACACGATGAAGAAACCAACTGTGTGCAGTAATGTCGAAGATCGCAGTCGAGTTAGCTATATAGATCGTGTGCTGTGAGATCGACATGGTAAACAAATTCGAGAATGGTTAATAAAATCTAAGACCATTGCATATTAAGGTCAAAATAGTGCTACCAATATACGAGTCTCATACGATGCCATTTCAACGATTGTACCACAAAAACTCGAAATATTACAAGGTTCAAGTTCCAGAGTTATATGGCTCAAATTTGAAGATTAGAAGGTTCAAACTGATAATAGAAATAAAATTCAGCTCATCAGATGCAAACGCTCGCGCTGATCCGTTGAACATGGATATCAGAGAGGTTCAAACTAATATTACCACTTCTTAGTCTGGTTTCAAAACCTCATAATTTTTGCAAAGGGGTCAGCCACTGAGAATTCATGTATGGGGTTGACACGATGACTTCTGATTACTCTGTCATCTGAAGTTCCAAAATGAAATTCAGCATTTTTGGAGCCTAATCCATTCAGTCTCACGCGCCGATGCTGATCAACAAACCATTCATTTTTGAGAAATACATGTAGGGCAAACCTCATTACCTTCAGCACCCTTGCTCTGACAACAATGAACCTAGCAAATATAATCTCCGGTAAGGTCCCTCGGTAGAAGTTCAAAGTAATTTTCGAGAGATGCAGATCTAGGCATTCGACGTGATTGTTATATTGTATCACATTACCCACCACTTGGCCTAATATTATCTGCAAAAGAAGAAAATGTGTTAGTGCCTACATGCAGTTTTGAACACTACTTCAGGCCTATTTGGTTTGTAGGATTGGTAAAATGCACTAACATGCCATCTTCGATCTGACATGATTAACATGGGCATTTGATTACATTCTAGAAAAATGTAGCATTCTTCACAAGAGGTTGGAGTGGATGACAAGTTCCCCAAGAAAACTAGCACAGATGAATCCAAAGGTAAAATGCTTATTGATTGTAACCATGTGGACCAAGCAACCAATATGGGGGCGTGGAGTAGGTATGTACTGAAATCCTCCAAAAGAATCCTTTAGAAATCATAGTACATTGTCATTGCAAACTTGGAAAAAGGTGTCACAAAATGAACTCCCTTATGGTTAACATTTAACAGGAAAGGACATCACCTCGATATATAGCTTCTCCAGGCACGGAAAGCATCTCAGGAAACTGACAACTTGCTCCAAGTTGGGGCCGATAGATTCTAGTGCCAAGACCTTCACTGTGCGCAGTTTTGGGGTCAAGCTTGTCGGAATCATTTTCTGAATGACAGACGAACAAACATATTCAAAATTAGAAATAATGTCAATTTGTAGAAGGAGAGGTAGAAGGCAGCTATTGTAACTGAACGAGTGTGGATCCAATAACAAGTTTAGAGTATTTGTCAGATGAGTAGCCCACCACTGTCAATTTTGGCACAGAAATGACATTGATTCTTGCTGGACCTTCTTGATTAACTACAAGTAATCTCTCAAGCGCAGGTGTGTCCTCAGTGATCATACCGTGGTACACATATTGTGATGTCTTCTTGCCACACCAGTAACACACATAAATAGTCCGGAGAGTCATGGAGGTGATGTGGAAGGTAATCAACCCATTGATCGCCTGAAGACGAAGGTACTCGAGTGCAGTACAGCCACGGAGCAGGTGCTCCATGTCACCATTTGAGAGACAAACGACGACGAGCTTGAGGTGCTTCAGTCGTGGTAGAATAAGAGCGGGTGTGTCATTAAGGGGGGGAATGACAGTTCCTGAACTTGGCAATGCGCAATGTGGGCGCGAGGCGGAGTGTGGACATTGGCAACAACCACATATGCCCATCATCAAAAGTGAGCTCCTCGAGCTGATCTAGGGCGGGGGATCAGAACCAGTCGTCAAGCTTGGCTCGGTCCTTGCCGTTGGAATTGAACTTGCCCATTCTAAGGCCTCTGGTTGGGCCAAGGTGACTGCCGAGGATCTTGGAGAACGCACCCAAGATTTTGCGATAGCCATGGTAGTGCTCGTGGGTGTCAATGAGGTCGAGAGGGCTGGAGTTCCATAGGGGCCGCCACCACCGGGAAAGGACGGTTGTCCGCGCCCCATATTTTATTGGGAGGAGGGAGATGATGACTGTCAACATATCATCGGGGAGGCTGCTGATGAAGTCTAGGTCTGCTGGAGTCGCTTGCGGTTCTAGCTCGCCCCGCCTCCGCTTGTTGGCAGCCCCGTTCTCCAACTCCGGAATCTCCTTGTCAGTGGCGCTTTCTGATAGAAATGGGAGTACAGGGAATATTTAGTTAAAACATGACAATAGAAAAGTGTATTGGTAACTAGAAGTTATTAGGTAGGAATATAGTAAGAAAAGGGAATAACAATTGGTTGCTTAAATACTACACAATTCATTTGACATTGCTTAGTAAGTCAGCATGCAGATAGTTGAAAAGAAAACTTAGTTCGAACAAAGTCTGGACGGATGATTTTGTCGGGGAAGTTAGCATATATCTCATGACCAGGCCCTTTTATGTGCAGTGCAATTTTAGTGCCATCTTTCAGTACATAAAACTTAGAAATTTTTTCCAAAAGCCAGTGCCAAAATAGGAGTCACAACGTTCATCAAGTCTTACAGCAGCAACGATTGTAAATCCATAGTTTGTGTGCAGTATGACAACCATCCAGTCTTGATCTATGTAAAGGGAAAGATTGTGCACGACATAATCTATTTGATAGCAAGGGATTGGCTGCAGAAAATGGTAGGATTGTTAAAGAAAATATGGTAACATGCAAATATGGGCCCAAATTGAAAGAACTGTATATCAGTTGAAATCGAAGGACAAAAATCTATAATTAAACAGATAGGGTAAACATGATGTCATGGAAATATGAGAGTAATCGAAAGAATAATACATCATTAATTTGCCTAATATAGAAAGAAGAGGAGGAAAAACCACTTTGACGTATATGGTGCATGTGGCACCTTTTATCCAAATGTAGCAATATTTAGAATATGTTTAGGAAAGTAGGCCATGCCAACCGATTTAGGGTGAGATTGAACATACCGCGCGCGTCCTCAAGTGATCTGGTATGGTGACATGGAATCTTTGGCGGAGGTCGCAAAGTCTTGATATGTCGGCGCATTGTACATTCTATGAATGAAAGAAAACCGTCAAATCAGCTCGAATAAAAATGAATTCACGGCGATTTCCGCCAGGTGATTAAAAGAGGTAGATGAATTGGGATAAGAGATGAGATACTATCTCATTAAATTAGTTACCTTGTCGTCCATGAGAAATAACCCTCAGTACGACAGATTCCCCAACCGAGCGGAGCTGGGTCGACTGCGAGCAGCGTCAATAAAGTCGATGGTGATAGGCGGTGGCAAGCAGAAGTGGCGAAATGCAGTGGGCTTTGCCGGTAGCCTAGCGGTGGCATGCGTCGAGCTAAGAGTTTACCACCGCGATAGGCGTTGCCATGGCATAGACGCGGAGGAGCTTGTGCAGGTGTGAATGGGGACCAGAGGGGGTGGCGGGCGGGGTAAGGGTTTTTGTGACGTGGGGATGGTGAGGGTTTTCTTTTTTCTTTTTTGAATTGGGTGTTGAGGGTTTTCTGTCCCACAAAGAATTTTGGAGGCGATGGTTTGCTAGAGCGAACCGTGTGTGATTGACGCAACAGGCAAAATGAAAGTCATTACAAACGGTTCCAATTTTGGGAACTGTGTGTGATTGGCATACTACCTCCGTCCTGGTTTGTTGGTCCTCCTTTGTAATCTTTACCATTTTTTGACCAAATATTTTACTAAGAAATGTTTATGCATGTCACCAAAAATTATATCACTGAACACTATGCTCAAATACCCATCCAACGTTATAATTTTTGTAGACATGCACTAACATTTTGTCAGTTAAACCTTTGGTCAAAATTTAACACAAATTACAAAGGGGACCAATAAACCAAGATGGAGGAAGATTCCATCAACCGAACTGGTTGCATCCATATCCCACGGTTAGACATAAGTAAACATAGATTAAGCATACTCAGACATAGATAATAAGCATACACGTACACAAGCATAGTTCAACCATAAGTACATAGTTCAACCATCATTAAACATTGCTCAATCATACATAGTTCGATCCCACATCTCATCTCACATGTCGGCACGATCCTGAAGCTTCTCTAGGTACTCGGCGTACGCGTCGTGCTCCACCCTGCGAGAATACTTCCGCTTGAAGGAGCCAACAGCCCATCCTCTTGCATGCGCCAGAACACTTTGATACACGTCATGAAGCTTGTGGTAGCAAAATGGGCATCGATAGCCACCGTTCCAAGTCCTAATACGTCTGTTTTGCATTCCCGCATAAAGCTTCCTCAGTATTTTCCTCTTGTACCTCATCTGGCCATCTTCATCCTCGCTGTCCACATCGTCAGACAGCGCCTATACAAATAGTAAAACAAATTTGGCATCAAATCAATGATTACATGCCATGAAGTAGGATTAAGAATTTATGGATATTTATTTATACATATCCAGAGATTATGGTTTGATTTATAAGCACAATCGTCTATGTACAGACCAATCTTGAAGAAAATAATGGCACAAACATATGTAGGTCATTCAAAATCAATTGTCAAGTCCTGGCTAGGAATTATTAGCACGAACACTAACCCTAGCCAGATTACTAGCAGAAATTCTACACAGATGAAACAACTAATCACTTATCACTTTTACCATTCAAACAATCAATACACTACACGGATCTAACAAAACTTACTCGGATTTCATGGATTGGGAGAACATAACCATAGGATTTCTATTCCAAAAAGGGGGAGCCAGGAGTAACCAGAAAAACCCTATGATCTATTTGACACATAAATGGGTATTGATGACTAACCAGCTGCCTGTCGTCGCCAGAGTCGTGGCAGGAGTGGTTGTCGGAGTCGTCGCCGGGGTCGTCACAGAGTCGGTGTGGAACTCCACCTCCGGCTGTAGAAGCTCGACGCCGTCGACGACGTCAGGGTGCAGCGATAACTCGCCAACGGTGACGGCAACCTCTGTCTCCATCTCCACGTCATGCTCTGGTGCTTTAGCAGCCCCGGCGTTGGCACTCCCTCCTATGGGGCGCTTTGGCGGCATCCTCTTACACTAACGGCTTTGAGGACTGAGAGTGGTGTCGAGGATGCAAGCGGAGAGAGAGGATTGTGTGTGTGTGGCGAGGATGGGGGGTGTGGCCGCTTGAGCGCACCATTAATATGGAGTAGTGGGAGTTGTGGGAGAGAGGCGGGCGGCGGTCAAACCGATGGCTCGTGATACGTCTCCAACGTATCTATAATTTTTTATTGTTCCATGCTATTATATATTATGTTTTGGATGTTTAATGGGCTTTATATACACTTTTATATGATTTTTGGGACTAACCTATTAACCTAGAGCCTAGTGCCAGTTTCTGTTTTCTCCTTGTTTTTGAGTTTTGCAGAAAAGGAATATCAAACGGAGTCCAATTGACGAGACAATTTTTGATGATTTTTTCTGGACCAAAAGAAGCCCCCGAAGTAAAAGAGTTGGTCCAGGAGAGCCACGGGCTGCCCACGAGGGTGGGGGGGGGGGGGCGCCCACCCCAAGTGGTGGCGCCCCCTATCTCGTGGACAGCCCGGAGACCCCTTTGACGTGAGACCTACTCCAAAAAATCCTATAAATACAGAAACCTCTGGAAAATAACCTAGATCGAGAGTTCCGCTGCCGAAAGCCTCTGTTGCCACCGAAAACCAATCTAGACCCGTTCTAGCACCCTGCTGGAGGGGGAATCCCTCTCCGGTGGGTATCTTCATCATCCCGGCGCTCTCCATGACGAGGGAGGAGTAGTTCACCCTCGGGGCTGAGGGTATGTACCAGTAGCTATGTGTTTGATTTCTCTCTCCATCTCTCGTGTTCTTGAGATGGAACTATCTTGATGTATCGCGAGCTTTGCTATTATAGTTGGATCTTATGATGTTTCTCCCCCTCTACTCTCTTGTAATGGATTGAGTTTTCCCTTTGAAGTTATCTTATCGGATTGAGTCTTTAAGGATTTGAGAACACTTGATGTATGTCTTGCGTTGGATACCCGTGGTGACAATGGGGTATTCTATTGATTCACTTGATGTTTGTTTTGGTGATGAACTTGCGGGTTCCGTGACCTTGGGAATCGATGCATAGGGGTTGGCACACGTTTTCGTCTTGACTCTCCGGTAGAAACTTTGGGGCACTCTTTGAAGTACTTTGTGTTGGTTGAATAGATGAATCTGAGATTGTGTGATGCATATCATATAATCATGCCCACGGATACTTGAGGTGACAATGGAGTATGTAGGTGACATTAGGGTTTTGGTTGATTTGTGTCTTAAGGTGTTATTCTAGTACGAACTCTATGATAGATTGAACGGAAGGAATAGCTTCGTGCTATTTTACTACGGACTCTTGAATAGATCGATCAGAAAGGATAACTTTGAGGTGGTTTCGTACGCTACCATAATCTCTTCGTTTGTTCTCCGCTATTAGTTACTTTGGAGTGACTCTTTGTTGCATGTTGAGGGCTAGTAATATGATCCAATTATGTTATCCTTGTTGAGAGAACTTCCACTAGTGAAAGTATGAACCCTAGGCCTTGTTTCCTAGCATTGCACTACCGTTTATGCTCACGTTTACCACTTGCTACCTTGCTGTTTTTATATTTTCTTATTACAAAAACCTATATCTACCATCCATATTGCACTTGTATCACCATCTCTTCGCCGAACTAGTGCACCTATACAATTTACCATTGTATTGGGTGTGTTGGGGACACACGAGACTCTTTGTTATTTGGTTGCAGGGTTGTTTGAGAGAGACCATCTTCATCCTACGCCTCCCATGGATTGATAAACCTTAGGTCATCCACTTGAGGGAAATTTGCTACTGTCCTACAAACCTCTGCACTTGGAGGCCCAACAACGTCTACAAGAAGAAGGTTGTGTAGTAGACATCATCTCGCCTCTCGGTGAGCCTGCGCACCGGACTGCTGGCATGCCTACCAAAGTTTCACACAACTACTCGCACACCTCCCGATGACACTGTGCAGCGAGCACGCCTCCATCAATTCACACACCTGCACGCATGCCACCCAGTCCGCCTGCGCGACAGACTGCTCGCATGTGTCCCATCAACTCACGCCTGCTCGCACAGCACACGGGTCGCGTGGCGGCACGTATATTGTTTTTCTATTTGATGATTAATGCTGCCGCTTTCTTGCTTAACCGAAGCGTGGCACATATCCATTGTTGGTCTAACGCTCACGGTTGGAATAAATAATCCGTTTGGGATATTGGTTCCCAATTATTATTAATATCTGGTTTGTAATTAAATAAAGATTACATCAAAACTGGTATCAAATTTGAAAAAAAGTATAATGCCACTTTGTATTGTTGTCCATATGACAACACAATAAGTTTCATGAACGTCAAATAAGTTTTGGATGTACTAGAATTTAAAAATCAAGATTCTCAATGTTTGAAATTTGTTGCACGGGGAGTAAACATGCACCCAGTGAGACACATGTGTTTTTGCAATCAATTTAGGTGCACTGTCACGTGTGCATGTAGCTCAAATTTGATTTTTGCACATTATACCCGTAGAAAATCAATCAATTAATGTACTAAAACGTCTTAATGATCTTTGTGATTTTCTTGAAATTAAAACGTCCCTCCTTTGGTAACATATGTTCACCGTGGAATAATTAATTTAACATGCATTGTAGTTGCGGTGGATTCACGGTGTGTGTGTGTGTGGGTGTGTGCGTCTGGGGGTGGTGGGTGGCTCGTAGTACACTACGAGTCGTGAGCCACCGTGTGGGTTGGCCGTTTTGTTAGGCAGGCCGGTGCCACATCGTAGTCGTGAAATTGTTATTTAAAACATTACACAACCCTTTCATACATACATGTTTTGGCCACATGCAGTCGATGGTTGTCCTACACGACACTCGATACTCGCGTGTAACACTTTCTGTGGCCCCGCGAGGTCGTCGTCCATCACTTTGATGAACAGCCGACAATGAGGTTAATTTGACCAGGAAGGTAGAATCTTGTTTGTTTGTGTTATGGTGGTATATAGTACGCGTCAAAGAGGTGGGAGGGGACTAGCATATATACTATACGTACGCGTCCGTGAAAAAGTACACCTCACTCAGTGTCGGGACTTTTTGGTTTCCGAGGCACGTGCCACATCAAAATTGTGGAATTGGCTATTGAAACATCACACAACACATCTTTGGGGCACATGCATGCATGCGATGGTTATCCTAGCTAGGACTCTCACATGTGACGCTTCCATATGTGGGCCCACGAGGCCATCGTCGGTGCATGCATGCATCAGTTTGACCTACATCTGGAGAGGTTGGTTAATTTCATCATCGATGAGGATTCTTTTGGGTTGTACATATTACGGCAGGAGAATATAGTATGTGGTGAAGAGGGGGAAGGGGACCATCATATGTAGTACGCTTCATGAACCTCGCTCTGTGTGGGTGCATGGTTTACGATTTTTGAGGCATGTGGCACATCAAAATTGTGCATTTTGGGTAATCAACATATATGTGTTTGGCCCACATGCAAAGCGGTGGTGGTTGTCCTCCTGCACCCACTTAAGAGGATATCAGCGATATCGATGCTTTCCATCTGTGGGCCCACTTGGTCCATCACTACTTTTTGCCTGACAACAAGAGAGGTTAATTTGACTTAGAAGGGGATTTTTTTTTCTTGTAATATGGTATATATATATAGGTCATGCTCTGGGATAACACGCATGATACAGTTTGAGCACACACACATGCATGTGTACACATGAATCCCTCCCATCGAGTCGAAGTGGCTAGTACAACGACACGTCATGGACCGATCTCGCTTTGTGTGGGGAGCTAGTGTATGATTTTTGACACACTCGCCACATCAATGTTGTTCAATGGTATTCAAACATGCATGCACGCATCACCTCCATACATATGCATGTAGTGGTTCCCTTCAAACGGTACACTCCCTCGCGTGGTTATCGGTGACAAGCCTATATATTCATGCGCCCGCGTGGACATCCATGATCACCTTGACCAACAACAAGATAGGTTACCATGGTAGACTCTTCATTTGGTTCGTGTTATCGTAGTATAGGTCATGGTGAGATTCAGACCTTAATTTGAGCGTATATACTATGCACGCATGCATGCATGAATCCCCGTCATTGGCTTGAAGTGTGGTGTAACATACATATGCATTGTCAACCTAACCCTCACTCGGTGTGGGGATTTCTAGTTCGAAATCACGGTGCCACGTCAAAGTTGTTCCATAGTTACTCAAAAACACACATCTCCATACATATGTTTGGGCCACACACATGCAGTTGTTGTCTTTGGGGACTAGCTACTTGCATGATTATTGGCGAGCTAGCCCATCTCCGGGCTCGCCTGGACGGCCAACACTTTGACCAACAACAAGAGAGAGGTTGTACAACCAAGGTTGATTATTCTTGGCCCATTTTATGATCCATCTCGATGAGATATGCCTCTTTGGCCCGCCGACTGTAAAACTGTGTGTGTGTGGGGGGGGGTTGCTACTTCGCACTTTGCTAGGTGAATCTCGGTTGGGGG
>LR738710.1:605801455-606020366 GCA_902687465.1 Secale cereale | reverse complement strand
TAGGATTCCCTTCGTGCCGACACGAGGGAGGAGGGGGGCTGCTAGCTACTTTGCACTTTGCTAGGTGAACCTCAGTTGCGGGGAGGGGGCATGCATTCATAGCTTAGGATTCCCTTCGTGCCGACACGAGGGGGGGTGGGGGCAAGCAATACCGTGCGCTTTGCGAGATAGGTAGCACATCGAAGTTACATTTGGTATTTGAAAATCAAACCACCCCTTTCATACATAAATTTGGTCCACATGCAAGTGTGTTCGTGTTCTGACCCTCTCCCGCGTCATTTTTCGCCAAATTTATGAACAGTAGACAAGTCGGATGACGCAACAGACACGGTTCACTCAAACTAACCGTGTGCCATGACGTGCCCCTATCACGCACACATCCGCACAGTACATTGGGCTCCACGAGGCTCCCCCTCTCAAAAATATCTGCCCGCCTCGAGGGTTTTTCTGTTTCATAACACACGGTTGTTATCTCTGGATCGTGTGCGATGTTTCTTGTTCCCAATCCCGCTTGCATCCCTAGAAATATCTACCCGCCTCGAGAGTTTTTCTGTTTCATAACACACAGTTGTTATCTCCGGACCGTGTGCGGTGTTTCTTGTTCCCAATCCCGCGTGCATCCCTAGAAAATGTCTGCCCGCCTCGAGGTTTTTCTATTTCATTACACACGGTTGTTATCTCCGAACCGTGTGCGACGCACTATCATCAAAACTTTCATTAGCCCCGGAATTTCACTCACGCGTAGTAAAATTTGCAGTACCCGCGTCATTTCCTGAAACACCCCCGCCTCCCCTCCACACACACACACACACACACACACACACACACCAAAACCTCCTCGGGCGTGCACACACACACCCCCTCCCTCGCTCGAAACCCTAGCAAGGTCCCCGCCGCCACCGCCGCAAGGCCTCCATTGTCAACATCTGCCGGTTTGCCCGTGCACCTTACCCATCGATCTCCATACCCATGCCGCCCTGAGTTTCTTAGATGACGCCTGCCAAACGCCCCCTTTCCCATAGATCCCCATCCCCCACTCAAGAGCATCGCAACCTAAGCCCGGCTACGCTTCCCGTGGAGCTCGAGGAGAGACTGGCGAGGAAGCTGACGACCATTACTGGCGGCAGGCACTCAAGCAACGGGCTAGAGTATGCGGGCATGTCTCGGCCGCCGGCTACGACATCGAGGTCATTGATAGCGGCGACCTGAGGCGGGCTATGTCATAGGTTAAGTGGCCCACTCCCAACCCGTCGGGTTTAACCGCCGTCGATCTCATCCATGGCCCCGCTGCTGATCTCCTCTGGCTCGCTGCCTACAATTTTTCATCCTACATCGCCATCGAGCCCCTTTTGTCATTTCTAAAGGACAAGTTCTGCGACGCTGGCTTGGGATCCACACCTTACAAGACAAACCTCATCGCACTACAAAAAAAAGACACATCCGTGACATTTTGGGCCGAACGAAAAAAATATATGTCATACTTATGACATTTCTGTGACAATAATTGTGACCAAACACAGTATCATCATAGATGTGGTGGGGTCCTACTTCTATGACAAAAAATCATGACAGAAAATGGGCTTTTCGTCCTGGGCGGGCCGGAGACGCGGCTGCATGACATTCTTTGGGCCGTCCATGACGGAAAAAACCGTGGTAGAAGCGAGGGCGAGGAAAATATCGGGGTGTTCCCGGTTACGGTGGATGGTCGGGGCCGAGCGATGCACGTTTCTCTCGTACACGCACCCGCGTGGGTGCGAGGCGTTGGGTTCTAACTGAACCCGAGCGAGGGGGTGGGCTCTAACTGAACCCGAGCGATTGCACTGTAGGCTACGCGTTACTGAACCCGAGCGATCGATCGATGGCTGTTAACTGAACCCAATCGAGCGATTCCGTCACTACTGCTACTAACTGAAGCCGATCGATGCTGCCTCTGCATGAGCAATGAGCGTTACTGGGGGGTTTGGATGAACAGTTCCTGGTGGGGGTGGATGAACATGACGTCGTGGTGTTGAACAGGACCCCGATCGATCGAGCCAGTTGGGGCTGCATGAACAGGAACCCGTGGAGGGCTGGATGAACAGGACCACCCCGTGGAGGGCTGGATGAATAGTAGATGGTGGAGGGCTGGATGAACAGTAGTCCGTGGAGGGGTGGTTGAACAGGAGCCCGTGGAGAGGGTTGGTTGAGCGGTAGCTGGTGGAGTAGCGCGCGGTGGAGGCTGAACAGTCGCAGGTGGAAGCAGGAGGAGGTCGACGATGGATGAACAGTATCCCATGGAGGATAGAGGGGGTCAACGATGGATATGAACAGTATCATGTGGAGTCCCGTTTTGCGGTACGCCACACCCCTCCCGATGAACAGGACCCCCGTTTCGACCGTAGTGCTCCAACACAAGTTCGTTTCCTACGTTTTGCGGTACGCCACACCCCTCCCGCTGAACAGGACCCCCGTTTCGACCGTAGCGCTCCAACACAAGTCTGTTTCCTCTGTTTTGCGGTACGCCACACCCCTCTCGATCAACAGGACCCCCATTTCGACCGTAGGAGGTACGTTTCCTCCGTTTTGCGTTACGCCAGACCCCTCCCGATGAACAGGATCCCGTTTCAAACGTGGCCGGTCGAACACAAAGCCGTTTCCACCTTTCTACGGTACGCCAGGCCTCGTTTCCATCGGCAGTTCCATCAAAGCCCTCCCGATGAACATGACGACGCATTCCGTTCCGACCCAGCCGGTTGGCTCCCCATGAACACAACAACGACGTTGTTTCTCCGTTCCGACCCAGCCATGTACACGAGCCCTGACCGTACGTACACGTGAGTAGGCATTCGAGACCCCGCATGTATGTATGTACGTGGCCGTATTTACTTTCTTGCACCATGGCCGCTGTACGTACGTGTACATGCTACGTGCGCGCCTCTGCTACGACATGTGCGTGCCTCTACATCAACCAGTATGTACGTACACATTCTTGACCAGAATGACAACGCTACGTACGCTTTGACCTGGTGGGTCCCGACTGTGAGGCACTTCCTTGCGTGCGAAGATGTAGCTGGTGGGTCCCAGCAGTCAGGGGGTGAATCTTTTTTTTGCCCAGACGCACTTCCTTGTGTGCGAAGATGTAACTGGTGGGTCCCAGCAGTCAGGGGGAAACATTTTTTTCACGAAATATGGTGGCCCGTCCGGTGGCTCCCCGATGTCAGGTGGAGGAATAATTATTTTGTGCTTAATAAGGAGGCACTTCCTTGCTACGGCCGTGGACCCAGCTGTCAGCCTCTCCACGTACAGTACTCTTCCGATGGAAATCATTCCTTGACCACGTTGACCATGCCGCGCCAAGAGCACTAGGGTGGTGGACGACGGCGAGGCCTAGGAAGGGGACGACGCGGAACGGGGAAGACGCGGCAGTGGAAGCCCGTGCGGAGAGGAGTACGAAGGTTCACTGGTTCGGCTGTGGTGTCAGGCTGCCTTTGCTGCAGTGCCAGGCCAGCGGTGGGAATAGTAGGGGGCGGTGAGGCCTCCGCGGTAGCATCGCTGGCCACGGGAGGCAGGAGCATGCGGCACGACCGGCGCTGCTTTGGGCGGCTGGAGCAAGAAGACCAGAGGTTGAAGAAGCACTACGGCCGTTGGATGGACATCGTACGGTCACTGGATCTAGAATCATTCATATTGACTAAGTTGACAAAACACTCCGTCCCCGTCAACTTAGTAGGCCTACAAGTCAGGCACCCACCAAGGTGGGTCCCAACTAGCAGGGGGTATTCATTTTTTGTGCGTAATAAGGAGGCACTTCCGGTGGGTCCGAGCTGACAGCGGGAGGAACATTTTTTCGTGAAATAAGGGTGACCCGTCCGGTGGGTCCCAGCAGTCAGGGGGGAAATGTTTTTTCGCAAAATACGGTGGCCCGTCCGGTGGGTCCCCGCTGTCAAGTGAAGGAATAATTATTTTGCGCGTAATAAGGAGGCACTTCCTTGCTGCGGCCTTGGACCCAGCTGTCAGCCTCTCCACGTACAGTCCACGTCTGATGGAAGTTGTTCCTTGACCACGTTGACCATGCCGCACCGAGAGCACCAGGGCGGTGGACGACGGTGAGGCCTAGGAAGGGGATGACGCAGAGCCGGGGAAGACGCGGCAGTGGATGCCCACGCATTGAGGAGTATGAGGGTTCACTGGTTCGCTACGGTGTGAGGCCGCCGTCGCCGCAGAATAACATGGGGTGTGGGGGAGTAGAGGGATGGCCTGGCCAGCGGTGGGAGTAGTAGGGGGCTGAGGCCTCCGCGGCATCGCAGCTGGCCACAGGAGGCAGGAGGACGAGGCACGACCGGCGCTGGTTTGGGCGACTGGAGCAAGAAGACCAGAGGTTGAAGACGCACTACGGCCATTGGATGGACATCGTACGGTCAACGGAGCTAGAATCATGCAAATTGACTAAGTTGACAAAGCCCTCCATCCTCGTCAACTTAGTGGGCCCACAAGTCAGCCTCACACTATACTAGGTCCCAGCTAGCACGGGGAGTATTCATTTTTTTTGTGCGTAACAAGGAGGCACTTCCGGTGGGTCCGAGCTAACAGCGGGGGGGAACGTTTTTTCACGAAATACGGTGGCCCGTCCGATGGGTCCTAGCAGTCAGGGGGAAACGTTTTTTTTCACCAAATACGGTGGCCCGTCCGGTGGGTCCCTGCTGTCAGGTGCAGGAATAATTACTTTCCGCGTAATAAGGAGGCACTTCCTTGCGGCTGCCATGGACCCAGCTGTCAGTCTCTCCACGACAGTACTCTTCCGATGGAAGTCCTTCCTTGACCACGTTGACCAGGCCGCGCCGAGAGCACTAGGGCGATGGACGATGGCGAGGCCTAGGAAGGGGACGACGCGGAGCCGGGTAAGACGCGGCAGTGGATTCCCACGCGGAGAGGAGTACGAGGGTTCACTAGTTCGGCTGCGGTGTGAGGCTGCCGTCGCCGCAGAATAACACGGGGTGTGGGTGAGTAGAGGGATGCCCCGGCCAGCGGTGGGAGTAGTTGGGGGCTGTGAGGCCTGCACAGGAGGCGGGAGCAGGCGGTCTCGCCGGCGCTGGATTTGGCAGCTGGAGCAAGAAGATCAGAGATTGAAGAAACAGGACGGCCGTTGGATTGACATCCAACGGTTACGTCTGCTAGAATCGTTTGGTGACACATATAATAACTAAAAAAATCTTGCATACACGTCAACTTAATAGGCCCATAAGTCAGACCATTCCCTCTTTTTTAATAATTTATATATAGCTCATTGCGACTTCTTATGCAATTTATTGCAGTCCGTTTTTTGTGGTTGGCCAGGGCCAATTTCGCATATTTCTGTGGGTTCCAAACTATTTTTAATACCGAAATGTCGAGCCAGATTTAAAGTACTTTGGAGATATATTTAAATTAGGTTAATGCCTACTGAAATAGGAATATGAAAATATGAAAAAATTCAGAAACTATAAAGTAATTGCGAATTTGTCATCTGTTTTTATATTTACAACCAATTTCATATTACTTTCAAGATTTGCAGGCGTCTTGAAAGAGTTGCAGCCCATCAGGGCGTAGAAAAATAAATAGGCCTGGATTGGGTATTCTTCAAAAAAAATAAACTGAGCTCATTTTCACAAAGAAAAAATAGCTGGGCTGGTCACATGGTGAACATAAAATATAAGCCTGGGCTAGACGGGCCACAGCCCAATTCAAACCCTGCTCCGTCTCAACAATAACAAAAAAAATACTGCTCGAGCAACTACGTCCCATGTGTCAGCCGATCTTGTGCTGTTCTCTTATCTATTGACTATATACGCTCACAATGTCATGGGTCCCAGATGTCAGGAAAACACTAGGAGGAAGCATTTTATTTTTCCATACGATGACATGGTGGGCCCGTACTGTCATCCTCTCCACTTACTTCTGCCGATTCCTGTTGTTTGTTGACCATATTGACAATGCAAGAGGACGGCACCGCGGGGAGCACACTAAAGCACATGGAGGACGACGGCGAGGCCTCGGACATCGCCGTTAACGATTTAGGAGACGGTAGGGCAGCGATGCGTGCACTGAGGCGCAACAAGCCGTGGGAGGCGGCCCCGCCGGCGCTGGTTTGGTTTTGGCGGCTGGAGGAAGACATGATTGAAGAAACACGACATACTGTAAAAGCAGCAGGAGTACTTAACAACCTTAATTGAAACAAGCAGGGGCACTTAACCACCATAGCTGAAAGCAGTATAAGTACTTATACAGGTTCAATCGTACAAAGCACGCCTCGAACAGTGCTACTTTGCCTATAGTTAACCAAGGGTGAGGCCGCCAAGCCCCAGGACAAGGCCCAGGCGCCACCCCGCGCATCCACAACCTTCTGAAAGCGGCTTCATCTCGCAATGTGGTCAATAAACATGATATTCGCTTTAGAGCCATGGAAAAGCAGGAACATAATCTTCTGTCCTATTCTCCAAGATGGACGGGCCTTCATTATTTGAGACCATCCATGAATAAGTATCTTTTCACCTCCAAGGGGAATGGAGTAGGTCGACATAAACATCATGTTGTGACCAAGCGCAAGTCTGACCCGACCATGGTCAGGCATCTGTATAGGAACAATAGAACTGGGCAGTTTCTATTTCAAGAAGATCACAACTGTAAAACTATGTATAAGCAATAGTTTATGAACAACATATATAACAGAAAACAACTCGTACCATAAGTTTCTCGACACAGTTGGACCTGTTCAACGAGTGCAGCAGTAGCACACATATCCCACGTGGCCTTCCACCATTGAAACGCCCCACAAAGACCTCAAGACGACCAATAAAGTGTAGGAACTTGTGGATGTCGTCCCAGTCAACTTCAGTGCCATCAGTAACAGCTGAGTTGTTACAGAATAACAAACGAGTAGCCTGCTTAACTCTGAAAAAACCTACACTTGCCACCAATTATAAGAAAATATTAGTTAGAAGTAGCATCTTCGTGAGAGATTCGTTGCTACTTCTAAAGTTAAATTGTGATAGTTAGACATAATAGGTGGATTAAGAAGTAATCGAGGCAACAAGCAAGAACCATATACAAAACTAACATGGATGAACAAGTGGAATGACGTCGGGGTGGAAGATCACAATGACGATGAGACCAGGTTCTGCTATTTCCATCAACATTCGTGTGCCAACTTTCAGTCCGTAACACTTGAGAAAGTTTATCCAAGTTTGGCCATAAAAAAGCAGCGATCTTCTTGGTTCATGAACCAAACTCGGAACTTATATCCATTGCTTGTCTTCACTGTGACCATTAAACTGGTGTATTCAGTTATGACAAGGCCGAGCATCTTGAGTACATGTGTTCTGGCAGGGCAAATAATGCACTGCAGGAAAAATAATATGAGAACATAATGTATTCCCTATCCAAATCTAGAAATAACATCCTCCTTGACGTCAGTGTTGACCATCGTACTGGTAGTACCTTTTATCCAAATATAGCAATCCAAATTTCCAAATTAGTCGACAACATGTTCAAAAAAAACCCCACCCACCCGGATAGAAAAGAGGATTCTAGTAACATACTGTGCGCGTTTTAAAATCATGTGTTAGGATGAGAAGGAACAAGTGTGGCGTCTCACCGAGGGCGCAGAAACCTGTAGTGTCCTCGCACTTTGGGCACTGCAAATGAAACACACTAGATTTAGTAGGAAGAAAAATGCATCAACGTCGGCGGCTGCCATCCTAGAATTACCCGCGACCAAGGGACTTGGATTTATCGGGGATGGATGAAGAATTCGTACCTGGTTCTCCATGAGAAAACCATATTCAATAACCGAGAGGGGGTTTTCTCTGAACAAGCAGACGAGGGAGAAGGGGATTCAGGCCCAGTAAAATATTGCTGCTTCGTCCGTCCAGCTTACTGTTAAAGCTGGAAAGGGGGGTTGTGATTTGATGGCTCATTGGGCATTACTGCGGCGCTACGACCGTGGTGTGTCTACCGTGCAGTTGTGCACTCTAATTTGTGCATATGGCACGTGGACCCCATTGCCGGATGCCCCACATATCAGCGAATGGAAGTAGAAAGACAGGAGTAACTGGTTACACAAAAATATATTTTTGACAAAGAGATACTCCCTCTATAAAGAAATATATAAATCTTTTATATCACAACTTTATACATACAAATTTATATCTGACGGATAGGAAGGAAACTATGGCAATTTTGCAAAAAGGTAGCCACACACCTCTCCACATTTGCAAATAAGGCCATCCCTCGTTCATCCTTTTCTCTCACAAGATAAAATACTAATACAAATGCATCTTGATGTTACGTGCAACGCACGGGCATTATGGGGGTTCAGCTGAGAATATAATACTCAGACAGGCTCACGGTTCTGGACTTTGGGCCGCAGGCCCACCCTGCATGTTTGGGGGGCCATGTGTTCTACCTCAGCGCTTTTCATATTGCAAGCGATCGGTACGACGCTGGTTTTAGATGCTGTCGCAAGGCGAATACACAAAATTGAATAAAGCACGGCAGCTGTTGGAATGAAATCGAACGACAGATCCTAACCAGCAATGAGAGTTGCAATTCTATCAACGATATACCATGTGATAAATAATACTATCGTATTACTTATACACATAGGACACTTGTTTCACCATGCCATATTATTACATCAAAATATCTCGTAGGATGGATCAGTTCGGCAGTTGCGTGCTGCTACTGAAGAATTTCAAAGTTGATTTGAACCAGCTCTTCTTGCCGAGAAATTTCGATTTTGAGATCATCCCCTACCGCAAGATATGATTTAGATTTGAACCTTGACCATCCTTTAGCATCAATCATCATGCGACCATCCTTTGTACTTACGGTATATTGAGCAGGTTCATTCACACCAAGGCTGTGCATGGTAAGAGAAACTTTGCCGCTGTCGCCCGGATTGTTGAGCGACTCCCTCGTTGCTCTAGGAATTCTCTGTTTACAAACAAGAAGACATACCCAAACAGTTAGATCAACACAGTGAATCATGCGAAACAACATGGAAAGAAAAAAGAATGAAACAGTTGGGCGGCCAATGCTTACCAAGAAGGTGGACATGTCGGCTTTTGTAAGGACTTTGGTATATGAAGTGCGAACTGCAGCCCAGTCTGTTGCCGGTGCAACTGCTCGTTCGGTTGCCACTGCACGGGCCGGAGCAGATGCAAGTGCAAGTGTTGGTGCAGGTACCGAAGCCGCTGCTGCTGCCGGAGATGGTTCTCCTTGTAGAGCTGGTGCCGGCGTCAGAGCAGGTGCCGGTGTCGATGCCCGATCCTCCGGTAGATCAGCCTGATCCACTGACGTGGTCGGTGCCCAATCCTTAGTTGGATCAGACTGAGCTGTTGCCGCTGTCAGTGCTAGAGCAACTGCCGGTGCTCGATCCATTGCTGAAGGTAGTACCGATGTGCGAGACAGCGGCGATCGTGTCTGGTCTGCTATGATCAGCTTTCTAACTTGACTAGGCTTTGTGACCGTGATCCAGTTTTTTTCGTCATTTCTTTTAAACGCGAGAAGGACTAATTGTGGCATTTTTGTTAAACCAGACTGCAGTTCATCATAGGGATTCAGCTTGTACTCGGACAATAGACTGATCCAATTTTTTCCAGTAATATAAGTGATGGACAGTGCCTTCGTTACTGACATGACATAAGAAGTGAAACCTGAAAAAATAGCCATCGTAGAGCAAACCAAACAGTTTATTCAGCGATGAATGTCACATGGCAAAACCTGCATCGTAAAATTGCAGGAAAAGAAAGAAAATACGACATTGAATAAATAAGATTTAGACAGTAAATCAATAAGATTTACTTGATGTGACACGAGTGAATCCTTACCAGGAAATCACTATGTTGAAGTACTAAGCAGAAGATTGATCGTCCAACTACGGGTGGCATGCAGGGGCCCCACCTACTCCCACAAGCAGGACAGTCCAAAAGTCGTGACAAATCGTATGGACCAAACGTCCATGGGACTGGAAATCCTGGTGGGTGCGATAAACCCTGCATTGCGTACATATATTGGAGTGTAACCATAATTGATAAACTGTCCTCACAAAAAAGATGATCTGGATACTTCAAAATATACAGACTGAATTGAGTGGACAGACATTAACAGAGACCATTCTCAGGACTGACCACACACCAAAAGCGGCAGTACTAATAAACAATACAGGGTTCACAAACACAAATCAAGTACTGAACAATAGTACTTACTACAGACAAGCAAAGTTGCACTAATTAAACTCTGCAGACTATTTCTTGCCACCGACCTACGGGATGAACCCCGCATAACTAACTACGCCATGGACTTCGTGAGAGATGTCTACATGCACCATCACCATCTCGGCAACCTTGGAGAACCTAACAGAGTGGTCTTTCCACTCATAAACATGATCATGAAGATAGGCCGCATCAGATTTGTTGGGAAGCTTTACAAGAACCACACCTTTCGTAATCGAAGGCACAACCAGGAAATTGTTGTGGTCAAGTACAGCCTCGAGAACACGTCTAACAACAATGCTACAGGAAAATACTAGTTCAGGACACGTGGCGACAAGGACACAACAGTTGGATAGTTTAGCGGTAGAACTCATCCTCAGGTCTTCCAGTTCACACATCATGACTTTGGGAACTTCATCTCCACCGTGGACCTGGTTCTAAATCAAACAGAAACCATATTTTATTACTACCTCCGTTTATAAATATAAGATGATTTTCGATGTTATACTCCATATATGACTACATATACGCACATAAATGAGTGAACAAAGACTCTAGAACATGTCTTCAAAGGCATAAGAGCAGAGGGATTACTTGCAATATCCATAACACAAGTTACTGAGGCAAATATACCCTCTTCAAAGGTAGCATTGATGTTCATAAAGTTAGTTGAAAGTAATCTATAAGAAATCAGTGTCAACCTCTCGCATGTTTCGGTCAAAAGAGGAATTTAGAACCGTCATTTGGCACACAAAAATCACATGCAATATCACCCAGAAAATTGTACTACTAGTACTAGTACTACGTGTTAGATGAAAAAACACGATCAAGATCGAGAAAAAGATCGTCAAGAAGAGATATTACCTGGACTTGCTTAATGAGGGATCCCGGAGAGGGGGGCTTGGACAGGGTGATGGCTTTGAGCTTTTCTACGGTAGTCTCGGCGGGGTGCTTGCGCTTCTTCGTACCATGAGCCTTGACAGTTTTGACCAGAGCCATAGACATCACTTCGGCCGGTGCTCCAGCGTCCATCAAGAAACTGTCAAACAGAAATAAAAGAAAAGAAACCATAATCACAAACCCAAAAGAAGAAAAGAGAGGGAGTTATAGGATCAATTTTGGGGTTGCAAGACCAGGACTTGGCCAGAATCAAAACCATTGATGCGCTCACCTTTCCTTCTTTGGGAGAGAAGAACAATGGAAGAAGTAGGTCGGGGTTTTCTTGAAGAAATGAGGAACAAGACGAGGGAGAAGCGAGTTGGGTAGAGAGGAAGCTGAGAGAGAAGAGTGAAATGATGGTTGTTTCGTTCGTCTAACTTACTGCTGGAAAGGAGGGGACTTTGTGATTTGACGGCTCATTGGGCATTACTACGGCGCTTCGATCGGGGTAGTCTACCGTCACTCTACTACGGAGTAATTTAGTGCATGGCTGGTGGACCCCGATGCTAGCTGTCCCACACGTCGACGAAAGTGAGTAATTTAGTGCATGGCTGGAGGAGGATCCGCACAGTAGAGCGTGTCCACTGTTTTTTTGAAGAAAAAAATGATTACAGCAAGTGTTTCCACTCTTACGACGGAGAAGTGCAAAACGACATCCACTTGAACATACATAGTGCTCCTACTACTAGGCATGTGCAGTGGTTCATACGTCAGTACTACATAATCTTGTTGCTAGTGTAGTAAGATATGACGACAACAAATGATGTTGTGCACATGTCAACTATATGAACAGTAATGTAGTAACATAGTACCGCTTTCTCGACTGTTCGGTCGAGAATGAACGGTGAGATCAATGTTAACTGAACTAGGTCTACAGCGCACGGAGAGTACGGTGCTACAGTACTCCACGAAACATGAACCATATGGAGCACGAATAGTGTTAGGCAGGGTGTATGAATTGTGCACGGGATGAGAGCAAAAGTTCCCTCCTCGACCCACTTTTGGGTGTTTGGCAGAGTGCATGAAGGGTGCATGAGTCCACACTAGTAGGTTAACACAAATACACAAAGAGAAAACAACTACTCCCTCCGTCTAGGTGTGTAAGTCATCTTAGAGCAAGTACAATAGTGGGCTTATAGCCCGCTTACATGTCATTTTTGCCTATGTGAAGGAGAGAGAGATGAAAAAGTAGGGGAGTGGGCTTTCATGCAAGAGCCTAGCTATATGCGCATTCCTAGATAAATGCAATAAATATGAAAAAAGAGATAGAGAGAAGATGCAAAAAAAGTATTAATGCAATAGCCAACCTTATAGCTCACACTATTGTATGAGTGCATATATATGATGGCTATAGATGACATGACGGTTTCTTATAGCCATCAACTGGCTATATTATTAACCATGCTCTTACGTTGTGCATTGCGACCAAGGTGGAGAGGAAAACGAGAAAACTTAATGTCTTTTTGTTAATTAATAGCATTGCATGCAATGAACTAACCACTGCATGTCATGTTTATTAGTCTCAAGTCATTGAAAGCATGCATGGCACACGTCTCTTATTGGTTGATATGTCAAACAAGAAACGGGCAGGGAGTTAATGTATCGTGCCTAAGTGTTTTGGGATTATTTGGTTTTCGTATGGTGACTTACACACCTAGACAGAGGAGTATATTGAGATGAGAATGCAACCAAACACACCCACACGCTTTGTGCTACAATGACTGATTTGCACCCTCTGAGTTTCATCCAATGGTCATGTTGCGCCGAGACATGGACATGCCCATGCAGAGGGCGCCTAAACACCACCGAAGTCTCTCTACTTCTCGAGGCGCACGATGTTGGTGATGCAGGGGGCGAAACGGCTGAAAGGCAATGCAATCTACGGGAAGGCGGGGGGAGCCAGCCGAGGAGCGGGGAATCTTTTGGTTTTCACCATGGTAAAACACCAGTCGATGACTTCTCACATCAGGGAGCAGTGGGTTTTACAGGCGGAGTCATCGTGACTAATTGCTGCTGTGCCTGCTCCCGTCAATCAAAAAATTAAAAATCCTGCCGTGACTGCTCCCGTCGATAAAAAAATTAAAATCCTTCCGCACTCAAACACCAGAGCAACACCGCGGTGGATATTTAAATTTACCTGCCGGCAAGTAGATAAAAAAAGGGGTGAAAAAAGAAATGTGGCGGTGGCCTAGCTAATCGGTCGAACTAGCCCAACTAGCTAGCCACCGCGCTTCACTGATGTACTCGGCGGGAAAAGTGGTCTTTCATGATTTGACGACTCATTTACTTGCTTCGGTGAAAACGCGCGGTAGGGCGTCCCACGTCAGGAAGAATATATGGGTGAACCACCCGGGAGGACCCCGAAACCGCGCGGTAGGGTGTGCCATGTCTCGGCACACAGGAAAAATGTGCGTGTAAAAATTTACGGTATCAAACGTAGTACCTACTGTTCGACCTCGGGACCCAGCCACTCGGTCGAAAATACCCCACTAGCCACACAACTTCATCATGCTAACATGGCACGAAGGATAGGTGTGGTTAGCTCCGTCTCGACCAGCCACAACGTCTCTTGTTATAGGCGATTCTTCTATTTTCCAAGCTTTTTTTAGTTGTAATAACACCACGGCAAGCTAGCGCCGCTCTTCGTGTGTGCTCGTGCAAAGGTTAGACGATGGAGAGAAGAGAGAGATCGCAGACCTGAGACCCCCCGGTAAGTGAGTCAACGGTCATGCACGTGTTGACGAGGCACTCCCTCTACTCTACTCAACGTAATACAGAATAAAATCAAGTTATGGGACAAAGCCAACAACCATTGTTGTTTCAGGCTATCGACTTACGCTTTGTAGTCCAGGTTGCTAGTTCGAATCTCGTCTTTCATATTTGTTAGTTTTAGGTCCAAATTTGATTAATGACAAGTAACGGCACAAGTTACACGTATTTTGCAAGTTTACGAACAAAAATGACAACAGCATAGAATATCACATCCACCCCGCAACTTAGATGCTATGGTGATACGTGTTTTTACACCATTGGAAGTGAGATCCAATGGCTAGGGAGTGGTCTTTGTAATTATGCGCAATTTCCAAACTCTCCAAAGGTAATTCATGCCTCGTGTGTGCCGCTGCATCTTGGATCCAACGGCTGCCCGTTGCTCATATTAGGTGCTCCCCGTAGCTTAATTACCCGCTACGGTGATATGAGCATCTAGGTCGTATGATCAGTGATTAGATGGCACATGCGTAGTACTTGTACTTTCTACGCAATTCCCAAACTTTCTCAGCCATATATTGCAAAAACATTCAAACCTCCTACTGTGGGCCGTTAGATCTCCGTGAACTCGTATCACCATAGAATCTACGGTGCGGGAGCACCTCATATACTCCCGTGCGAGAAAACATAAGGTGCTCTCGCAACTTGGATGCTACGGTGATACGAGCTTCGAGGTCGTTTGATCTGAGATCCAATGGCATTTGAGCAGTCTTTGTGCTTGTAAGTAGTGGCCGAACTCTTTGGGGGCTTTTTTGCAAAAAAAAAAACCATTCAAACCACCGAGGACGTGTTGGGTCACAAATCCAATGGCTCTGAAGAGCTTGTATCACCAAAGCATCTAAGGTGTGGTAGCACATGATATTCTTACATACATGAGAATATGATGTCCTCCTTCATCTTAGATGCTACGATGATACGAGCTTCGAGGTCGTTGGATATGCGATCCAAGGGCATCTGAGTAGTTTTTGTACAAATTGTGTGCAATTCTCAAACTCATCAAGGTTTCCTATAAAAATATTAAGACATCATGTGAGCTGCTATATCTCAAATATACAAGCTCCAAGCAACTTGTATCGGCATATCTAAGGTATGGGGGCACACGATATTCTCCCGGGGAGGAGGGGTGGGGTGCACAACCAATCGGTGGTTGGGGGGGTGGGGACAAATATAATCTAAACAAACCTAAACAGAGCTTCACAATTTTAACTATGGTTGAGGGGGTGACCCCCGACAATCATAGCTCCGCCTAATTAAACACAACATTTGCATGTACCGTAGTACTAGACTTAATATCCATGTTTCAATTTCATGTTCGTTTTAAATATTTAATTGAGGACCATGCATGTCTTACATTTTACTCCCTTCGTTCCTAAATATTAGTATTTTTAGAGATTTCAAGTGGACTGGCACATACAGATGTATATAGACATATTTTAGAGTGTAGATTCACTCATTTTTCTCTGTATGTGGTCGCTTGTTGAAATCTCTAAAAGACTAATATTTAGGAATAGAAGGAGTATTTTTGATTTCATGTCATACATGCATGGTTTGGAAAAATAGATGCACTATACTTATTGGATTGTTGTTGTGTTCGTGTGTGGGTGTCTCTGTCTCTCTCTCTCTCTCTCTCTCTCTCTCTCTCTCTCTGTGTGTGTGTGTGTATGTGTGTGTGCGTGGTCATATGCTTGATACATACAAAGTTCTCTCACCTCCATATTGTTCATCTTTTAAATTTGAATTTGCATTGAAAAACTTATCAGGGATACCATGAAATGTGAAATCCACGTTAAGATCACTATATCACAAACTCACTCTAATTCAACAACTCGTCATAAATCAATTACCGCGTTGAGATTAGTATTTGCAAGGAAAATACGGGTATTGTAATACACACAGATTCGTTCGGCAATTTAAAAGGTTCCTTTCGTATTCTCGAATGGTAGGACCCAACGGCGTACCAGCCAGACCTTGGCTCGTGTTGATCCTAAAAAAACCGGGCTCGTGTCCTTCTGGTGGCGTGCGTGGTACGCACATTAGGCAACCCCAACCAGTCGAGCCTCCGCGTTTCGAGTCGAAATATCTGGCGGCCAGAATTCTAGCCCTAGGAAATTCCCCTCATGTCCCCGGTCCATAATGACTACCTATGAACAATGGAGGGATGCTTTAGTAACTAGACAATGTTACCTACCGTGCCGAGCACGGTTCAATTCCCTCGGTCGCTGCTCGCCAAGGTCACCCGTCAACTGCATTGCCTAGTAGTACTACTACTACACCAGGATGAGCACATAATTGAGCTTGTTTGTTCGTGCCGAGTACTTGAGTTAATATATTAGGCAATGCACTGGTACGAAGGGATTATCCTCTTGCTCTGCAAATATAACTTGTCTGAAGTTGTTGATGCTCAAAAGTGGCACAATCGTAGAGGTTGCTTAAAGCTATGTCAAGATTAATTCAAACTTTTGATTGGAAGTCACCATGGTATGGCTTTGTTCGAGAAGACCAAGACGGATATGAAGATGCTCTAAAGCGGAGCTCGGATGCAAAAGTTATGACAAGTTTAGAGATGCTCATGTTGACATCAGATTAAAGAATGGCTCGAAACCTAATTAAGATGGCTTTAAATGGAAAAGGTTTCAACTTGAAAGTTGTGCGTCTCGTCGAAACGGATGATTTTGATATAAAAATTGTCTTAATCCGAGGTCGTATGCAAAAGTTACAGCCAGTATAAGACGCATCTACACTGTATGGCCGGACACTCCGGGGACAACCATCCGGGTTTTGGATTTCTCTGTGGATGGCCGGACACTGCGGGTATGTTCACCCGGGTTTTGAATTTCGCTGCTGCAGACTTCAGAAAACAGCCGAAAACCCCCTCAAGATTGCCTCAGATCAAAACACGTTCAACATAAAAGTTGTTCGTCTCGTCGAAACGGTCAAGATTGCTTTTGGGCTCGTTTCCATCCGAGGTCATTTACTCCCCCGGACATGGCCCGCAAGGGGCAGCCAGATTTTACCGAACAGTTTTGGAAAGTTTGGACCAAACAAATCCGAATTGGACTAGGGTTTTGGACGTGAATTGAAGCCTTTTCCTTGTACGGGAAGTCCATCTGCCTCTTATATACTCAAGGGGGGACGGCCGATTGAACAACACACAATCGAACAAACACATCTACCACTTTTTATCCTTTACATTTATCTCCCTCCCTTGTTCTTCTTCTTCCTCGTTCTTCGTCTGTTCTTATTGTTGCAGGGCGGCGAACCTCGAGGCCCTAGGGGCGATCAGGTCGACCTAGGGCAGCCCATAGCTGCCGCGCGCCCTGAAGGGGTCCCTTCCGGGCGTGTGGGGGCTTCGGGTCCTCAAAAGCACCCGCCGGACTGCTTGCGTACCGCGCTTCCGGACGGGTCTCCTTCGACGTGAGCTGCGGTGTATCACCCTCGGCGTCGGACGTACATGGTGACGTGTTCGTGTGCGAACACAGTTTTTGGCGACTCCACTGGGGACGAAGCTTCGAACGGTCTCCGGCCTGTTCTTGCTACGAAGAGATCGTCATCAAGTTGCTGCAGTCTATAAAGGTAATATGAATACCCAATTCCCCTTTGTAGATGCAAATAATTCATATGTTGTTGCTGGATCACCTAATGAGCATAATGCGTCGGCTAGCCCTAGTTTTATCAATCATGCAGCTAATTATGCGCAAGGGCCAATGCAAAACAATCTTCATGCTTCAAATTCTTATGATTTTAGTAACGTACAACATATGTATCCAAACTCTCATGCATCGGCAACCCCACAAATCCATATGCCGATGAACAACATGATGGGTTTGGTTAATCAATTTGAAACACCTCGTTTTAAAATTTCCAATAGCATACATGAAAGTGTTTTCACCCTTTTATTCATCGGCAACTGATTTGCAATATGGGAATCCAACCTTGCCGGTGGATAAGAGAATTGGCCATGCTACTACTAGCTATTCGGATAGTTACTCTCAACCATCATATGCTACACCTCATGCTAGTAATTTTTCGGCATTGTATACAACTGTAGATGCTCATAATTCGGCTTCGCACCTTCATGGTCATAGCCGAATAAGTGAAAAATCTCTAGGAGTGGACATGTCTTCGTCTAATATTGTACGTATAATGCATGATATACGCAATTCGAGAATTTTGATAACACTCATGAATCATTGCCGAAAGAATCTGAAAGTATTGTGGAGCAATCCCTTTCAGAAGCGATTGTGGCAGCGCTAAAAAAGATATTGGCACAAAACAAGAGGATTAGTGCGCTTTGCCGTGAACAATATGCAAAGGGGTTGTATCCTAATTATGCTGCCATAAAGGCTAGAGTTTTGTAAGAAGATGAAACTTCATCAATTGGTAGAATTGGCGAGAGAGCATATTGTTATACACCAGTGCATACACCTCCACCTAGTGCCGCAACATATTGTACACCCTCTACATAGTTGCAGAATTTCGGCAACACTAACAGTTCATTGCCGAAAGATCCTAAAAGCATTGGTGAGCAAACTGATATAGAGTGGAACGAAATTGAGAGGGGAGTTAAAGCTTTGCGCGATAGGGTGCAAGTACTTCACCAAGAGAGAATTGATAGGGAATTGACTCAAAGGAAAAAAGCTTTGCCAATTGATATAACCAATGAAAAGAATGATGATTCGGAAACTAAAAGTACTTTAGTTGAAAAAGCCGAATCAAGTAGTATATATTCCGAATCCATCAAATCTAAATATGCAAGCATCATTGATAAAGGGCATGGAAAGCATAGGAAAACAGCCGTGCTTGATTTTTCTGAAGTTAATGAAACATACTTCCTGCCCTATGAGTTCCGTGCCATAGAAATTGACAAACCTCAAGGACACGAGCAAGTAACCGAACAAAGTTCGGCTGACAAGGATCTTCAAAGTGATGATGCGTGGAATCAAGAAAAATATGATGATAAGATGTTGGGAAGCCATCCAAAGATAGAGCAAGATATTATTCAAGTTACACCACCATCATGCTCTCTCAACATATTTAAAGAGGTATGTCTAGCAAGTAATTTACCTGTTTTTAGATTTGGTCACAACTTTATTGTTGATGCATTTATTAGAAAAATTCTCATAAGTAATTTTGAAAGACCAATGAAGAATTGTAATTTACTTGTTAGCAAGAAAATTATTATAGAAAATAACGATCAACCTATTGTGCCATTTATAAAGACCGAGCATCAGGCGTAGTCCTGCGGTTGCTTCCCGACGGTTCCTCGGCGGGGGCGGTACCTAGGTACAAAGGGCTTTGAGGCAGAGGGGCGGCGTCATACGCAGGGTTCAGGGGGTCATACCCCATGTCACCCTCGTAGGTCGCCGTAGGTCTTGACCACACGGGTGTCCAGGCGCGGCCGGCGCGGGCCTTGGTTCCTGGCATCGTTGTGTGGAAACAGAATGGCTCGGCTCCGGTGCTGGCGGCATCGAGGAGCTCGGCCACCCTGAGGAGCAGCGTGTCGTGGCCGGTATCGAGTAACCGGCACCTTAGCAGCTCCCTGGCCACCAACAGCGCGGCCCTCATGTTTGCCATTTCACGCCGGTCCCGCGAATTTGCTGCCGAGTGCTCGGCGGCCCGCGCTGCTGCGCGGCTTTGGCGCCGTGTGGGCAGTGGGTGCTGCCGGTCCCTAGGTGGCGGGTCGGCGATGCTCATCGCGCCGTCAGCCCCGATCAAGGCTGGGTGACAGGGAGTCCCGTGGCTGAAGGGCCGCACCGCGGGCTTCCGAGCACGTCTGATGCGCTTCCGTCATCGGGGTCGCGGTCCGTTGAGGTGGTGATAAGACTCGGCTAGACGACAAGTCACTGGTTGGTCCGATCCTTCACGGTAGTTGCAAAACAACAATGAACGGCGGCAACAACGGTTGGATAAAAAATAGATAGCATACGTAGAAGAAGAAAAGGCCTTTGGATCAAGGAGATAGCATGAAACCAAAAGAGTAGACTTGCATCGAAATTAACCCAAGGTTAATCTCACCAGCGTAGCAGAAACAATCCCCGATCAAGGATCGCAAAAAAAAACTCACAATATTGGTGTTCCCCGACTGGTAACTCTCCATAAGAAATCAATTTTCAAAACTAATCCCCGTACAAGACCCAGGACGCTGCCTTTTATATCCTAGTCACACCTGCCGTAAGGGTCTAAACTACTAACCAACTCAAAGTCTCAAACTAACACAGAGATCCTCTCCTTTTACATCTCGGAGAGAGAAAAAAAACAAGCTAACTAGCACAACTTGTACGTGACCCTTGTATTCTAGTATTCCTTAATTAGGAACCTAATTAATCATCCGGCCACGTTGATCACACATGACTAATTTAAAACAAAGGAACGACTTATTTGCTTTGCATGCTTTAAACTACTTCACCGGACATGAAATACTACCAATATTAGTGCACTTTGGAGTGGTTCTGAAGTTTGGCTTCACCGTGTCCTTCTTCGGCTCCAGCGGCGAAACCTCAAAGCGGAAAGATCCAAGCCGTAACATAGTCGGAAGATTATAATGTGAAGCCTCTGGTATACTTGCGTCAAAACAAATGGTTGTGCTTGTTTTGTGTTCAACACTTGGAGTCCCTCCAAGTAAACCTGCGGCATTGGTGCACACATCATCCTCTCCCTCTTGAATCGAAGCCGTCCTCGGCTTTAAAGCAACCTTTGCAATCTTCTGTTGTAGAGAAACATTAGCATCTACATTGATGGCATTGGCAAACATCGGTCTCAACACATTCCGTTTTCCATTATCCCAAAATGAATAAGTGTTAGACCTCCCATCATGTGTGGCTCCATGATCATATTGCCATGGTCTTCCTAAAAATATATGGCACGCATCCATTGGTAAAACATCACAAATCACCATATCAGTATACTGTCCAACAGAAAAATTCACACGGACCTTATGAGTAACCTTCAACTTCCATGTATGATACATCCACTCAACACGGTGTGGCTGAGGGTGCTTCCATGTAGGTAACCCCAAAGCTTCCACTAATCCCTTGCTGACCGCGTTGGTGTAGCTTCCTCCATCTATAATCAACTTACAATTGGTGTTATTGACTTTTCACTGAGTCTGAAAAATATTCCAACGTTGTCCCTTATTCTCAATGCAATCCTCTTCCACTCGTTGCACCATTAGTGAAGGGTATGATTCAGCAGCTTCAAAACTCGCAACCACATTTTCAGCATCCTTAGATTTTTCACTAGAAGTGTCAGAACCTACCTCTTCATCACTAGCGGATGCATAGCCATCTCCCGTGAGCAACACTCTTTTATCATTAAGACATTCACGCTTCATATGTCCCCTTCCTCCACACTTGAAACACTCTCTGTCACTAGTGCGTCCGGTTGACTGTGCACTAGAATCAACCATCGACAGTCCTGATTTTGAAGCATCCTTTTGCACGGAACCATGAGAGCGATTTGATGATGTCACCCTGGAGCTAGGACCGACATCCTCATTCTTATGCTGCGAGCGTCGCCATGTGTTCAAAGTGGTACTGGGAACTGTGTTGACTTGGCGTCGCTTAATCTGTTGTTCCGCACGCATAGCTTGGTGCACAAGATCTTGTATGTTGTAATAGACCACCATCTCAATGATACGTCCAAAACGTATCTATAATTTCTGCTTGTTCCATGCCTCTTTTGGGTGATATTGCTATGATATTTATACACTTCCATACACTTTTGATCATATTTGGACTAACCTATTAACTCAGTGCACCCCAGTGCCAGTTTTTGTTTTCGGCTGTTTTTGTATTTCAGGTTTTCACATTACGAGAACTGCCAGGAAAAATCCAGAAAAATTATATAAAAAATCAGCGTTCCAGAAACTACCGTGCACCCGAAGGACAGCCGGGGGGGGGGCACCAGGGCTCCAGGCGCCCTGGCGGCGCGCCCCCCTGGGCCGTGCCGGGGGGGCGCCTGGGCCCCCTGAGGCTCCTCCGATGCCCCCCTTTGGCATATATTTAAAGCGTCTCGAGAAACCCTCGAAACAGGAACTCTTTTTCGCGATCTCATCTCTGTTCCGCCGCCGCCGCCGCTTCCAAGATCGGGAGCACCAGGAGAACTCTTCCCGGCACCCTGCCGGAGGGGAGGATCACCACCGGGAGCCTCTCCACCACCATGGACGCCTCCCGGATGAGTTGTGAGTAGTCTCCCTTGGACCATGAGTCCATGACCAGTAGCTATGTGATGTTCTCCTCCCGTTCTTGTGCTTCACTAATTAGTCCTCGTGAGCTGCCCTACATGATCGAGGCACATATGTAATCCTTATGCTGTTGCTATGATGAGTTTGCTGGGATCCGATGGATTATGAGATTATGTTCAGATTGTGCTTGAGTAATATATTTGATCTACCTCTTTTATATTTATGTTCATAAGTAATTCTTGCATGTTCTCCGTTGTTATTTATTGCTTTGGCCAAGTAATAGGTAGTGACTCAAGAGGGAACGTTATGCTCGATTGTGGGTTCATGCCCCTCGATGACTAGCTTGAGTGACAGAAACATGAGTCTAGGGGATGTGCTGTTGCCACAAGGGGGAAAACAACGGTGCTTGTGCCCGCGGGTGCAAGGATTGTTTACTTTACGCAAAGTTCTTTTAATGCAGTTGTCTGTTGCTTTGAGTTTACACTATGGGTGGGGCTCGCAACTTAATACCAGCGAGATGTTCTGGATAGATATCTCAAGGTGGATGATTAGTAGTAGATATTGATGGATTTCGGTCTACTTACTTTGGCGTACCGCCCATGCCTTGAACCTCAACCTTTCTTGCAATGTAGTCAGCATTGGTTTGCGTTCGTGGTCCTGTCAATTGCCCAGCTATAATTCGTTTACCTCACATAGTTGTTTTATCGTCTTTTGGGAGAGAGACATCACTAGTGAACATCATGAGACTCTGGTCCATATTACTATCATTGATCACATCCGCTATTTACTTTCCGCTATCATTTACTATTGCAAACATTATCTATCACTACTATCATTTGTGTTTAATCCTTTGTGAACTACAAGGCCGGAGGGATTGACAACCTCTCTGTACTCGTTGGGAGCAAAGTTATTTGTATCTATGTGCAGGTCCACGTTGATTGCTAATATCTGGCGCCGTTAGCAGTTGACACCTTCTTGTTGAACCTAGGAGTCTCTGGGGATTCGATCCTTGGTATCTTTGCCAAGGGAAAAACTTCTGCAACGCTACATCTCACACCTTCCACTTGGGGTAACCAACGAGGGGCGAGAAGCCTAGCAAGAGTTTTTCTGGCGCCGTTGTCGGGGACTCCACTCTTCAGGATAGGGGAGTTGCACGCTATCTTTTACCTTTGCTTTTAGTCTTGTTAGTTTACCTTTCAGTTTTCTTTATGTCTTTTCACTAGTTATGCTTATGGACAACCTTGCTATTGGATCGTTGCTTGTGGGAAGACGCCCCACACCTGTGGTGGTTGCTCCTCCCCCTACTGAAATTGTGCCCTATAAAATACCAGCTGGTATTATCGATTATATCTTGGCTAATCATTATGCAGGAGACAGACATCCCGGTGAACACTTCCTATATCTGTCACAATTATGTTCATTATTTAAGCTTGCAGGTGTATCAAGGGAGTTTTTCATGAGGACATTGTTCGCCGTATCACTTATAGATAAAGCTTCAGATTGGTATAAGCTTCTCGATAACTCACACTTGCTTGATTGGCAAGAGCTTATGTCTCTCTTTTATACTAAGTTTTATCCTCTTCATGATGCTTATGTGGAGAGTAGGAGTACCTTTTTGCATGTGGATCATGGTAACAATGCTTTATGTGATGCTTATATTGTTGAGTTTATTCATGATCCCACTAAAAATTATTATTAGAAGGGAACATATGCTTATAGATATTTCAATAATATCAAGTTCCCTCTCTTTATGTTGAAGGTTTTGAAGCTGCACTTATTTTGTCTTCCTATGCTTATTGCTTTGTGCTTCAATGAATTATTGTATTGCAATATTCCTATACATAGGAAGCATGTTAGGCTTAAATGTGTTTGGTATTTTCTTCTTAATGCTCACTTTTGTTCTTCAACACTTATTCCTACGAGAGCATCATTAAAGTCTTAAGCCTATCTTTATGGCTATAAAGAAAGAGCTCTAGGGAGACAACCCTTGTTATCTTTGCTTTCAGTTTGTTCTTTCAGTTTTTGTGGTCTTGATGTTTGTTACTACAGTAGCATCATCATTGTATCTTTACTTTTCAGCTTTGTGCCAAGTGTAGCCTCTGATTGCAAGAAAGTTCAAAAGTTGTGAGGTGCTGTCCAGGAAATAGATTCTGTCCTTGGATAGAAAAAATCGTATAAAATCACCAGAACATCTTTTTGGTCTGAATTGTTTCGACAGCGTGTTCTACATAATTGTCTTTCGTGCGTCTGTTCTGAGTTTTTTGATTAGAGTTGCAGAAGTGCCCCGAACAAATCAATTACTACCTGCTGTTCTGTTTTTCACAGATTCTGTCCTGTTTTGCCTTTCTTTCATTTTGCAAACCAAGAGCTTGCTTTTTCTTTGCAAAAACCTTTTGGCAATCTTGAGAAACAGTAGACCTTCAAGAATATCTTTATTTCCAGCAAGGTACAATTATTTTATTATGGGTACTAACCTCGCTAATCAGATTATGATGAGTTATGTATGAAGGGAGTTTTCAAGTGTGCGAGGGAAGATGGTAAAAAGATTCAGGAGTGTCAAGCGCTCAAGCTTGGGGATGCCCCCGTGCACCCCCAAGAAATATTCAAGGAGACTCAAGCGTCTAAGCTAGGGGATGCCCCCGTGCATCCCCTTCTCCATCAACATTATCAGTTCGTCTTTCGTTCCACTATATTTTTATCACTTCATGTGTTATGTGCTATGCTTGGAGCGTCTTGCTTTTAGTTTCCTTTTTAGTTTTTCATAACGAGTCGGAACTCAGCGTTCTTTATGTGGGAGAGAAATACGCTCCACTTCTACCTAGAACATAACATAGAATTTTCATGTCTATCTTTGCTGTGTGTGTTCTTTGTCTTTTAATAGCTACTATCATGTTCAGCTCTTAGCTTTCATGCTTATCTTTTCAAAGAGCTTTTGTTTAGTTGGTTGCTTGAACTCTCTTTAATTACCATGCTCACCTTATTAGGAGAGTTTTCTTCCGTTGCATTGGTTGATATGTCTATGATAAAGATGCTACGTGCATGATGGCGCTTAGTAGTTCAGGTTTTCTTATGGTTAGTCTCAGATAGCTGGGGGATTCCCAATGTGTTATTGGAGTACCAACATGATTTGTTTGCCAATGATGTGGTATGGTTTAGTAATATATTCCTTCAAGAATTTATTTTGATTGACTTGGCGTATGCTCACGCATATTTAAGACTGTAAAGAAAGTCTATCAAGCCTTGATGATCTTTTATTTCTGAATAGCGATATAACTTCCATGCCTGATTCAATGTTGCTTTGTCGCTCTGCATGATTATGACCGTCATTGCTCTCTTAGTTGGTCGCTCCCAGTCTTTTGCTAACCTCCACCTGTACTAAGCGGACTGACTGCTTGTGCATCCACATCCTTTTAAACCAGTTATGCCATATGAGTCCACCATACCTACCTATATGTGGTATTTCACCGCCACTCCAAGTAAATTTACATGTGCTACCTTTAAAATCTTCAGTTTTTGCAATACATAGCTCAAGGGAAAGTAGCTTAAAAACTATTGTGGTAAAGAATATGTCGCTTATGTATCTTAATTCTTATAAGTTGCTTGCTGAGCGCTATCCATGTTTCTGGGGACGCCATCAACTGTTACACTTTTGTTGAATATCATGTGAGTTGCTATGCATGTTCGTCTTGTCTGAAGTAAGGGTGATTTACCGTGGGTTGAATTAATATGCATATTGTTAGAGAAGAACATTGGGCCGCCAACCAAAGCCATGTATCATGGTGGAAGTTTTAGCTTGGACATTAATCCTCAATCTCTTATGAGAATATGCTTATGCATTAATGAGGAGTCCATCATCTATTTTCTATGTTGTCCCGGTATGGATGTCCTCAAGTTGAGATCTATCAAAAACGAGAAATCAAATGCGATTTATCTCCTTGGACCTTTGTACAGGTGGCATAGAGGTACCCCTTTGTGACACTTGGTTGAAACATATGTAATGCAATGACAATCCATGGAAATCCGAGCTAATTAGGACAAGGTGCGAGCACTATTGGTATTCGATGCATGAGGCTTGCAACTTATAGGATGTCTTATGCATAACACATATGAAGTACTACTACCGTTGACAAAATTGCTTCTATGTTTTCAAAATAAAAGCTCTAGCACATGAGTAATCCCTGCTTCTCTCTGTGAAGGGCCATTCTTTTACTTTTATGTTGAGTCTCCACCTTCTTTTAAAAGCACCAACTACTGAGAGCATGATCGTCATTCTTAGTGTAATGTGCATTGTTCCAAAGTAGCATTGTCTTTTGCATGATTGTGATATCGTTTATTCTGAAATCATTGTATCTAGTCATCACTTAAACCTTGAAGGTGCCCCTGCATTTATGTTTTGCATCACTAAGGGGGCAAGCTAGATATCACTTTATCATATTTGCACATCATGTTCATTGCAAATCTATTTGATGTTTCAGTATCATATTGTAAAACTTTCAGTTCTTTGTGATTTTCTCATGAGGCAACTTAATTACTACAGATTCATTGTCTCAGTGAGCTTTTGTCATATGACTATGAAAAAGTCCTATATGGTTAATAGCATGTCACCACAGAAATTATTCTTGTTATCATTTACCTACTCGAGGACGAGCAGGAATTAAGCTTGGGGATGTTGATACGTCCAAAACGTATCTATAATTTCTGCTTGTTCCATGCCTCTTTTGGGTGATATTGCTATGATATTTATACACTTCCATACACTTTTGATCATATTTGGACTAACCTATTAACTCAGTGCACCCCAGTGCCAGTTTCTGTTTTCGGCTGTTTTTGTATTTCAGGTTTTCACATTACGAGAACTGCCAGGAAAAATGCAGAAAAATTATATAAAAAATCAGCGTTCCAGAAACTACCATGCGCCCGAAGGACAACCGGGGGGGCCACCAGGGCTCCAGGCGCCCTGGCGGCGCCCCCCCCCCCCCGGGCCGCGCCGGGGGGCGCCTGGGCCCCCCGAGGCTCCTCCGATGCCCCCCTTTGGCATATATTTAAAGCGTCTCGAGAAACCCTCGAAACAGGAACTCTTTTTCGCGATCTCATCTCTGTTCCGCCGCCGCCGCCGCTTCCAAGATCGGGAGCACCAGGAGAACTCTTCCCGGCACCCTGCCGGAGGGGAGGATAAACACCGGGAGCCTCTCCACCACCATGGACGCCTCCCGGATGAGTTGTGAGTAGTCTCCCTTGGACCATGAGTCCATGACCAGTAGCTATGTGATGTTCTCCTCCCGTTCGTGTGCTTCACTAATTAGTCCTCGTGAGCTGCCCTACATGATCGAGGCACATATGTAATCCTTATGCTGTTGCTATGATGAGTTTGCTAGGATCCGATGGATTATGAGATTATGTTCAGATTGTGCTTGAGTAATATATTTGATCTACCTCTTTTATATTTATGTTCATAAGTAATTCTTGCATGTTCTCCGTTGTTATTTATTGCTTTGGCCAAGTAATAGGTAGTGACTCCAAGAGGGAACGTTATGCTCGATTGTGGGTTCATGCCCCTCGATGACTAGTTTGAGTGACAGAAACATGAGTCTAGGGGATGTGCTGTTGCCACAAGGGGGAAAACAATGGTGCTTGTGCCCGCGGGTGCAAGGATTGTTTACTTTACGCAAAGTTCTTTTAATGCAGTTGTCTGTTGCTTTGAGTTTACACTATGGGTGGGGCTCGCAACTTAATACCAGCGAGATGTTCTGGATAGATATCTCAAGGTGGATGATTAGTAGTAGATATTGATGGATTCCGGTCTACTTACTTTGGCGTACCGCCCATGCCTTGAACCTCAACCTTTCTTGCAATGTAGTCAGCATTGGTTTGCGTTCGTGGTCCTGTCAATTGCCCAGCTGTAATTCGTTTACCTCACATAGCTGTTTTATCGTCTTTTGGGAGAGAGACATCACTAGTGAACATCATGAGACTCCGGTCCATATTACCATCATTGATCACATCCGCTATTTACTTTTCGCTATCATTTACTATTGCAAACATTATCTATCACTACTATCATTTGCGTTTAATCCTTTGTGAACTACAAGGCCGGAGGGATTGACAACCTCTCTGTACTCGTTGGGAGCAAAGTTATTTGTATCTGTGTGCAGGTCCACGTTGATTGCTAATATCTGGCGCCGTTAGCAGTTGACACCTTCTTGTTGAACCTAGGAGTCTCTGGGGATTCGATCCTTGGTATCTTTGCCAAGGGAAAAACTTCCGCAACACTACATCTCACACCTTCCACTTGGGGTAACCAACGAGGGGCGAGAAGCCTAGCACTCAACACGATCCTGCACCTCGATATTTAGCCCGTTAAAGAAACGTGCCATGGTCACCTCCGGATCCTCCGTTGTCCCTGTACGTATCATAAGCAATTCCATCTCCTTGTAATATTCATCAACACTCATATTACCTTGAGAGAGCCACTGCAACTTATTGTACATATCTCTTTTATAGTGCTCAGGAACAAAACATCGCCTCATGGATTCTTTCATACCTCGCCAAGTCGTCGGCCGATGTCTTGAACGACAAATTTGATTCCACCAAATTAGCGCGTAACCGGTGAACTCAATTCCAGCAAGTTGAACTTTCTTCTCCTCGCTATAATGATGGGCATCAAAAATTTGATCAACACGCATCTCCCACTCCAAATAGCCTTCTGGTTCGCACTTGCCAGAGAACGAAGGGATTGAAATTTTTATGCGCCCAATTCCATCATCCAAAGGCACACGCACAACTTGACCAACTCGGTCTTGCACTCCGCCACGAACGGAAGTTTCAGGACGAGGCTCATAGTGTCGTGGTCGTGGAGCGTACCCCGCTGCCTGGTCAACACCGTCATCAAAACCATCATCTCCAACATGAGGTTGTGCCGCCAAACAGCGATCATGCACGCCGGCATGTCCGTCGCGAGTCGGTGGTGCATAACGCAGTGGAGCAGCCGAAGCAGTCTGTGGTGGTGCAGAATTCGTTGTCGGCATATTGATGATGTCTGCCAAACCGTCGAACCGAGTGATCAAGACATCTATCCTTTTGCCGAGCGCATCATGACATTGCTTGATGTAGTTGCATGTGTGGTCAAAACCATCCCGAATATTTTAAGGAATATCATCCGCATACACTGGACGTACTATTTCCTCATAATCAGCAGCAACCTCATCACCCTTGTTGACCGAGGTTGACATCTTGATCAACACAGTACCGTGAACAACCTTAGCTCTGAATACCACTTGATAAGACTCGGCTAGATGATGAGTCACTGGTTGGTCCGATCCTTCACGGTAGTTGCAAAACAACAACGAACGGCGGCAATGACGGTCGGATAAAAAATAGATAGCAGACGTAGAAGAAGAAAAGGCCTTTGGATCAAGGAGATAGCATGAAACCAAAGGAGTAGACTTGCATCAAAATTAACCCAAGGTTAATCTCACCAGCGTAGTAGAAACAATCCCCGATCAAGGATCTCAAGAAACTCACAACATTGGCATTCCCCGACTGGTAACTCTCGATAAGAAATCAATCTTCGAAACTAATCCCCGTACAAGACCCAGGACGCTGCCTTTTATATCCTAGTCACACCTGTCGTAAGGGCCTAAACTACTAACCAACTCAAAGTCTCAAACTAACACGGAGATCCTCTTCTTTTACATCTCAGAGAGAGAGAAAAAAACAATATAACTAGCACAACTTGTATGTGACCCTTGTATTCGTGTATTCCTTAATTAGGAACCTAATTAATCATCCGACCACGTTGATCACACATGACTAATTTAAAACAAAGGAATGACTTATTTGCTTTGCACACTTGAAACTACTTCACCGGACATGAAATACTACCAATATTAGTGCACTTTGGAGGGGTTCTGAAGTTTGGCTTCACCGTGTCCTTCTTCGGCTCCATCGGCAAAACCTCAAAGCGGAAAGATCCAAGCCGTAAAATAGTCGGAAGATTATAATGTGAAGCCTCTGGTATACTTGCGGCAAAACAAATGGTTGTGCTTGTTTTCTGTTCAACACTTGGAGTCGCTCCATGTAAACCTGCGGCATTGGTGCACACATCAGGTGGGGTGACGCGGGGTCGGCGGATAAGAACGGACGAGGTCATCGGAGAGGCGAGATTTCGACACGCCCCCTACCTGGCGCGCCAAATGTCGGATTACGGGCTCCGCAAACCCAAGAAGTTCGAACACAGGGGCCTGAACGAAGATCTCTCTCACTCACGTCTACCTTGTGTCTCGCCCTTGTCGATAAAGAGATTCAAGTGAACAACAGTAAAGCATACAATAATTTACCCAGGTTTAGGCCACCTTGCGGTGTAAAACCCTACTTCCCGCTTTGGTGGATTGGCCTCGGGAGGGCTTGAATATGGATGAGTACAGTGGTTCATGAGCTAAGGAGGAGAGCTCGGGAGGGTCAGGAGGCAAGAGTTCTTGCTCCCTTATGCGAGGGCAGAGTTTCTGGATCCGATCCCCTCCATAATGGAGATCCTAGCTACTTATATAGATGGCCAGGGTCCTCTTCCCCCGAAATGTTTAGGCGGGAAGGGATCCCACAACGACCATTTTGAGTGGGAACACAAGGACTTTACTACCCTGACAAAAGCAGTCTTCGCCTGCAAAGGGGTCCGGCGATGACGCGGTGGTGGGCTCGGTGATGACATCCTCCCTGCTGTCCTCGCGGTCTTCGGTCTTGTTGCACCGAAGGGGAAACCTTTGTCCTGCTCCTCGGGAACCTGCACCTGCGTTGTCTCCCTTGCACCAAAACGGCAACTGCGCTGCTGGCACGCGCTGGCGCGGTGCGTCACTGCCTCCTCCTGAGGCAGGCTTGGCCTTGGATTCTCCACCCCTCCGGAGCAACCTAGCCGAGGCGGCTACCGAGGGGGTCTTGACGTCGTTCTCCTCGTGAGGTCTAGCCCCCTCGCGAGGGTCTTGAGCAGCTGGTCGATCAGCTGGGCCGTACCAGGCCGTGGCAGGAGTGCGTTGCGGCCCGCAGACAGGCAAGTCTGGGTACCCTGGTTCCCAGGACGCCGACACACGCCTCGTGTCAGACCTCTATCCCTCTGTTGAATTTTGGAAAACGATCCAACGCCTTGGAAGCAAGCTATATAATCCTAGGAACCGTCACATTACCACGACCTAGCAAGGGTAACCACAAGATCCGCCATCTCGAAAGATTCACGCCCATCACCGTTGCCTCCGCCGCCGAGGATCGTGGACGGGGATCACCTCATTGGCGAGTACGTCGACGGGGAGTGTCTCCCGTAGATGGGGAGATCCAGACGGTGATTCTCGACGCCGCTGTAATCTTGATCCGCCAAGATCAACAACAACGAAAGTGCGCACATGATGACTTTCAAAAAAAAAAGTGCGCACATGCACCGACGACCGTGATCGAGAGTTTGATGGTCGATCCCTTGGCTCGGTGAGCGGCCATGTGAGATCGATCATCTCACAATATCGATCTCCAACACGGCATCACTCTCTCCATAGCGCCGACAACGACCACCACCTACTTGGAGTCGTCCCAATTTTTGTCGGCATTCCAATCCCTCTGCACCACCGGTTGTTGTCTGAGCCACCATCATCTCTAATGCTTCCTGCAATTGACACCACCGGTTTCTCGATGTACCTCCTACTTGGAGTCATCCCAATTTTCTTCGGCTTTCCAATCCCTCTGCACCATCGGTTGTTTGTCTAAGCCACCATCATCTCTGATGCTTCCTGCCATTGACACCATCGGTTTCTCGATTTACCTTGCTATGCACCTGATAGTGTGCATGGCGCGTGTTTTGTTGTCACAAATGCAACACCTGCTTTTCCATCATTTCATCATATGTCGCATGTTTCCAACTTATATATAATATGTTTCCATGTATATATGTGATCGATTCGTCTTCTACACAACCACGGTCCACGGACAATGCATCAGTAGTACTTGGTTCAAGCTTCAAGAATTAACAAACTATGTTTCCAATGGCTCGCAAACACATAAAATGCATCAATATCTCATGTGACATGTTTCAAAAATCATAAAATTGTGCTTCGAAATACAACCACACACGATTTATAGCAGAAACTATGTTTGTAGTGTCGGAAGCATGTTTATCTTACGATGGAAACAAATATGGAATGAAAGGAAGCGCATAATTTAAGGAGCCAAAGTGAAAATCATATATATGAAAGCAACATGATTAAAAAAAGTTTGTGAAAATACTGGAAGCAAAATTAATTCGCAGTGCTTTAGATAGAAGCAAACTTCCATTGCGTTGGAAGCAGCGTCGACAAAGACTAGAAACAACATATAGTGAAAAATATTGTGAAAAAATAATTAATTTATTTCCCTAAAATCTGTTAGGGCATGTACAATGGTTGATAAGATAGTATTATCTTAAGTTTTGCATGTAATTAGAGATGACAAAAAAACAAGTCTATAATGGGTCATCTCTTAGCCTTATCTTCAATAATTAGTTGTTCCTAAAAACATGGTGAGACAAATTGTGCTAAGAGATCATCTATTGCCTTTTCTTAAATAAGAGAAGACAAGCCTTCTCTTACGATTTCTCTCTCCTCCACCTCATCATTTATCCTACGTGGCACTCTTAAGCTAGAACCATTGTACATGCCCTTATAATTAGTTCCAAGAAATCAGCAACTGTGAGTGATTACCGGAAGCAATCAATCAGTCAAACCCAAGATACGGTGGTTGGTTTTAAATTTGGAACCTTCCACGTTTTGTGGGTTGCATGCAACCATGCATAATCCACCACACATCTAGCTTGCATCCAACGGCCCCCCACTAGTCTGATAGGTAGGAATCATCAGTAGTCTCATGCATAGTGTTGCCCACATATTATGTTATCAGAATTAGAGGGCAATGATTGAAGTGTACATGCTCTTATTAATAAGTGCGGCTCGAGGAAATTTATTTCTCTCTTATTGCCAGACATGCATGTGGGCCTTGGCCTGTAACCAGGAAACACACGCATGTAAACTCTTTAAAAAGAAAAAAGAAACAAGAAAAAGACTGAGCAAACGCTAGGGTCTTTCAATTACATTGTCTCGCTCGGCCTGTGTTGTTGCTTCCTATATAAAGCTGAACTGAAAGACTGTTTCGAAAGATCCCGTTTTACTACATCTTCAAAATAGAAGTACTGCCCCGCTTCAAAATAAATGTCTGAACTTAAATTCCAATCTATTCATCAATCATGATAGTACAGAGAATATAAGAGGTAATAAAAATTACAACCAGATCTAAGGACCACCTAGCGATGACTACATGCATTAGAGCGAGCCGAAGACGCGGCAAATCTTATTGTAGTAGACAATCGGGAAGTCGTCGTACTAAGGCCCCAAAGGACTAGCACACCAGAGCAGCAACCATCATCAATGAGGATAGATGTAGATCGGAAAGATCAAACTTGGAACCACACGAACGAAGACAAATAAAAACTGGATCCAAATAGTTTCACCGAAGACCAGCACCGACCAAATCCCATGAGATCCGACGGAGACACATCTCCACACATCCTCCACAATGCTATTCGCACATTCGGAATGGGATAGGACGTGGGAGATATTATTGCTACCGAGATACATCGCCGCCGCCACACAGTTACAACCAAGATGGTCAACCTAGCAAAAATGAGAACAGGGCCCCTCCCGCCAGCGAGGGGCCGAGATCCTCCGCACCTCCACAGGCCAAAGGTCATCGGAGGCGGGGTGGATACACGGCAGCACCGACGAGAGGAGGAAGGAGACTTTTCTTGGGAATGAGAAAATACTTTATTGCTACTTACAAGGAGCGTTTTTGTATGATAAATGTCTGAACTTTGTACTACCTTTAATACAAAGTTATACTATTAAACTTGCCTAAAATCTAAAAAGTGCATACGCACTGTTTGGACGAACCGAACGGCCGGCTCCTGGCCACTCGATTCCACGCGGACATAGTCCAGGTGCCATCTGGACTGAATCATATGGACTGGTTTTGGACTGTTGTTTTTTAAAATAGTGAGCCAGGGAATATAATTAGAAGGAAAAGTATTACATGATGTCCATTCTCTCTCTCCGCATGTGACTGATTTAACTACCTTTCACAAAAATTAAAAAAGTCATATCTTTCAAACCTTGCATCGGAATTCAGATCGGTTTTCACCTTTGGACTCCTCACGTCGAGATCTTTAAAACTAGATCCCGCATGGGTATGTTTCGAGGAATTTTTTTGATGCCAACTTTAGAGCTATATGGTGCAACTTTAGTACTGTGTTGTGCAACTTTAGTACTACATGGTGCAACTTTTTTCAAAACAAAATTTTAGAGCTACATAATTGCTACTTCTCGAGCTTGCGTTGTATTCCCTCAAAGAGGAAAGGATGATGCATCACAGTAGCGTAAGTATTTCCCTGAGTTTTTCAGAACCAAGGTATCAATCCAATAGGAGACCATGCACGAGTCCCTCGCACCTGCACAAACAAATAAGAACATCGCAGCCAACGCGATAAAAGTGGTTGTCAATCCCTTCACGGTCACTTACGAGAGTGAGATCTGATAGATATGATAAGATAATATTTTTGGTATTTTTGATATAGAAATAGAAAGTAAATAATGCAAATAAATAACGGCGGCAGAAATTGCAAGTTAAAGGGAGATTAATATGATAAACATAGACCCGGGGGCCATAGGTTTCACTAGTGGCTTCTCTCATGATAGCAGAATTCTACGGTGAGTGAACAAATTACCGTCGACCAATTGATAGAAAAGCGCATAGCTATGAGAATATCTAGGCATGATCATTATTTATAGGTGAAAGTGCATTATATCGACGAGAGGGGGGGTGAATAGGCGATTTTTATGAAATGCTTCAAAACATGGTAGTTTTGAAGACAAAAGATAAATTCAATCCTATTAGTATGCAGCGGAAAGTAGACTACACTAGACAAGCCATAGTCATGTATTCAATGAAGTGAAAGCATGAACACTAATAGCAGCTAGGCAGTAGGGATCAAGATGGAAGGAGGAATGAAGCCAATCAGAATAAGTAGATACTCAGTGAAGTCAATCAGATAAGGCAAGCAGGCAATGACTTCACATCATAAGACAGTAAGTAAACGGAAGGAAATGATAGAACCAGTAGCTCGGGGAGGACAGTGATTTGTTAGACCAGTTTCAGTTGCTGTGACAACTGTACGTCTGGTTAGGGAGGCTGAGATTCAACTCAGAAGACCGCGTCTTCACCTTATTCCCCTTGAGCTAAGGACACCCAGTCCTCGCCCAATCACTCTGGTAAGTCTTCAAGGTAGACTTCCAAACCTTCACAGACTTCGTTCATCGGCGATCCACAATGACTCTTGGATGCTCAGAACACGATGCCTAACCGGCCGGAGGAAACACAGTCCTCAAGTGTAATAAGTCTTCAGGTCACACAGACAGAAAGACTTCAGTGATGCCTAACACTCTTTGGCTCTGGCTGTTTTGGCTTTGTCCTCGCAAGGATTTCTCTCTCAAAAGCTTGGGAGGTGGGTTGCCCTCAAACGACAAAAGCCGTGTAATAACTCTGAGCAGCCACCAATTTATGGTGTAGGGGGTGGGCTATTATAGCCACTGGGCAAGCCGACCTGATTTGTCCGAAGTGACCCTGGGTCACTAAGGAATTGACACGTGTTCCAACGGTCAGATTTCAAACACTCACACGGCAACTTTACTTGGGCTACAAGTAAAGCTGACTCATCCAACTCTGGATAAGATTTGCTCTCATTGTCTTCGCTCGAAGACATAGGATTTGGTTGAGCATCACTTCAGTCACTCTGACTTAGATCACTTGGACCCCACTTAACAGTACGATGGTTCCTATGACTCAACAAAGAAGAAAAGGAAACAACGAAACGTCTAAGTCTTCGCTCTCCATAGTCTTCACACAATGTCTTCTCTTGTCATAGTCTTCAATAGGATTATCTTCATATACCACCACTGATGTCAATGTCTTCATACATTTTTAGGGGTCATCTCCGGTAGGCAAACCGAATCAATTAGGGACTACTACCTGTGTTATCCTGCAATTCTCACAAACACATTAGTCTCTCAACCAGGTTTGTCGTCAACACTCCAAAACCAACTAGGGGTGGCACTAGATGCACTTACAATCTCCCCCTTTTTTGTGATTGATGACAAACTGGTTGAAGTTTTCAACGGGGATAAAAGGTATGTGAAATTGTAAAGGATAAAGGTATTGTCTTCGTAAGTAGCAAAAGGCTCCCCCTGAAGATGTGCATATAGTTGATTTGCCTTTGAATGCAAATGCACATGGCAGGTTGTACTTGTGGAGATCCTCTTCGACTTATGAAGACAATTCATCATGCACAATTGATGTGTCGAATATAATGACATGCATAATGAAAAATGGACGTCTGCAATAATGACTAAGTGCGGAATATAACGTAGCAGATGCGGAATTTATCATCGCATTACAGAGTAGCAGAAAACGTAGCAGCCGACCATCAGTCTAAGTGTTACAACTCAAAGAACCGAATGTAGCAAAAACGAGAGTTGTAATCACTAGGCAAAATATAAAGCACCCGCCCATATGGACCCGCTTGAAGACTATCAACTCATACGCTTCTCCCCCTTTTGTCAGTAAGGACCAAAAAGGTTTGAAGACATAGAGCCTCTACTCGTTCCCAGTTGGAGCAGGGGAGGATGCAGGGTCGACGTTGGTGTTTGGCGGTGCAGAAGTAGTTGGTGTAGTGTCGATACGCGCTGAAGTAGGAGAAGGTGAGGTAGCATCATCTTGATCATCTATCACCCTGGCGTCAATTGTTGCAGCGGAGGAGGAGTAGTCAGAATCTTCAAGAGACGGAGTTCGACGCATAACAACATTCCTTGGAGGAGTGTGGTCAAACTTGAATCTCTCTATGAAGCCATCGTCTTGAAGATCCGCTTCAGCACTCAGCAAGGTTAAACTCTTCCATGACCTTCGACAGGTTTCATGAGCAATAAAGGCATTCTTGGTGGCAAGATTGTGAATGTGATTGACGTCCACCAAGAGGCTTTGCATCTGACGCTTTAGCCAGTAGTGATGCTTATATTGTTTCTGATGGAGGGCAACTAGAAGCTCTCGGTTATTGAGAACACGAGATCGCTTCTGAGGCCTTTGGGCAATGGTGCTCTCAGTGGCTTCGGTTTCAGCGTGTCGAGGTAGACGAGTACGGCCAGCCAGAGGATAAATGCGAGAGACTGCTGGAACTCCTTCAATTTGCTGAGTGAAGCTCTGCTGATCAGCGTTGTGAAGACTAACATGCTCTTTGGCAGGCTCTTGGTATATAGCTTCAGCTGACATATCAACCTCAGGCAAGAATATATGATGGTTGCGAGCAGAGGGCTGATAGATGATAGCCGAATGAAGCTTGATGAGGCGCATAATCCATGGAGCATAGAACTTCAGACCAAACAGATCACAGCCAGACATAGCCAATTGCCTAATGAAGAAATCTTGAGCATTGAAGTTGATGCCATTGAAGATATAGAAGACCAATGTCTTCATGGTGCCTTCAAGCTTGGCTGATGAAGAATGTCCCTTGACAGGCCATAGAGTATGCCTGATGATATGATAGATGGTGCGTGGCAGATACTCGAGGTCTTCAACAAAGAATTCCTTTGGATATGCAGCATCACTTGGCAGAGGCTTCATCATGCTTAGCATCTGGCTCCTGTTGGGCTTGCGCTTCTGAAAGATACTTTCCGAGGCTTCATTATGCAATTGACAGCCAGGTTCATACAGATCTCCTGGAGTGGGCAGGCCAGTAAGCTCATTGAGATCAAAGGCATTGGCTTCATGATGGACATTGCCTGACATCCACTCAAGGACCCATGTCTTCGGATCCCTGCTGTAGCCTCGAATGTGGAGGGTTGCATAGAATTGCAGAAGCAGCTCTTCATTCCAATGCTCCTTGTCAGTCACAAAATTTAGCAGTCCAGCATCACGGAAGCAATCAAGAGATTCCTCCAGACAGGGCAGTCCAGCAATAGCTTTAGTGTCAAGATGCATATGAGGGAAAATGCGCCCTTGATCATAGAGTACTCTTGAGTAATAATTGCGCTGCTGATGGCTCCAGAACCTATCGGATGATATTCTTGGCTTGGAATATGGGTTCTTGGCACTGTCAAAGAATGTGTTGTGTGTAGTGAAGCTATTGGCATTGAATGACCCTTGAGAGGTGGCAATACCTGGAAACCTTGGCAGTCTTGGCTTAGGCTTCTGAACCTGATGCCTGTGCTCAACATGATGGTCAAACTGAGGACCAGCAGCATGCGGTCCAGTAGCAGGTGGTGGAGTCAGAATGGGCCATCGGACAGTGATGAGCTGATCATCTTGGTTGTATGCTTGCTCAATTGTGTGGGGCCTTGGAGGCAGAACAAGAGCAGAGGCAGTGGCTTCAGGCTGCTGATTTGCTTCAGGTGCAGCACTTGCTTCAGGCGCCATCACTTCAGGCACCACTATGACTTCAGGTGCCACATTGGCTTCAGCCATGACCACGTCATTGGCTTCAGTGTTGGTGGTGGCAGCCTCTGAGTTTGTAACCTCCACTTCAGGAGGTGGAGGGTCGGGCACGTTCTCCTCGAGAACAGGGGATGTGGAAGCACGTGCTTCTTCTACTTGGGGTTGTTCTTCTTCTTGTGGTGGTTCTTCTTTGGCTGATCCAGCCGGAATATCTTCAGCCGCTTTGGCTTCAGATTCTGAGGGGTTCACAGTAGGAGCAGCGTCAGGTACAGATTGTTGCTCTGCTCCTTCTGGAACACTTGGGGTGGTGACTTGAGGCCTTGGTCCTTTGCAAAGCCTGCGAAATGCTAGCAACGCCTGAGGGGATGGAGGTTGTTGGGCCTTAAAGTCTTCATCTTCAAGCACCGAACTGGTGCCTTGAGTTGGTTGGGGGGTTGCTGGTGTATCTTGTGGGTGATCAGCCCACGAGTCATCCTGTGCAATTGGCGTCAATGGACGACCAATGCTGATGCGTTTGCTGTTCATAAGAACAGGCGAAGACTCAATGTTGTACTCGATCTGAGGAAGGACTTCATCATCTTCAACACTGTCATGAGGACCAATGTCTTCAGCTGCGGTGGGGTCAACAGCTGGAATGTCTTCAGCCTCTGTGGGAGCAGGCTCATGGACTGTCATGCAATATTCTCAGTCTGTAGATGCAGGGCGAGCAACTGATATGGGCTCGACAAAGATAGGCTCTTTGGAAGCAGCCTTATCCTTCTTTGTCTTGCGCTTCTTGGTGGGTGGAGCTTCATCAGTAGTTTGCTTGTGCTTGCGAGCTTCAGCTTCAGCCACCTTTGTCTTCTTGAGCTCGGAAGTAGTTGGGGTGACCTTAGGCTTCGTGCCAATCATGCTGGCAGGGAAGACTATGCGAGGAATTTCCTGCCTGGATTCTTCAGCTTCGGGCAAAGGTTGCTTCTTCTTTTTCTTGGCAGCCATCCTTGGGTCAATGCCAGGACGCCCAAGGGCCTTGCGCTTTTCGGCTTCATTGTAAGCTTGAACGCATTTGGCAGCCAAGTCCTTGATTCGCTCACGAGAACCTTTAGCTTCATCACGCCTCTGGCGAAAGGCTTCCTTGAGCTCATGCATCATTACCTTGAAGTTATGAATCTCTTGGATGCTGAGCTTGTCCACATGCTTCTTGAACTGAGCCTTTTCATAATTGATCTTTTGCTTCAGCTTAACAATTCTCTGAGCCAGAGCTAGCTCAGAAGCAATGGCGCCATGGAAGGAGACGCTGAGGCCAACTGGAAGTTGCAGATCGTCGAAGCTGAGGTTGGGGGTGTCAAACCATTCATCAATGAAATTGTTGAGCACTTCCACGTCGAAGAGCGGCAAATCATTGAGGATTTCTGCATCTTGCTTGCTCTTGATTAGTTGCTCTAGAGCATCATCACCAAGATCCTCATCGCTCGAGAGATCAAAGGCTTCATTGGCAGTCTTTAGAACAGCGTCAGGAGTGAGAGCTGGACTGGGGTTGTGCGAGGGCTTCTTCCTTAGCTGTCTGCTCTTGGAGATGCGAGAGTGCTCCTCGGACTACACACTTGGTGCTAGTGGAGCAGTGGCCAAGGGCTTCACTCTAGAAGCAATTGGTGGAGTGGTCTTCGAAGCCTTGAATTTCTTCTTCTTGGGCTTCGGGGTTGCAAGCGCTTCATCCGAATCAGCGTCATCTGCAGGTTGATCCACATCCGCCCCTTGAACCTGATGTGACTGATGATGCCTTCTAAGTTGTAAAAGGGCCCAACCAGGTTTGGTTCAGCTTCGGGCGTGCCATCAGCCCGAGGCGCAAAGGGGCCAGGATTGAAGTCCAATCCCCAGTTCTTCTTGTTCTCTTTGGCTGAGTTCTTGGCATATTGAAGATTTCGCTTGAACAAACTGTTGTCGCGACACCAGAGCAGTGAAGTAGGATCAGCATCAGCAGATTGAGGCCCTCTGACCATGCAAGGGTAGAAGCCTTGAGCAATGGCTTCAGCACGAGTCTTGGGTGGAAGATTTTTGTAGGTGATATCTCCCCATGGATGCTTGATGGCGTTCTTTTCAGCATACTCTTGGGTCACGAACCTATACTTGAACCACTGTTCAGCCCAATATCTTTGAATCCATTGGATTCGTGTCTTCCTCTGATAGTAATCCTCCTCTGGATCAGTCTTGTACATCTCACTTAGATCAGGAGGCAAATCTTTGGAGGTGTTGCCATAGCGCTGTCTGCCACCCTTCCTAACTGTTTTTTCAGTTGCCATTGGCTTCAATCTGAAGAGCTTCAAACTGAATGGCTTCAACATTGGCAAATGCTTCGGTCTGCTGGTCAGACAGGAACTGGCTTCAGGAGAGTGAATGTGACGCTGCAAGAATTCTACAAATGAATGCAGACTATGAGAACCAAGGGATTCTCCCACGGACATGTACCTGTGACAGCATTAGAGATGCGAGGGAAGGGGAAGAGGTCATATGCATTCTCAGAAGTTTTTGAAGATAAATCAGTTTTGAAGACTTTGACCTCATAGCGCGAAGACATTCACTCATATGATGAGAGTTGGTTCCAGATTTGTACGAATTCATGAATAGATACAAGTGAGGAATCTAACTATGTTTGAAGCATATGTGAATGTACTAGGCAAGATATGAGATGCAGACATGATAGATCTATATATTTGTGTAGGCAGAAACCTCTTGTGGTAAAAGTGATGAATCTTTCTGGATCAAGAAGATGGTAAAAGGAGAGTTTTATTTACCACACGATGAACTTCTTAGACGGAGAGGAGTTGGATGCCCAGCAGTTCGATCTTTTGTGCCCTAACTTGGCGACGGAGGACAGCTATGGCGACAGCGGAGTAGATGATGTCCGCGGCCAGCGTGAAGACGGCGTCGACGAGGTCGCGGCAGCGAAGCACTTCGTCGCCGGCGTCGTCGAGAGCTAGCGGAGGCGCTAGGGTTGGTCGAGGTGGAGAGGTGGTAGAAGAACTTTTGACCGTGATGGGACGTGCATTTATAAGCATGGGAGACGGCACAACGCAATTACGCAGGTGCCCCTGGCGGTTCACATCTGAGGGACACGTGGCGGTCATGTAACGCATTAGGAGTTGTCCCACGATCCCACGTACACCACGACTGTCGGAGTGGTCGTTCCGGCTTCTCCGGATTTCAGGCATAAAGGATGAAGCATTAAAATCAGATTTAAAGTTTGTCTCCGTATCTTCTGCTAACAAGAACGCAGAGAAGATATTTGACAGTTCCAACAGAATGCATATGATTTGGACACACAGAGTGTGAGATGAGAAAGCATAGAGAGGTTAGGGTCCGATCACATTCACTTAGTTCAAAAGATTCAAATAAGAAGACATAGCTATAAGTGAATGTTGTAGAGGACAGAACACAACTATATATATATATATATATATATATATATATATATATATATATATATATATATATATATATATATATATATCCTAAAAGAAGATAAACCAAGTGTGAAGACTTTGCAAATGTAACGCCATGAAAAACACTTCAAACAAGGATTTGGTGGTGCGTTACCCACCGTATAGGAAGTATTAGACCCAGACACAGCGCACAATTATCGTGGCGCTCCGAAGTCAATTTCCATGTTAATGTATTCACACTTAGAATGTAAGTCTTCATTGATTGAAGATATACTTTACTCCGTGTGTTTCACATCTAAGTCATCAATTTGCATAAGTGTTAGGATGTGTGCCTGATTACAGGACATTTGAGGATTCTAAGATATTTAGCTCACACCACAACTTGCAAAAACTTTTCTCATCCAAGGGCTTTGCGAAGATATTTGCCAGTTGCTCTTCAGTGTTGACGTGTATGATATCAATATCTTCCTTCATGACATGATCTCTGAGAAAGTGATGACGAATTCCAATGTGCTTTGTCTTCGAGTGCTGAACTGGGTTGTTGGCAATCTTGGTAGCGCTTTCATTATCGCAGTAGAGTGGCACATGCTTCAGATGGACGCCATAGTCCTTGAGCGTTTGCTTCATCCAGAGAAGCTGAGCGCAGCAAGGTCTAGCAGCAATGTATTCAGATTCAGCAGTGGAGAGTGATACACAGTTCTGCTTCTTTGAAGACCAACAGACAAGAGATCGTCCTAGAAAGTGACATGTGCCTGGTGTATACTTGCGATCAACTTTGTCACCAGCATAATCAGCATCTGAGAATCAAACTAGATCAAACTCTCAGCCCTTTGGATACCATAATCCTAGTGTTGGGGTGTAAGCCAAATATCAAAGTATTCACTTCATAGCTAAGTGATGCGACTCCTTTGGTGCCGCTTGATATCGAGCACACATGCAAACACTAAGAATAATATCTGGCCTAGATGCACATAAATAAAGCAAAGAACCAATCATGGAGCGGTATACCTGTTGATCAAACTCTTTACCATTGGCGTCGGGACCCAGATGGTGTTTAGCAGGCATAGGCATCGAGTACCCTTTGCAGTCTTGCATTCCAAACTTCTTCAGGCAGTCTTTAAGGTACTTCTCTTGAGATATGAAGATGTCGTTGCTTTGTTGACGAATTTGAAGACCAAGGAAGAACTTCAGCTCACCCATCATGGACATCTGATATTGCTCTTGCATCATGTGACCAAACTCATCACTGTATCTTTTGTCAGTGCAGCCGAAGATAATGTCGTCCACATAGATTTGGCAGACAAATAGTTCATCATCATATGTCTTCGTGAAGAGTGTGGGATCTAGGGATCCAGGTTTGAAGCCTTTGCTCTTCAGGAAGTCTTTGAGTGTGTCATACCAAGCAAGAGGCGCTTGTTTGAGGCCATATAGTGCCTTGTTGAGTTTGTATACCATATCATGACGTTTTGGATCTTCAAAGCCAGGTGGTTGTGCAACATACACCTCTTCTTCAATCCTTCCATTGAGAAAGACACTCTTTACATCCATTTGATATAGAAGTATGTTGTGATGATTTGCATAGGCTAGCAGTATACGAATAGCTTCAAGTCTAGCAACAGGAGCAAATGTTTCATCGAAGTCAATCCCTTCGACTTGAGTGTATCCTTGAGCAACGAGACGAGCTTTGTTTCTGACCACTTGACCATGCTCATCTTGCTTGTTGCGATAGATCCATTTTGTGCCTATTATGCTGTGGTTGCGAGGGTCAGGACGCTTGACAAGTTCCCACAGGTTGTTCAGCTCAAACTGTTGAAGCTCTTCTTACATTGCTTGAATCCATTCGGGTTCCATAAAAGTTTTAGCAACTTTCTTGGGTTCAGATATTGGGACAAATGCAAAGTGCCCACAGAAATTTGCAAGTTGTGTTGCTCTTGAACGAGTAAGTGGACCAGGAGCATTTATGCTATCAATTATCTTCTCAACTTGTACTTCATTTGCAACACGAGGATGAGATGGACGAAGATTTTGCTCTTGCTGTACATTGTCATCGTCAGGAGGGTTGTCTTCAGGCTAAGCATTGTCGTCAAGTTGATTTGGAGCAGAGATGATGAGTTCCTCATTAGGTTGTGCTTCAGAAGGCATGATCTCACCGGTTCCCATTAGCTTGATAGATTCATTTGGTGAAGCCTCATCTAGCACATTTGGTAGGGTCTCTCTTTGTGAACCATTTGTCTCATCAAACCGCACATCCACAGTTTCAACTATTTTATAGAGAAAGATGTTGAAGACTCTGTAGGAGTGTGAGTCCTTTCCATATCCAGGCATGAATCCTTCATGTGCTTTCGGTGCAAACTTTGACTGGTGATGTGGATCCTTGATCCAGCACTTAGCTCCAAATACTCTGAAGTAACTTACGTTAGGCTTCTTTCCAGTGAGGAGTTCATAGGACGTTTTCTTCAGAAGCTTGTGAAGATAAACACGGTTGATGATATGGCATGCAGTATCAATAGCTTCAGGCCAAAACCTTCTTGGTGTCATGTATTCATCGAGCATCGTTCGAGCCATCTCAATTAGAGTTCTGTTCATGCGCTCAACGATCCCATTTTGCTGAGGTGTATACGGGGCTGAGAATTCATGAGTGATTCCCATTGTATCCAAATAAAGATCAAGGCCAGTGTTCTTGAACTCAGTGCCATTGTCACTTCTGATATGCTTGATCTTGACGACATAGTTGTTCATGGCACGGTTGGCGAAGCGTCTGAAGACATCTTGCACTTCAGTCTTCTAGAGTATTATGTGCACCCATGTGTATCTTGAATAATCATCAACAATGATGAAGCCACAGAGACAGGCTGTGGTAGAGAACGTGGAGTAGTGAGTAGGGACAAATAAGTCCATGTGGAGCAGCTCGAAGGGTTTGGATGTCGTCATGATTGTCTTTGAGGGATGCTTGGCTCTAGTCATCTTCCCAGCTTCAATGGCATGATGGCTTCTCGCCCCTCGTTGGTTACCCCAAGTGGAAGGTTTGAGATGCAGTGTAGCGGTAGTTTTCCCTTGGCAAAGATACCAAGGATCGAATTCCCCTGAGACTCCAAGGTTCAACAAGAAGGTGTCAACTGCTAACGGCGCCAGATATTTAGCAGCTGACTGGACCTGCACACAGATACAAATAACTTTGCTCCCAACGAGTACAGAGAAATTGTCAATCCCTCCGGAATTGTCGTTTACAAAGGATCAAACGCAAGAGATAATAGTGATAGGTATAACTGCAACTAGTAAGTAAAAACAGAAAGTAAATAGCGGATGTGATCAGTGATGGTAATATGGACCGGGGTCCCATGATGTTCACTAGTGATGTCTCTCTCCCAAAAGACGATAAAACAGCTATGTGAGGTAAACGAATTACAGCTGGGCAATTGACAGAATTATGTGCGCAAAACAATGCTAACTATGCTGCAAGAAAGGTTGAGGCTCAAAAGCATGGGCGGTACGCCAAGGTAAGTAGATCGAAATCCATCTGCATCTACTACTAATCATCCACCTTGAGATATCTATCCAGAACATCTCGCTGGTATTAAGTTGCGAGTCCCACCCATAGTGTAAACTCAAAGCAACAGACAACTGCATTAAAAGAACTTTGCGTAAAGTAAAACAATCGTTGCACCCGCGAGTACAAGCACCGTTGTTTTCCCCCTTGTGGCAAGAGCACATCCCCTAGACTCATGTTTCTGTCACTCAAGCTAGTCATCGAGGGGCATGAACCCACAATCAAGCATAACGTTCCCTCTTGGAGTTACTACCTACTACTTGGCCAAAGCAATAAACAGCAACGGAGAACATGCAAGAATTACTCAAGAACATAAATATAAAAGAGGTAAATCAAATATATTACTCACACACAATCTGAACATAATCTCATAATCCATCGGATCCCAGCAAACTCAACATAGCAACAGCAGAAGGATTACATATGTGCCTAGATCATGTAGGGCAGCTCACGAGGTCTAATTAGTGAAGAACAAAAAGGGGAGGAGAACATCACATAGCTACTGGTCATGGACCCATGGTCCAAGGGAGACTACTCACAACTCATCCGGGAGGCGTCCATGGTGGTGGAGAGGCTCCCGGTGGTGATCCTCCCCTCCGGCAGGGTGCCGGGAAGAGTTCTCCTGGTGCTCCCGATCTTGGAAGCGCGGCGGCGGCGGAACAGAGATGAGATCGCAAAAAAGGGTTCCGTCCTCGAGGGTTTCGGGACGCGGTGTAAATATATGCCAAAGGGGGCGTCAGAGGGGGCCTGGGGGGCCCAGGCGCCCTGGCGGCGCGGCCTGGGGGGGCGCGCCCCCTGGCCGCCTGGAGGCCTGGTGGCCCCCCTCCAGCCCTACTTTAGCCGCATGGAAGCTTCCGGAACGCTGATTTTTTATATATTTTTCTCGGAATTTTTCTGGCAGTTTCGTAATGGGAAAACCTGAAATACAAAAACAGCAGAAAACAGAAACTGACACTGGGGTGCACTAAGTTAATAGGTTAGTCCAAATATGACCAAAAGTGTATGGAAGTGTATAAATATCATAGCAATATCACAGAAAAGAGGCATGGAGCAAGCAGAAATTATAGATACGTTTTGGACGTATCAACATCCCCAAGCTTAAGTCCTGCTCGTCCTCGAGTACGTAAATGATAACAAGCATAATTTTTGTGGTGACATGCTATTAACCATATAAGGACTTTTCACAGTCACATGACAAAAGCTTAATGAGATAATGAATCTGTAGTAATTAAGTTGCCTCATTAGAAAATCACAAAGAACTGAAAGTTTTACAATATGATACTGAAATACTCAAAAGATTTGCAGTGAGCATGGTGTGCAAATATGATAAAGTGGTATCTCGCTTGCCCCCTTTAGTGAAGCAAAACATAAATGCAGGGGCACCTCCAAGGTTTAAGTGACGACTAGATACAATGATTTCAGAATAAACGATATCATAATCATGCAAAAGAGAATGCTACTTTGGGACAATGCACATTACACTCAGAATGACAATCATGCTCTCAATAGTTGGTGCTTTAAAGAAGGTGGAGACTCTCGAACCATGGCTTTTGTTGGTAAGGTTGAAAACCCGTAGTCGGAAACAAAAACTAAGCATGTACCAGAGCTCTTGGTTTTAAAAACAGAGGTAATAATTATTATTTTTTGGATATGCATATTTCGTCAATGAATGCTAGCAGATAACTCAATTACTTCTTGAGCTGGACAAGTTTCGAGGAACGGCTCCCGAATGAGGACGATCACATCCTCTTAATCTCTTTTGTTTATCACTGCCAAAGTTTTCTGATTTCTCATGAACAAAGCGTGAAGGAGGGTTTGTTTGTTGTATTATTTTTTAATGAGTCGGGCGCACTCTATGCCAGTTCCTTCTCGTATTATGGGTTTGCACATTAGACATGCAATCCCGGGGTGAAGCTTGTCCAACTTAAAAAGATCATGAATTGACTACTACTTCCTCATGAACTAAAACAGAGGCACAAAAGTGGGATGCTTTTTTTTATTTCGAGATGGTACATGAAAGTCTTCGTTAGGAATGGCAGGTAAATACCATATATAGGAAAGTATGGTGGACTCATATGGCATAACTGGTTTAAAGGATTTTGGATGCACAAGCAGTCAGTCCGCTTAGTACAGGCGAAGGTTAGCAATAGACTGGGAGCGACCAACTAAAAGAGCAATGACGGTCATAATCATGTAGAGCGACAAAGCAACATTGAATCAGGCATGGAAGTATATCGCTACTCAGAAATTAAAGATCATCAAGGCTTGATAGACTTTCTTTACAGTCTTAAATATGCGTGAGCATACGCCAAGTCAATCAAAATAAATTCTTGAAGGAAGATATCACTAGACCATACCACATCATAGGCAAACAAATCATGTTGGTACTCCAATAACACATTGAGAACCCCCTAGCTATTTGAGACTAACCATAAGAAAACATGAACTACTAAGCACCATTATGCACATAGCATTTTTATCATAGACATATAAACCAGTGCAACAGAAGCCAACTCTCTTAACAAGATAAGCATGATAACTAAAGAGAGTTCCAGCGACCAACTAAACAAAAGCTCTTTAAAAAGATAAGCATGAAAACTAAGAGCTGAGCATGACAGTAGCTATTGAAAGAGAAAGAACACACACAGCAAAGATAGACATGAAAATTCTATGTTATGTTCTAGGTTGAAGTGGAGCGTGTTTCTCTCCCACACAAAGAAAGCTGAGTTCCAACTCGTTATGAAAAGCAAGCAAAGCTAAAGAAAACTAAAAAGGAAACTAAAAGCAAGACGCTCGAAGCATAGCACATAACACATGAAGTGATAAAAATATAGTGGAACGAAAGACGAACTGATAATTGTTGATGGAGAAGGGGATGCACGGGGGCAGCCCCAAGCTTAGACGCTTGAGTCTTCTTGAATATTTCTTGGGGGTGCATGGGGGCATCCCCAAGCTTGAGCGTTTGACACTCCTGAATCTTTTTATCATCTTCCCTCGCACACTTGAAAACTCCCTTCATACATAACTCATCATAATCTGATTAGCGAGGTTAGTACCCTTAATAAAATAATTGTTCCTTGCTGGAAATAAGGATATTCTTGAAGGTCTACTGTTTCTCAAGATTGCCAAAAGGTTTTTGCAAAGAAAAAGCAAGCTCAAGGTTTGCAAAATGAAGGAAAGGCAAAATAGGACAGAATCTATGAAAAACAGACCAGCAGGTAGTAAATGATTTTTTCGGGCACTTCTGCAACTCTAATCAAAAAACTCAGAACAGACGCCCGAAAGACAATTGTATAGAGCACGCTGTCGAAAAAATTCAGACCAAAAAGATGATCTGGTGATTTTATACGAATTTTTCTGTCCAAGGACAGAATCTGTTTCCTGGGCAGCGCGTCACAACTTTGAACTTTTTTGCAATCAGAGGCTACACTTGGCACAAAGCTGAAAAGTAAAGATACAATGATGATGCTACCGTAGTAACAACATAAAGACACAACAAAAGCAAAATAAAATTTTATTCATTGTGGGCTGCCTCCCAAAAGCGCTTTCTTTTATGCCTTTAAGCTAGGCATAATGCAAAGAGATCAAGTCTTATCAAGAGTAAAAGAGTAGCTAGCTCGTATAACGGACTCAAAAGGTAACTTAATCTTCTTTCTAGGGAAGTGTTCCATCCCTTTCTTGAGAGGAAATTGGAATCTTATATTCCCCTCTTTAATGTCAATGATGGCACCAACGGTGCGAAGAAAAGGACGTCCCAAAATAATTGGACAAGAAGGTTCACATTCAATATCCATAACAGTAAAATCAACGGGAACGTAATTGTCATTGACAATGATAAGAACATCGTCGATCCTCCCCAAGGGTTTCTTTATGGAAGAATCAACAAGACGAACACCAAAAGAACAAGAATCAAAAGGTTTCAATTTAAGCATATCATATATTCTTTTGGGCATAACAGAGGTACTAGCTCCAACATCACATAATGCATAGCAAGAGAAGTTATTCAACTTAATTTTAATCATAGGATCCCAACCATCTTCTAGCTTTCTAGGTATGGAGGCTTCTACCCTAAGTTTCTCCTCCCTAGCTTTGATGAGAGCATTAGTGATATGATCCGTGAAGGCAAGGTTAAGCGTGCTAGTGCGGGGATCTCTAGACATCTTGTGAAGGAAATCAATAACTTCGGTAAGGGAGCAATTATCAAAATCAAGGTCACTACTATCAAGTAGAGTGGCAGTCGTGTCCTTTAGGCTCACTTGTTTGGTAGTTTCTATGGTCATAGCATCACCATTAATAGGTCCAATGGGACCAGGAGTGCATTGGGTGCTAAGAGTTTGGATATCCTCAACAACTTGGATAGTAGCAACGGTGTGGTGGGTAGGAAGGTTCTTAATTCTATCTTCTTCCTCCTTTTCTCTAGCCCATCTATCTTTAAGTTTAGCCAACATCCTAATGTTTTCATTAATTTGCACTTGAATAGCATTCATAGGAGTGACCTTCCTCTCCTCAAGAGGAGAAGTTCTAATTTTAAGCAACTCTACCTCATGGGCTAAATTGTCTACCTTCGAAGAGAGATTATCTAGTTTGTTTAGTTTTTCTTCTACACTCTTATTGAAGGCTTTTTGGGTAGTGATGAAATCTTTAAGCATAATCTCTAGTTCAGAAGTGGAGTTCTTGGTGCTAGGATAAGCATTGTTGTTCCCATAGGAATTAGAGGGGAACGGTCTAGGATTGCTACCAAAATTACTCCTATTAGCATTGCTATTGAAATTGTTTCTAGAGATAAAGTTCACATCTACTTGTTCTTGAGCAATCAAAGAATTTAAAGGAACATCACGAGGATCAACAGAAGATTGCTTGGAAAGTAGAGACATGATCAAGTCAACTTTTTCATTTAGGGAGGAAATCTCCTCGACAGAGTTTACCTTCCTACCTGTTGGAGCGCGTTCGGTGTGCCATTGGGAATAGTTGGTCATCATCTCATCGAGAAGCTTCGTGGCAGCACCAAGTGTAGTTGACATAAAGGTTCCTCCCGCGGCCGAATCTAACAAGTTCCGCGAGGTAAAGTTCAAGCCTGCATAAAAAGTTTGGATAACCATCCAAGTAGTCAAACCATGAGTAGGGCAGTTCTTGACAAGAGACTTCATGCGTTCCCAAGCTTGGGCAACGTGTTCATTATCCAATTGTTTAAAATTCATTATGTTACTTCTTAGTTGGATAATTTTAGCAGGTGGATAGTACTTTCCAATAAAAGCATCCTTGCACTTGTCCCAAGAATCTATGCTATTTCTAGGCAAGGATTGAAACCAAATTTTAGCTCCTCCTCTCAAGGAGAAAGGAAAAAGCTTAAGCTTAACAATATTACCATCTATTTCTTGGTACTTTTGCATATCACGGAGTTCAACAAAATTGTTTAAGTGTAAAGCAGCATCATCTCCAGCACCGGAGAATTGATCTTTCATAACTAGGTTCAGTAAAGCAGGTTTAATTTCATAAGAAGGTGCTGAAGTGGCAGGTGTAGTAATAGGCGTGCAAATAAAGTCATCGTTGTTATGACTAGTGAAGTCACACAACTTGGTGTTCTCGGTGGAACCCATAGCAGCAAGCAAGCAAGATAACTATTTTGTGATTTTCGATAAAAGATACTAAAGCAAAAACTGAAAGGTAAACTAACAAGACTAAAAAGCAAAGGTAAAAGATAGTGTGCAACTCCCCTATCTTGAAGAGTGGAGTCCCCGGCAACGGCGCCAGAAAACTTTGCTTGATGGCTTCTCGCCCCTCGTTGGTTACCCCAAGTGGAAGGTTTGAGATGCAGTGTAGCTGTAGTTTTCCCTTGGCGAAGATACCAAGGATCGAATTCCCCTGAGACTCCAAGGTTCAACAAGAAGGTGTCAACTGCTAACGGCGCCAGATATTTAGCAGCTGACTGGACCTGCACACAGATACAAATAACTTTGCTCCCAACGAGTACAGAGAGGTTGTCAATCCCTCCGGCCTTGTCGTTTACAAAGGATCAAACGCAAGAGATAATAGTGATAGGTATAACTGCAACTAGTAAGTAAAAACAGAAAGTAAATAGCGGATGTGATCAGTGATGGTAATATGGACCGGGGTCCCATGATGTTCACTAGTGATGTCTCTCTCCCAAAAGACGATAAAACAGCTATGTGAGGTAAACGAATTACAGCTGGGCAATTGACAGAATTATGTCCGCAAACCAATGCTAACTATGCTGCAAGAAAGGTTGAGGCTCAAAAGCATGGGCGGTACGCCAAGGTAAGTAGACCGAAATCCATCAGCATCTACTACTAATCATCCACCTTGAGATATCTATCCAGAACATCTCGCTGGTATTAAGTTGCGAGTCCCACCCATAGTGTAAACTCAAAGCAACAGACAACTGCATTAAAAGAACTTTGCGTAAAGTAAACAATCGTTGCACCCGCGAGTACAAGCACCATTGTTTTCCCCCTTGTGGCAACATCACATCCCCTAGACTCATGTTTCTGTCACTCAAGCTAGTCATCGAGGGGCATGAACACACAATCAAGCATAACGTTCCCTCTTGGAGTTACTACCTACTACTTGGCCAAAGCAATAAACAGCAACGGAGAACATGCAAGAATTACTCAAGAACATAAATATAAAAGAGGTAAATCAAATATATTACTCACACACAATCTGAACATAATCTCATAATCCATCGGATCCCAGCAAACTCAACATAGCAACAGCATAAGGATTACATATGTGCCTCGATCATGTAGGGCAGCTCACAAGGTCTAATTAGTGAAGAACAAAAAGGGGAGGAGAACATCACATAGCTACTGGTCATGGACCCATGGTCCAAGGGAGACTACTCACAACTCATCCGGGAGGCGTCCATGGTGGTGGAGAGGCTCCCGGTGGTGATCCTCCCCTCCGGCTGGGTGCCGGGAAGAGTTCTCCTGGTGCTCCCGATCTTGGAAGCGCGGCGGCGGCGGAACAGAGATGAGATTGCGAAAAAGGGTTCCGTCCTCGAGGGTTTCGGGACGCGGTGTAAATATATGCCAAAGGGGGGCGTCAGAGGGGGCCTGGGGGGCCCAGGCGCCCTAGCGGCGCGGCCTAGGGGGGGCGCGCCCCCTGGCCGCCTGGAGGCCTGGTGGCCCCCCTCCAGACCTACTTTAGCCGCATGGAAGCTTCCGGAACGCTGATTTTTTATATATTTTTCCCGGATTTTTTCTGGCAGTTTACATAATGGGAAAACCTGAAATACAAAAATAGCAGAAAACAGAAACTGGCACTGGGGTGCACTAAGTTAATAGGTTAGTCCAAATATGACCAAAAGTGTATGGAAGTGTATAAATATCATAGCAATATCACACAAAAGAGGCATGGAGCAAGCAGAAATTATAGATACGTTTTGGACGTATCAAGGCACCACATAGATGATCTTTCTTGAACTTGACTTCCTCGATGCCTACGACATGCTTCTTCTTTGCGAGAGTGTGCAAGTTCCTCATGCCGGCATGTCCTAGCCTCCGATGCCAGAGCCAGCACTCTAAAGCTTTTGCTAGAAGACATACGGCCATCTGCGGTCCAGCTGAGAAATCTACCATATACAGATCACCTTTTCTATATCCTTCAAATACTAAAGACTTGTCAGATTCCATTAGTACAAGGCAACGAAATTTACCAAAGATCACAATCATGTTTAAGTCACAAAGCATTGAGACAGACATTAAGTTGAAACCAAGAGATTCAACAAGCATGACTTTATCCATGTGCTGATCTCTTGAGATTGCAACTCTACCTAGACCCAACACTTTGCTTTTACCAGTATCAGCAAATGTGATGTGACTCTTGTTAGATGGACGTAAGGTTGAGTCCATGAGAACATTTCGATCTCCAGTCATATGATTTGTGCATCCGCTGTCCATAATCCATTCTGAAGACTTTGGTGTCACTCCCTACAATGCAGTTAGGAGGATAGGCTTCACCAAAAGCCATTATGAAGCATAAACATTTGACGTATAAGTGGATTATGAAAGCTTAGACCCAAGTTAGGACTGATAAGATGATTAGCAAGTTATTCATGAGCAGTATGAGCAGTAAGTCATTTTGGGCATTTGATCTTGTGCCCTACAAGTGTTTTAGGTCCCCAGCAATAGCATCAGACACCTTTGATTTTCGGCTGCTGACCTTTCCCTGTAAGAGAAAGTTAGTTCTTCTTAACCACCCACATCTTCAGGGGTGGCTTAGAAGCAATGAGTCTAAGAGCAGCATCTGAGAATTTTGGCTTTGGAGCCCTAGCAAATAATCTTGCAGGAGGAGAATGATACTCATAAGAATAGGCAGAAAAATTCTTTGTTTTATGAATATAGCGGGTTGAAGAAACACACTCATATTCATGGGCCTGAGTATGGTTTCCCCGCAAAACATTCACGTTAGGGTGACTCAGGTGAGTCCTTTGTCTGTATGAAGCCTTAGGACCATATGAAGCCTTTGGTCTGGGGTTTGTCTTCTTCCCAAGAGGTGTCATGGTAACATTTGCTGGAAGTTTCTCAAGACAACCTTTGGGTACCCAGATCTTCTTCATAGGGGGCCCGTTCCTGCAGTTAGTACCAATGTACCTGGCAAACACTTCACCATTTTGATTCTTAAACATTTTATAGTTTGCATCAAAGGATTCATCAATGATAAGAGGATTAGCACAACTGAAGCCAGATAGGGTAGATGGATCCATTGAAGGTTCCTTTGCAGCAACCCATGTGGTTTTGGGATACTGCTCAGACTTCCAGTATGAACCATCAACATTCATTTTCCTGTCGAACTCAACACCCTCTTTCCTAGGGTTTCGGTTCAGTATCTGCTTTTTGAGGACATCACATAGAGTCTGATGCCCTTTGAGGCTTTTGTACATCCCTGTTTCAAGCAAAGTCTTCAACCTAGCATTTTCATCAGCAATAGTAGTGGTATCCTCAGCAGAGGGGTTAGTTACCACATCAGTAGTTGAAGATATTGCAACAGTGGCAACAGTAGAACATTCAACAATAGATGTAGCGTTATCACGCTCAATGCATTTTAAACATGGTGGTTCAAACTCTTCGTGAGTGGAGCTGATCAGTTGTGCGCGGAGTGACTCATTTTCTTTTTGAAGATCTTCATGAGCCGCTTTCAATTTCTCAAGTTCTCGCTTCCATTGAATGTAATCGTGGGAAAGCTTTTCATGAGTTTTTGAGAGCGATTCATAAAGACCTTCAAGTTCCTTGTACTTAACATAAAGATTTTTTATGTCTTCAATTAAGGACTGAGAATGGGTCATTTCCGCGTCCAACACGTCATCGCTTTTGTCTAATAGTTTTTGAATATGTTCCATGGCTTTCTGCTGTTTAGTGGCAATTTTAGCAAGTGTTTTGTAGCTAGGTTTTGATTCACAATCAGAGTCATCTTCACTAGATGTTTGAAAGTAAGCATCGCGTGATTTTACCTTGGCACCGCGTGCCATGAAGCAGTAGGTGGGAGCAGAGTCGTCGTCCTCATCATCAATGCTGGGGACGGGGCCATTATCTTCAGAGTTGAAGATGGACTTGGCCACGTAGGCAGTGGCTAGAGCCAGACTTGCAGCACCAGAATCAGACTCCTCCTCAGACTCCACCTCCGCCTCTTCAGAAGTAGACTCCTCCTCTGAATCCATCTCCTTGCCAACAAACGCGCGAGCCTTGCTAGATGAATTCTTCTTGTGTGATGAATACTTTGATGAAGACTTTGAAGAAGACTTTGAGTATTTCTTCTTTTTCTTGTCATTAGAATCATATTCCTTGCTCTTCTTCTTCTTATCATTGTCCTACTGAGGACACTCAGAGATGTAGTGACCAGGTTTCTTGCACTTATGACATGTTCTCTTCTTGTAGTCATGGGTAGAAGCTTCATCATTTCTTGAGCTGGATCGTGAAGACTTTCTGAAGCCTTTCTTCCTAGTGAATTTCTGGAACTTCTTCACAAGCATGGCAAGCTCCTTTCCAATATCTTCAGGATCATCAGAACTACAGTCAGATTCTTCTTCAGATGAAGAAACAGCCTTTGCCTTTAAGGCGCGAGATCGGCCATAGTTGGGACCATATATGTGACGTTTCTCAGATAGCTGGAACTCATGTGTGTTGAGCCTCTCAAGTATGTCAGACGGATCGAGAGTCTTGAAGTCAGGGCATTCTTGAATCATCAGGGCAAGGATATCAAATGAGCCGTCGAGTGATCTCAAGAGAGTCTTGACGATTTCATGCTTGGTGATCTCAGTGGCGCCAAGTGCTTGAAGCTCATTAGTGATGTCAGTGAGATGATCAAATGTGTGCTGGACATTCTCATTGTCATGTCTCTTGAAGCGATTGAAGAGATTGCGAAGGACGCTGATCCTTTGATCTCTCTGGGTTGATACTCCTTCGTTGACCTTTGAGAGCCAGTCCCAGACTTCCTTTGACATTTCCAGAGCACTTACACGACCATACTGTCCTTTGGTCAGATGACCACAGATGATGTTCTTGGCCGTTGAATCCAGTTGAACGAGCCTCTTGACATCAGCAGGGGTGATACCTTCACCAGTCTTGGGAACACCGTTTTTGACGACAAACCAGAGGTCCACGTCAATGGCTTCAAGGTGCATGCGCATCTTGTTCTTCCAGTAGGGATATTTGGTGCCATCGAAGACGGGGCACGCAGCGGAGACTTTAATTATCCCTGCAGTCGACATAGCTAAAACTCCAGGTGGTTAAACCGAATCACACAGAACAAGGGAGTACCTTGCTCTGATACCAATTAAAAGTGCAGTATATCGACTAGAGGGGGGTGAATAGGAGATTTTTATGAAATGCTTCAAACCATGGTAGTTTTGAAGACAAAAGATAAATTCAATCCTATTAGTATGCAGTGGAAAGTAGACTACACTAGACAAGCCATAGTCATGTATTCAATGAAGTGAAAGCACGAAGACTAATAGCAGCTAGGCAGTAGGGATAAAGATGGAAGGAGGAATGAAGCCAATCAGAAAAAGTAGATACTCAGTGAAGTCAATCAGATAAGGCAAGCAGGCAATGACTTCACAACATAAGACAGTAAGTAAAGGGAAGGAAAGGATAGAACCAGTAGCTCGGGGAGGACAGTGATTTGTTAGACCAGTTCCAGTTGCTGTAACAACTGTACGTCTGGTTAGGGAGGCTGAGATTCAACTCAGAAGACCGCGTCTTCACCTTATTCCCCTTGAGCTAAGGACACCTAGTCCTCGACCAATCACTCTGGTAAGTCTTCAAGGTAGACTTCCAAACCTTCACAGACTTCGTTCACCGGCGATCCATAATGACTCTTGGATGCTCAGAACGCGACGCCTAACCGGCTGGAGGAAACACAGTCCTCAAGTGTAAAAAGTCTTCAGGTCACATAGACAGAAAGACTTCAGTGATGCCTAACACTCTTTGGCTATGGGTGTTTTGGCTTTGTCCTCGCAGGGATTTCTCTCTCAAAAGCTTCGGAGGTGGGTTGCTCTCAAACGACAAAAGCCGTGTAATAACTCTGAGCAGCCACCAATTTATGGTGTAGGGGGTGGGCTATTTATAGCCACTGGGCAACCCGACCTGATTTGTCCGAAGTGACCCTGGGTCACTGATACGTCCAAAACGTATCTATAATTTCTGCTTGCTCCATGCCTCTTTTGTATGATATTGCTATGATATTTATGCACTTCCATACACTTTTGATCATATTTGGACTAACCTATTAACTCAGTGCACCCCAGTGCCAGTTTCTGTTTTCTACTATTTTTGTATTTCAGGTTTTCCCATTATGTAAACTGCCAGAAAAATTCCGGGAAAAATATATAAAAAATCAGCGTTCCGGAAGCTTCCATGCGGCCAAAGTAAGGCCGGAGGGGGGCCACCAGGGCTCCAGGCGCCCTCGGGGCGCGGCCCCCCTCCTGGCCGCACCGGGGGGGCGCCTGGGCCCCCCAGGCCTCCGCTGATGCCCCCTTTGGCATATATTTACACCGCGTCCCGAAACCCTCGAGGACGGAACCCTTTTTCGCGATCTCATCTCTGTTCCGCCGCCGCCGCACTTCCAAGATCGGGAGCACCAGGAGAACTCTTCCCGGCACCCTGCCGGAGGGGAGGATCACCACCGGGAGCCTCTCCACCACCATGGACGCCTCCCGCATGAGTTGTGAGTAGTCTCCCTTGGACCATGGGTCCATGACCAGTAGCTATGTGATGTTCTACTCCCCTCTTTGTTCTTCACCGATTAGACCTCGTGAGCTGCCCTACATGATCGAGGCACATATGTAATCCTTATGCTGTTGCTATGATGAGTTTGCTGGGATCCGATGGATTATGATATTATGTTCAGATTGTGTTTGAGTAATATATTTGATTTATCTCTTTTATATTTATGTTCTTGAGTAATTCTTGCATGTTCTCCGTTGCTGTTTATTGCTTTGGCCAAGTAGTAGGTAGTAACTCCAAGAGGGAACGTTATGCTTGATTGTGGGTTCATGCCCCTCGATTACTAGCTTGAGTGACAGAAACATGAGTCTAGGGGATGTGTTGTTGCCACAAGGGGGAAAACAACGGTGCTTGTACTCGCGGGTGCAAGGATTGTTTACTTTACGCAAAGTTCTTTTAATGCAGTTGTCTGTTGCTTTGAGTTTACACTTTGGGTGGGACTCGCAACTTAATACCAGCGAGATGTTCTGGATAGATATCTCAAGGTGGATGATTAGTAGTAGATGCAGATGGATTTCGGTCTACTTACCTTGGCGTACCACCCATGCTTTTGAGCCTCTACCTTTCTTGCAGCATAGTTAGCATTGGTTTGTGCACATAATCCTGTCAATTGCCCAGCTGTAATTTGTTTACCTCGCTTAGCTGTTTTATCGTCTTTTGGGAGAGAGACATCACTAGTGAACATCATGGGACCCCGGTCCATATTACCATCATTGATCACATCCGCTATTTACTTTCAGTTCTTACTTACTAGTTGCAGTAATACCTATCACTATTATCTCTTGCGTTTGATCCTTTGTAAACGACAAGGCCGGAGGGATTGACAACCTCTCTGTACTCGTTGGGAGCAAAGTTATTTGTATCTGTGTGCAGGTCCGGTCGATCGCTAGTTGCGCCGCTAGTAGTTGACACCTTCTTGTTGAACCTTGGAGTCTCAGGGGAATTCGATCCTTGGTATCTTTGCCAATGGAAAACTACCGCTACACTGCATCTCAAACCTTCCACTTGGGGTAACCAACGAGGGGCGAGAAGCCATCAAGCAAAGTTTTCTGGCGCCGTTGCCGGGGAATCCACTCTTCAAGATAGGGGAGTTGCACGCTATTTTTTACCTTCGCTTTTTAGTCTTGTTAGTTTACCTTTCAGTTTTTGCTTTAGTATACTTTATCAAAAATCACAAAAATAGTTATCTTGCTTGCTTGCTGCTATGGGTTCCACCGAGAACACCAAGTTGTGTGACTTCACTAGTCATAACAACGATGACTTTATCTGCACGCCTATCACTACACCTACCACTTCAGCACCTTCTTATGAAATTAAACCTGCTTTACTGAACCTAGTGATGAAAGATCAATTCTCCGGTGCTGGAGATGATGCTGCTTTACACTTAAACAATTTTGTTGAACTCTGTGATATGCAAAAGTACCAAGAAATAGATGGTAATATTGTTAAGCTTAAGCTTTTTCCTTTCTCCTTGAGAGGAGGAGCTAAAATTTGGTTTCAATCCTTGCCTAGAAACATCATAGATTCTTGGGACAAGTGCAAAGATGCTTTTATTGGAAAGTACTATCCACCTGCTAAAATTATCCAACTAAGGAGTAACATAATGAATTTCAAACAATTGGATAATGAACACGTTGCCCAAGCTTGGGAACGCATGAAGTCTCTTGTCAAGAACTGCCCTACTCATGGTTTGACTACTTGGATGGTTATCCAAACTTTTTATGCAGGCTCGAACTTTACCTCGCGGAACTTGTTAGATTCGGCCGCGGGAGAAACCTTTATGTCAACTACACTTGGTGCTGCCACGAAGCTTCTCGATGAGATGATGACCAATTATTCCCAATGGCACACCGAACGCGCTCCAACAGGTAGGAAGGTAAACTCTGTCGAGGAGATTTCCTCCCTAAATGAAAAAGTTGACTTGATCATGTCTCTACTTTCCAAGCGATCTCTTGTTGATCCTCGTGATGTTCCTTTAAATTCTTTGATTGCTTAAGAACAAGTAGATGTGAACTTTATCTCTAGAAACAATTTCAATAGCAATGCTTATAGGAGTAATTTTGGTAGCAATCCTAGACCGTTCCCCTCTAATTCCTATGGGAACAACAATGCTTATCCTAGCACCAAGAACTCCACTTCTGAACTAGAGATTATGCTTAAAGATTTCATCACTACCCAAAAAGCCTTCAATAAGAGTGTAGAAGAAAAACTAGCCAAACTAGATGATCTCTCTTTGAAGGTAGACAATTTAGCCCATGAGGTAGAATTGCTTATAATTAGAACTTCCCCTCTTGAGAGGAAGACCACTCCTATGAATGCTATTCAAGTGCAAATTAATGAAAACATTAGGATGTTGGCTAAACTTAAAGAGAGATGGGCTAGAGAAAAGGAGGAAGAAGATAGGATTAAGAACCTTCCTACCCACCACACTGTTGCTACTATCCAGGTTGTTGAGGATATCCAAACTCTTAGCACCAATGCACTCCTGGTCCCATTGGACCTATTAATGGTGATGATATGACCATAGAAACTACCAAACAAGTGAGCCTAAAGGACACCACTACCACTTTACTTGATAGTAGTGACCTTGATTTTGATAATTGCACCCTTACCGAAGTTATTGATTTCCTTCACAAGATGTCTAGAGATCCCCGCACTAGCACACTTAACCTTGCCTTCACAGAGCATATCACTAATGCTCTCATAAAAGCTAGGGAGGAGAAACTTAGGGTAGAAGCATCCATACCTAGAAAGCTAGAGGATGGTTGGGATCCTATGATTAAAATTAAGTTGAATAACTTCTCTTGCTATGCTTTATGTGATGTTGGAGCTAGTACCTCCGTTATGCCCAAAAGAATATATGATATGCTTAAATTGAAACCTTTTGATTCTTGTTCTTTTGGTGTTCGTCTCGTTGATTCTTCCATAAAGAAACCCTTGGGGAGGATCGACGATGTTCTTATCATTGTCAATGACAATTACGTTCTCGTTGATTTTACTATTATGGATATTGAATGTGAACCTTCTTGTCCAATTATTTTGGGACGTCCTTTTCTTCGCACCGTTGGTGCCATCATTGACATGAAAGAGGGGAATATAAGATTCCAATTTCCTCTCAAGAGAGGGATGGACCACTTCCCTAGAAAGAAGATTAAGCTACCTTTTGAGTCCGTTATACGGGCTAGCTATTCTTTTACTCTTGATAAAACTTGATCTCTTTGCATTATGCCTAGCTTAAAGGCATAAAAGAAAGCGCTTTTGGGAGGCAACCCACAATGAATAAAATTTTATTTTGGTTTTGTTGTGTCTTGATGTTGTTACTACAGTAGCATCATCATTGTATCTTTACTTTTCAGCTTTGTGCCAAGTTTAGCCTCTGATTGCAAGAAAGTTCAAAAGTTGTGACGTGTTGTCCAGGAAACAGATTCTGTCCTTGGACAGAAAAATTCGTATAAAATCACCATATCATCTTTTTGGTCTGAATTTTTTCGACAGCGTGCTCTATACAATTGTCTTTCGGGCGTCTGTTCTGAGTTTTTTTTTGAGTTGCAGAAGTGCCCCAAAAAAATTATTTACTACCTGCTGGTCTGTTTTTCACAGATTCTGTCCTGTTTTGCCTTTCCTTCATTTTGCAAACCTTGAGCTTGCTTTTTCTTTGCAAAAACCTTTTGGCAATCTTGAGAAACAGTAGACCTTCAAGAATATCTTTACTTCCAGCAAGGAAAAATTATTTTATTATGGGTACTAACCTCGCTAATCAGATTATGATGAGTTATGTATGAAGGGAGTTTTCAAGTGTGCGAGGGAAGATGATAAAAAGATTCAGGAGTGTCAAACGCTCAAGCTTGGGGATGCCCCCGTGCACCCCCAAGAAATATTCTAGAAGACTCAAGCGTCTAAGCTTGGGGATGCCCCCCGTGCATCCCCTTCTCCATCAACATTATCAGTTCGTCTTTCGTTCCACTATATTTTTATCACTTCATGTGTTATGTGCTATGCTTGGAGCGTCTTGCTTTTAGTTTTCCTTTTTAGTTTTCTTTAGCTTTGCTTGCTGTTCATAACGAGTTGGAACTCAGCTTTCTTTGTGTGGGAGAGAAACACGCTCCACTTCAACCTAGAACATAACATAGAATTTTCATGTCTATCTTTGCTGTGTGTGTTCTTTGTCTTTCAATAGCTACTATCATGTTCAGCTCTTAGTTTTCACGCTTTTCCTTTTAAAGAGCTTTTGTTTAGTTGGTTGCTGGAACTCTCTTTAGTTATCGTGCTTATCTTGTTAAGAGAGTTGGCTTCTGTTGCACTGGTTGATATGTCTATGATAAAAATGCTATGTGCATAATGGTGCTTAGTAGTTCATGTTTTCTTATGGTTAGTCTCAAATAGCTGGGGGGTTCTCAATGTGTTATTGGAGTACAAACATGATTTGTTTGCCTATGATGTGGTATGGTCTAGTGATATCTTCCTTCAAGAATTTATTTTGATTGACTTGGCGTATGCTCACGCATATTTAAGACTGTAAAGAAAGTCTATCAAGCCTTGATGATCTTTAATTTCTGAGTAGCGATATAACTTCCATGCCCGATTCAATGTTGCTTTGTCGCTCTGCATGATTATGACCGTCATTGCTCTTTTAGTTGGTTGCTCCCAGTCTTTTGCTAACCTTCGCCTGTACTAAGCGGACTGACTGCTTGTGCATCCAAACCCTTTAAACCAGTTATGCCATATGAGTCCACCATACCTTCCTATACATGGTATTTACCTGCCATTCCTAACGAAGACTTTCATGTACCATCTCGAAATTATTCAAATAAGGCATTTCTCTTTTGTGCCTCTGTTTTAGCTCATGAGGAAGTAGTAGTTAATTCATGATCTTTTTAAGTTGGACAAGCTTCACCCCGGGATTGCATGTCTAATGTGCAAACCCATAATACGAGAAGGAACTGGCATAGAGTGCGCCCGGCTCATTAAAAAAATACAACAAACATACCCTCCTTCACGCTTTGTTCATGAGAAATCAGAAAACTTTGGCAGTGATAAACAAAGGAGATTAAGAGGATGTGATCGTCCTCATTCGGGAGCCGTTCCTCGAAACTTGTCCAGCTCAAGAAGTAATTGAGTTATCTGCTAGCATTCGTTGACGAAACATGCATATTCTAAAAAATATATTTATTGCCTCTATTTTTAAAACCAAGAGCTCTGGTACATGTTTAGTTTTTGTTTCCGACCATGGGTTTTCAACTTTGCCAACAAAAGCCATAGTTCGAGAGTCTCCACCTTCTTTAAAGCACCAACTATTGAGAGCATGATTGTCATTCTGAGTGTAATGTGCATTGTCCCAAAGTACCCTTGTCTTTTGCATGATTATGATATCATTTACTCTGAAATCATTGTATCTAGTCGTCACTTAAACCTTGGAGGTGCCCCTGCATTTATGTTTTGCTTCACTAAAGGGGGCAAGCGAGGTACCACTTTATCATATTTGCACACCATGCTCACTACAAATCTATTAAGTGTTTCAGTATCATGTTGTAAAACTTTCAGTTCTTTGTGATTTTCTCATGAGGCAACTTAATTACAACAGATTCATTATCTTAGTAAGTTTTTGTCATGAGACTGTGAAAAGTTCTTATATGGTTAATAGCATGTCACCACAGAAATTATGCTTGTTATCATTTACCTACTCGAGGACGAGCAGGAATTAAGCTTGGGGATGTTGATACGTCCAAAACGTATCTATAATTTCTGCTTGCTCCATGCCTCTTTTGTGTGATATTGCTATGATATTTATGCACTTCCATACACTTTTGATCATATTTGGACTAACCTATTAAGTCAGTGCACCCCAGTGCCAGTTTCTGTTTTCTGCTATTTTTGTATTTCAGGTTTTCCCATTACGTAAACTGCCAGAAAAATTCCGGGAAAAATATATAAAAAATCAGCGTTCCGGAAGCTTCCATGCGGCCAAAGTAGGGCCGGAGGGGGGCCACCAGGGCTCCAGGCGCCCTGGGGGCGCGGCCCCCCTCCTGGCCGCGCCGGGGGGGGCGCCTGGGCCCCCCAGGCCTCCACTGATGCCCCCCTTTGGCATATATTTACACCGCGTCCCGAAACCCTCGAGGACGGAACCCTTTTTCGCGATCTCATCTCTGTTCCGCCGCCGCCGCGCTTCCAAGATAGGGAGCACCAGGAGAACTCTTCCCGGTACCCTGCCGGAGGGGAGGATCGCCACCGGGAGCCTCTCCACCACCATGGACGCCTCTCGGATGAGTTGTGAGTAGTCTCCCTTGAACCATGGGTCCATGACCAGTAGCCATGTAATGTTCTCCTCCCTCTTTGTTCTTCACCGATTAGACCTCGTGAGCTGCCCTACATGATCGAGGCACATATGTAATCCTTATGCTGTTGCTATGATGAGTTTGCTGGGATCCGATGGATTATGAGAATATGTTCAGATTGTGTTTGAGTAATATATTTGACTTACCTTTTTATATTTATGTTCTTGAGTAATTCTTGCATGTTCTCCGTTGCTGTTTATTGCTTTGGCCAAGTAGTAGGTAGTAACTCCAATAGGGAACGTTATGCTTGATTGTGGTTTCATGCCCCTCGATGACTAGCTTGAGTGACAGAAACATGAGTCTAGGGGATGTGTTGTTGCCACAAGGGGGAAAACAACGGTGCTTGTACTCGCGGGTGCAAGGATTGTTTACTTTACGCAAAGTTCTTTTAATGCAGTTGTCTGTTGCTTTGAGTTTACACTTTGGGTGGGACTCGCAACTTAATACCAGCGAGATGTTCTGGATAGATATCTCAAGGTGGATGATTAGTAGTAGATGCAGATGGATTTCGGTCTACTTACCTTGGCGTACCGCCCATGCTTTTGAGCCTCTACCTTTCTTGCAGCATAGTTAGCATTGGTTTGCGCACGTAATCCTGTCAATTGCCCAGCTGTAAATTGTTTACCTCGCTTAGCTGTTTTATCGTCTTTTGGGAGAGAGACATCACTAGTGAACATCATGGGACCCCGGTCCATATTACCATCATTGATCACATCCGCTATTTACTTTCAGTTCTTACTTACTAGTTGTAGTAATACCTATCACTATTATCTCTTGCGTTTGATCCTTTGTAAACGACAAGGCCGGAGGGATTGACAACCTCTCTGTACTCGTTGGGAGCAAAGTTATTTGCATCTGTGTGCGGGTCCGGTCGATCGCTAGTTGCGCCGCTAGCAGTTGACACCTTCTTGTTGAACCTTGGAGTCTCAGGGGAATTCGATCCTTGGTATCTTTGCCAAGGGAAAACTAACGCTATACTACATCTCCAACCTTCCACTTGGGGTAACCAACGAGGGGCGAGAAGCCATCAGTCACTAAGGAACTGACACGTGTTCCAACAGTCAGATTTCAAACACTCACACCGCAACTTTACTTGGGCTACAAGTAAAGCTGACTCATCCAACTCTGGATAAGATTTGCTCTCATTGTCTTCGCTCGAAGACATAGGATTTGGTTGAGCATCAATTCAGTCACTCTGACTTAGATCACTTGGACCCCACTTAACAGTACGATGGTTCCTATGACTCATTGATGGGCCTCGAACCCCTCGTTGGTTACCCCAAGTGGAAGGTATAAGATGCAGTAAGTAGAAGTGTTTTTCCCTAGCAAAGATGCCAAGGATCGAATCCCCAGAGACTCCTAGGTTCAACAAGTAGGTGTCAACTGCTATCGGCGCAATTAGCAATCAACGTGGACCTGCACACAGATACAAATAACTTTGCTCCCAACGAGTACAGAGAGGTTGTCAATCCCTCCGGCCTTGTAGTTCACAAAGGGTTAAAAGCAATGATAGTAGTGATAGATAGTTTTTGCAATAGTAAACAATAACGGAAAAGTAAATAGTGGATGTGATCAATGATGGTAATATGGACCGAGTCTCATGATGTTCACTAGTGATGTCTCTCTCCCAAAAGACGATAAAACAGCTATGTGAGGTAAACAAATTATAGCTGGGCAATTGACAGGACCACGAACGCAAACCAATGCTGACTATATTGCAAGAAAGGTTGAGGTTCAAAGCATGGGTGGTACGCCAAAGTAAGTAGACCGAAATCCATCAATATCTACTACTAATCATCCACCTTGAGATATCTATCCAGAACATCTCGCTGGTATTAAGTTGCGAGTCCCACCCATAGTGTAAACTCAATGCAACAGACAACTGCATTAAAAGAACTTTGCGTAAAGTAAACAATCCTTGCACCCGCGGGCACAAGCACCGTTGTTTTCCCCCTTGTGGCAATAGCACATCCCCTAGACTCATGTTTCTGTCACTCAAGCTAGTCATCGAGGGGCATGAACCCACAATCAAGCATAACGTTCCCTCTTGGAGTCCCTACCTACTACTCGGCCAAAGCAATAAGTAACAACGGAGAACATGCAAGAATTACTTATGAACTAAAATATAAAAGAGGTGAATCAAATATATTACTCAAGATCAATCTGAACATAATCTCATAATCCATCGGATCCCAGCAAACTCAACATAGCAACAGCATAAGGATTACATAGGTGCCTCTATCATGTAGGGCAGCTCACGAGGACTAATTAGTGAAGCACAAGAACGGGAGGAGAACATCACATAGCTACTAGTCATGGACTCATGGTCCAAGGGAGACTACTCACGAGTCATCCGGGAGGCGTCCATGGTGGTGGAGAAGCTCCCGGTGGTGATCCTCCCCTCCGGCAGGGTGCCAGGAAGAGTTCTCCTGGTGCTCCCGATCTTCGAAGCGGCGGCGGCGGAACAGAGATGGGATCACGAAAAGAGTTCCTGTTCTGAGGGTTTCGGGGGGTCCTTTAAATATATGCCAAAGTAGGGCACCGAGGGAGCCTCGGGGGGCCCAGGCGCCCCCCCGGCGCGGCCCAGGGGGGGCGCGCCCACAGGGCGCCTGGAGCCCCTGTGGCCCCCCCAGGCTGCCCTTCGGACGCAGTGTTGTTTCCGGTTCGCTGATTTTTTATATAATTTTTCTGGATTTTTCTGGGCAGTTCTCGAAACGTGAAAACCTGAAATACAAAAACAGCCGAAAACAGAAACTGGCACTGGGTTGCACTGGATTAGTAAGTTAGTCCAAATATGATCAAAAGTGTATGGAAGTGTATGAATATCATAGCAATATCACCCAAAAGTGGCATGGAGCAAGCAGAAATTATAGATATGTTTTGGACGTATCAACATCCCCAAGCTTAATTCCTGCTCGTCCTCGAGTAGGTAAATGATAACAAGAATAATTTCTGTGGTGACATGCTATTAACCATATAGGACTTTCTCAAAGTCATATGACAAAAGCTTACTGAGACAATGATTCTAAAGTAATTAAGTTGCCTCAAGAGAAAATCACAAATGACTGATAGTTTTACAACATGAAACTGAAACATCAAAAAGATTTGCAATGAACATGATGTGCAAATATGATAAAGTGATATCTAGCTTGCCCCCTTTAGTGATGCAAAACATAAATGCAGGGGCACCTTCAAGGTTTAAGTGATGACTAGATACAATCATTTCAGAATAAACGATATCACCATCATGCAAAAGACAATGCTACTTTGGGACAATGCACATTACACTCAGAATGACAATCATGCTCTCAGTAGTTGGTGCTTCAACATAAAGGTAAAAGAATGGTTAAGTGCTAAAGCTTTTTATTTTGAAAACATGGAAGCAATTGTGTCAACGGTAGTAGTACTTCATATGTGTCATGCATAAAACATCCTATAAGTTGCAAGCCTCATGCATCGAATACCAATAGTGCTCGCTCCTTGTCCTAATTAGCTCAGATTCCCATGGGTTATCATTGCATTGCATATGTTTTATCCAAGTGTCACAAAGGGGTACCTCTATGCCACCTGTACAAAGGTCCAAGGAGATAGATCGCATTTGATTTCTCGTTTTTGATAGATCTCAACTTGAGGACATCCATACCGGGACAACATAGAAAATAGATGATGGACTCCTCTTTAATGCATAAGCATATTCTCATGAGAGATTGAGGATTAAGGTCCAAGCAAAAACTTCCACCATGATGCATGGCTTTGGTTGGCGGCCCAATGTTCTTCTCTAACAATATGCATAGTTATTCAACCCACAGTAAATCACATTTACTTCAGACAAGACAAACATGCATAGCAACTCACATGATATTCAACAAAAGTGTGACAGTTGATGGCGTCCCCAGAAACATGGTTACAGCTCAGCAAGCAACTTATAAGAAATAAGATACATAAGCAACATATTCTTTACCACAATAGTTTTTAGGCTACTTTCCCATGAGCTATGTATTGCATGGTTAGTTTGCTTAGTACAGGTGGAGGTTAGCAAAAAGACTGGGAGCGACCAACTAAGAGAGCAATGACGGTCATAATCATGCAGAGCAACAAAGCAATATTGAATCAGGCATGGTAGTTATATCGCTACTTAGAAATAAAAGATCATCAAGGCTTGACAGACTTTCTTTACAGTCTTAAATATGCGTGAGCATACGCCAAGTCAATCAAAATAAATTCTCGAAGGAAGATATTACTAAACCATACCACATCATAGGAAAACAAACCAAGTTGGTACTCCAATAACACATTGGGAACCCCCCAGCTATTTGAGATTAACCATAAGAAAACCTGAACTACTAAGCACCATCATGCAAGTAGCATCTTTATCATAGACACATTAACCAATGCAACGGAAGAAAACTCTCTTAATAAGGTGAGCATGATAATTAAAGAGAGTTCAAGCAACCAACTAAACAAAAGCTCTTTGAAAAGATAAGCATGAATACTAAGAGCAAAGCACGATAGTAGCTATTTAAAAGACAAAGAACACACACAACATAGATAGACATGAAAATTCTATGTAATGTTCTAGGTAGAGGTGGAGCGTGTTTCTCTCCCACATAAAGGAATGCTGAGTTCCGACTCGTTATGAAAAACTAAAAAGAAAACTAAAAGCAAGACGCTCCAAGCATAGCACATAACACATGAAGTGATAAAAATATAGCGAAACGAAAGACGAACTGATAGTGTTGATGGAGAAGGGGATGCACGGGGGCATCCCCAAGCTCAGACGCTTGCGTCTCCTTGAATATTTCTTGGGGGTGCACGGGGGCATCCCCAAGCTTGAGCGCTTGACACTCCTGAATCTTTTTATCATCTTCCCTCGCACACTTGAAAACTCCCTTCATACATAACTCATCATAATCTGATTAGCGAGGTTAGTACCCTTAATAAAATAATTATACCTTGCTGGAAATAAGGATATTCTTGAAGTTCTACTGTTTCTCAAGATTGACAAAAGGTTTTTGCAAAGAAAAAGCAAGTTCTCAATTTGCAAAGTGAAGGTAAGGCAAAACAGGACAGAATCTGTGAAAAACAGAACAGCAGGCAGTAATTGATCTGTTCGGGATACTTCTGCAACTCAAATCAAAAAACTCAGAACTGACGCACGAAAGACAATTATATAGAGAACGCTGTCGAAAACATTCAGACCAAAAAGATGATCTGGTGATTTTATACGAATTTTTCTGTCCAAGGACAGAATCTGTTTCCTGGACAGCACCTCACAACTTTTGAACTTTCTAGCAATCGGAGGCTATACTTGGCACAAATATGAAAAGCAAAGATACAATGATGATGCTACAGCAGTAAACAACATCAAGACACAACAAAAGCAAAAAATTTATTCATGTGGGCTGCCTCCCAAAATCGCTTTCTTTTATGCCTTTAAGCTAGGCATAATGCATAGAGGAATCAATAATCATCATAATAATCGGAGTTATAAATTGGTTCAAACGATTCCTCAACAAGTTCATTCTTGTTCCTTCTAGGAAAGGGGTACACACCTTTTGCCTTCCAGCGTAAGCGGATTTGTCCCTTACCTATATCAATGAAGCCTTTAACTGCTCGGAGGAAGTCCCTTCCAAGCACTATATTTCCTTGGTTTGGCTCCATGATGAAGAAATCAATCATTGCAATCCCTTTAAGGAATTTAACTGGCACGTCTTTTATTTTTCCCTGGATTTCAGAAATATCTCCATTAGTATGTTCATGATAAGATGGTAATCTATCCATGTTAAATTTTAAAGAATCATGAACAATTTTTGGCATAGTAGAAACCATAGATCCAATATCACAATAAGCAAGGAAGTCTTGATTAGAGATGCTAATCCTAACAAAAGGCTCCCAATCATTATCTATTTCCAAAATATCTCTCTTATTGGGTTTGGGTTTCTCTACCTTCATTAAGTCCAGAGCATCCATCCTCTTTTCAATAGTAGCAAGTCTATCTATGACAGTATCAAAATTATGATCATAAACAAAGTAACTAGATAGACCATGTATAATTTCAAGAGCTCTAGCTTCATCACATTCTAGGAAATCTCCCTCAGCTATAATGTCAAGGGAGTGTTTACACCATTTAAAAAGACCATGGTAAAAATTTCTAAGCACAATTTTTATAGGTATCCAAGGCATAATTCTTCTATGTGCATCAGAAATTCTGTCCCATGCCTTCTTCATATTTTCTCCATCCCTTTGATGGAAATCTATAACTTCTGATTCCCTCAAAGCACCAAATCCTAACATGTTTGACTAACAGAAAGGACTACTAATAAAAAGGCAAGTACAATTTTTTTTGTGATTTTTGATAAAAGGAACTAAAGCAAAAATGAAAGTAAACTAACAAGACTAAAAAGCAAAGGTAAAAGATAGCATGCAACTCCCCTATCCTGAAGAGTGGAGTCCCCGGCAACGGCGCCAGAAAATACTCCTTGATGGGCCTCGAACCCCTCGTTGGTTACCCCAAGTGGAAGGTACAAGATGCAGTAAGTAGAAGTGTTTTCCCCTAGCAAAGATGCCAAGGATCGAATCCCCAGAGACTCCTAGGTTCAACAAGTAGGTGTCAACTGCTAATGGCGCAATTAGCAATCAACGTGGACCTGCACACAGATACAAATAACTTTGCTCCCAACGAGTACAGAGAGGTTGTCAATCCCTCCGGCCTTGTAGTTCACAAAGGGTTAAAAGCAATGATAGTAGTGATAGATAGTTTTTGCAATAGTAAACAATAATGGAAAAGTAAATAGTGGATGTGATCAATGATGGTAATATGGACCGGAGTCTCATGATGTTCACTAGTGATGTCTCTCTCCCAAAAGACGATAAAACAGCTATGTGAGGTAAACAAATTACAGCTGGGCAATTGACAGGACCACGAACACAAACCAATGCTGACTATATTGCAAGAAAGGTTGAGGTTCAAAGCATGGGCGGTACGCCAAAGTAAGTAGACCGAAATCCATCAATATCTACTACTAATCATCCACCTTGAGATATCTATCCAGAACATCTCGCTGGTATTAAGTTGCGAGTCCCACCCATAGTGTAAACTCAATGCAACAGACAACTGCATTAAAAGAACTTTGCGTAAAGTAAACAATCCTTGCACCCGCGGGCACAAGCACCGTTGTTTTCCCCCTTGTGGCAACAGCACATCCCCTAGACTCATGTTTATGTCACTCAAGCTAGTCATCGAGGGGCATGAACCCACAATCAAGCATAACGTTCCCTCTTGGAGTCCCTACCTACTACTCGGCCAAAGCAATAAGTAACAACGGAGAACATGCAAGAATTACTTATGAACTAAAATATAAAAGAGGTGAATCAAATATATTACTCAAGATCAATCCGAACATAATCTCATAATCCATCGGATCCCAGCAAACTCAACATAGCAACAACATAAGGATTACATAGGTGCCTCGATAATGTAGGGCAGCTCACGAGGACTAATTAGTGAAGCACAAGAACGGGAGGAGAACATCACATAGCTACTGGTCATGGACTCATGGTCCAAGGGAGACTACTCACGAGTCATCCATGAGGCGTCCATGGTGGTGGAGAAGCTCCCGGTGGTGATCCTCCCCTCCGGCAGGGTGCCGGGAAGAGTTCTCCTGGTGCTCCCGATCTTTGAAGCGGCGGCGGCGGCGGAACAGAGATGGGATCGCGAAAAGAGTTCCTGTTCTGAGGGTTTCGGAGGGTCCTTTAAATATATGCCAAAGTAGGGCACCGGGGGAGCCTCGGGGGGCCCAGGCGCCCCCCCGGCGCGGCCCAGGGGGGGCGCGCCCACAGGGCGCTTGGAACCCCTGTGCCCCCCCCCCCCCAGGGTGCCCTTCGGACGCAGTGTTGTTTCCGGTTCGCTGATTTTTTATATATTTTTTCTGGATTTTTCTGGGCAGTTCTCGAAACGTGAAAACCTGAAATACAAAAACAGCCGAAAACAGAAACTGGCACTGGGGTGCACTGGATTAGTAAGTTAGTCCAAATATGATCAAAAGTGTATGGAAGTGTATGAATATCATAGCAATATCACCCAAAAGTGGCATGGAGCAAGCAGAAATTATAGATACGTTTTGGACATATCACTCATCAAAGAAGAAACGGAAACAACGAAACATCCAAGTCTTCGCTCTCCATAGTCTTCACACAATGTCTTCTCTTGTCATAGTATTCAATAGGATTATCTTCATATACCCCCACTGATGTCAATGTCTTCATACAATTTTAGGGGTCATCTCCGGTAGGCAAACCGAATCAATGAGGGACTACTACCTGTGTTATCTTGCAATTCTCACAAACACATTAGTCCCTCAACCAGGTTTGTCATCAATACTCCAAAACCAACTAGGGGTGGCACTAGATGCACTTACAATAGGCATCACATCTGTGACAAGTAGACCAAAACGATTCTGCATCTACTAATATTACTCCACACATCGACCGCTATCCAGCATGCATCTAGAGTATTAAGTTCATAAGAACAGAGTAACGCCTTAAGCAAGATGACATGATGTAGAGGGATACACTCAAGCAATATAATATAAACCCCATCTTTTTATCCTCGATGGCAACAATACAATACGTGCCTTGCTGCCCCTGCTGTCACTGCAAAAGGACACCGCAAGATTGAACCCAAAGACAAGCACCTCTCCCATTGCAAGAACTATAGATCTAGTAAGCCAAACCAAACCAATAATTCGAAGAGACTTGCAAGGATATTATAATCATACATAAAAGATTTCGGAAAAGAATCAAATATTGTTCATAGATAATCTTGATCATAAACCCACAATTCATCGGATCTCGACAAACACACCGCAAAAAGATTACATCGAATAGATCTCCTCGAAGATCGAGGAGAACTTTGTATTGAGATCAAAAAAGAGAGAAGAAGCCATCTAGCTAATAACTATGGACTCCAAGGTCTGTGGTAAATTACTCACAACTCATCGGAGAGGCTATGGTGTTGATGTAGAAGCCCTCTATGATCGATCCCCCTCCGGTGGAGCTCCGGGACATGCTCCAAGATGGGATCTCACGGGAACAGAAGGTCGCGGCGGTGGAATTAGGGTTTCGTCTATTGGCTCGATGTTTTCAGGGTATGAGAGTATATATATGCTGAAGAGGGGCATCGGGGGAGCAACAGGTGGCCCACGGGGGTGGGGGCGTGCCTACCCCCCCGGGCGCGCCCCTACCCTCGTGGCCACCTCTTTCGCTTCCTGGCATGTACTCCGAGTCTCCTGCGTTGATATTGTTCCAAAAATAACTCTCCCGAAGGTTTCATTCCGTTTGGACTCCGTTTGGTATTCCTTTTATGCGAAACACTGAAATAGGCAAAAAAAACAACAATCTGCACTGGGCCTTGGGTTAGTAGGTTAGTCCCAAAAATAATATAAAAGTCTATAATAAATCCCATTAAACATCCAAAACAGAATAAATAATAACATGGATCAATAAAAACTTATAGATACGTTGGAGACGTATCATGCATCCCCAAGCTTAATTCCTACTCGTCCTCGAGTAGGTAAATGATAAAAACAGAATTTTTGATGTGAAATGCTAACTAACATAATATTCAATGTATTTTTTTATTGTGGCATGAATGTTCAGATCCGAAAGATTCAAGACAAAAGTTTAATATTGACATAAGAATAATAATACTTCAAGCATACTAACAAAGCAATCATGTCTTCTCAAAATAACATGGCCAAAGAAAGTTATCCCTACAAAATCATATAGTCTGGCTATGCTATATCTTCATCACACAAAATATTTAAATCATGCACAACCCCGGTTTCAACCAAGCAATTGTTTCACACTTCAAATATTTCAAACCTTTCAACTTTCACGCAATACATGAGCGTGAGCCATGGATATAGCACTATGTAGAATAGAGGGTGGTTGTGGAGAAGACAAAAGAGGAAGATAGTCTCACATCAACTAGGCGTATCGATAGGCTATGGAGATGCCCATCAATAGATATCAATGTGAGTGATTAGGGATTGCCATGCAACGGATGCACTAGAGCTATAAGTGTATGAGAGCTCAACAAAAGAAACTAAGTGGGTGTGCATCCAACTTGCTTGCTCACGAAGACCTAGGGAATTTGAGGAAGCCCATCATTGGAATATACAAGCCAAGTTCTATAACGAAAATTCCCACTAGTATATGAAAGTCACAAAACAAGAGACTCTCTATCATGAAGATCATGGTGCTATTTTGAAGCACGGGTGTGGAAAAAGGATAGTAACATTGTCACTTCTCTCTTTTTCTCTCATCTTTTTCTCCTTTTTTCTTTTTTTTTCTTTGGGCCTTTTCTCTCTCTCATTTTTGGCCAACTTTTTTTTTCTTTTTTTTTCTTACGTCCGGAGTCTCATCCTGACTTGTGGGGGAATCATAGTCTGATAACCCTCAACCGTAAGGGATCGAGATAGTCTTCGCGGGTAAGAATAACCCAATTTATTGATTCGACACACGGGGAGCCAAAGAGTATTTATAAGCTTTAACAGTTGAGTTGTCAATTCAACCGCACCTGAAATATACTAACTTGCAACAAAAGATAAGTGGTAACAGTGATATAATAGTGATGATAGTAATAGTAAAAGTAAACAGCAAAAGTAAATAGCAGTAGTGAATGGCAAAAATAGCAACTAGTGACAAGCAAGGTTTAAAATACTGTAGGCTAGGGAGATGGATGGTTGGGCATTGCATGGATGAGATAGATTCTAACTTGGGGCACGGCACACGGAAAAGTAATGATCATCTAGGCAAATATCAAACATTAGGCATGTATCCCGTAGGTAGTTGTACGTGCTTGCAATAAAAACTTGCACAACATCTTTTGTCCTACCATCCCGCTACGAACGGGGCCAAAAGGAACTAATGGATATTAAGGTGCTCCTGTCAAAGAGCACCGGAACAAAGCAATGAACTCAATGGATACATGTAATCCTCAAACTACGGACCATCCCCTTTGGTGTCCCAAGCTGTCACTTTTGGGATCGCCGGTTCCGAACCGTAACAGGTGCATACAACTCATAGATAGGATCAAGCACACAAATATATTCATGCAAACACATATGGTTCAGATCTGAAATCATGGCACTCGGGCCCTAAGTGTCAAGCATTAAGAATAACAAGTTGTAGCAAAGATGATAAACACCATACTAGATGATAGGCAACATGCCCCCAACAATCTGACGAACTATTACATGATCTAACTCATCCAATCCCTACCATCCCCTTCGCCTACAGCAAGGGAATTACTCACACATGAAGGGGGAAGTCATGGAGGGATGATGGAGTGGTGATGATGATGACGATGACGACGATCTCCCCTCTCCGGAGGCCAAATCAGCCTCCAGATTAGCCGTCCCGAAGAAGAACAGAGGGTGGCGGCGGCTCCGTGACGAAAAACAGCGAAAGAACTTCGGATCTGGGGTTTCTGCGTCGGGAGGAAAAATACGGGCTAAAGTAGGGCACCAGGGGGTGTGGGGCCCACCCAGGCGCCCCCCCGGCGCGGCATAGGGGGGGCGCGCCCACAGGGCGCCTGGGCACCCCCTGGCCCCCCTCTGGCCCCACTTCTGGCATTTTGTTTCTCCGGGTGCGTGGATTTTTCGTGATTTTTCGTGGATTTTTCTGAGATGCTTAAAAATCCGTTTTCCTGCACACAAATAAACCATACAGGCAGCTCTGCTGAAAACAGCGTTAGTCCGGGTTATTTTAGTCCTAATCATGCAAGAATGAGGTCAAAACAATATCAAAAGTGTTTGGAAAAGTAGATACGTTTGAGACGTATCAACTCCCCCAAGCTTAGCATATTGCTTGTCCTCAAGCAATTCAGTTCGACGAACTGGACGCGACAAAGAAAACTTTGACAAACTCTTTTGCTTCATTAGATGTATATAAGCATGTACTACGAAAAGAGTTCAGCAAGTATTAAAACAGTACTTATGAGAACAATGCAAGGAGCAATCCTTCTTTCAAGTGACCAGTCACAAATAATTAAGAGTAAACAGTATATTACCGAAAATCAAGACAAGATCACATTGCACATAGCTTGAGTATATTAAGGTGGTATCTCGCTAGCCTCCATGAGTGAAGCAAAACATAAATGCAGAGACTCCTCCAGAGTTTTAAAGGAGACTAGAACTAAGAATTTCAGAATAAATCATATCACAAGTATGCAGAAGACAATGTAATACTTTGGAACAATGCACATTACACTCAGAATGACAATTATGCTCTCCTAGTCAGTGCTTTGAAGAAAGAAGATGAGACTCTCGAACCGTGGCTTTTATTGGCAAAGTTGAAAAACCGTGATCGGAAACAAAAACTAAACATGTACCAGAGCTCTTGGTTTTAAAAACAGAAGTAAATATGTTTTTGAGAGGTGCATATTTCGTCAACGAATGCTAGCAGATAACTCAATCACTTTTTAAGCTAGACAAGTCTCGAGGAACGGCTCCCGCATGAGGACGATCACATCCTCTTAATCTCCTTTGTTTATCACTGCCAAAGTTTTCTGATTTCTCATGAACAAAGCGTGAAGGAGGGTCTGTTTGTTATATTTATCTTTTCGAGCCGGGCGCACTCAATGCCAGTTCCTTTTCATATTAAGGGTTCGCACATTATACATGCAATCCAGGGGTGAAACTTGTCCAACTTAAAGAGATCATGAATTAACTACTACTTCCTCATGAGCTAAAACATAGGCACAAAAAGAGAAATGCTTTAGATTAATTTCGAGATGGTACATGAAAGTCTTTGTTAGGAATGGCAGGTAAATACCATATATAGGAAGGTATAGTGGACTCATATGGCATAACGGGTTTAAGGGCTTGGATGCACAAGCAGTCATTCCGCTTAGTACGGGTGGAGGTTTAGCAAAAGACTGGGAAGCGACCAACTAGAGAGCAATAACGGTCATAATCATGCAGAGTGACAAAGCAACATTGAATCGGGCATGAAAGTGATATAACTATTCTAAAACTCAAAGATCATCAAGGCAAAGTAGACTTTTTAGTCTTAAACATGTGTAAGCATGTGCCAAGTCAATCCAAAAATTCTCTAAAGGGAAATACCACCCTAGTATGCCAGACTATGAACAGTGCGATGCATGTAGATCATTTCAATAACACATTATGTACTCTAGTTATTGGAGACTAGCCACAAGGAAAGAATGAACCACTGGAAGAGCATTGTACACATAGCACTATGTCGCTACAAGCTGGTCTCTAGATCATAAGTACAGGCATATGTACAAAAGTAGAAACAATAAGAGTTCATACCGGTCTTCCTTGTTGCTTCCTTTTAGTCGCTCTTCGTCATTACTGCTTGTCACTTGCACGATCGAACGTAGGAAATGTAATCAAATGCCATCACGGACTCGAGCTGATCTCTGAAAACAAAGCAAACTAAAGAGAGAAAGGAAATCCTTTTTTGAGTTTTTTCAAAAAGTTGAATAAAAAGCAAAAGAAAGAGAAAATCTTTTTGTTGTTTTTGCAAATAGAGGAATAAAGAAAAACGGGTAAAAACTTCGAAAAGATCAAAGTGAATAAAACGGATAATACAATGAAAAAGTGAGAAGGGCACGTACTCCCCCAAGCTTAGGCTTTTGGCCTAAGTTGGTAGCAGCTACTGCCCCCAGGAGCCTCCTGCTCCAGGGGTATGGTGGTGAGACCAAGGGTCGTAGAAGGATGATTGCGCGTACACCGAGCTCCTCGGAGTCTCCCACGAGGAAGGTTCCGAGCGCCAAACAGAGGAAGACCCTTCACCAAACTCGGTGGCGGTCTCATCCTGAAAATATGGTATCTCACCGTGCCTCTCCTCGTCGGGCACAACCCCCTCCATGGGGTTATGGAACTGATGCTGGACCATGAACTCATCGAACTGGACAACATCAAAGGACCATCCGTTCCTGCGAGAAAAATCAAACAAAAGAGGTGCAGGTAGACGGATCTCGTGTTCCGCGGTAGTTCCGAAACGCGAGATATAAACAAGGTTATCAAGCTCAGAATCCATGGTAACAAACTTATGCCTTTTCATAGCAGCAAGATCAAAGCTTAAATAAGTAAAAGGAGTATCATCAGGGTGTGGGGTGCCTCCAAGATGCTCTAAGATAAGCGTGGCATAAATGCCACCATATAAGTCCCCCTTGTTACCGTTCATAGCAAGGCGTCGAGCAATTAAGGTACCAATATTATAATCAGACCTCCCTGAGAGGGCTGCTGCCAGGATAGCAATATCCGGAGCAGAAATGCTGCTCGTGTTGTCACGAGCTAACACCCCTCTAGCAATATAATATGCAAAATACCTGAGGTGAGGAAACAAGATACTGGAGATCTTCGACCGATGAATATCCCTCGTACCCATGCTGCAGAGAGAGTTGATGACAGTTTTCAGCTCGGAGGGCTGAGTGGCCATCCTTGCCGTCCTCCCAACGTTCGGCACACCTATTACTTCACAAAAATTTCCCAGAGTTATGGTGATAAGATCATTATAAATTTTAAACTCAATAGCACCTGAATCAGGATTATATCTAAAACTGTTAATGAAACTGGAGGTGAGTTTTTGATACTGAGTAACACGGCTCGTGACGAGTCGTGTCAAACCTGCATTAGCACAAAGATTATAAAACTCATCCTTGATTCCCGCAGCTTCCATGAATTCATCACATGGATATGTCATTGCACGTGCTGGACTTGTGTCTTCCAACAACTCCAGGGGCACATGATCCTCATTATAGCTCCCCCTAGCAGTTGCTGGTGAAGCTGCGGCTCTAGTGACTCGATCGGAGTGTGCGGTCCTCCTCTTCTCAAGCCATCCTTTTGCCCTTCCTAACAAACTCATTTCTGAAATTTTTTACAATTTACAAAAACGAGGATTAAAACAAAGTGAGCTAAGGCAAACTACTCAACTCACTTGCCCAAGGCATAAACTTGCATCAAAACTTGGAAAACAACTTTCTACACATGCATGCAAGCTCATCTCTACAGCACCAAGAACTACTAAATACTCACAAATGAGGCCACCAATCAAAAATCTAATTGGAGGGGTGGAGGAGTCACATACCAGGGAGTATTTGCTCAAAATTTCAGCTCAAATGATGGGCTATAGAGAGAGATCAAAGAATCGCCCCCAAGAGCAGCAAGAACAAGACCAGAACTTGAGTTTCTGGAAAAAGAGAGAGAGAGGGGAAGAAGAAGTACCTGGAGGGGGGTCCCGTGGGCGCGGCCAGGGGCTGGGCCGCGCCAGCTGGCCGCCTGGGCCACTGGTGGCCCCCCTGGCTGGCCCCAGGACTTTCCGGGTCTCTCCCGTTATGGAAATTTTTAATATAATTTTTCTGGAATTTTTCTGAAAACTTCACTGTTGAAAATTTTTCGAAGTTCAAAAAGCTGCGAAACTCTCTGAAAACTTGAAGCAGTTAGTAGTATTGTGAAGCTTCAAAAACATAGATACTTGGTACAGCAAGTATGACAACACTGAAAACAAATAAAAACATAGAAAGCTCAACTTTTTATCCATATAAAACACGTTCACTAGTAAGGTTGATCAAGTCTTACAAGCAAACAAGCGATATATAGAGCAAAAAGCCTCACTTCCTACGAAGTAATCACTGAACTTTTACCTTGATGGACATTGTCCCTACCATGATAGTTTTGTATTTGTGAGGCACATGTAGTGGACAGTCCCATTCTCCAATTTTCACGGTCTCGATATTCTCTATAGAGTTGAGGGCATGCCTCCTGTCGGTCTTCTTCGGAAAATATACCGTGTGTTCTTTATCATTCACATGAAAGGTAACCTTCCCTTTGTTGCAATCAATAATAGCACCTGCGGTGTTAAGGAAAGGTCTACCAAGAATAATGGACATGCTCCCATCCTCGGGCATGTCAAGCGCAACAAAATCAGTAAGAATTAAACAATTAGCAACTTCAACTGGAACATCCTCACAAATACCTATCGGAACAGCGGTTGACTTGTCAGCCATCTGAAGGGAGATATCTGTAGGAATTAGTTTCTCTAAACAAAGCCTCTCGTAAAGAGAGAGAGGCATAACACTCACTCCTGCTCCAAGATCACATAAAGCAGTTTTGACATAATTATTCTTTATGGAGCAAGGAATGGTGGGTATACCTGGATCACCGAGCTTCTCAGGAATCTTTCCACTGAAAGAATAGTTAGCAAGCATAGTAGATATTGCATCATTAGGAACTTTTCTTTTGTTAGTGACAATATCTTTCATATATTTTGAGTAAGGGAGTAACTTAATAGCATCAGTCAAAGGAATTTGGAGAAAAAGAGGTTTAATCCATTCACAAAACTTATTGTAATGCTCTTCTTCTTTAGATTTGATGGACTTACCTGGAAAGTGCATGGGTTTCTGTACCCATGGTTCTTTCTCCTTCCCATGTTTTCTTGCGATGAAGTCTTCTTTAGTGTACCTCTTACGTTTGTCAGGTGCTTCTTCTTCTCGAACTTCAGGCGGATCATTCTTCTCATTATCATTACCTTCAGGTTCAGCACCGTCTTCAGTCTCAGCATCGGAAATAGATACACTGTTGGGATCAATAGCTGGCTCTTCATCTGCAATAGGATCATTAGAATTGTCAGTCTCTTTATGTTTCTTCTTCTTATTTGGAGAGACAACAATTTCTTCTTCCTGCATTTGAGAATCTTGCTCGATTCTCTTCGGATGTCCCTCTGGATAAAGAGGATCTTGAGTACTAGTTCCTCCTCGGGTCTTAATCCCAAAAGCCTGCAATTTATCTTGTTTGGCATTGTTAGCAAGCAAATCTCTTTGCACATTAGAAATTTGATCAAGCTGAGTTTGAACCATATGAAAATGCTTCACAAGACATTGAACATCATTAACTGTTCTATCTAAAACACCAAGCAACTTTTTGATAGCAAGGGAATTATCATGCAACTGACTTTCTCTCCTCTCATTAAAATGATTCTGTTTCATAATAAAATTATCAAACTCATCTAAACATTGATCAGGAGGCTTACCATGAGGGATGTCACTTGCGTTGAAATCTAAAAGAGAGTGTACCTCTACCATAGGAGGGTGAGTGGTAGGCTCACACAGCTTCTCAATAGGGGGTAGATTCTTCACGTCTTCAGCTTTAATACCTTTCTCTTTAATAGACTTCTTTGCTTCTCGCATATCCTCGGGGCTTAGAACAAACATGCCCCTCTTCTTTGTTGGTGGAGGTGGTTCAGGGACGGACCAATCTTCATGGTTTTTGGCAATCCTGCCCATTAAATCTTCCGCGTCGTCCGGTGTTCTTTTCCTGAAAACACAACCAGCACAACTGTCCAGATAGGACCTAGATTCATCAGTTAGACCAGCATAGAATATATCAATTAATTCATTCTTAAGAACTCCATGTCCTGGTCTAGCCTGAATCAAACCGCAGTACCTCCACCAAGCTTTAGGGAGGGACTCATCCTGCAATTGTTTAAAATTATAAATTCTTTGTAAAGCAGCATGTTGCATATGAGCAGGAAAGTACTTATCAACAAAAGAGTGAGCTAAGTCCTGAGGACTCTTAATAGAACCGCATGGGAGTGAATCATACCATGCTTTAGCACCTTCCTTCAAGGAGAAAGGAAGAAGCTTGGTCACATAAAAGTAGCGTATCTTCTCATCTGTGGTAAACAGGCTACCTAGCTCACCAAGTTTAGTTAGGTGTGCAATAGCATCATCATTTTCTCTGCCATAAAAGGGGTCAGCTTCAACCATAGGTATAAGTGAAAGATGAACAGAGAAATCAAAATCAGGATCATCAATGCATATAGGAGATGTAGCAAACTTAGGATTAGGAACGGTTTTGTTTTTCAAAGAGTGTTTTTCAAATATTTTCTTAATAGTTTCAGGGTCAGAGCCGGCAAACTCTGTCAGTTCCCTGCATAAATCTTCATCAAGTATATAGTAATCATCATCAAGGAGCCTCTCCTGGAGTTTACTCAAATCAGGATAATCATAAGTTTCACCAATAGGGTAGCGAGTAACAGTAAGTTCAATTCCATATTTTTCAGCAGCAGCAGTAATTTATTTCTCAAGAGCATAACCAAGCGAACTAATATCATCATCAAAAGTAGTAGAAGCATCGTCAAGAGTATCAGACATAATAATAGATTCAGTAGGAGCATCATGTGGTGGTGGTGAGGCAAACTTACTCATAACGGAAGGTGAATCAAGAGTAGCACTAGTGCTCAGAGCAGTACCTCTTCTTGTAGTGGATAGTAAGATCGGAACCTTGGGGTCACCTTTCTTACCCATAGTGAATAAAGTGCAGCAGGTAAGATACCTCAAGTAGACTTGTAAATATTGCTATGCTCCCCGGCAACGCGCCAGAAAACGGTACTTGATAACCCTCAACCATAAGGGGTCGAGATAGTCTTCGTGGGTAAGAATAACCCAATTTATTGATTCGACACACGGGGAGCCAAAGAGTATTTATAAGCTTTAACAGTTGAGTTGTCAATTCAACCGCACCTGAAATATACTAACTTGCAACAAAAGATAAGTGGTAACAGTGATATGATAGTGATGATAGTAATAGTAAAAGTAAACAGCAAAAGTAAATAGCAGTAGTAAATGGCAGAAATAGCAACTAGTGACAAGCAAGGTTTAAAATACTGTAGGCTAGGGAGATGGATGGTTGGGCGTTGCATGGATGAGATAGATTCTAACTTGGGGCACGGCACACGGAAAAGTAATGATCATCTAGGCAAATATCAAACATTAGGCATGTATCCCGTAGGTAGTTGTACATGCTTGCAATAAGAACTTGCACAACATCTTTTGTCCTACCATCCCGCTACGAACGGGGCCAAAAGGAACTAATGGATATTAAGGTGCTCCTGTCAAAGAGCACCGGAACAAAGCAATGAACTCAATGGATACATGTAATCCTCAAACTACGGACCATCCCCTTTGGTGTCCCAAGCTGTCACTTTTGGGATCACCGGTTCCGAACCGTAACAGGTGCATACAACTCATAGATAGGATCAAGAACACAAATATATTCATGCAAACACATATGGTTCAGATCTGAAATCATGGCACTCGGGCCCTAAGTGTCAAGCATTAAGAATAACAAGTTGTAGCAAAGATGATAAACACCATACTAGATGATAGGCAACATGCCCCCAACAATCTGACGAACTATTACATGATCTAACTCATCCAATCCCTACCATCCCCTTCGCCTACATCAAGGGAATTACTCACACATGAAGGGGGAAGTCATGGAGGGATGATGGAGTGGTGATGATGATGACGATGGCGACGATCTCCCCTCTCCGGAGGCCAAATCAGCCTCCAGATTAGCCCTCCCGAAGAAGAACAGAGGGTGGCGGCGGCTCCGCGACGAAAAACAGCGAAAGAACTTCCGATCTGGGGTTTCTGCGTCGGGAGGAAAAATACGGGCTAAAGTAGGGCACCAGGGGGTGTGGGGCCCACCCAGGCGCCCCCCCGACGCGGCCCAGGGTGGGGGCGCGCCCACAGGGCGCCTGGGCACCCCCTGGCCCCCCTCTGGCCCCACTTCTGGCATTTTGTTTCTTCGGGTGCGTGGATTTTTCGTGATTTTTCATGGATTTTTCTGAGATGCTTAAAAATCCGTTTTCCTGCACACAAATAAACCATACAGGCAGCTCTGCTGAAAACATCGTTAGTCCGGGTTAGTTTAGTCCAAATCATGCAAGAATGAGGTCAAAACAATATCAAAAGTGTTTGGAAAAGTAGATACGTTTGAGACGTATCATAGTATCCATCATCCTTTCCTCAGTGAGACAATACTCTAGTAATGAAGATCATCACACTTTTATTTACTTACAATTCGAAGCTAGAACAAAATATGACTCTATGTGAATGACAATGATGAAACATGTCATATGAACGGAACGGTGGAAAGTTGCATGGCAATATATCTCGGAATGGCTATGGAAATGCCATGATAGGTAGGTATGTGATGGCTTCTCGCCCCTCGTTGGTTACCCCAAGTGGAAGGTTTGAGATGCAGTGTAGCGGTAGTTTTCCCTTGGCAAAGATACCAAGGATCGAATTCCCCTGAGACTCCAAGGTTCAACAAGAAGGTGTCAACTGCTAACGGCGCCAGATATTTAGCGGCTGACTGGACCTGCACATAGATACAAATAACTTTGCTCCCAACGAGTACAGAGAGGTTGTCAATCCCTCCGGCCATGTCGTTTACAAAGGATCAAACGCAAGAGATAATAGTGATAGGTATAACTGCAACTAGTAAGTAAAAACAGAAAGTAAATAGCAGATGTGATCAGTGATGGTAATATGGACCGGGGTCCCATGATGTTCACTAGTGATGTCTCTCTCCCAAAAGACAATAAAACAGCTATGTGAGGTAAACGAATTACAGCTGGGCAATTGACAGAATTATGTGCGCAAACCAATGCTAACTATGCTGCAAGAAAGGTTGAGGCTCAAAAGCATGGGCGGTACACCAAGGTAATAGACCGAAATCCATCTGCATCTACTACTAATCATCCACCTTGAGATATCTATCCAGAACATCTCGCTGGTATTAAGTTGCGAGTCCCACCCATAGTGTAAACTCAAAGCAACAGACAACTGCATTAAAAGAACTTTGCGTAAAGTAAACAATCCTTGCACCCGCGAGTACAAGCACCGTTGTTTTCCCCCTTGTGGCAACAGCACATCCCCTAGACTCATGTTTCTATCACTCAAGCTAGTCATCGAGGGGCATGAACCCACAATCAAGCATAACGTTCCCTCTTGGAGTTACTACCTACTACTTGGCCAAAGCAATAAACAGCAACGGAGAACATGCAAGAATTACTCAAGAACATAAATATAAAAGAGGTAAATCAAATATATTACTCACACACAATCTGAACATAATCTCATAATCCATCGGATCCCAGCAAACTCAACATAGCAACAGCATAAGGATTACATATGTGCCTCGATCATGTAGGGCAGCTCACGAGGTCTAATTAGTGAAGAACAAAAAGGGGAGGAGAACATCACATAGCTACTGGTCATGGACCCATGGTCCAAGGGAGACTACTCACAACTCATCCGGGAGGCGTCCATGGTGGTGGAGAGGCTCCCGGTGGTGGTTCTCCCCTCCGGCAGGGTGCCGGGAAGAGTTCTCCTGGTGCTCCCGATCTTGGAAGCACGGCGGCGGCGGAACAGAGATGAGATCACGAAAAAGGGTTCCGTCCTCGAGGGTTTCGGGACGCGGTGTAAATATATGCCAAAGGGGGGCGTCAGAGGGGGCCTGGGGGCCCAGGCGCCCTGGCGGCGCGGCCTAGGGGGGGGGCGCGCCCCCTGGCCGCCTGGAGGCCTGGTGGCCCCCCTCCAGCCCTACTTTGGCCGCATGGAAGCTTCCGGAACGCTGATTTTTTATATATTTTTCCCGGAATTTTTCTGTCAGTTTACGTAATGGGAAAACCTGAAATACAAAAACAGCAGAAAACAGAAACTGGCACTGGGGTGCACTAAGTTAATTGGTTAGTCCAAATATGACCAAAAGTGTATGGAAGTGTATAAATATCATAGCAATATCACACAAAAGAGGCATGGAGCAAGCAGAAATTATAGATACGTTTTGGACGTATCAACATCCCCAAGCTTAATTCCTGCTCGTCCTCGAGTAGGTAAATGATAACAAGAATAATTTCTGTGGTGACATGCTATTAACCATATAAGGACTTTTCACAGTCACATGACAAAAGCTTAATGAGATAATGAATCTGTAGTAATTAAGTTGCCTCATGAGAAAATCACAAAGAACTGAAAGTTTTACAATATGATACTGAAACACTCAATAGATTTGCAATGAGCATGGTGTGCAAATATGATAAAGTGGTATCTCGCTTGCCCCCCTTAGTGAAGCAAAACATAAATGCAGGGGCACCTCCAAGGTTTAAGGGACGACTAGATACGATGATTTCAGAATAAACAATATCATAATCATGCAAAAGACAATGCTACTTTGGGACAATGCACATTACACTCAGAATGACAATCATGCTCTCAATAGTTGGTGCTTTAAAGAAGGTGGAGACTCTCGAACCGTGGCTTTTGTTGGCAAGGTTGAAAACCCGTCGGAAACAAAAACTAAACATGTACCAGAGCTATTGGTTTTAAAAACAGAGGTAATAATTATTTTTTTGGATATGCATGTTTCGTCAATGAATGCTAGCAGATAACTCAATTACTTCTTGAGCTGGACAAGTTTCGAGGAACGGCTCCCGAATGAGGACGATCACATCCTCTTAATCTCCTTTGTTTATCACTGCCAAAGTTTTCTGATTTCTCATGAACAAAGCGTGAAGGAGGGTTTGTTTGTTGTATTATTTTTTAATGAGCCGGGCTCACTCTATGCCAGTTCCTTCTCGTATTATGGGTTTGCACATTAGACATGCAATCCCGGGGTGAAGCTTGTCCAACTTAAAAAGATCATGAATTAACTACTACTTCCTCATGAACTAAAACAGAGGCACAAAAGAGGGATGCTTTTTTTTTAATTTCGAGATGGTACATGAAAGTCTTCGTTAGGAATGGCAGGTAAATACCATGTATAGGAAGGTATGGTGGACTCATATGGCTTAACTGGTTTAAAGGATTTTGGATGCACAAGCAGTCAGTCCGCTTAGTACAGACGAAGGTTAGCAAAAGACTGGGAGCGACCAACTAAAAGAGCAATGACGGTCATAATCATGCAGAGCGACAAAGCAACATTGAATCAGGCATGGAAGTTATATCGCTACTCAGAAATTAAAGATCATCAAGGCTTGATAGACTTTCATTGCAGTCTTAAATATGCGTGAGCATACGCCAAGTCAATCAAAATAAATTCTTGAAGGAAGATATCACTAAACCATACCACATCATAGGCAAACAAATCATGTTGGTACTCCAATAACACACTGAGAACCCCCCCCCCCCAGCTATTTGAGACTAACCATAAGAAAACATGAACTACTAAGCACCATTATGCACATAGCATTTTTATCATAGACATATAAACCAATGCAACAGAAGCCAACTCTCTTAATAAGATAAGCATGATAACTAAAGAGAGTTCCAGCGACCAACTAAACAAAAGCTCTTTAAAAAGATAAAGCATGAAAACTAAGAGCTAAGCATGACAGTAGCTATTGAAAGACCAAGAACACACACAGCAAAGATAGACTTGAAAATTCTATGTTATGTTCTAGGTTGAAGTGGAGCGTGTTTCTCTCCCACACAAAGAAGCTGAGTTCCAACTCGTTATGAAAAGCAAGCAAAGCTAAAGAAAACTAAAAAGGAAACTAAAAGCAAGACGCTCCAAGCATAGCACATAACACATGAAGTGATAAAAATATAGTGGAATGAAAGACGAACTGATAATTGTTGATGGAGAAGGGGATGCACGGGGGCATCCCCAAGCTTAGACGCTTGAGTCTTATTGAATATTTCTTGGGGGTGCATGGGGGCATCCCCAAGCTTGAGCGTTTGACACACCTGAATCTTTTTATCATCTTCCCTCGCACACTTGAAAACTCCCTTCATACATACCTCATCATAATCTGATTAGCGAGGTTAGTACCCTTAATAAAATAATTGTTCCTTGCTGGAAATAAGGATATTCTTGAAGTTCTACTGTTTCTCAAGATTGCCAAAAGGTTTTTGCAAAGAAAAAGCAAGCTCAAGGTTTGCAAAATGAAGGAAAGACAAAACAGGACAGAATCTGTGAAAAACAGACTAGCAGGTAGTAAATGATTTTTTCGGGGCACTTCTGCAATTCTAATCAAAAAACTCAGAACAGACGCCCGAAAGACAATTGTATAGAGCAAGCTGTCCGTAAAATTCAGACCAAAAATATGATCTGGTGATTTGATACGAATTTTTCTGTCCAAGGACAAAATCTGTTTCCTGGACAGCGCGTCACAACTTTTGAACTTTCTTGCAATCAGAGGCTACACTTGGCACAAAGCTGAATAGTAAAGATACAATGATGATGCTACTGTAGTAACAACATCAAGACAGAACAAAAGTAAAATAAAATTTTATTCATTGTGGGCTGCCTCCCAAAAGCGCTTTCTTTTATGCCTTTAAGCTAGGCATAATGCAAAGAGGAATCAATAATCATCATAATAATCGGAGTTATAAATTGCTTCAAATGGTTCCTCAACAAGTTCACTCTTGTTCCTTCTAGGAAAGGGGTACACACCTTTTGCCTTCCCGCGTAGGTGGATTTGTCCCTTACCTATATCGATGAAGCCTTTTACTGCTCGGAGGAAGTCCCTTCCAAGCACTATATTTCCTTGGTTTGGCTCCATGATGAAGAAATCAACCATTGCAATCCCTTTAAGGAATTTAACTGGCACGTCTTTTATTCTTCCCTGGATCTCAGAAATATCTCCATTAGTGTGTTCATGATGAGATGATAATCTATCCATGTTAAATTTTAAAGAATCATGAACAATTTTTGGCATAGTAGAAACCATAGATCCAATATCACAATAAGCAAGGAAGTCTTGATTAGAGATGCTAATCCTAACAAAAGGCTCCCAATCATTGTCTATTTCCAAAATATCTCTCTTATTGGGTTTGGGTTTCTCTACCTTCATCAAGTCTAGAGCATCCATTCTCTTCTCAATAGTAGCAAGTCTATCTATGACAGTATCAAAATTATGATCATAAACAAAGTAACTAGATAGACCATGTATAATTTCAAGAGCTCTAGCTTCATCACACTCTAGGAAATCTCCTTCAACTATAATATCGAGAGAGTGTTTACACCACTTAAAAAGACCATGGTAAAAATTTCTAAGCACAATTTTTATAGGTATCCAAGGCATAATTCTTCTATGTGCATCAGAAATTCTGTCCCAAGCCCTCTTCATATTTTCTCCATCCCTTTGGTGGAAATCTAGAACTTCTGATTCCCTCAAGGCACCAAATCCTAACATGCTTGACTAAACAGAAAGGACTACTAAATAGAAAAGCAAATAATTTTTTTTGTAATTTTTGATAGAAGACACTAAAGCAAAAACTGAAAGGTAAACTAACAAGACTAAAAAGCAAAGGTAAAAGATAGCGTGCAACTCCCCTATCTTGAAGAGTGGAGTCCCCGGCAACGGCGCCAGAAAACCTTGCTTGATGGCTTCTCGCCCCTCGTTGGTTACCCCAAGTGGAAGGTTTGAGATGCAGTGTAGCGGTAGTTTTCCCTTGGCAAAGATACCAAGGATCGAATTCCCCTAAGACTCCAAGGTTCAACAAGAAGGTGTCAACTGCTAACGGCGCCAGATATTTAGCGGCTGACTGGACCTGCACACAAATACAAATAACTTTGCTCCCAACGAGTACAGAGAGGTTGTCAATCCCTCCGGCCTTGTCGTTTACAAAGGATCAAACGCAAGAGATAATAGTGATAGGTATAGCTGCAACTAGTAAGTAAAAACAGAAAGTAAATAGCGGATGTGATCAGTGATGGTAATATGGACCGGGGTCCCATGATGTTCACTAGTGATGTCTCTCTCCCAAAAGACGATAAAACAGCTATGTGAGGTAAACGAATTACAACTGGGCAATTGACAGAATTATGTGCGCAAACCAATGCTAACTATGCTGCAAGAAAGGTTGAGGCTCAAAAGCATGGGCGGCACGCCAAGGTAAGTAGACCGAAATCCATCTGCATCTACTACTAATCATCCACCTTGAGATATCTATCTAGAACATCTCGCTGGTATTAAGTTGCGAGTCCCACCCATAGTGTAAACTCAAAGCAACAGACAACTGCATTAAAAGAACTTTGCGTAAAGTAAACAATCCTTGCACCCGCGAGTACAAGCACCGTTGTTTTCCCCCTTGTGGCAACAGCACATCCCCTAGACTCATGTTTCTGTCACTCAAGCTAGTCATCGAGGGGCATGAACCCACAATCAGGCATAACGTTCCCTCTTGTAGTTACTACCTACTACTTGGCCAGAGCAATAAACAGCAACGGAGAACATGCAAGAATTACTCAAGAACATAAATATAAAAGAGGTAAATCAAATATATTACTCACACACAATCTGAACATAATCTCATAATCCATCGGATCCCAGCAAACTCAACATAGCAACAACATAAGGATTACATATGTGCCTCGATCATGTAGGGCAGCTCACGAGGTCTAATTAGTGAAGAACAAAAAGGCGAGGAGAACATCACATAGCTACTGGTCATGGACCCATGGTATAAGGGAGACTACTCACAACTCATCCGGGAGGCGTCCATGGTGGTGGAGAGGCTCCCGGTGGTGGTTCTCCCCTCCGGCAGGGTGCCGGGAAGAGTTCTCCTGGTGCTCCCGATCTTGGAAGCGCGGCGGCGGCGGAACAGAGATGAGATCGCGAAAAAGGGTTCCGTCCTCGAGGGTTTCGGGACACGGTGTAAATATATGCCAAAGAGGGACGTCAGAGGGGGCCTGGGGGGCCCAGGCGCCCTGGCGGCGCGGCCTAGGGGGGGGGGCGCGCCCCCTGGCCGCCTGGAGGCCTGGTGGCCCCCCTCCAGCCCTACTTTGGCCGCATGGAAGCTTCCGGAACGCTGATTTTTTATATATTTTTCCCGGAATTTTTCTGGTAGTTTACGTAATGGGAAAACCTGAAATACAAAAACAGCAGAAAACAGAAACTGGCACTAGGATGGACTAAGTTAATAGGTTAGTCCAAATATGACCAAAAGTGTATGGAAGTGTATAAATATCATAGCAATATCACACAAAAGAGGCATGGAGCAAGCAGAAATTATAGATACGTTTTGGACGTATCAGTATGATGGCTGTTTTGAGGAAGGTATATGGTGGGTGTATGATACCGGCGAAAGTTGCGCGGTACAAGAGAGGCTAGCAATGGTGGAAGGGTGAGAGTGTGTATAATCCATGGACTCAACATTAGTCATAAAGAACTCATATACTTATTGCAAAAATCTATGAGTCATCAAAAAAAAGTATTCAACGCATGCTCCTAGGGGAAGCGTTGGTAGGAGTTAACCATCGCGCGATCCCGACCTCCACACAAAGGATGACACTCAAAAAATAAATCATGCTCTAACTTCATCACATAACGGTTCACCATACGTGCATGCTAAGGGAATCACAAACTTTAACACAAGTATTTCTCAAATTCATAATTACTCTACTAGCATGACTCTAATATCACCATCCTCATATCTCAAAACAATCCTCAAGCATCAAACTTCTCATAATGTTCAATGCACTTTATATGAAAGTTTTTTACTGTTCCCATCTTGGATGCCTATCATATTAGGACTAGTTTTATAACCAAAGCACATTACCATGCTGTTCTAAAAGACTCTCAAAAAGATATAATGAAGCATGAGACATCAATAATTTTTACAAAATAAATCCACCACCGTGCTCTTAAAGATATAAGTGAAGCACTAGAGCAAAACTATCTAGCTCAAAAGATATAAGTGAAGCACATAGAATATTCTAATAAATTCTAATTCATTTTTATCTCTCTCAAAAAGGTTTGTCTAGCAAGGATGATTGTGGTAAACTAAAAAGCAAAGACTCAAATCATACATGACGCTCCAAGCAAAACACATATCATGTGGTCAATAAAAATATAGTCTCAAGTAAAGTTACTGATAGACGAAGACGAAAGAGGGGATGCCTTCCCGGGGCATCCCCAAGCTTAGGCTTTTGTTTGTCCTTAAATTTTACCTTGGGGTACCTTGGGCATCCCCAAGCTTAGGCTCTTGCCACTCTTTGTTCTATAATCCATCAAATCCATACTCAAAACTTGAAAACTTCACAACACAGAACTTAGCCAAAAATCTCGTGAGCTCCGTTAGTATAAGAAAACAAACCACCACTCAAAGGTACTGTAATGAACTCATTCTTTGTTTATATTGGTGTTAAACCTACTGTATTTCAACTTCTCTATGATGCATACCCCCGATACTACTCATAGATTCATCAAAATAAGCAAACAACACACGAAAAACAGAATCTGTCAAAAACAGAACAGTCTATAGTAATCTGTAACTTTCGAATACTTATGTAACTCAAAAAAATTGAAATAAATTGGTGGACATGAGGAATTTGTCTATTAATCATCTGAAAAAATAATCAACTAAAAATCACTCTCCAGTAAAAAATGATAGCTAATCTCGTGAGCGCTAAAATTTTTGTTTTTTACATCATGATCGCATAAACTTCACACTAGTCTTCCCAAAGGTTCTACTTGGTAAAAACACTAATTAAAACACAAAATCACATATAAACAGAAGCTAGATGCAATATTTATTGCTAAATAGAAAAAAACAAAGAAAATAAAATAGGGTTGCCTCCCAACAAGCGTTATCGTTTAACGCCCCTAGCTAGGCACGCTACAAGAATAGATCTACGTATTGTCATCTTTGGTAGGCAATCCATAAGTGGCTCTCATAATAGATTCATAAGGTAATTTGATTTTCTTTCTAGGAAAGTGTTCCATGCCTTTCCTTAACGGAAATTGGAATCTAATGTTTCCTTCCTTCATATCAATAATTGCACCAATCGTTCTTAGGAAAGGTCTACCAAGAATAATAGGACATGTGGGATTGCAATCTATATCAAGAAAGATGAAATCTACGGGCACATAATTTTTATTTGCAACAATAAGAACATCATTAATCCTTCCCATAGGTTTATTAATGGTAGAATACGCAAGATGCAAATTTAAAAAGCAATCATCAAGTTCATGAAAACCTAACATATCACACAAAGTTTTCGGAATTGTGGAAACACTTGCACCCAAATCACACAAAGCAAAGCATTCATGATCTTTAATCTTGATTTTAATAGTAGGTTCCCACTCATCATAAAGCTTTCTACGGATAGAAACTTCTAATTCAAGTTTATCTTCATAAGATTGCATTAAAGCATTAACTATGTGTTTGGTAAAAGCCTTATTTTGACTATAAGCATGCGGAGAATTTAGCACGGATTGCATCAAGGAAATACAATCTATTAAAGAGCAATTATCATAATTAAATCCCTTGAAATCCAAAATAGTGGGTTCATTGCTATGTAAGGTTTTGACCTCTTCAATCCTACTTTTGAAAATTTTAGCATCAAGATCTAAAAACTTCGAATCATTGGGACGCCTTTCAGCTAAAGTAGACTCATCTCCAGTCCCATCTTTATCAAGATTCACACTAGAAAACAAGGATTTAGTAGGAGGTACATCAATCACTTTTAGATCTTCATCTTTATTATCATGAAAACTAGAAGAACACGCTTTCATAAAGCAATCTCTTTTAGCACGCATCCTAGCGGTTCTTTCTTTGCATTCATCAATGGAAATTCTCATGGCTTTGAGAGACTCATTGATATCATGCTTAGGTGGAATAGATCTCAGTTTCAAAGAATCACCATCAAGAGAAATTCTATCCACGTTTCTAGCCAATTCATCAACCTTAAGCAATTTCTCTTCAAGCATAGCATTGAAATTCTTTTGCGAGATCATAAACTCCTTAACACTAGTTTCAAATTCAGAAGGCATCTTTCCATAAGAGTTTTTGTAGGAATTACCAAAATTATTAGAGGAATTACTAGGAAATGGCCTAGGATTAAAATTACCTCTATAAGCATTGTTACCAAAATTATTCCTACCAATAAAATTCACATCCAAAGATTCATTGTTATTCTCAATCAAAGTGGACAAAGGCATATCATTAGGATCAGAAAAAGCACTCTTAGCAGAAAATAATTTCATAAGTTCATCCATGTTTCCACTCAAAACACTAATTTCTTCGATAGCATGCACTTTTTTACTAGTAGATCTTTCGGTGTGCCATTGAGAATAATTAACCATAATATTCTAGGAGTTTGGTAGCTTCTCCTAAGGTAGTTTCCATGAAAGTGCCTCCGGCGGACGAATCTAAAAGATTTCTAGAAGCAAAATTCAAGCCAGCATAAAAGTTTTGTATAATTATCCATAAGTTTAAACCATGTGTAGGGCGATTACGTATCATTAATTTCATTCTCTCCCAAGCTTGTGCAACATGCTCATGATCTAGTTGCTTAAAATTCATGATATCGTTTCTAAGAGAGATAATCTTAGCGGGAGGAAAATACTTAGAGATAAAGACATCTTTGCACTTATTTCATGAATCAATACTATTTCTAGGCAAAGAAGAGAACCAAGTTTTAGCACGATCTCTAAGCGAAAACGGAAATAACTTTAATTTGATGATATCATTATTTGTATCCCTCTTCTTTTGCATATCGCACAAATCAACAAAGTTGTTTAGACGGGTAGCGGCATCTTCACTAGGAAGGCCAGAAAATTGATCTTTCATGACAAGATTCAACAGAGCAGCATTGATTTCACAAGATTCAGCATCGGTAATAGGAGCAATCAGAGTGTTAATCATTATTGTTGGTATTGGAAAAGTCACACAATTTGGTATTGTCTTGAGCCATAGTGACAAGCAAGCAATCCAACACACAAGCAAACAAGAGTCAAGCGAATGGTAAAACACATGGAAGAAGAAGGGCGAATAAAATGGCAAAAATGAAGTGGGGGAGAGGAAAACGAGAGGCAAATAATGTAATGCGAAGGATAAGAGTTTGTGATAGGTACTTGGTATATGACTTTTGCCTAGATCTCCCCGGCAATGGCATCAGAAATTATTCTTGGTACTTCTCGAGCTTGTGTTGTATTCCCTCGAAGAGGAAAGGGTGATGCACCACAGTAGCGTAAGTATTTCCCTCAGTTTTTGAGAACCAAGGTATCAATCCAGTAGGAGACCACGCACGAGTCCCTCGCAGCTACACAAATAAATAAGAACTTCGCAGCCAACGCGATAAAAGGGGTTGTCAATCCCTTCACGGTCACTTACGAGAGTGAGATCTGATAGATATGATAAGATAATATTTTTGGTATTTTTGATATAGAAACAGAAAGTAAATAATGCAAATAAATAACGACGGCATAAATTGCAAGTTAAAGGGAGATTAATATGATAAAGATAGACCCCAGGGTCATAGGTTTCACTAGTGGCTTCTCTCATGATAGCAGAATTCTACGGTGGGTGGACAAATTACTGTCAAGCAATTGATAGAAAAGCGCATAGTTATGAGAATATCTAGGCATGATCATTATATATAGGCATCACGTCCGTGACAAGTAGACCAAAACGATTGTGCATCTACTATTATTACTCCACACATCGACCGCTATCCAGCATGCATAGAGTATTAAGTTCATAAGAACAGAGTAACGCTTTAAGCAAGATGACATGATGTAGAGGGATAAACTCAAGCAATATGATATAAACCTCATCTTTTTATCCTCGATGGCAACAATACAATACGTGCCTTGCTGCCCCTGCTGTCACTGGAAAAGGACACCGCAAGATTGAACCCAAAGCCAAGCACTTCTCGCATTGCAAGAACTATAGATCTAGTAGGCCAAACCAAAACAATAATTAGAAGAGACTTGCAAGGATATTATAATCATTCAGAAAAGAATCAAATATTGTTTATAGATAATCTTGATCATAAACCCACAATTCATTGCATCTCGACAAACACACCGCAAAAAGATTACATCGAATAGATCTCCTCGAATATCGAGGAGAACTTTGTATTGAGATCCAAAAAGAGAGAAGAAGTCATCTAGCTAATAACTATGGACCCGAAGGTCTGTGGTAAACTACTCATAACTCATTGGAGAGGTTGTGGTGTTGATGTAGGAGCCCTCCGTGATCGATCCCCCTCCGGTGGAGCTCCGGAGCAGGCTTCAAGATGATCTCACGGGAACAGAAGGTTGCGGCGGTGGAATTAGGGTTTCGTCTATTACCTCGATGTTTTCAGGGTATGAGAGTATATATAGGCTGAAGAGGGGCATCGGGGGATCAACAGGTGACCCATGAGGGTGGGGGCGCGCCTACCCCCTGGGCGCGCCCCTGCCCTCATGGCCACCTCTTTCGCTTCCTGGCGTGTACTCCAAGTCTCCTGCGTTGATATTGTTCCAAAAATAACTCTCCCTGAGGTTTCATTCCGTTTGGTATTCCTTTTCTGCGAAACACTAAAATAGGCAAAAAAAACAGCAATCTGCACTTGGCCTTGGGTTAGTAGGTTAGTCCCAAAATAATATAAAAGTGTATAATAAAACTCATTAAACATCCAAAACAGAATATATAATAGCATGGAACAATCAAAAATTATAGATACGTTGGAGATGTATCAATAATCCAACTTTCTATGAGGTTGCAACGTAGCAACCATGACAACCTGATTTGCAACTAGTCTACTACCGTGGCCAACTACCTAGTCGTAGATGTGCAATCATCCTCTCTAGTTGTAATGTAGTCAAGTTGCACACACATTGATATTTAGTTGGCAGGAAAACTAGTTGCACACACATATGCTCAGTTGGCTTTTAATGTAGTTTAGTTGCATACACGTTGATGTTTGGTTGGCTTGTAATGTAGTTTAGTTGCACACACATTGATGTTTAGTTGGCTTGTAATGTAGTCTACTTGCACACACAATGTTTAGTTGGCTTGTAATGTAGTCTAGTTGCACACACTTTGATATTTAGTTGGCAGGAAGACTAGTTGCACACACATATGCTCAGTTGGCTTGTAATGTAGTCTGGTTGCACATACATTGATGTTTAGTTGGCAGAACACTAGTTGCACACACACATATGCGCAATCGACGCGGCAATGCAGTCTAGTTGCACACACATTGATGTTTAGTTGGCAGAAGGACTATTGGCACACGCATATGCTCAGTTGGCGCGGCATGTAGTCTAGTTGCACATATATTGATGTTTAGTTGGCAGGAAGACTGGTTCATCAAAACAACCCCATGCGAGATCTATTTTTGAAGAGCACGTCGCGAGGGTTTCAACGGTGTAAACGGATCTGAATTTCGACACGCGGTTTAGAAAATATGTCTATTATAATTTTGAAAACAAAAAACTAATAAACAGGGGACGAACATGAGGAACATTAATGCAGCAGTATGCAGGCATCCATCACATAAGAAGAGACCACATAAAGAGTGATTAATTAGCAGTGTCATTTTTTAGCCATATGGATGATTAATATCATACCACGTGCACTATTCGACAAAAAAAACAGCCGCCCAGACGCGTCCTTAAACTTGAGACACTTAGAGCCTGTTTGGGACTACTCTGCTCCTTAAAATTCAGCTCCGCTTTAGAAAACACAAGCCAAACGGGGTAGCTCCACGATATGCCGCTCCACAAAAAAACTGGAATCCGGGATACAACTCTCAGTTTTTTATGAAGCTCGTGAGGGGTTGCTCCAAAAAACTCTAGAAGCTGGAGTTGGGAGAAAATTACCCACCACTGCCACCAGTAAGTGGATACCCCTTTGTTTTTCCTCTCTCATCCAATCAAGTAGATTATTTCCACCAAATTTCTCATTCTTGAAGCTGGAGCTACATGGAAGCCAAACATTCTCTTTGATAGTGCTACAACTTCTATATGAAACTGATCCAAAGTGAATTTGGTGAAGTGAAACTGATTTTCGTGAAGCGGAGCAGTCCCAAACAAGCCCTTAATTTGGCCCGGAGGGAATAGTATTCGGTAAACATGAAAGACAACCATCAGGTGTCACCGATACTCCATCAAAGTAGGATCCGAAAACTGTTTGTCGGGAGTCAAACTAAGTCTTTTTGGAAAATAAGTCCCTGATATTACATTGATGATTCATGTGGAAAGACCAACATATCTTCTGTACCTACGGGTCGAAAATGCGAGCGGTAACACCAAGAGTGCCCTCAGTATAATCACCAGCACTGGCTTGGTGGCAAGAACTAGCACTGCTACTAGCACCCACCTCACGAATCCCTCTGCTCCACAGCCTCCTAATCGACCTCATCCTCGCCAAACCCTGCGACTTCCCGGCTTCACCATCACGCGGCGCCAACGCCGATTCCGTGGCCTCCGGGACCTCGATGACAATCACCGCCGCTGCTCCAGCGGACGAGCTCGGGCCGCCGACTGTTCTTCCAGTCGTGACCGCGTCCGGGGATCCCCAGAACAGCACGTTGGTCGGCAGGTTCGTGGCGTAATTCGCCGGTTCGGGGCGCACCGGAGGTAGAGCCAGCGGCAAGGCGTCCGGCTTGTCGACATCGACGCGGCAGAGCGGGCAGGTGGGGTGGGAATGCAGCCACAGGTCGACGCACTCGGCGTGGAAGCCGTGCCCGCACTTGGGCAAGAACCTGGCCGCCTCGCCGTCGGACAGCTCGGCGAGGCACACGGCGCACTCCAGCGCATCCGCGAAGTCCTTGGCACGGTACAGCGTCACCGGCAGCGCCCGCAGCACCACCGGATCAACGCCTTTTGCGATGCCGGAAGCAGAAGCTGCGCCAACGCCGAGGCGGGGACCGCCCCTCACCGTCCCGGCCCCACCCCGAACGCCGCGGCGACTGACGATGAGGTAGTGGTAAAGAACGAAGGCGAGGGCGAGGCCGAGGAAGAGGAGCGCGACGGCGGAGAAGACGACGTCGCCGTCGACTGCTGTGGTGGGAGTCCGTGCACTGGGCAGAACGCTGCCCGCGTCGTCCCCGGGCAACGGTGACATGTTGAAGCGCGCGCCTCCGCACTTCCTCGTGAGAAGTGAGCTTCGTATATCGACCAAGTGGCCCGCTATGATTTATGAGGGCGTGTCTCTCAATCCTTTGCTGCTTTGTTACAGAGGGTTTGGTAGTGGTACATGGACTGACCTGGTGGAGTTGGTGTGTTGGCGTGGGTGAGGATTAGTGTTTGAGTTGAGCTGATGACATATATAGGTCGATTATGCCCTCCAAAAAAAGAACATTTACTCGAAAGAAATACATTTACCCGATGCTAGTGCTCAGATTAAGGATCTTGTCCCATTCTGAAAAATTAGTCCGCGGCAAGAAAATGCCAGTAACTATCTACTCCTTGGTCTCAAATTATAAGACGTTTTTGGTAGATAGTTTGGGCGAGAGCTAGTACTCCCTTCGTTTTTATTTACTCCGCATATTAGTTTTGGTCAAAGTCAAGCTTTACAAATTTTGACAAAGTTTATAGATAAAAATATTAACATATACAATAACAAATCAATACCATTAGATTCGTTGTCGAGTGTACTTCCATATCATATAGATTTGTTATGCTAAATGCTTATATTCATCTTTATAAATTTGATCAAACTTTACAAAATTTGAATTCAGTCAACTCTAATATGCGCAGTAAATAAAAACGGAGGGAGTATTATTTATTATGTGCTAAATTCCAAGGCGACTAGCCCTTCCATGATGGATGGCGGTAGGCGCACATGGTGGGGTATTTACGTGCGGGTGCGGCTCGACAGTATGCTCAATGGGCAGTGGAAGCGTCCGGGATGATTCATTGGTTCGAGAGTTGCATGGGTTACGATTTGGGCACTGGGCATTGTGTGTTAGATATAGGTGCCCCGTCGGAGATGGTTAGCAAGTAGCTCTTGGTGTTTGCCTCGCGTGGTGTGGCTGGCTTTTCAGCGGCGCTACCTTGATCTAGCCTGCCGGGGCGTGGCCGACACCGACATGAGTCAAGATCGATGCGGTGGGACTCATCCAGATGCAGCGCGGGAGCGTCATCTTGGAAATCGTCACCGTCGACCTGATGCCCCTCGCCGAGGAGGCTGGTGGTTGCACGGTCACGATGCTGGGGTGATTGCCCTTGCATGGGCTCATACGGTGTGTGTTGGCTTTGTCCACCCGATCTTGGCGGTGACATTGCAACGATGTGTGTGTCGACATGCGTTGGATTGAAGGTGGCTCTGACCATCATGAACTAGTCCATTCCGCCCTCACGCATCGCCTGGTAGGACGATATGGCTGCTAGAAGATGACTTGTGTGGGATTTAGGCAATGCTAGTAACCATCTTGTTGGATTGATGATTTGGGTTGCATATACAGGCTCATGCCATGGTTACTGTTCAAGTGGCAATGTCCGTGTGAGGACCATCTGCATGAAAATGTCCATGTATGTGTATGCCATGGGTTTGAGGTTGGCAAGTTGTCGGAGTTAAATTCCGGTGGATCTCGGGTAGGAGGTCCCGAGTTGGTGATCTTGGTTTGATGGTAACAAGACGAACAAGAGACACAATGTTTACCCAGGTTCGAGCCCTCTTGAGAGGTAAAACCTACGTCCTGCTTTTGTTGTATTGACTGTGATGGAGTACAAAGTACATGATGATCTAACTCGAGATCGTATGAATGAATCTAACTTAACTTAATCCTATAGACTAAAACCCCTCGACTTATATAGGGACCGGGGGTACCTATGGTTACATATAGGTCGGTCACATCTAGAGATAAGCTTGTCGATGATCTCAACGTGTCTTGAAGTCTACATCAAGTCTTTGGAGGATTTCATCTTGAGTACGTCGGAGCATGGTAAACATGGCTCGTTCTTCAGATATCTGGGGGTCCTCGAGCCGGCCCATGACTGGCAGGCCGACGTGGCTTGCACCCCCTAGTCCAGACAAGCGTTAGTAGCCCTTGAACTAATCTTCAAGCCAATGATAGTAATCAATTCCTCAGAGCGGCTTCATCTTCGGTCTTCGGCTTCGTAGGCGAGTTCAATCAAACTTGATGATTCTACGTTGATTTCATGTCCGAGGACACCTCTGGATCCAAAGTCATGACATTCTTTTTCCGGCATCTTCTTCTACTGCAACCCCACCTTAAGCTGAGAAGTGATATTCTTTGGATATCCAGGAGTTTTTACAGCGCCTTATTCAAAATGTTTTCACTGGATCGGAAGACCCGCTCCAAACCTCGGTAGCTTAATGGCGAAGTTTTATAGTGCTGGCATAGTGGGTCGATTGGGTCATGTTGTGACAACTTTGACCAAAAAACTAACCGCCACCATGTACTGTAGGACTGAAAAGGTCCCATCAATGGTCATTATGCCGAGTATATCATGACTCGAGGCTGTTACCACTTACCATTGGCTCGTCCCGTCAAATAAAGGGATCATGCCACGGTTTTCCAACAACATCATCAACGAAAATCCCTTGATTCTCACGTATATATGCACATCGTGTCGGAAAACAACAAAATTGCCGCACGACGTCGTGGCCTTTGGTATTTTTTACTTGCCTATAAAGAGAGGAGGATGAATCTAGTTCACTTCATGCCTTCCCCATTGCTTCCGGTGCCCAAATTTTCCAAGCTCAAGCGCCCGGAGAATAGAGGAACACCCTAGTTTTCATCCTCATCTCATCTCATTTTCCTTCCTTAGTGGTCGGAAATGGCAAGGGTGCCACCACTGTAGCGGTCGAGGATAAGGCGACGAGCAAGAGGGGGATGTCAATGCCCTCCACTGTCACCGCCGGCAACATCGCCGAGCTGCAGGCGAGCGGCTACCTCCTGTCACCTGACGAGGTTAAGTGCCCCTCGCCCCTCATCGGAGACGAGATCCGCTCAGCCTCCCGAGATCTAGAACCCCGGGAAGGAGAGCGCCTCGTGTTCATATCCCACCTCATCCGAGGATTGGGATTTCATGTTCACCCCTTCCTTCAAGTCTCCTGTATTTCTATGGGATTCAATTCCATCACTTCGCCCCAACTCCATCCTCCACATTGCCTCTTTTTTTTCTGTGAGGCATTCCTCCGCAAAGAGCGACACTTTGGGCTCTAGCTCAAATTGTTCTGTGTCAAACCACATACAAATGGCCGTCATATCACAGAGTGCATAGGGGCCATGATAAGCAAGTTGAACAATGTTAAGTGGCTGCGTGGAAAATTCATCAAAACAGTGAAATAAAGGCAAGAGGAGTGGTTCTACATGTCTGACGTGCCATCGGGGGGAAAAGGAGGGAGTCCCCACCTTCTCGACAGCTCCCTTGAAGAGGCTGCATTCCTGGACCGTCAAGGCCGTTGACTAGGGGAACTAGGAGGAAGTCAAGGCACTCCAAGGACGGGTGAAGATCCTTATCAGCAATGGTGACACCCCGGTGGATGTGATCCACGTTATGCTCCATCGCAGGGTCCAACCACTCCAGCCCGGGCATCTCCTCTATGTAGGTATACGCGTGAAAGCAAGGCCTCGGTGATCCAAAGCTTCTTTCGGGTGAATTAGAAAAAATGTTCATGGATTTGAAAAATAATGTTTGTAGAATTTTAAAAATATTTATGGATTTGAGAAATGTGATATTCTTCATTAATTTAAAAATGTTCGCAAATTTTAAAAATATTCACCAATTTTTAAAATGTACAAAAAGCAGGAAGGGAAAATCACGCTTGGAACCTTCTGGAATCTTCACAAAATCGGATTGGGAGCTCCACCATACCGTTTCTTGGAAGGGAAGGGCACGCGGGCTGAAGAATTGTCCAAGCCCAGCAACTGCTGGGGCCTCTCTTCGCCCGCTCCTCCGCCGCAACAACTGCTGCTGCCTGCCTGCCTCGACGTCCTCGCCGTCGCCCTTTTGTGGCAGAGTAAGAGTAGATATTTCTTTCAAGGACGCTTTTTGGCGCGACGCAACCGCGTTTCCACGGCCTTCCTCCCAGCAACAGCAGCCTTATCGTTGTCTTCACCCCCTCCAACCTCTCACCTCTGCAGAGAGAGGCAGCATGTCGAGGATGCCGCTCCCTCCGTCCCCTCCCCCCTCCCTCTCCAGCAAGGCCCCCACCCTGCCCTTCTCCCCCAAGAAGACGCCGCCGGTGCCCGTTTACAAGGACCTGCACTTCAACCACGACCTCTCCGCCACCAAGAAGTTGCAGGTAACGCAGCCACGCTTCAACCATGGTGGGTTCTGAATTTAGCTTCTTGCGACGGGGGTCAGTTGGGTCTGCGCTCTGCAGGCTGGCGTCGACCTGGTGGCGCGGCTGGTGGGGGTCACCCTGGGTCCCAAGGGGAGGAATGTGGTGCTCGCCAATAAGTATGGCCCTCCGAAGATCGTCAACGATGGGGAGACGGTCCTCAAGGAGGTACTCCCACTCACCTCATGTCGGCCTGCTCTTCAGATTCAGTACATGTTCCTGCAATGCTGGGGTGTTTTTCAATCTTTTGGAGTGATTGGAATTTTCAGTTAACTCATTATTATTTTTCTACTCGATTGTACAAGATCGAATTGGAGGATCCGCTGGAAAATCTAGGAGTTAAATTGGTCAGACAGGCCGGCGCCAGGACGAATGATATTGCCGGCGATGGGTGTACCACTTCCATAATCCTTGCTCAAGGCCTTATTGCTGAAGGAATGAAGGTGTGCTGATACAGATTGTACTAGTTCTCTATATTTCTTGGTTTGGAAAGTCATCAGAAGTTTTTGGTATAATGAACATTGACAGACACAAACAATTCTGAAACCTAAACCTGCATCTGAATATTTTCAAAAAGTAGGTTCTTGCTGCTGGAATGAATCCGGTTCAAATTGCGCGTGGCATTGGGAAGACTGCTGATGCTTTGGTTTCTCAACTCAAGTTGATGTCACGGGAGGTATGGTTTATCAGTTAATCTATGACTATGAATGTTTCTGTATGTTCTTAATAAAGATATTGATACATTTTGTAAATTGCTGCCTTCTAGATTGAAGACCATGAAATAGCACACGTGGCTGCAGTTAGCGCCGGAAATGATTACGCTGTTGGAAACATGATTTCTGATGCTTTCAAAAGGGTAGGCAGGGAAGGCATGGTTAGGATTGAAAACGGGAGAAGCACTGTAAACAGTTTGGAGGTTGTCGAAGGAATGCAGTTTGAACGTGGTTACCTCTCACCTTTCTTTGTGACTAATCATGCAAATATGTCCGCGGAGTACACTGACTGTAAGGTAGTGCAGATATCTCCATCATGTCTCCCCAGGCCACTGCATCAGAGGATGCACACACATCACTCTGCTGGATAATTTCAAGAGTTATGTTTTGTCTTTTGTAGATCCTGTTGGTTGACAAGATAATTTCTGATCCAAGGGAACTTTTAAGGGTATGCTTTAGTGCTGTAAAAGAAGATTTTCCATTGTTAATAATTGCTGAGGATGTCGAAGAAGAAGCATTGGCCACTTTGACGAGAAACAAGCTATCAGGGATGATCAAAGTGGCAGCAATTAAGGCTCCTTCTTTCGGTGAACAGAAAACCCAATGCTTAGAAGACATTGCAATCATAACAGGAGGTACATAACTGGATCACGAAATCAACTGATGCAACTCCAGTCATCAACATCTCTTGTTGGTTTTCAGGTACAGTAGTGAGAGATGATATGGGACACACACTAGAAGAGGCAGGGAAAGAGTTCTTAGGCTCTGCTTCTAAAGTAATAGTCAAGAAAGATTCAACACTAATTGTTACTGATGGAAGCACCCTTCATGCAGTTGAGAAAAGGGTTGCTCAGATAAAAGGACAAGTTGAGGTATAGCCTAATAGTTTGATGCAAAACATGGAATAGTCCATGTGACGTTTTATATGTACGTACTGGAGAAACTGCAGTTAAAGCATCTTGAAGCTACCATGGACCTATGAATATGGTCATCTTAATGCAGTCATATTTTTCATTTCTAATATCCAGAACTCAAAGGAGAGGTACCAGAAAAAGATACTGGGTGAGAGGATTGCAAGGTTATCTGGCGCAATTGCAATCATTCAGGTCATCAGGTGTCACAAGTATTTTTAGCTAACTATAAGCAAAACTTTGCATAACTAGCCTTTTGTGCCGTTTGGACTGCACCATTCTAAAAATCTGGCGTCAAGTTAATTGCAGGTTGGTGCTCAAACAGTCATTGAGCTGAAAGATAAGAAGCTGAGAATTGAAGATGCCCTTAATGCAACCATGGTACCACTAACCAATCTACAATCTTATTATGCGACGTCCTTGAAGTACAATTTTCCTATTTCATAGCCACATCTTGGATATTTCAGGCAGCTATTGAGGAAGGTGTTGTAGTTGGTGGTGGATGCAGCCTACTAAGATTATCCCAGAAGATCGACATGATCAAGGAATCACTGGATAATTTAGAGCAGAAGGTAACATACTATGGTTTCATGTACGGTGCAAAATGCAACTAGAGAAATAATGAGCATGTGGCCTTAATTACCACTGTACAAATTGTCTGAAGGACTATAGTACTACCGAGTAGATGACCAAATGAACACACGTTACTAAAAGTTTATAATACCCATCTTGCTAATTTCTGGAGATCAAAAACCTAAATCTTGATCTATATTAAATCTGAGAATAAACCATGGCATATGAGAGGGCTACGTCATCCCGATTTCATTGCACAATTACCATCCGACAAACATAAAATGTGTATACAGAAGGACTGCAGTACACAAGAAAAAAACAAGAAACTGCACAACTCACAATAGGACAATCAGTATTCCGAAATGCCGTACTACACATGGATTTCATTGTCCACCAAAGCAGTGAATGATTTCGCATTGTGCAACCTCGATGCCTCGACTAGCTCTTCACGTTATGTTGCTGCAGAGACCGGGTGTACTTGGTGTCATTTTGATATTAATATATTGGCCCTTATAAAAACAGAATGAATGATGCACATAAAAAATCCATTAACTTATTTCTCCTACTCTGGCTCCTTATATCTATAATTAATCATATATTCAAGAATAAAACATATACTGCAATCCACAGGCCCAACTCGAGTTCACCACAATCCTGGCCTACTGGTGCAACTATGCTTTTGTAGTAGTCAAGGTGCTTGTGCTTTATCGAAAATACAGATTTCTTGATCCATGGACACTGCAGAAATGCATATATAGTTTGGATGGCCATTTACCACACTGATAAATGCACTGATTTTTCTGTCTTGAGCCATAACTCCTTTCATTCCGTGTTCAGATTGGTGCTGACATCTTCAAACATGCTCTGAGCTACCCTACCACACTAATAGCTAACAATGCTGGGATGAGTGGCAAGTTCGTCATCGAAAAGGTTAGCTCCTTTGGTTCAGTTACATGCACATTTGTCTGGTAAACTATTCTCTACCTGAGGATAAATTCTGGCTAACATGCATTTGACTGCTGCTGTTGAAGGTGCTGTCAAATGACAATGCAAGTTATGGCTACAATGCTGCCAACGGCTGCTATGAAGACTTGATGGCTTCTGGGATATTGGACCCGTCAAAGGTTAGTGAAACATTCATGGAGGGATGGTTAGAATAATCATATGTCTCTCCAGATAAACCAATTAATAACGTTGAATGGCATCGCTAACTCTGCAATTGTTCGCCCTGCACAAATGTGTCAGGTTGTGAGGTGCTGCATAGAGCATTCTGCTGTTGTTGCAAAGTCTTTTCTCACCTCCGACGTAGTGATCGTGGAGGCGCAAGAAAGCAAACCGGTTCGCGTAAGACCCCCAATGCCCCCTAGGAACCTGATTCCCCAAATGCCTGCATCAGGTAACTACATTTGCACCATCATCATATAGAAAGATGCATCTTCTTTTCAATATCGCGCTTACCTTGGCCCGATGCTTTCAGTTTCAGGTATCCGAGTGTAGATTGCATTCTTTTGTTCGGAGACACCACAAATATGGTACCGAGGACATGAAAAATGCCTGGGATGAATAATTTTGTGGGCAAATCTGTCAAGATATGAGCTGGAAGAAAGATTTACTACTTCCAATTAAACATTCCTCTTAAGGAGAGGAGAGCGAGGGTCCTCACTCCTCATGCCGTGTGTGCAGCGTTTTCCTCGCCAGAGGAAGAGCTCAAGAAGGTGCCAACCAGAGCGCCCATGGCGGCTCTCCGGGAAATTCGTACAGGCACACTACAACTGCGGTTCCCTGCAGTGCATACAGACAAGTTTATGCAAAACAATAGCATCGCATCATTTTGCTGATGAAACTAATCTGTTTTATTCTTTGGAGAAGCATGATGCATGCCCTTACAATTCGCCCGAAGTCAGGAACACTGGATTGGAGGGAGTAATTAATTTGGTGTGCCTGTGTGGGAGATAGTGGAGGCTCGGGAGTTGGGAGGTTGGATATGGTATCTTTGCACGTGCTGCTAGGTAGAACGAACATGTCACTGGCACATCTCATGATCGAGAAGCTAGCTGGCCAACTGATGAACCATCGATGATCTTTCTTTATAAATCAGTGTTGAACAGACGCCCCGCTCCCCTCCCCCTTCCCCCCCCTCCAGGGTTCCCCGCCGCCGCCGGCGGCTCCCCCGCGCGGAGCCGCCGCCGCCGCCAACCCCTTACCCCTCCTGTTCCCCTTTTCCTTCCCCCCTCCCGTACCCCCGCGTCGCCTCCTGAAGCGAGGCGGCCGGGGGCCCTTCCCTCGCGCCCCTCCAGCTCTCCCCCTCGCCCCTCCCTCCTTCCGCCGCCAACGAGCGCTACCGGTCCTCGGCTGCGTGGTGCTGGTGGCGGTGGGCTTGCTTCTCCCCCCGCGCGGCCCTCCCCTGCTCGGGCAGTGGTGGCGGGCGGCGGTGCGCCTCGGCCGACTTCGGTGCTGCCCGTCGGTGGAGATGCCGTGGGTTGCGGTGGTTCTTGAGACGGCGGTGCAGCCGTTGGCCGTGGGGCGGCGCCGGGCCGCAGATCTGGGTCCATTTGGGCCTCATCCGGGTTGGGCGGGCCGGTGGCTCGGCGTTTGGCGGCGTCGTTCCCTGGTGGTGGCGTGGTGGCGGCGGTGAGGGCGGTGAGGGCTTCGTCGATCGGTGCGTTGCAGCGTGGTGACAGGACTGTCCGGGTCCAAGTAGGCCCGACCGGGCAATCGGTGCCCGGCAAGTCCTTGTCGCCGCGTCCAGTCGGCCCCGCTGAGGCGGCGGAGGCTTTCCCCTCCCTCCGGTCGCGTTGTGGTCGCTCCCGTGGCCGTTGTTCCATTTCCATCTCCAGGTCTAGTGTTGGCAGCTCCAGTGAGGCGGCGAGGGTTTCCCGGTAATCATGGTGGCACAGCTGGTGGGCGATGTTGGGGTGATGCATGTCGAAATGTCTAGGGTGGTGGTTGTGGTCGTGGATCGGGAGAAATCCCTGTCGGCTTGTCCGGCAGCGAGGCGGTGACGCATGCAGGCGCCATCGGTCCTTCTTGAGGGGGGTCGGGTGTATCCCTTCCTCACTATCCCTCGTTTACCAGGGGAAGCCCTAGAACTTGTTCGGGCAACAATGGCGACGCCGTCTCACCCTTATTGAAGGTGTTGCTTGGTGCACGGCGCTTCGGGATGCTGGGAGCGTGGTGGTACTTTTTCAGACGGTGCAACGGTTGCCGGGCTTCCTTTCTCCGTTGATCTGCCGGTGTCGGCATTATTTCTCTTCTTTTTTCTTCTTATTTTTCCTTTTGGGCTTTGTTGTGTTGTGACCCTAGCAAACTGGATGTATCGGTCGTCTGCTTTATATATAAAGCGAGAGGAAACCCTTTATCGAATGAACCATCGATCCACGAAAAAACTGCCTGAACTATCGAGGACACACCTGTGCACATTGAGGGAGAAGAACTCTACCAAGATCTACACGACACAGATGCGTCGAGTGACACGGGTGAAAAGTGGGTTCTTCATCACCTTGAAGAAGACGATGAGGTCAGTCATGTCGACCCCGCCGCCGCCCTCCGTCGGCGACGCCCACTTGAACTCGCGCACGAGCGCGGCCAAGAAGCACTTGATGTTCACCATAGCCAGACCCATGCCCGGGCAGAACCTATGCCCCGCACCAAATGATATCATCTTGATTTCCTTGAGACAGTCTTCACAGGTTGCATCCAAAGACCGTGGGTACCAACTCCTCTTCTTTAGGCCGCAATGACTACATATGAATCCAACCAATGGATTTTTAGATAATTGCGAGCCTTTCAAGTGGCACAAAGTAAAACATAAATTTCAACGCACATCTGAGACTGCAACTTTGGATACATCACAATTAGCTGAAAAAGGCTCACGCCCCACTTTATATATAAAGCAACGATCAATCCTACATCTAAACAATACAACTCGACATCAAACTCACACACTCAAGGCAAGATACAAGGGTGATAAAGAATGACTACACTACCCCAAGCCACTCCAAGCACACAACAAGAGGGCGCCGCATAAGTCTTTGAAATTCTCAACCGTGACGAGTCATCGTGAAGAGGTAAAGACGGGTACCACGAACTGGGTACTCCAAGGCACCACCTTTAGAAAAGGCATAACACCGTAGAGCCGCCACCGCCCGATCCAGGGATCAAGATTTCCCCAGAGCAACACCGAAGGCAAAGAGGGAACACGACGACTCCCATAGGCGCCGCCGTTGGCCCGACACAGCCAAAGAAGGTTTTCACCCCAGCAACCATCTGCTCATTTGATACGTAGCATAATCACCCCCGACTGTCACACACTGGACACCAAACTACCTGCACGACCATGGCACTCAGCCAACATCCGACCCATGAGCTGCGCCCTTGAGCACCGCGGATCCCACCCACAAGGCCGCCGCCCCGGGTGAGGGGCTCGAGCCACCCCAACTAACGAGTGCCCAAACATATTTATACTATTTGTGGATGGAGGTAGATTAAAAACTACGTACTCCCTCCATTCCACAATATAAGACATTTTTGTAAGTTATGTTAGCATACAAAAATATTTTATATTATGAGACGGAGGGAGTATATAGATAGATCGCCATAATAGAGGTTGGCAAGTGGGCACTCAACAAATAGATGATTCAAGACTCTTTTTTAAGGGTTGATCCAAGACTCCTTCCTTGGCATAAAAGCAACACTTTGTGCATCCTTGCAAATTTCGTTTTAAAACTCCAAATCCAAGGTGGATGCCATTCTCTCCGCGGTTTAGAATTTTAAAGGGTGTGTCTAGGTCTCAGTCGACTGAGACTTAGTTCAAGTGATATAGTATATGCGAAGAAAGGAAAAACTAAAAACATATTTTTTACAAATCTCAATGCAAGATAAATGAAATATAACATCGACTGAGACATAATGAAGTCTAAGTCCACTGTAACTTAGCAAAACCGAATTTCAAACCGAATTCAAGTCCACTGGTACTCGAATTGCCAAGGCAGATTGTGGCTTGGATTCCGAGATGAAGCCCAAGAAAGTGCTTTTGCGGAGGCTCGGGCTCCTCGAGGAGGATGGTTCGCTTGATGACTCCACCCTCGCCAAGTACACCCAGCTGTTCGCACGGCCGTTAGCTGAAGATGTGGTGCAAGCCTTTGCAGACTACTACGGATGGCAAATCCCCCGTGGCGTCACGGAGCTCCTCGACCGTGCGCCCGTGATGCCGGTCATGGTTCCCTCTTAGGGTGGTGTTCTCCCCCATTTAGCCCCCCAACGTTTCTATGGATTGTAGTCTCAAAGTCGTTTTTTGGAATGTGTGTGGCTTAAATTCCAAAGCCAGGCGCACGGCGGTCCGTTCCATGATTCTCTCAGTGTCCCCCTCGATTGTGTGTCTTAGCGAGACCAAGCTTGCGGTGGTCTCTGCTCCTATTGTCTCTGAGACTCTTGGGCCTCTGTTCGAGGACTTATTTTTCCTGCCTGCCAACGGCACACGCGGAGGTATTGTCATTGCTTGGCAGCGCTCCGTGATCACCCTCTCTAGGCCGGAGTGTGGTGCCTACCATGTGTCCGCCCTTGTCACACCCCTCGCCCCGGGACAACAGCACTGGTGGATTACGGCCGTGTACGGACCCCAAGAGGACGATGCGAAGGTGGCCTTTCTTGCCGAGCTCCATGACTTTCGTCTCACTTGTGTGGGCCCCTGGATTGTTGGGGGTGACTTCAACATGATCCTGTCTTCTGCTGACAAGAACAATGGGTGATTGCACCACCGTTCTATGAGTCGTTTCCGCCGTTTCGTTGCTGACATGGAACTGCGGGACATCTACCTCCATGGTCGTCGTTACACCTGGTCCAATGAGCAGGACAACCCCACCCTCGTGCGGAATGACAGAGTTCTCTGCACTCCTAGTTGGGAGGACTTCCAGCCACACTGCCTTCTCCGTTGCCTTGCTTCGGCGGCTTCTGACCACGCTCCTCTCCTGCTTGACTGTTCCCGGCATCCTGGCAGCCCCAAGCGATTCCACTTCGAGCGATTTTGGGTCCACCTCGAAGGCTTTCAGGACACTGTGAACATCCCTTGGAACAGCGAGCCTCCGGATCCGGACCCTTTTAGGAGGATCTACCAGCGCCTCAAGCTCACAGCCCGCCGACTCCAAAGTTGGAGTACACGCTGCATCGGCAACGTCTCTCTTCAACTTCTGGTTGCGCGCGAGCTAATTGCTCGCCTCGATGCGGCGCAGGACTCGCGCCCCCTGTCACCTTCGGAGGCCTGGCTACGCCGGAATCTTAAGCTCAAGTACCTAGGCCTGGCATCTCTCGAGAGATCGATTGCCCGCCAGCGTGTGCGCCTCTCTTGGCTCCGGGAAGGCGATACTAACTCCACCTTCCTTAAGATCAGCGCCTCCCAACGCAAGCAGAAGAACCGCATCATGCAGTTGGATGTCGATGGCTCGCTGATCTCCGACGAGGCTGGGATGGCCGAGGCTGTGTTCGAGCATTTTGCTGGCATTCTTGGCTCCTCGGATGAGCGCAACATCACCCTCGCCCTCGAGGATTTCGATGACCGCTCCTTTGATCCCTCCGAGCTGGAGCTTCCTTTCTCCGAGGCCGAGATTTGGGAGGCCGTTAAATCTCTCCCTTCAGGCAAGGCTCCGGGCCCGAACGGCTTCACATCCGAGTTCTTGCGCGCCCGCTAGGACACTGTTAAGCATGACATCTGTGACGCTTTCGACAAGCTATACCACCTTAATGGCGTGGGTTTTCAGAAGCTTAACGAAGCGCTTGTCACTCTCCTCCCGAAGAAACCCGACACCGCCACCCTTGCGGACTACAGGCCTATCAGCCTAATTCACCTCTTGGCCAAGCTTTTCGCCAAGGTGTTGTCACTGCGGCTAGCTCCACGACTTGGGGGCATGGTGTCGACCAACCAGAGTGCGTTCATTGCAGGTTGCTGCATTCACGACAATTTCATCCTGGTTCAACAGCCTGCCCGCCAGTTACACAACATGAGGGCTCCTCGCATTCTCCTCAAGGTCGACATTGCGCGCGCCTTCGACTCCGTCTCATGGCCTTTTCTCCTACAGCTTCTCGGGCACCTTGGCTTTGGCCCCAGGTGGCGCGAGTGGATCTCCATCCTGCTCTCCACGGCGAAAACGCGTGTGCTCATCAATGGCCATCCGCCCCCCCCCCATCTGTCACAAAAAGGTCTCCGACAGGGTGACCCCGTCTCTCCAATGCTCTTCACGCTGGTCATTGACGCGCTCAACTCCCTCCTCCAGCACGCCATCAGGAAGGGAGTGCTGCACCGCCTTACCGAGTGTCGGATGGCCTCGAGTATATCCTTGTATGCCGATGACGTGGTCATCTTCTACCACCCGGACCCCCACAAGCTTCAGGTCATTCGTGAGCTGCTCCGTGTCTTCGGCGCCGCGACTGGGCTACACACCAACTTCCGAAAATGCTCTGCCACGCCGATCCATTGCACGGCCGAGCAGACCGCACTCGTCGAGGGCACGCTTTCCTGCCCGATCGTGCTCTTCCCCATCACATACCTTGGCATTCCGCTCTCGACCCGGAAGGTCTCCGCGACAGCCCTTATGCCATTGGTGGAGCGGATGGCGCACAAGCTGCCGACTTGGAGGGCGTCCCTCCTCTCGCGAGGAGAGTGTTTAGCCCTGGTGCGCCATGTTCTTGCCGCCATGCCCGTCCACCTGCTCATGGCCATGGCGCTCCGACCAGCTATTATCAAGAAGATCAACAGGATCGTGCGCGACTTTCTCTGACACGGCAAGGCCAATGCCTCTGGTGGAGGCTGCCTTGTTAGTTGGCAAAAAGTGTGCCGCCCCCTGGAGCTGGGTGGGCTTGGCATTCGGGACCTGCAGCGCACCGGCGTGGCGCTTCGCGCTAGGTGGCTCTGGCTTCAGGCCACTGATCAGTCCCGTCCCTGGCGACACCTTCATTTTCCCTTTGATTTCGAGGTCCAGGCGATTTTTGATGCTTCCTCTTACTGGATCCTTGGCGATGGGACCTCCTGCTTGTTCTGGAGAGACCGTTGGATCTCGGGTCGCTCGGTCAGCGAGCTTGCGCCGTCCGTCCTTGCCTTGGTCCCCAAGCGCCGGAGGCGTACGGCGACCGTTGCACAGGGCATCCACAACAGGGTCTGGGTGGGAGATATCCAGGGTGCCTTGGGGCCGGCTGCGATGGTTCAATACGTCGATCTTTGGCGCGCCCTGCAGCCCCTAACCCTAACTCTCGACCCCGACGTGGTTCGCTGGAAGTGGACCAACTCGGGCATCTACACTACGAATTCCTGCTACCGAGCCATGTTCGCTGGCTCCACCATCGCGCCCAACTGGAAACTCATCTGGCGCACGTGGGCCCTGCTGCGGATCCGTGTCTTTGCGTGGCTCGCAAGCCAGGATCGCTGCTGGTCCACCACCCGCCTCGCGCGCCACGGCTTGCCGCATGACGACCGCTGCATCTTCTGTGACTAGGTGTTGGAAACCCTCGATCACCTTCTTGTACAATGCCCATTCTCCCAGATCATCTGGCATGAGATCTTCGCCTGGTGCCGGCTGCCAATCCCCTCTCCAGACACCGATGATTGCTTCCTTGAGTGGTGGGCTGATTCTACCAGGCGGGTTCCAGCGGCCTTGCGGAAAGGTCTCGCCTCCCTCGCCCTCCTCACTGCGTGGTCCATCTGGCGCCACCGGAATGCATGCATCTTCGACCACATGCAGCCCTCCACTACGCTACTTCTACAGATCATCAAGGACGACACTCGGGCATGGGCTTCTGCCGGGGCCAAGGACATTGCAAACTTTATGCCTCCCTGATGTGTAGATAGCTAGGTTGGGGCCGAGCACCCCCATCTATTCTGCTCATGTACCACTTTTCCACGCCAGCTCTACGTACGTGGTAAAGTGATACCCGTGTAATCCTGACACTCTAGCTTTCTACCTATCAATGAAATGATACGCATCTTGCGTATTCGTAAAAAAAGTTATATCTTTTCTTGGAAAAAATAGAAAGTACAGCAAGACGGGGCAGAGGAGACCTGCGGTGTGGAAGCCGAGCGTGGCTAGTGGCCGGAGGAAGTGTGTCCGCCGCAGCTGGGGAGAGCAAGGCGCGCGGCGGGCCACCCGAGAGAGAGAGATCATCCGGGACGTCGGCCAGAGAGAGCAGCTTTTCTTCGGTAAGTATTATCGACTTGTAATGTTTAGTTCAAGCCATTTGGCTTTGATGATTTTTTTTAGAGAAAAGCATACGCCGGACTTTATAAATAAAGCCACAAGGCAAAGTTATAAAGCAACAGTATCAAGGACGAAACTATTGAGCATATGTGTTGCATATTTATGTATTGGGCTCATCTCCTAGTTCCTTGTATAGTTGAGGTCGTGGCCCACCTCTAGTACATCATATATACGTGCCTTTGCACGAGAGCAATACATCGTGCAATTACATCTTACATGGTATCAGTTTTTAGGTTCTAACCTAGCCTTCCGCTGCTGTTGCCGCCACCGACGCGCATCTTCTCCGCGTCGCCGCCGCCGCCATCTCGCCGCCGTTCCTTTCCACCGGGCGCTACCCAGCCGTCGCGCCGCCCCGCTACTCTCCTTCCGCGCCGCCCCCTCGTTCATTTTCCCCGCCCAACCAGCTTGCACGCCCGCCCGCCCCTACGCGATCGCCCGCCCGCCCGTCAAGCGTTCCCACGTCGCCCGCCCGCTAGCGCCATCCACGCCCGACCCGCCTGCTGCTGCACCCGCGTGCGAGTCCATCTGCCTGCATCTGCCGAGTCGCCCGCCTGCCACCAACCGCCCGCGCGCAAGTCCATCTGCTGCCGCTCGCCCGACCGAGTCGCTAGCCGGATCGCGCCGCCGCCCACTGAGTCGTCTGAGCCGTCCCGTTCCCGCCATGTCGTCCCTCACCGCATCGGCCTCCACCAACTCGTTCGCCGACGCCAACCCTCCCGACGTCAACGACATCCGCAACCTCAACATCTTCGAGCGGGTGCCGGTTCATCTCTCCCAGGCGGAATCCTCCTACTACACGTGGAAGACTTATTTCTCCCTCGTGTTCCGGGAGTATCATCTCATGGACCACGTGGACGGCACTGTCGACTCCAGCCTCGTCCCTGAGTTTCATGACTGGTCCACCATCGACACCACGATCATCCGCTGGTTTTTCCTCACCATCTTGCCCGACCTCTTTCAGACGGTCGTGGCGGACGGTGATGATGCCTGCGCCGTGTGGACCAAGATGAACGGGCTCTCCACCGACAACCAGCTCCAGCGTCGTGTATTTTTGCAGCAAGAGTACTTTGGGTGTCATAAGGATAACACCTCCGTCGACGACTATTGTCGCCGCATGAAGACTCTCGCTAATGAGCTCCACGATATTGGCGCGAAGATCGATGATGACCTCCTCCTTAGCACCCTTACCGCCGGGCTCGACGAGGACTTCGGCAACGCCGCGGCGAACCTCAGCCTCATCCCCAACCCATCCTTCGCCAAGTTCGTTGCGTACCTCCGCTTGGAGGAGCGGCGGATGAAGCAGGTGAAGGCGTGGGCCATCCACACCACTCTCGCCGCTGGCACCACCCGTGGTGGGTCCTCATCGCCTCCCGCTGCCCCAGCCGCGCCCTCGCCGCAGCGCCACCCGACGCCTTTCCCTAGGCCTCCGCAGCCGGGGCTGCTCCCGCTGCCCTATGGCCCGCCCGCCCCTCCCGTCGAACAGCGCTGTGAGGGCCGGCGCAGTGGCGGCCGCCGCGGCGGTCAGCAGTAGCAGTCGTAGGGCACTGGCCCGCCCCGTCAGCAACAACAGCAGCAGGAGTTCCATGTGCCCCCTCTGTGGGCCTGCGGCTATAACCCGTAGACCGGTGTTGTTCACGCCTACACCATGTCGGTTCCACGGGCCCCTACACCGACCCTCCCCGTGCCGCACCCATCGGCGCACCAGGCGTATTACGCGGCTCCGCAGCCGTATGGCGGATACCCACTGCCGCAGATGAGCGTCGGCTGCAGTCTCCTGATACGTCCAAAACGTATCTATAATTTCTGCTTGCTCCATGCCTCTTTTGTGTGATATTGCTATGATAGTTATGCACTTCCATACACTTTTGATCATATTTGGACTAACCTATTAACTCAGTGCACCACAGTGCCAGTTCCTGTTTTCTGCAGTTTTTCTATTTCAGGTTTCCCCCATATTAAAAGTGCCCTAAAAATTCCGGGAAAAATACAGGAAAAATCAGCGTAACAGGAGCTTCAAGAAGAACCAAAGCAGGGCCAGAGGGGAGCCAGGGGCAGCCCAGGCGGCCCCACCCCTGGCCGCCTGGGGGGGGGGCGCCTGGGCCCCCCTCTCCGCTTCTGGTGACCCCCTTTGGCATATATACTCGCGTCCCAAAACCCTCGAGGACGGAACCCTTTTTTACGATCTCGCCTCTGTTCTGCCGCCGCCACGCTTCCAAGATCGGGAGCACCAGGAGAACTCTTCCCGGCACCCTGCCGGAGGGGAGAACCACCACCGGGAGCTTCTCCACCACCATGGACGCTTCCCGGATGAGTTGTGAGTAGTCCTCCTTGGACCATGGGTCCATGACCAGTAGCTATGTGATGTTCTCCTTTCCTCTTTGTTCTTCATGGATTAGACCTCGTGAGCTGCCCTACATGATCGAGGCACATATGTAATCTTTATGCTGTTGCTCTGCTGAGTTTGCTGGGATCCGATGGATTATGAGATTATGTTCAGATTGTGTGTGAGTAATATATTTGATTCACCTCTTTTATATTTATGTTCTTGAGTAATTCTTGCATGTTCTCCGTTGCTGTTTATTGCTTTGGCCGAGTAGTAGGTAGTAACTCCAAGAGGGAACGTTATGCTTGATTGTGGGTTCATGCCCCTTGATGACTAGTTTGAGTGACAGAAACATGAGTCTAGAGGATGTGCTGTTGCCACAAGGGGGAAAACAACGGTGCTTGTACTTGCGGGTGCAAGGATTGTTTACTTTACGCAAAGTTCTTTTAATGCAGTTGTCTGTTGTTTTGAGTCTACACTTTGGGTGGGATTTGCAACTTAATACCAGTGAGATGTTCTGGATAGATATCTCAAGGTGGATGATTAGTAGTAGATGCAGATGGATTTCTGTCTACTTGCCTTGGCGTACCGCCCATGCTTTTGAGCCTCTACCTTTCTTTACAGCATAGTTAGCATTGGTTTGCGCACATAATCCTGTCAATTGCCCAGCTGTAATTTGTTTACCTCGCTTAGCTGTTTTATCGTCTTTTGGGAGAGAGACATCACTAGTGAACATCATAGGACCCCGGTCCATATTACCATCACTGATCACACCCGCTATTTACTTCCTGTCCTTATTTCCAAGTTACAGTCATACCTATCACTATTATCTCTTGTGTTTGATCCTTTGTAAACGACAAGGCCGGAGGGATTGACAACCTCTCTGTACTCGCTGGGAGCAAAGTTATTTGTATCTGTGTGCAGGTCCTGTCAACCGCTAAGTATCTGGCGCAGTTAGCCGTTGACACCTTCTTGTCGACCCTCGGAGTCTCACGGGATTCGATCCTTGGTATCTTGCCAAGGGAAACTTGTCGTTACGCTACATCTCAAACCTTCCACTTGGGGTAACCAACGAGGGGCGAGAAGCCATCAAGCAAAGTTTCAGGCGCCGTTGCCGGGGACTCCACTCTTCAAGATAGGGGAGTTGCATGCTATCTTTTATCTTTGCTTTTTAGTCTTGTTAGTTTACCTTTCAGTTTTTGCCTTAGTGTCCCTTATCAAAAATCACAAAAATAGTTATCTTGCTTGCTGCTGCTATGGGTTCCATCGAGAACACCAAGTTGTGTGACTTCACTAGTCATAACAACAATGACTTTATCTGCACGCCTATTACTACACCTGCCACTTCAGCACCTTCTTATGAAATTAAACCTGCTTTACTGAACCTAGTTATGAAAGATCAATTCTCCGGTGCTGGAGATGATGCTGCTTTGCACTTAAATAATTTTGTTGAGCTCTATGATATGCAAAAGTACCAAGAAATAGATGGTGATATTGTTAAGCTTAAGCTTTTTCCTTTCTCCTTGAGAGGAGGAGCTAAAATCTGGTTTCAATCATTGCCTAGGAATAGCATAGATTCTTGGGACAAGTGCAAGGATGCCTTTATTGGGAAGTACTATCCCCCTGCTAAAATTATCCAACTAAGGAGTAACATAATGAATTTTAAACAATTGGATAATGAACACGTTGCTCAAGCTTGGGAACACATGAAATCTCTTGTCAAGAACTGCCCTACTCATGGTTTGACTACTTGGATGGTTATCCAAACTTTTTATGCAGGCTTGAACTTTACCTCGCGGAACTTGTTAGATTCGACCGCGGGAGGAACCTTTATGTCAACTACACTTGGTGCTGCCACGAGGCTTCTCGATGAGATGATGACCAATTATTCCCAATGGCACACCGAACGCGCTCCAACAGGTAGGAATGTAAACTCTGTCGAGGAGATTTCCTCCCTAAATGAAAAAGTTGACTTGATCATGTCTCTACTTTCCAAGCAATCTTCTATTGATCCTCATGATGTTCCTTTAAATTCTTTGATTGCTCAAGATCAAGTAGATGTGAACTTTATCTCTAGAAACAATTTCAATAACATTGCTTATAGGAGTAATTTTGGTAGCAACCCTAGACCGTTCCCCTCTAATTCCTATGGGAACAACAATGCTTATCCTAGCACCAAGAACTCCACTTCTGAACTAGAGATTATGCTTAAAGACTTCATCACTACCCAAAAAGCCTTCAATAAGAGTGTAGAAGAAAAACTAGCCAAACTAGATAATCTCTCTTCGAAGGTAGACAATTTAGCCCATGAGGTAGAGTTGCTTAAAATTAGAACTTCTCCCTTTGAGGAGAGGAAGATCACTCCTATGAATGCTATTCAAGTGCAAATTAATGAAAACATTAGGATGATGGCTAAACTTAAAGAGAGATGGGCTAGAGAAAAGGAGGAAGAAGATAGAATTAAGAGCCTTCCTACCCACCACACTGTTGCTACTATCCAAGTTGTTGAGGATATCCAAACTCTTAGCACCCAATGCACTCCTGGTCCCATTGGATCTATTAATGGTGATGCTATGACCTCAACCGTAGAAACTCCTATGACCATAGAAGCTACCAAACAAGTGAGCCTAAAGGACACCACTACCACTTTACTTGATAGTAGTGACCTTGATTTTGATAATTGCACCCTTTCTGAAGTTATTGATTTTCTTCACAAAATGTCTAGAGATCCCCACACTAGCACACTTAATCTTGCCTTCACAGAGCATATCACTAATGCTCTTATCAAAGCTAGGGAGGAGAAGCTTAGGGTAGAAGCCTCCATACCTAGAAAGCTAGAAGATGGTTGGGATCCTATGATTAAAATTAAGTTGAATAACTTCTCTTGCTATGCTTTATGTGATGTTGGAGCTAGTACCTCCGTTATGCCCAAAAGAATGTATGATATGCTTAAATTGAAATCTTTTTATCCTTGTTCTTTTGTTGTTCGTCTTGTTGATTCTTCCGTAAAGAAACCTTTGGGGAAGATCGACGATGTTCTTATCGTTGTCAATGACAATTATGTTCCCGTTGATTTTACTATTATGGATATTGAATGTGAACCTTCATGTCCAATTATTTTGGGACGTCCTTTTCTTCGCACCGTTGGTGCTATCATTGACATGAAAGAGGGGAATATAAAATTCCAATTCCCTCTCAAGAAAGGAATGGAACACTTCCCTAGAAAGAAGATTAAGTTGCCTTTTTAGTCCGTTACACGGGCTAGCTATTCTTTTACTCTTGATAAAACTTGATCCTCTCTTTTTGCATCATGCCTAGCTTAAAGGCATAAAAGAAAGCGCTTTTGGGACGCAGCCCACAACGAATAAAGTTTTATTTTGCTTTTGTTGTGTCTTTATGTTTGTTACTACAGTAGCATCATCATTGTATCTTTTCTTTTCAGCTTTGTGCCAAGTTTAGCCTCCGATTGCAAGAAAGTTCAAAAGTTGTGACGTGCAGTCCAGAAAACAGATTCTGTCCTTGGATAGAAAAATTTGTATAAAATCACCAGATCATCTTTTTGATCTGATTTGTTTTGACAGCCTGCTCTATACAATTGGCTTTCGGGCGTCTGTTCTGAGTTTTTTTATTTGAGTTGTAGAAGTGCCCCGAAAAAATTATTTACTACCTGCTGGTCTGTTTTTCACAGATTCTGTCCGGTTTTGCCTTTTCTTCGTTTTGCAAACCTTGAGCTTGCTTTTTCTTTGCAAAAACCTTTTGGCAATCTTGAGAAACAGTAGCTCTTCAAGATTATCCTTATTTCCAGCAGGGAAAAGTTATTTTATTATGGTTACTAACCTTGCTAATCAGATTATGATGAGTTATGTATGAAGGGAGTTTTCAAGTGTGCGAGGGAAGATGATAAAAAAAGATTCAGGAGGGTCAAACGCTCAAGCTTGGGGATGCCCCCGTGCACCCCCAAGATATATTCAAGAAGACTCAAGCGTCTAAGCTTGGGGATGCCCCTGAGCATCCCCTTCTTCATCAACAATTATCAGTTCGTCTTTCGTTCCACTATATTTTAATCACTTCATGCGTTATGTGCTATGCTTGGAGCGTCTTGCTCTTAGTTTCCTTTTTAGTTTTCTTTAGCTTTGCTTGCTGTTCATAACAAGTTAGAACCCAGCTTTCTTTGTGTGGGAGAGAAACACGCTCCACTTCAACATAGAACACAACATAGGATATTCATGCTTATCTTTGCTGTGTGTGTTTTTTGTCTTTCCATAGCTGCTGTCATGTTTAGCTCTTAGTTTTCATGCTTTTCTTTTTAAAGAGCTTTTGTTTAGTTGGTTGCTGAACTCTCTTGAGTTTTCATGTTTATCTTGTTAAGAGAGTTTTGCCTGTTGTATTGAGTTGTGTGTCTTAATTTAAAGTAGGTAATTGAGGTTGCTATTTCATTTTAGTAGTAACTTGCAATAGTTTTGAGGTATTGCCATGAGTAATGTCTGAACTTTTGGTGTCAAGAGCTTTAGCCTATTAGTGATAGATGTCGTATTTTGGGCAATTCGTGTTTATTTTCGAAAACCTACAAAATAGTTGAGAACTTTAGCTACTAAATGGATCACTAATCTTTGGAGGGATCGAATATTAGAGTACACTCACGTACCATGGGTCGAGGATGCGCAAGGGTAACCAAACCCCCATACACTCCTCCTCGGGGTACTTGTCTCTTTGTGAACCTCCTAATTAGATTGAGAGTTACCGATAATACGTGCATGAGTTCTTCGGACTAATGTGAGTATTCTAAAGTTGACACTTCCACCTAACCATATTTTTCTGGCCTCTTCGGTACCGTGCATTGCCCTTTCTCACCTCGAGAGTTGGCGCATACTTCGCCGGTGCATCCAAATCCTTGACACGATACGCTCTGTCATCATAAGCCTCATTATATCCTTCCTCAAAACAGCCACCATACCTACCTATTAAGGCATTTCCATAGCCTTTCCGAGATACATTGCCATGCAACGGCCATCTTCTCATGACTTGATCTTCATGTCATACATGCTTTTTGCTTGATCGATGAGCCGCATGCTAGTTGGGCCTTGCCCTAATCATTGCTACATGACGCGCTAGTATCATTGCATATCCTGCTACACCGGCAGAGGCATACATTTTCATACATCATGATAGTTTCATTTTCTTTATGTTGAGTACTTTTTGTAAAGTGTGAAATGTCTTCTATACTTCTTGTAATATATAGAGTGTTGCCCCTAAAGTGAGGAAAAGATCCCAAAGAGGACAAATCAAAAGATCTCAAAGAGGACAAAATCAAAATATCCCAAAGAGGACAAATGAGAGATAAATAGAAAGAGCCATTGAGGCCACAAAAAAATAAAATAAAAATATAGAAAAAAGAGAAAAAGAAATAAAAAGAGAGAAGGGGCACACTACTATTTCTTTTGAGAGATCCACACTCGTACTCCATCTTATACCTTGTACTCCATAGAGATTATCATTCATGCATATAGCTATGTGGGGACCTTTACACTATAGAACTTGGCTTGTATATTCCAATGATGAGCCTCCTCAAAAGAGCTCTAGGTCTTCTTGAGCAAGCAAGTTGGATGCACCCCCACTAGTTCCATTGGAGAGCTTACCTTAGCTCATATGTGCATCCGTTGCATGGCAATCCCTACTCCTCACATCATATCTATCATTTGGCTTTCTCTCGCCGATGATTGTCCTCATTGATGTGAGCCTTTCACACCTTTTTGTCTTCCCCCTCTATCATTTTTCTCTCTTTGCCATCCTAAGTGTCGACTTTCTTGCTTACGCTCATCCATTGCATGAGTGCTCAAAATATCGAAAGGGAGTGGATCATTTTGACTTGTACCTGGCTGACGGTCTGGGGATGAGTCAAGATAAGATTCCAAAGAAGACCAAGTGTGAAACTTTAGTAGATTAAGTTCTCAACAATACAAAAACTATGTTTTACTCTCTCATATATCCCTATCCCCTTTCTAGCACGCAAACACCATTTGGAGATATTCGAGTCATGGACAGCGAGAGCTCTTGCACCTTTATGTTCTTATGTTACTTGTTACAATGCTAATATAGACTCTTGCTTGTTATGACTTGAATGGAATTACATGCCTTGATTGCTTTACTTAAAAGTTCTTATATGGTTGATAGCATGTCACCACAGAAATTATGCTTGTTATCATTTACCTACTCGAGGACGAGCAGGAATTAAGCTTGGGGATGTTTATACGTCCAAAATGTATCTATAATTTCTGCTTGCTCCATGCCTCTTTTGTGTGATATTGCTATGATATTTATGCACTTCCATACACTTTTGATCATATTTGGACTAACCTATTAACTCAGTGCACCACTGTGCCAGTTCCTGTTTTCTGCTGTTTTTCTATTTCAGGTTTCCCCCATATTAAAAGTGCCCTAAAAATTCTGGGAAAAATACAGGAAAAATTAGCGTAACGGGAGCTTCAAGAAAAACCAAAGCAGGGCCAGAGGGGAGCCAGGGGCAGCCCAGGCGGCCAGCCCAGGAGGCCCCACCCCTGGCCGCCTGGGGGGGGGGGGGCGCCTGGGCCCCCCTCTCCGCTTCTGGTGACCCCCTTTGGCATATATACTCCTCGCGTCCCGAAACCCTCGAGGACGGAACCCTTTTTTACGATTTCGCCTCTGTTCCGCCGCCGCCACGCTTCCAAGATCGGGAGCACCAGGAGAACTCTTCCCGGCACCTTGCCGGAGGGGAGAACCACCACCGGGTGCTTCTCCACCACCATGGACGCTTCCCGGATGAGTTATGAGTAGTCCTCCTTGGACCATGGGTCCATGACCAGTAGCTATGTGATGTTCTCCTCCCCTCTTTGTTCTTCATGGATTAGACCTCGTGAGCCGCCCTACATGATCGAGGCACATATGTAATCTTTATGCTGTTGCTGTGCTGAGTTTGCTGGGATCCGATGGATTATGAGATTATGTTCAGATTGTGTGTGAGTAATATATTTGATTCACCTCTTTTATATTTATGTTCTTGAGTAATTCTTGCATGTTCTCCATTGCTGTTTATTGCTTTGGCCGAGTAGTAGGTAGTAACTCCAAGAGGGAACGTTATGCTTGATTGTGGGTTCATGCCCCTTGATGACTAGTTTGAGTGACAGAAACATGAGTCTAGAGGATGTGCTGTTGCCACAAGGGGGAAAACAACGGTGCTTGTACTTGTGGGTGCAAGGATTGTTTACTTTACGCAAAGTTCTTTTAATGCAGTTGTCTGTTGTTTTGAGTCTACACTTTGGGTGGGATTCGCAACTTAATACCAGCGAGATGTTCTGGATAGATATCTCAAGGTGGATGATTAGTAGTAGATGCAGATGGATTTCGGTCTACTTGCCTTGGCATACCGCCCATGCTTTTGAGCCTCTACCTTTCTTTACAGCATAGTTAGCATTGGTTTGCGCACATAATCCTGTCAATTGCCCAGCTGTAATTTGTTTACCTCGCTTAGCTATTTTATCGTCTTTTGGAAGAGAGACATCACTAGTGAACATTATGGGACCCTGGTCCATATTACCATCACTGATCACACCCGCTATTTACTTCCTGTCCTTATTTCCAAGTTACAGCCATACCTATCACTATTATCTCTTGTGTTTGATCCTTTGTAAACGACAAGGCCGGAGGGATTGACAACCTCTCTGTACTCGTTGGGAGCAAAGTTATTTGTATCTGTGTGCAGGTCCTGTCAACCGCTAAGTATCTGGCGCCGTTAGCCGTTGACACCTTCTTGTCGACCCTCGGAGTCTCACGGGATTCAATCCTTGGTATCTTGCCAAGGGAAACTTGCCGTTACGCTACATCTCAAACCTTCCACTTGGGGTAACCAACGAGGGGCGAGAAGCCATCATCTCCCTGCGGCCCCACCTCCACCCTCGTTGGCCCTGCCGTCGGCAACTTGGGATCCAGCGCTTCTCGCCACGCTGCACACCACGCCTACGCCGAACAACTATACTGGAGGTGGTGATTGGTACATGTACATCGGGGCTATGGGTCACATGTTTGCTCATCCTGGTAACCTTGCCTCATTTACTCCCGTCTCTACCGATCGACGCATCATTGTCGGCTACGGTTCCACACTTCCTATCACACATGTCGGGCACACTATTTTCCCTTCTACTTCCACACCTTTATGTTTGTCTAACATATTTGTGTCTCCTCATCTTATTAAGAATCTTATTTTTGTTCGTTGTTTTGATGACCCACAAGTGTAAGGGATCTATCGTAGTCCTTTCGATAAGCAAGAGTGTTGAAACCAACGAGGAGCAGAAGGAAATGATAGGCAGTTTTCAGTAAGGTATTTTCTGCAAGCATTGAAATTATAGGTAACAGATAGTTTTGTGATAAGGTAATTGGTAGCAAGTGACAGAAGGTAAAAGTAAATAAGGTGCATCAAGGTGGCCCAATCCTTTTTGTAGCAAAGGACAAGCCTGGACAAACTCTTATATAATGGAAAGCGCTCCGGAGGACACATGGGAATTATCGTCAAGCTAGTTTTCATCACGATCATGTGATTCGCGTTTGGTACTTTGATAATTTGGTATGTGGGTGGACCAGTGCTTGGGTGCTGTCCTTACTTGGAAAAGCCTCCCACTTATGATTAACCTCTAATGCAAGCATCCGCAACTACAAAAGAAGTATTAAGGTAAACCTAACCATAGCATGAAACATATGGATCCAAATCAGCCCCTTACGAAGCAACGCATAAACTAGGGTTTAAGCTTTTGTCACTCTAGCAACCCATCATCTACTTATTACTTCCCAATGCCTTCCTCTAGGCCCAAATAAGGGTGAAGTGTCATGTAGTCAACGTTCACATCACACCACTAGAGGAGAGACAACATACGTCTCATCAAAATATCAAACGAAGACCAAATTCACATGACTACTAATAGCAAGACTTCTCCCATGTCCTTAGGAACAAAAGTAACTAATCACAAGACATAATATTGTTCATGATCAGAGGGATATTAATATGCATAATGGATCTGAACATATGATCTTCCACCAAATAAACCAACTAGCATCAACTACAAGGAGTAATCAACACTACTAGCAACCCACAGGTACCAATCTGAGGTTTGGGTACAAAGATTGGATACAAGAGATGAACTAGGGTTTGAGAGGAGATGGTGATGGTGAAGATGTTGATGAAGATAGCTCTCCCCAAGATGGGAGAGTTGTTGGTGATGACGGCGATGACAATTTCCCCCTCCCGAAGAGAAGTATCCCCGGCAGAACAGCTCTATCGGAGCCCTAGATTGGTTTCTGCCTCGGTTCCGCCTCGAGATGGCGGCGGCTGGTCCCGAAAGCCTCCTTATGATATTTTCCAGGTCAAAACACCTCATATAGGAGAAGATGGGCATCGGGGGGCCCACGAGACAGGGGGTCGCGCCCAGAGAGGGGGGGGGGGGGGCGCCCCCCACCCTTGTGGGCAGCAGGTGGCCCCCCTTGCGATCTTCTTTCGCCGGATATTTTTTATATTTTCTGAAACGTAGTTCTGTGAAGTTTCGGGGCTTTTGGAGTTGTGCAGAATAGGTTTCCAGTGTTTGCTCCTTTTCCAGCCCAGAATTCCAGTTGCCGGCTTTCTCCCTCTTCATGTAAACCTTGTAAAATAAGATAGAAAAGGCATAAGTATTGTGACAAAACATGTAATAATAGCCCATAATGCAATAAATATCAACATATAAGCATGATGCAAAATGGATGTATCAACTCCCTCAAGCTTAGACCTCGCTTGTCCTCAAGCGAAAGCCGAAATTGAGAAATATGTCCACAATATCATGATAAAAATAAAAATAAAATACGGACATGAGGGCATCATGATCATTCGCATAACAGCAACATATATATATATATATATATATATATATATATATATATATATATATATATATATATATAGTCATATGATTCTTATGCTAAAGTTACAATTCATCCACAATATCAAGCATGAATCATAAACTTCATTGAAAACTAACAAACTTTGATCTCGGTCATTGAAGCAATTGCAATTTATCGTAACATCGGAAAGAGTCAATGTAAGAGCTTTTCAGCAAGCCTACATACTCAACTATCATATAGTCTTCCACAATTGCTCACACTCACGCAATACTTATGTTTATGGAGTTTTAATCAGATTCATAGAAAGATAGGGGCTTACGATGTTGCCTCCCAACCTTTTACCTCAAGGGTAATGTCAACAGTAATAGACCATGAAAACTTACATCCAAGTGGGTATATATGTCAGGATCTTTCCAACACAATGTGCTTGCCAAAGGATAAAATGTAAAAAGGAAAGTTGAATTTCACCTTGACTCTTATAAGGCAAGAATAATAGATAGGCCCTTCACAGAGGGAAGCAGAGGTTGTCATGTGTTTTTATGGTTGGATGCACAAAGTCTTAGCATAGAAGAACGTCACTTTATATTGCCACTTGTGATAAGGACCTTTATTATGCAGTCTGTCGCTTTTATTACTTCCATATCACAATATCGTATAAATCTAATTTCTTCCACACTAATAAATCATACATATTTTAGCGAGTTTGCAACATGACAACTTACTTGGAAGGATCTTACTCAATCCATAGGTAGGTATGGTGGACTTTCATGGCAAAACTAGGTTTAAGGATGTATGGAAGCACAAGTAGTATCTCTACTTAGTGTGAGGAGTTTGGCTAGCATGAGGGGGAAAGGCAAGCTCAACATGTTGGATGATCCATGAAAATATACTTTATTTCGGATATAAGAAGACATAACCCATTATGTTGTCTTCCTTGTCCAACATCAACTCTTTAGCATGACATATTTTAATGAGTGCTCACAATCATAAAAGATGTCCAAGATAGTATATTTGTATGTGAAGCCTCTCTCTCTTTATCACTTCCTATTAATTGCAATGATGACCAAAACTATGTTTGTCAACTCAAAACAACTTTTATTCATCATAATCTTTATATGTGAAGTCATTACTTCCCATAAGATCAATATGATCTCTTGGATACTCTTTATGTTTTCTTTCTTTTTACCATGACCAAAGTGAGGAAATTCAAGCCCTTGACTCAACACTAATCTTTATTATATAGCTCATGGACTCGATTACAAATGATAAAGATCATAAAGCAAAAGCTCACAACTAGATCATGCTAACTTTATTCTACTAGATGAAGATACTACCAAAAGGATCGAACTAAGAAAAACGGTAAAGATAGGAGTGATGGTGATACGATACCGGGGTCACTCCCCAAAGCTTGGCAGTTGCCAAGGGGAGTGCCCATACCCATATGATTATGTCTCCTTCTTCGGGGGTGGTGATGATGAAGTTGATGATGTAGGCTTATTGTCCACCTTCCAAGGCATGAGCTCAGCATCGTAGAAGGATGATTGAGTCTCCGGGATACTCAAATTTGCAGCCAAACTCATCTTGTTGAATCTATATTCATACTCACAATTTTGGTTTTGCAGGTCATAGATCTGGACTTGGAGGTGATTGATCTTTTCTTAAAGATTGGAGCTAGCTTCCCCGAAGATCCTTGAGTCCAGCTTGAGGTTGTTGGCGAGCTCCGAGATCATCATATGGTTGGTGTTGAGTCCTCGTTCCACCATACCTTGGCACTTGAAAACTTGCTGCTCCATTGCTTCGAGCCTTGTCTCCACGCTTCCGGTCCTCCTCGGCCCTTCAACATCACGGATGTGCAACGCCCCCTCATGCAACTCCATGGTTTTAGGGTGATGTAGCACCTCCGCAAGGTAGGGGTTGATGACCTTCTCAAAGAACTTGTCCTTGGGGATGTTGGAGGACGCCATGATGATCTAGATCTGTCAAAAACAACAGCTCAAAACAAAAACAGAGGATTTTTGCGTGATACAGAGGTCAAAACCTTTGAGAGTATATATAATGAATTTTTGCCGACCAAAAGGAGTAACATACAAGAAACCCGAGTCCGGGAGGCACACGAGCTGCCAAGGAGGCAGGGGGGCGCGCCCAGGGAAGAGGGCGCGCCCTCCACCCTCGTGGACGGCTCGTGTCTCTTTCGGACTGCCACTTATTTTTCTATTTTTCTAAATATTCCAAAACAGAGAAAAAATTACCTTTAGAACAGTTTTGGAGTCGGTTTACTTACCGTACCACGTACCTCTTCCTTTTCGGAGTCTGAATCATTCTGGAATGTGTCCCTTATGTATTCCTCTGGGGTTACGGTTTCAATAACATTGGTTTCAACATTTATAGGGTTACCTGAGATATAATGTTCGATTCTTTGACCGTTCACCACCTTCGGATTTGTGCCTTCGAAGTTGTTGATTTTTATGGCACCGAAACGATAGACCTCCTCGATAACGTAAGGTTCTTCCCACTTAGAGAGAAGTTTTCCTGCAAAAAATCTTAAACGAGAGTTGTATAGCAAGACATAATCACCTACGTTAAACTCACGCTTTCGTATCTTTTTGTCATGCCATCTTTTAACTTTTTCTTTAAACAGCTTGGCATTCTCATAGGCCTGGGTCCTCCATTCATCAAGAGAGCTAATGTCAAATAACCTCTTTTCACCGGCAAGTTTGAAATCATAATTGAGCTCTTTGATAGCCCAATATGCCTTATGTTCTAGCTCAAGAGGTAAGTGACAAGCCTTTCCATAAACCATCTTATATGGAGACATACCCATAGGATTTTTGTATGCAATTCTATAGGCCCATAATGCATCATCAAGTTTCTTGGACCAATTCTTTCTAGACCTATTAACTGTCTTTTGCAAAATTAATTTCAACTCTCTATTACTTAGTTCTACTTGACCACTAGTTTGTGGGTGATAAGGGGATGCGATTCTATGATTCACGTCATATTTTGCAAGCATCTTACAGAAAGCACCATGAATAAAGTGTGAACCACCATCAGTCATTAGATATCTAGGGACTCCAAACCTCGGGAAAATAACTTCTTTAAGCATCTTAATAGAGGTGTTATGATCAACACTACTAGTTGGAATAGCTTCTACCCACTTAGTAACGTAATCAACAGCAACTAAAATATGTGTGTACCCATTAGAGGCAGGAAACTGTCCCATATAATCAAAGCCCCAAACATCAAATGGTTCAATAACAAGTGAATAATTCATAGGAACTTCTTGACGTCTACTGATATTACCAATTCTTTGACATTCATCACAAGATAAGACAAACGTACGGGCATCCTTGAAGAGAGTAGGCCAATAAAAACCGGATTGCAATACCTTATGTGCAGTTCTATCTCCCGCATGATGTCCTCCATAAGCTTCGGGGTGGCACTTGCGTAGGATCTGTTCCTGTTCATGCTCAGGTACACAATATCTAATAATACCATCTACTCCTTCTTTATAAAGATGTGGTTCATCCCAGAAGTAATGTCTCAAATCATAGAAGAACTTTTTCTTTTGCTGGTATGTGAAGCTAGGAGGTATGAACTTAGCAACAATATAATTAGCATAATCAGCATACCATGGAGCAGTACCAGAAGTATTTATGACAGCTAATTGTTCATCCGGAAAGCTATCATCAATAGGTTGTGGGTCATCAAGTATATTCTCTAACCTAGACAATTTGTCTGCAACGGGGTTCTCAGCTCCCTTTCTATCAATAATATGCAAGTCAAACTCTTGCAGCAAGAGAACCCATCTAATAAGTCTAGGTTTAGCATCTTTATTTTCCATAAGGTATTTGATAGCAGCATGATCAGTGCGAATAGTTACTTTAGAATCAACAATATAAGGTCTAAACTTATCACAAGCAAATACAACTGCTAAAAATTCTTTCTCAGTAGTAGCATAATTTTTTTGGGCACTATCTAGAGTTTCACTAGCATACTGGATGACATTCAACTTCTTATCAACTCTTTGCCCTAGAACAGCACCTACAGCATAATCACTAGCATCGCACATAATCTCAAAGGGTAAATTCCAGTCAGGAGGCTGGACAATAGGTGCAGTGATCAATGCTTTCGTAAGTATTTCAAATGCCTCTAGACAATCATCATCAAAGACAAAATGAATATCTTTTTGTAAGAGATTAGTCAGAGGCCTGGAGATTTTGTAGAAGTCCTTAATGAACCTCCTATAAAACCCGACATGACCAAGGAAACTTCGTATACCTTTGATGTCCTTAGGGCATGGCATCTTTTCAATAGCATCCACTTTAGTTTTGTCAACTTCAATATCTCTTTCAGAAATTTTATGTCCCAAGACAATGCCTTCATTAACCATAAAGTGGCACTTCCCCCAATTCAATACAAGATTAGTGTCTTCACATCTCTGCAAAACTCGATCAAGGTTTCTTAAGCAATCATCAAAAGAAGTTCTGTAAACGGAGAAATCATCCATGAACACCTCAACAATCTTTTCACAAAAATCAGAGAATATAGCCATCATGCATCTATGAAAGGTAGCAGGTGCAATACATAAACCAAAAGGCATACGTCTATAAGCAAAGATATCGAAAGGACAAGTAAAAGTGGCCTTTTCTTAATCCCCCTTTGACACAGGTATTTGAGAGAAACCAGAATAACCATCTAGAAAGCAAAAGTGAGTATGTTTGGATAACCTTTCTAGCATTTGATCAATAAAAGGCAAGGGGTAATGATCTTTCTTAGTAGCTTTATTTAACTTACGGAAATCAATTACCATCCTATAACCTGTAACTATTCTTTGCGGGATCAATTCATCTTTATCATTAGGAACAACAGTCATACCTCCCTTCTTAGAGACACAATGGACATGACTTACCCACTGGCTATCAGCAACTGGATAGATAATACATGCCTCTAGAAGCTTTAGTATTTACTTCCTTACCACTTCTTTCATCTTAGGATTTAACGGTCGCTGAACCGGTTTAGCATTTTCTTCCAATTTTATCTTGTGTTGGCATAAGGTGGGACTAATGCCCTTAAGATCATCCAGAGTATATCCAATAGCAGCACGGTGGTTCTTCAGAGTTTTCAATAGTTTTTCTTCTTCCTGCTCTGAAAGGTTAGCACTAATAATAACATGATATATCTTCTTTTCATCAAGATAAACATACTTAGGATTATCAGGTAAAGGTTTAAGTTCAAACACGGGATCACCCTTGGGTGGAGGAGGATCCCCTAGGATTTCAACAGGCAAGTTGTTTTTCAATACGGGTCCCTGATTAAAGAATATTTCATCTATTTCCCTTCTCTCATTCATATGCATATCAATTTCATGGTCTAGCAAGTATTGTTCTAAAGGATCATTAGGAGGCACAACAATAGAAGCAAGACCAATAATTTCATCCTTACTAGGTAGTTCTTTATCAAGGGCTTGTCTACGGAATTTAGCAAAGTTAAAATCATGAGACATATCCCCTAACCCAACAGTAACAATATCGGTTACGCAGTCTGTCTTAGCATTATCAGTCTATCTTAGCATTAACAGTATTCAAGAAGGGTCTACCAAATATAATGGGACAAAATTTATATTGTGGGGAACTAAGAATAAGAAAATCAGCAAGGTATTTAACCTTCCCACACAAAACCTCAACATCTCTAACAATCCCAACTGGTGAAATAGTGTCTCTATTAGCAAGCTTAATAGTAACATCAACCCCTTCTAACTCAACAGGTGCAATATCATGCATAATTTCTCGATATAAGGTAAGAGGGATAATACTCGCACTAGCACCTACGTCACATAAACCATGATAGCAATGATCTCCTATCTTAACAGAGATAACAGGCAAGCCTACAATAGGTCTATGTTTATTCCTAGCATTGGGTTTGCCTATCGTAGCAGACTCCTCTTGGAGGTAAATAACATGTTCATCTAAATCTTCCACCAAGAGATCTTTAACCATGGCAACACTAGGTTCAACTTTAATTTGCTCAGAGGGTGTAGGTGTTCTAGTATTACTCTTACGAACCACAGTTGAAGCTTTAGCATGATCCTTTATCCTAACAGGGAAGGGTGGTTTCTCAATATAAGCAGTAGGAATAATAGGATCAACATTATAAGTGATAGTCTTTTCTTCAACTTTAACATGTTCAACTACTTTTACTTCAATAGGGGGATGGTATTTAAACCACCTCTCCTTGGGGATATCAACATGAGTAGCAAATGATTCACAGGAAGAAGCTACTATCTTAGAGTCAAATCCATATTTAGTGCTAAACTCACGGAAAACATCGGTATCCATAAAAGCTTTAACACAATCAAACTTAGGGGTCATACCTGACTCCTTACCTTCGTCAAGATCCCAATCTTCAGAGTTGCGTTTAATTCTTTTCAATAAATCCCATTTGAATTCAATAGTCTTCATCATAAAAGTGCCAGAACAAGAAGTATCGAGCATGGAGCGATTATTGAGAGAAAGCCGAGCATAAATTTTTTGAATGATCATTTCTCTTGAGAGCTCATGATTGGGGCATGAATATAAAATTGACTTAAGCCTTCCCCAAGCTTGAGCAATGCTTTCTCCTTCGCGATGCCAAAAATTATAAATATAATTACGATCACGATGAACCTGATGCATAGGGTAGAACTTCTGATGAAATTCCAACTTCAGACGAATATAGTTCCATGATCCAATATCATCACATAGCCTAAACCATGTCAATGCATCTCCCTTCAAAGATAAAGGGAAGAACTTATTCTTGATAACATCCTCGGGCATACCTGCAAGCTTAAATAATCGACAAACTTTGTCCACATAGATTAGGTGTAAATCGGGATGCAGTGTTCCGTCTCCTGTAAAAGGATTTTCAAGCAGTTTCTCTATCATACCTGAAGGAATTTCAAGGCAAACATTTTCAGTAGGTACGGTAGGTTGAGGAGAAACTCTTTGCTCTTCTGGTTGGGGTGAAGATACCCCAAACAAGCCCCTCAAAGGATTATAAGCCATAGTAACAAGTGACAATAAATTTCAGCACACTATGTAAATTTTTCCTTACCAAATTTCACTTACCAAAGGCGCTTCACTCCCCGGCAACGGCGCCAGAAAAGAGTCTTGATGACCCACAATTATAGGGGATCTATCGTAGTCCTTACGATAAGTAAGAGTGTCGAACTAAACGAGGAGCAGAAGGAAATGATAGGCAGTTTTCAGTAAGGTATTTTCTGCAAGCACTGAAATTATAGGTAACAGATAGTTTTGTGATAAGGTAATTGGTAGCAAGTGACAAAACGTAAAAGTAAATAAGGTGCAACAAGGTGGCCCAATCCTTTTTGTAGCAAGGGACAAGCCTGGACAAACTTTTAGATAAAGGAAAGCGCTCCCGAGGACACATGGGAATTATCGTCAAGCTAGTTTTCATCACGATCATCTGATTTGCGTTCGGTACTTTGATAATTTGGTATGTGAGTGGACCAGTGCTTGGGTACTGTCCTTACTTGGACAAGCCTCCCACTTATGATTAACCTCTAATGCAAGCATCCACAACTACAAAACAAGTATTAAGGTAAACCTAACCATAGCATGAAACATATGGATCCAAATCAGCCCCTTACGAAGCAACGCATAAACTAGGGTTTAAGCTTCTATCACTCTAGCAACCCATCATCTACTTATTACTTCCAAATGCCTTACTCTAGGCCCAAATAATGGTGAAGTGTCATGTAGTCGACATTCACATGACACCACTAGAGGAGAGACAACATACATCTCATCAAAATATCAAACGAAGACCAAATTCACATGACTACTAATAACAAGACTTCTCCCATGTCCTCAGGAACAAAAGTAACTACTCACAACACATAATATTGTTCATGATCAGAGGCATATTAATATGCATAATGGATCTGAACATATGATCTTCCACCAAATAAATCAACTAGCATCAACTACAAGGAGTAATCAACACTACTAGCAACCCACACGTACCAATCTGAGATTTGGGTACAAAGATTGGATACAAGAGATGAACTAGGGTTTGAGAGGAGATGGTGCTGGTGAAGATGTTGATGAAGATAGCTCTCCCCAAGATGGGAGAGTTGTTGGTGATGACGGCGGTGACGATTTCCCCCTCCCGGAGAGAAGTATCCCCGGTAGAACAGCTCTGCCGGAGCCCTAGATTGGTTTCTGCCTCGGTTCCGCCTCGAGACGGCGGCATGTGGTCCTGAAAGCCTCCTTATGATTTTTCCAGGTCAAAAAAGCTCATATAGGAGAAGATGGGCATCGAGGGGCCTTCGGGGGGCCCACGAGACAAGGGGCACGCCCAGAGAGGGGGGGCGCCCCCACCCTCGTGGGCCGCAGGTGCCCCCCCTCGTGATCTTGTTTCGCCAGATATTTTTTATATTTTCTAAAACGTAGTTCTGTGAAGATTCGGGGCTTTTGGAGTTGTGCAGAATAGGTTTCCAGAGTTTGCTCCTTTTCCAGCCAAGAATTCCAGCTGTCGGCTTTCTCCCTCTTCATGTAAACCTTGTAAAATAAGAGAGAGAAGGCATAAGTATTGTGACAAAACATGTAATAACAGCCCATAATGCAATAAATATCAACATATAAGCATGATGCAAAATGGACGTATCATGTTTCACTCGTGAAAATCCTGTCACTGTTGAATTTGACGAGTTTGGTTTTTTGTGTCAAGGACGCTCGAACCAGGATGGAACTTCACCGATGTGACAGCCCCGACGAGCTCTATCTGGTGCATTCGCCTTCATCCACCACCACCGCACCGGTCGCTCTCTCCACTGGAGTCGATCTGTGGCACGCTCACTTGGGTCATCCCAACCTCGTCAACCGTCGTCATATTCTTAGGAGTTTCAGTTTCAGTTGTAATAAGATTGAGGATCACACTTGTCATGCATGTTGCTACCTCTTGAGCTTGCGTTGTATTCCCTCGAAGAGGAAAGGGAGATGCAGCACAGTAGCGTAAGTATTTCCCTCAGTTTTTGAGAACCAATGTATCAATCCAGTAGGAGACCACGCGCGAGTCCCTCGCACCTGCACAAACAAATAAGAACTTCGCAGCCAATGCGATAAGGGGTTGTCAATCCCTTTACGGTCACTTACGAGAGAGAGATCTGATAGAGATGATAGTTTATATTTTTGGTATTTTTAGTTTAATAAAACAACAAATAAAAGCGGTAAAAGTAAAGTAGATGTAGATTGATATGTTGATAATAGACCCAGGGGCCATACTTTTCTCTAGTGGCTTCTCTCATGATAGCGATATTCTACGACGGGTAAACAAATTACTGTCGAGCAATTGATAGAAAAGTGAATAATTATGCGACTATCTAGGCATGATCATTGTATATAGGCATCACGTCTGAGACAAGTAGACCGACTCCTGCCTGCATCTACTACTATTACTCCACACATCGACCGCTATCCAGCATGCATCTAGTGTATTGAGTTCATAGGAACAGAGTAACGCCTTAAGCAAGATGACATGATGTAGAGGGATAAACTCAAGCAATATGATATAAACCCCATCTTTTTATCCTCGATGGCAACAATACAATACGTGCCTTGCTGCCCCTACTGTCACTGGGAAAGGACACCGCACGATTGAACCCAAAGTGAAGCACTTCTCCCATTGCAAGAACTATAGATCTAGTAGGCCAAACCAAACCAATAATTCGAAGAGACTTGCAAGGATATTATGAGCACACATAAAAATTTCAGAGAAGAACCAAATATCTTTCATAGATAACCTTGATCATAAACTCACATTTCATCGGATCTCGACAAACACAGCGCAAAAAGAGATTACATCGAATAGATCTCCTCGAAGACCGAGGAGAACTTTGTATCGAGATCCGGAGAAAGAGAAAAGGCCATCTAGATACTAGCTATGGACCCGAAGGTCTGTGGTAAACTACTCACAACTCATGGTGAGGGCGATGATGATGATGATGAAGGCCTCCGTGATGGATCCCCGTCCGGTGGAGCTCCGAAACAGGCTCCAAGATGGGATCTATCAGGGATATTACTAGCAGGTATGAACCGGCTAGTATAAACCGGCTCATTGTAATATGTTTATATGGTTGTAATATTTAGTAAAGGCTACGGCCCATAAGATCTTAGGGCCCATGTATAGAATTATGGTTTGTAAACCGCCCGATGATGTAACTTGAGAGATAAGGAAGAAAGAACAGAGACCGAGGCGGACACAAGTATGAGCCGGCCTCGGGACTCTGTAAACCGGACCAGACGTCGCCTCTATATAAAGGGACGACCCGGCAACGGTTCAAGGACAAGCAATAATCAACCCGTCGAGACCACAGGCAAGCGATCCGCTCCCTGTAATCCGACGCCCAAGCAATACCAAACCAACTAGACGTAGGCTTTTACCTTCATCGAAAGGGCCGAACTAGTATAAACCCTCTGTGTCCTTTGTGTGCTATGAACCCCTTCAAGCTAACCCGTGCGATGGTTCCATCATCAAGTCCGTTGAACCGGACATCTGCCGTGTTAATTCCACGACAGTTGGCGCCCACCGTGGGGCCTCCGCACGATGGTTTCGAGTTCTTGAAGGGCAGCTTTGAAGGGCTCAAGGGCTACGTTGTCGGTCGGATGACCAAGAGTCGCCGTGGCCGGATCTACATCAACGACGCCGGTTGGGGACCGGAGGCCGATTCAATCGAATACGGGTACCGGGTTCCCTTCGGTGGCATCCATGTCTTCATCGGCAAGATCGGTGAACCGGGACCTGAGCCGGACATCTTCCCCAACATCATCGAGCCGGCTCAGCGTGCGAGATCGGCCCGGATTCAGCCCGCCATAAAGCACGTTTTTGTAGGAGCAGTTCACGGGGTTCAAACCGGAGATGGATCGGAATCCGGCGGTGAAACAGTTGTATACTCCGACGACGGATCCTCATCCGGAGAGACTGAATCTCTGTATCAGTTGCAGGACGGCCGGTCTGAGGGTGAGTCCGACGGGAACAGTATTCCGGACCCCTTTGACCCGCCAAACCGGGTGGCTGTCTTTATGGCCGGTTCACAGCCCACGGTGAACGGGGCGACAGCAGAAGCTGGTGTAGGGGGGAGCGGCCCAGCCCTCTCACCCGCTGACGTTCTATCCACCTTAGTCGAGGAGTTCACGGCTAAAGCGGTGGCAGAGGTAGCTCCAGCAGACAAGGCGCAGCATGATGCAGAGCTCCTTCAGTTAAAAGGCCGGGTCGATAAAGCAAGGGATGATCTGAAAGCGGAGAAAGCTATGATAGCGATAAGGCAAGCGGAATTGAATGATCAGGCTTTTCACCTAAGGATGGAACAGGCCTCCACACAGGGAGTAAGAAGTCGAAAATATCAATCTCGTCTACCGTCGGTTTATGAAGCAACGGATCTGTTCAGAACACCCGGGGCTGGGACAAGTAATGATCCGGCTTTAAACCGGAGGGCACCCCCAGCCAGAGATGAGCCGGTTCAATAGCCTACTGCGGAGCAAGATCGGCGGATCACGTCTGCGCCTCACGTTCCTACCCCTCCAGGTCATTATTCAAATCCTTTGGACAACATCGTTGATGCTGCTGCATGTTTGGCCGCTTTACCTGTTGAAGGGACGTCTCCGGTGGCATTGGAGGCATGCCGGGTCAAGGAGTTACTTAATACGGCGTTAGTACAGCAGCAAGCGTACTCTCATAGCAGGGAGAGGCTACATTCAACACCACGTCACAGCCGGAGTTACACTAGGCATTGGGAGGAACCAGAAGTGTCTAGTAGTGAACGCAGGAGGCATCGGCACAGACAGGATAATCCGGCAGGCGTAGCGGCACAAGCTCAGGATGTAAACCGGGTTAGGTCGGTAGCCCGGGAGGAAATCCCTCAGACGACGCCGGTTCACACGACCACAACAGAGACAGGAGTCACAACGAGTTCTTTTGGGGTGCAGTGTCTTATCCCCGCTTTGCGAAGAGTGAAACTGCCCAAGGACTTCAAGGGTCCGCGAAAGGTGCCTAATTACACCGCAGATTTGGCTCCCGAAGCTTGGGTAGAGAGTTATGAGATGGCCATGGAGATGCTGGACGTGGATGAAGCGGCTTGTGCAAAGTACTTTACTATGATGCTTGAGGGTACGGCCCGGACCTGGCTAAAGGGTTTACCCCCTAATTCCATCGGATCAAGGGGAGAGTTACGTCGCCAGTTTATAAAAAATTCAAAGATACATGCAAGCAGCCAATGTCAGTAGTGGATCTGGCAGCCTGTGTGCAAGGAGAACAGGAATCTACAAGTGCATGGGTGCGGCGAGTGTCAGAGATCTTGCACTCTTCGAATAGTATCAATCCTAGTACGGCAATAGTAACTTTAGAGAACAATTGCCGGTTTGAGTCCCTAAAGTTAAAACTAGGACGGCTTAAAAGGGATTGCAATGATATGGGAACTCTCATGAGTGCTCTGGTAAAGTATGGGGACTCTGATAATACCAAGTATCCAGAAGCTGAGGGAGACAAAGCAGGGAAGGTTAACAAACCTGGTAAACCGGCGCAGGTTAACCCGGCTACTGCAAGTTTCTTAGGCAAGCGAAAGGCAGAAGGTGGCTCTGATTTCTTAGCCAATACCCAAGTTCAAGGGGGTTTTCAGCGTAATAGGGGCAACCCACCTCAACAAACCGGCGGAGGGGATGTTAGTTGGGACCAAGAGTTAGATCAGCCTTGTCCCAAGCATGGCTCGAGCAAACGACCGGCAAAACACACTATAAGAGAGTGCAGGCCTTTTATGGAAGCAATGGTGGGCCGCTTTAATTATAATGATAGGCCTCCAAATGGCGGTTCAGGCCCAGGGTTCTATGGTCCGGGTCATCAGGGGAACAGCTCCGGATCAGGATATCGGGGCAATAACAATGGTTATCAAAACAGGGCCGGTAATCAAAATGGTCAAGGAAGTCATAATAACCAGGGCAATCAGCCGCGTAATTAGGGTGGTTACAATAACCAAGGCAGTCAACAGCAGGGCCAAGGTAATCACAATAATCAGGGTAATCAGCAGCGCCAGCAACAGCAACCACAATCCGGATATCAGAGTAATCCGAAGGAGTTGAGTAGTGGGCAATACCATGTATTCACCACAAGCCTGTGTAAACGAGATCAGAAGGTTTTAAAGCGGGCAGTTAACGCGGTTGAACCGGCAACACCGCAATTTCTGCGCTGGTCAGAGCAGCCCATTGTATGGAGTAGGGAGGATCACCCAATGCGGGTGGATAATCCGGGCCACTTGGCCTTGGTGGTAGCGCCACATGTGGGAGGTTATAAGTTCACTAAAGTTCTCATGGACGGCGGTAGCAGCATCAACATCTTGTACTATGAGACCTTCCGTCGTATGGGCCTAACGGATAAGAAGTTAAGACAATCAAACACGGTGTTCCACGGGGTGGTTCCAGGTAAGTCGGCTTATCCAGTTGGAAAGATTGACTTGGAAGTTACATTTGGAGATGAGCATGATTCCAGGTCAGAAATGATAACTTTCGAAGTTGTCAAGATCCGGAGCCCCTATCACGCTTTATTCGGAAGAACGGTTTATGCCAAGTTTATGGCTAGACCATGTTATGTTTATCTGCAACTCACAATGCCGGGTCACAAGGGCACGATCACAGTTCATGGAAGTCGCAAGATAGCAGTGGAGTGTGAAGAGGGAGATGCAGCCTACGCGGAGGCAGTATGTGCCACAGAAGAGTTGAAGTTTTATAAAGATAATGTTGATCCAGCAGATATGACTCCACTGAAGAAGCCAACTACAGAGCATGATACGGCATTGAAGTTTAAATCGGCGGAGGAGACCAAGCAAGTTGATTTTGTGCCAGGTGATTCGTCCAAGCAGTTCACTATCAGCGCTAACCTTGATCCCAAATAGGAAAGCGTGCTCATCGAGTTCATCCGTGAGAACCGGGATATGTTTGCATGGAAACCTTCCGACATGCCAGGTATACCGAGGGAACTCGCTGAGCACAGTCTTAATATTGATCCAAAGTTTAAACCGATCAAGCAATATCTGCGCCGCTTGAACGAAGAGAGGCGCAATGCTATAGGAGAGGAAGTGGCCAGGCTTTTGGCTGCAGGGTTCATAGTGGAAGTTTTTCACCCAGAGTGGTTGGCTAATCCGGTGCTGGTGTTAAAAAAGAATGGGAAGTGGAGAATGTGTGTGGACTACACAGACCTCAACAAAGCTTGTCCAACTGATCCTTTTGCTCTCCCTCGCATTGATCAGATTATCGATGCTACAGTGGGATGTGAGCGGCTAAGCTTTTTGGATGCATATTCAGGATATCACCAGATCAAGATGGCAGTTAAAGACCAAGAGAAGACAACTTTCATAACCCCTTTTGGTGCTTTTTGCTATCTATCTATGCCTTTTGGGCTCAAGAGTGCTCAAGCAACTTATCAGCGTTGCATTCAGAATTGTCTTAAAGGACAGATAGGGAGGAATGTTCATGCCTATGTGGATGACATTGTGGTAAAATCAAGGAAAGAGGAGACGATGATAGAGGATCTTAAGGAGACTTTTGACAATCTTTGAGCCTATAAGATGATGCTTAATCCGGAGAAGTGTGCTTTTGGTGTTCCGGCAGGTAAATTATTGGGATTCTTGGTCTCAAACAGAGGAATAGAAGCTAATCCGGAGAAGATTAAGGCAATCACATCTCTGACTAAACCAGTTTACATCAACGATGTTCAGCGTATCGCTGGCCGGATCACAACATTAAGCCGGTTCATCAGCCGTTTGGGAGAGAAGGCAATCCCGCTTTACCAGATGTTGAAGAAAATAGATCGGTTTATATGGAGTGATGAGGCAAACACGGCATTTGAGGGTCTGAAGCGGCAACTGGCAAAGCCGCCGGTCCTGGCTGCCCCTGTTGATAAGGAGCCGTTGCTGTTATACGTTGCTGCCAATGCACGGGCAGTCAGCGTCGCAATTGTGGTTGAACACAAGGAAGCAGGAAAGGAATACCCGGTTTAGCGTCCGGTTTATTACGTAAGTGAAGTACTCATTGAATCCAAGCAAAGGTACCCACATTGGCAGAAGCTGGTGTATGGTGTGTTCATGGCAAACTGGAAGCTGAAGCACTATTTCCAAGGTCATCCAATAACTGTGGTTAGTTCAGCACCGTTGGGGGACATAATCCAGAACAGGGAAGCTACAGGTAGAGTTGCGAAGTGGGCCATTGAACTCAGCCCACATGAGTTAAAGTATATGCCACGCACCGCTATAAAATCTCAGGCATTGGTGGATTTCATCAATGATTGGACAAAATTACAAATTCCTGAGGAGAAGCCGGATCTTACGTACTGGACGATTCATTTTGACGGTTCAAGACAGTTGGAAGGCTCGGGGGCTGGAGTTGTTTTAACTTCCCCCCGAGGCGGTAAGTTTTGTTATGTCCTTCGTCTATTGTTTCCTTGTACTAATAATGCGGCAGAATACGAAGCATTACTTCATGGCTTACGGATGGCGAAGGAGATGAACTTGAGCCGGGTCAAGTGTTTTGGCGATTCAGATCTGGTGGCACAACAAGTTTCAGGCAAGTGGGATTCGAGAGATCCCCTCATGGCAGCTTACAGACGGGAAGTTGAAGCAGTTGCTGGATATTTCAAAGGGTATCAAGTGGAACACATAAACCGGCGAAAGAATGAAGCGGCTGATGCTTTAAGCCGGTTGGGATCTCAACGTAAACCGGTGCCGCCAAATACTTTTTTGGATGAGCTACACAGTCCATCAGTACAAGTACCGTCAGAGGAAGACCTAGCTGTTCCTGATCCGGAGGCACAGCTAGTTGCGGCACTTCATGTTAACCCAGATTGGACACTGCCCTATTTGGCATATCTGAGCCGAGGAGAGTTACCGGACGATGAGATAGAGGCACGACAGATAGTCCGGCGTTCTAAGTCCATGACAATTGCAAACGGAGAGCTTCATCATCGCAGTGCTTCTGGAGTATTTCAGCGGTGTGTATCAGCTGAGGAAGGTTCTGAGATTCTTCGCGAGATCCATGAAGGGGATTGTGGTCATCATGCCGGTTCAAAATCATTGGTGGCTAAAGCTTTCCGACATGGTTTCTATTGGTTAACAGCTCATGCTGATGCGGCAGATCTAGTCCGGAAGTGTGATGCTTGTCAGAAGTTTTCGAGACGTGCTCTTGTTCCGGCGCAGGAGCTCCGGATGATACCAATAACTTGGCCGTTTGCGACTTGGGGGCTTGATATGGTTGGAACCTTTAAGAGATCTCAAGATCAGAAAACTCATCTACTGGTGGCGGTGGATAAGTTTACAAAGTGGATTGAGGCAGAGCCTGTGAGCAAGTGTGATGCGGCCACAACAGTCAAATTCATCAAAAAGGTAATTTTCCGGTTTGGTTTTCCACACAGCATCATCACAGACAATGGCACCAATTTATCTCAGGGCGAGATGGAAGAGTTTTGTCAACGAGAACAGATTCGCCTAGATGTATCTTCTGTGGCTCACCCCCAATCCAATGGTCAAGCTGAAAGAGCAAATCAGGAGATTTTGCGAGGTATCAAGCCCCGGCTTATGACTCCTTTGCAGAGAACCCCAGGATGCTGGGTTGAGGAGTTACCATCTGTTCTTTGGAGTATCAACACTACACCAAACCGGTCCACATGTTACACACCTTTCTTCATGGTATATGGTGCTGAAGCGGTCCTTCCAAGTGATATTCGTCATGATTCACCAAGGGTGACAACATATGTTGAAGCGGCCAATGAGCAGGCAAGACAAGACAGTTTGGACCGGTTGGATGAAGAGTGTGATATAGCAGCAGCACGGTCTGCAATCTATCAATATGACTTGCGCAGATATCACAGCCGCCGGATCAAGAGCAGAACATTCCAGGAGGGTGACTTAGTACTCCGGCTCATCCAAGACCAAACAGATATGCACAAGCTATCCCCACCTTGGGAAGGGCCCTTTGTGGTCAGGAAGAATCTACATAACGGTTCATATTACCTGCTGGATGTTCGAGAACACAAGGACTCACGGACATCAGAGGAGGAGACGAAGAGGCCATGGAACATCACCCACTTACGGCCATACTATACTTGAGCTATGAGCTCCACTGTATCCTATGTATATATTATGATTAATGAATAAATCGGCACCCTCGGTAAACCGGGGGCTTAGCCTTTTTTCCAATACAAATATCTTATGAGAACAACCATATATATATCATCATATGTCATATTTCAAAGATATTGGCCGGTTTAAAAATAATTTTTGCAGAATATATACTCAGAAGGAATAAAACTCCCTGAAGAGCATGAAGTCACAACCGGCTCAAAGAGGACGCTTCACGGAAACCCTCTGGATGGTAATCCATCCAGTGATTGGTTTATATTTACCCATGGTTTCAAGGAACCATGGAGGCCCTCTGGAAAGACGGGATTACCCGCATCCAGTGATTGGCTAAATTTTTTTCTTATGGTTCCTATGGAAAGACGGGATTACTCGCATCCATTGACCGGCCCTCTGGAAAGACGGGATTACCCGCATCCAGTGATTGGCTAATTTTTTTTCTTATGGTTCCTATGGAAAGACGGGGTTACCCGCATCCATCGACCGGCCCTCGGGAAAGACGGGATTACCCGCATCCAGTGATTGGCTAATTTTTTTCTTATGGTTCCTATGGAAAGACGGGTTTACCCGCATCCATCGGCCGACCCTCTGGAAAGACGGGATTACCCGCATCCAGTGATTGGCTGAACCTTGCTTTGAGCCTGGCAGCTCGTAAAAAGCCTCGACTACATGGTTTTATTTGCAAATTTGCGTTTTTCTCATCTTTATGTGTTATGATTCTTTAATCCAGAGTGGGACAATTCAAGAAATTGACCACACATCTACAAAGTTAAAAGTCTGAATCGTGAATATCAGCATGAGATAAACCGGTGCTCATTATAACCCGGATCATTCATCAGGCAAAAAGCTACAAACTTCTGGACAAAGTTTCAGAATGATATAAACCGGTGTTTTTTATCAAGCCCGGGTTTGTTATTGGATCCATGAAGGTCGTCATCAAGAAATTTTAAATTCTACCGGATTAAGAGTATTCAGCATACTTGGTCTCAGGTATAGAGTTGATTATGATATGAGTATATACTTATTTGATATATCATGAGAACAATTTAATGGGTCCAACGGTCAAACCGTTAGGATATATTTTCAAATATTGTATATGCAGGAGCAGATGATATATAAGACAATTCATATCAGATCAAACTGGCAATGTCAAAACGAGAAGTTGGAATATCCGGATCAAAACGGACAATGTTATCAGCTATCCTATTACAAGGCATAGCAAGCCTGACGGATTAAAGATTGTTCGATAAATGAGACTGCAATTGCAAACATTAAGCTATGAGCTATGCTCCCTCCTGCTGCGACGGCTGGGCATCGACTTGATCAGGAGTCTCCTCTTCCTCTTGAAGCGGTTGGAAATCCGGTGCGCACCAATCGATCTTCGTTAAAGTACGAAAATACATCTCTTCGTTGATGAGTTCCGACGGTTCAATATCTGGAGCGAATGTATGAGGACGCACTGGTGGGATTACATTGACGGTTTCATAAACCGGCCGCTCCACCCACTCGTTTTGCAAGTCATACCCTGGATGATACCTGGATAGATCTGCTTCGGCCGCAAGTTTGCTGGCAAGAGGACGCATCTCCTTTGTCAAAGCATAGAGATCCTTTGCAGTAAACGATGATCCGTCTTCCTTGGTATTTGGACAACCATTTAAAGCCTCTTCCGGATCAAAGTACGGAACCCAAGCCTTGGCTCTGGTAAGTGCCATGAGGGCACCGGCTCGACCAGCAGATTTTTTGACTTCCTCCAAACGCACTGGCAAAACAGACAACTTTTCTAATGTACCTTGAATGGTCGTGGGGCCCGGTTTACTGAAGGATGTTGCACTTATGATCCTTTGAGCGCCGGAATACAGCTGCTCGACCAAAGTGTAACAAGCCTTAAGTTTTTTCCGTAAGTCATCCCCAAGATGGGAGACACGACGCCCTGCATATGACTATCACAGTTAAACCGGCACATATGGAGGATTACAAAGATGAAAGCAGGAATACAGATTATATACTTACCGAAGATGGCAGAAGTCATTAACTCAATTTGCCGCTTTAGACCGGTTAACTCTTCAGTAACCGGATTAAGCGCCTCCTCAGCATCCTGAGCCCTTTTCTCCAGCTCTTTCTTCTGAACCTCAAAGGCGGTCCGCTCTTCTTCAAAGAATTTTTTCAGATCTTCAGCAGTCTTTAAACTCACCTTCAGGTCTTTCTTGGCTTTCGAAGCAGCAGACTCTGTTTCAGCAAGACGGCTCCGAAGCTCATTGATTTCGTTAGCACTCCGGTTTAAATCAGCCTGCAAGTAAAATCAAGTGATAAGAAGCAAAAATCAGACAAGTCTCAAGCACACAAACAAGTTGTCTACTTGACACTTGGGGGCTAATGGACAGTTGAAGCAATAAACAGCAGCAGTTCAAAGAAAAAAGTGTCAAGCACACAAGCAAGTTGTCTACTTGACACTTGGGGGCTAATGGATAACTGAAGTATCAGAAGAAATTCTTACAAGTATCAAATACATAACCAAGTTATCTACTTGATACTTGGGGGCTAATGTAAGATCAGTTGTTCAAGTTATAAGTTCCAGTTCACCTTCAACGCACAGCTAAACCGGAACTTGGGGGCTACTATGAGATAGTTAGAAGCATATCAAAAGCACAAAGTCAGAAGGAAAGGATTACCTCATATTTTTCTTTCATCATGTTAACCAAGCCCGCTTCATAATCTTGGCTGGTGTGGAGCCGGTTCAAGTACCCGGAATAGAGCTCCTGGGCACTCATGTCAGCAAGGTTGGATAGCTCGGTACTCCATTTACCCTTCTCATTATGCAGTTTTTCCGCTTTAGCCGTATGTTTGGCTAAAACAGTGGGCTCAGCCGGAGCAGTAAAAGCAGTGCCAGTCACTACAACTTCTGGAGAAGCAGGTGCTGTTGGTGGAGCTGCAGCATGAACCGGACTGGGAGATGCCGGATTGACCTGAGGAGAATTGGCCCGGGCAGGACTTGGCGGATCATGAACATCCTCAGCAGTAGGGTTCTCGGGCACTGAAATATGATCCGTAGGCGCAGGATTATCAAGAGGAATTGTGGGCTCGCCTTCTAGGGGGGACGGTTGTTGCCGGATCAACCGCCGGATCATCAGTGGTAGTCTCAACAGTGGGTTTATTGGCCTTGGGTTTTTTTTGCTAGGCTTTGGCTTGCTGGAAGAAGTTTGGAAAATGAGTTAAGATTATGAAGCAAAATGTAATCATAAACCGGATAAGTTAAAAAGACTTACCCTGGGACGGTTTTTAGTGGGGGAAGTTGCGTGGCAGTCGATTCACCGGAAGAAGATAATGGAGTCTCCTGATAATCAGGATCAGGCGGTTTAAGAGGTTTGCGGATAAGCCCGGCCTTGGGATGAAGAAGGGTTGGAGAGAGTATAACCTCAGAACGGCGCCTCCGAGCCGGAGTGAGAGAGATTCCGGATGATTCCACTGCCAGGCCGCTGTGGCGAGTGGTCCGGCGAAGAGCTTCATGTTGTTGTTTCTTCAAAAGAAAATTAGGATCCAATTGAGCATAAGGGTGAGAAAATTGATATTTCCGGACTATCCGACGACTTTTTTGTGGAAGTGGTTCTGAATCGAAAGAAATGATAGTTACCTCAACTTCGGCCGGTTTATCACCTTCAGCCAACTCCTGTGGAAAGTTATCATTAGATACAGATATGAGTAAAAGCAAGCAAGTTAAAGCCGGATTAATACATACCTCAGAGTCCGGATCATCATCCTCAGTGTGAGAACTGGAGCCACCAGCCGCTTTTCTCTTCTTATTAGCAAGGGTTTTCCGACGTGCCTGTTTGCCAGGTTTCTCCTGAAGCTTTCTTTTCCAAAAGGGATCCTCAGCCTGTTTGAAAGAAGAAAAGATAATTGAAAGAACGGTTTAAAAGAACGGATTACAAATACATGACAGAGAAAAAGACTTACTGCAGGCAGTCTATTTTTCTTGTAATATGGAGCTAATCCGATTTTGCTGCAATCCTCCAGGGAGACATTGAGCATCTTCTTAGCCGATTCAATGACCTCCGATTCAGAAAGTTTATCCTTGGTAAACCGTTGAGGATCATCCGGTTTACCAGAATACTTGCACATCAACTGCGATCGCCGACTCAAGGGAAGGATACTCCAAGAAAGCCAACAGCGCATAAAATCGGTTCCAATTAAACCATTGGCCATAAAAGCTTTCAGTCTGGAAAGCTGAGAAGCAAACCGGGGCCGTTTGGCAGAGCTGAGTCGTTGTGGCAGAGGGTGATCCTCCGGAAGACGATGTTCGCGATAACCCGACAGTGGGTTTTCCCCTTCAGGAGAAGTATCAACATAGTAAAACCAAGATTTGTTCCACTCCTTTGGGTGCGTGTGGAGAGCGTCATGGGGAAAGACTGCGTCTCTCCTTTTCTGGATACTAACCCCGCCGAGTTCCTGATGCGGTCCGCTGGTGAACTCCGTACGCCGGTTCAGGTGAAAGAAATCCCGGAACAGATCAACAGATGGCTCTTCTTGCAGGTATACCTCTGAGAAAACTTGGAAGTCACAGATATTGGAAACGGAGTTGGGCCCAATGTCCTGAGGATGGAGTTGGAAGGCAGCAAGCACATCTCGGAAGAATTTTGAACCGGGAGGTGTGAAGCCTCGAGCTATGTGGTCGAAGAAAACAATAACCTCCCCTTCTCTGGGAGTAGGAGGGCATTCGTTTCCTGGAGCCCGCCACTTTAAAACAGATTGAGGGCCTAAAGTACCAACGGCAGCAGCATTGACCAAGTCTTCTTCCGTAATAATGGAAGGAACCCAATCGCAAGACACAAATTGCTTGGCCATGACAGCAGAAGAGCAAGCGCTAAAAAGATAAAGTATAAAGACTGGATTATTTAAGTACATCGGCATGAACCGGAAGATATATACGAAAATCATGCAACGGTTTAGACAAGGGACTAATGATATGGCTAACCCGGCAATAACAGGGAATTATGTTACTACCGGTTCATGACAGCAATAAAGAAAGGAGCTAAACCGTCGCGCTCATCGAGAAATTTCTTACAAGGACAGTGTACGACAGTTTAAACCGGAGCGTACTTAACAGATCTACAGAGGAGAAAAACAGGTTTTCAAAGACAACCAAGATGCAACAGATCTGAGCATGCGAGAAAAATAAAAACAAATGCAAGAGTATACGGGAAGAACTACAAGGGTTTTACACAGAGCACATAGCCTATAGGTTAAGATCTGAAGCATATACAACGGAGTAAAGGCAAAAACTTAAAGGGCAAGATCTGAAAGTGAAAGTTACTGAGAACTATTTGTTTAGGTCGAACGAAGATGAAGCTTTTTACAGAGGTTCTAATGGCGGAGGTACGAACCCTAGAAATTACGGATCTGCAATGAGGAGGGAGACATACCTGGAATGGCAAGAATCAGCGGCGGAGGTTCTCTGGTCAAACTCAGGGTGATGCAGCGGCCGGCGAGGGTTTGAGCTCAGCGGTCGACGGCGGCGGTTCGAGCTTGGGCGTCAACGGCGTCTTGAACTCGGGCGGCGGAGGAAGAAGAAAGGAGCGGAAGAGAATAACAGATGGGAACATCAGTATTTATAAGGAAAAGTCAGATACGAAGCGACATGTGCGGGATTCGAGGGAGCAAAGGATCGGATAAAGATCCTTTGACGCCTCGATTTTCAGGATAACCATTAAACAAAGCTACAGTACAGCTCGCGGCATTAAATGCGGAAGTGATGTCACAGTCAGATTCAGTGATTTTCGAGGATGACGTCAGGGCCGGTTTACAAAAATGAGAAGACACAGAAGAAAATTATACAAGACAAGGGAGATTGATGTGAACAAAGTTCAAATCATTTTGGGGCCTAATGTCAGGGATATTACTAGCAGGTATGAAACAGCTAGTATAAACCGGCTCATTGTAATATGTTTATATGGTTGTAATATTTAGTAAAGGATACGGCCCATAAGATCTTAGGGCCCATGTATAGAATTATGGTTTGTAAACCGCCCGATGATGTAACTTGAGAGATAAGGAAGAAAGAACAGAGACCGAGGCGGACACAAGTATGAGCCGGCCTCGGGACTCTGTAAACCGGACCAGGCGTCGCCTCTATATAAAGGGACGACCCGGCAACGGTTCAAGGACAAGCAAGAGTCAACCCGTCGAGACCACAGGCAAGCAATCCGCTCCCTGTAATCCGACGCCCAAGCAATACCAAACCAACTAGACGTAGGCTTTTACCTTCATCGAAGGGGCCGAACTAGTATAAACCCTCTGTGTCCTTTGTGTGCTATGAACCCCTTCAAGCTAACCCGTGCGATGGTTCCATCATCAAGTCCGTTGAACCGGACATCTGCCGTGTTAATTCCACGACAGGATCTCCACGGGAACATAAGCTATGGCGGTGGAATTAGGGTTTTCTCTAACTATATGGAGTTTCTAGGGTACGTGGACTTATATAGGAAGAAGGAGGGCACCGGGGGACGCTCGAGTGGGCCTCGAGGCAGGGGGGCGCGCCCTGGGAAGGGGGACACGCCCCCCACCCTCGAGGGCCACTCGAGGCTCCCCTGACGTGGTTCTCAAGTTCCTCTAGCGTGATTTTCTCCAAAAATATCTCTCGCGAAGGTTTCATTCCGTTTGATATTCTTTTTCTGCAAAACTCAGAAATAGGCAAAAAAACTACAATCTGGACTGGGCTTTTGGGTTAGTAGGTTAGTCCCAAAAATGATATAATAGTGAATGATAAAGCCCATTAAACATCCAAGACATCATAAATAATAGCATGGAACAATAAAAAATTATAGACACGTTGGAGATGTATCAAGCATCCCCAAGCTTAATTCCTACTCGTCCTTGAGTAGGTAAATGATAAAGAAAGAATTTTTGATGTGGAATGCTAACCAATATAGTTTTTCAATGTAATTCTCTTAATTGTGGCATGAATGTTCAGATCTGAAAGATTCAAGATAAAAGTATATATTGACATAAGAAATAACAATACTTCAAGCATACTAACAAAGCAATCATGTCTTCTCAAAATACTATGACTAAAGAAAGTTATCCCTACAAAATCATATAGTCTGGCTATGCTCCCTCTTCATCACACAAAATATTCATATCATGCACAACCCCGATTTCAGCCAAGCATTTGTTTTCATACTCTATCTTTTCAAACCTTTCAATTTTCACGCAACACATGAGTGTGAGCCATGGATATAGCACTATGGGTGGAATAGAGGTGGTTGTGGAGAAGACATAAAGGAGGGATATAGTCTCACATCGACTAGGCATATCAACATGCTATGGAGATGCCCATCAATAGATATCAATGTCAGTGAGTAGGGATTGCCATGCAACGGATGCACTAGAGCTAAATATGAATGAGAGCTCAATAAAAAAACTAGTGGGTGTGCATCCAACTTGCTTGCTCATGAAGACCTAGGGCATTTGAGGAAGCTGAAAGGATCGATATGGTTGACTAGAAGGGGGGGGGTGAATATGCAACTAACAATTTTTAGCTTTTCTTAACCACTTTAAATTAAGCGACAAAATAAGTTGTCTAGATATTCTACTAGGATGACAACTAAGATAAAGGAGGACAACAACTACACATGCATGCTATAGGAGTTGAACAAGTAAAGCATGCAAAAGTAAAGGTAAGAAATAACCGCAAGTGGAACCGGTGGAGACGAGGAAGTGTTTCCGAAGTTCCTTCCCTTTGAGGGGAAGTACGTCTCCGTTGGAGCAGTGTGGAGGCACAATGCTCCCCAAGAAGCCACTAGGGCCACCATATTCTCCTCACGCCCTCACACGATGCAAGGTGCCGTGATTCCACTAGTGGTGCCCTTGAAGGCGGCAACCGAACCTTTACAAACAAGGTTGGGGCTATCTCCACAACTTGGAGGCTCCCAACAAACCACGAAGCTTCACCACAATGGAATATGGCTTCGAGGTGACCTCAACCGTCTAGGGTGCTCAAACACCCAAGAGTAACAAGATCCGCAAGGGATTAGTGGGGAGAATCAAATATCTCTTGGTGGAAGTGTAGATCGATGCCTCCTCAAGCAATCCCGAGCAAATCAACAAGTTTGATTGGCTAGGGAGAGAGATCGGGCAGAAATGGAGCTTTTGGAGCAACAATGGAGTAGTGGGGGAAGAGGTGAGTCTTCTTGGAGAAGAAGACCCCCTATATATAGTGGGGGGACAAATCCAACCGTTATTGGAGTTTTCAGCCCGCAGAGAGCGGTAGTACCGCGCATGAGTTGCGGTACTACCGCTGGCTGAGCGGTACTACCGCTTTGGGAACGGTACTACCGCTTAGGCAAAAGAGTGCGACATGATTGACAATCACAGATGAAATAAATTACATCCGTGACTACATCCGCAGGGAAAACAGTAGTAGCAAAATGCGACACGGTACTACCGCTTAAGTTAAGCGGTACTACCACATTGGATGCGGAAGTAGAAAATTACTTCCGCATCCACTTCTATACTTAGAATCAGCGCCTGGGCCAGATACACGGTACTACCGCTCTGGAGACGCGGTACTACCGTCGTAGCGGTACTACCGTGTCGGCAGGCAGTACTACCGTGTACCCGCGCGGTACTACCGCTTGGTTGAGCGGTACTACCGCTTGCCAGGCAGATGATCAGTTAAGAAGTCACAGTTTTGCAACTACGACAAATAACCGGTTGGACCTCCAGAGATGCAAGGAAAGGAGGTGTGAGAGTAGGATGTGTACGTGTTGATTCTACCCAAACCTTTCCGACGCGGACCCCCTCTTAATAGTACGGCTTTCCTATTACTCAAAGCCACCGACAGGGAGCAAAAAGAAAACACCGTCTTCGATAGAATCCGAGGGGCAAACAATCGTCTTGCGCCTAAGGGAGATATACCTGTATGAGCTTAGAGCACACGATCAGTCCGCAAATTCATTGTCATCAATCACCAAAACTACTTAGGGAGAAATATGCCCTTACAATCTCCCCCTTTTTGGTGTATTGATGACAATACTTGATTTGCATAGGTAAGAAATAATAGAGAATGCAATCCAAGCCCTAGAGTATAGTTGAGCTCCCCCTGGATACTTGATTTGCATAGGTAAGAAATAATAGAGAATGCAATCCAAGCCCTAGAGTATAGTTGAGCTCCCCCTGGATGTGTGCCTATACAAGATTGTGCTTTGGACTGCACGGCACACATACTTGGTAGCGCTCCCTTATACTCTACACATGAGATACTCTATATAAGAACTAATTTCTCTAGATAAATATTAAAGACATAACGATAAGTTCAACGATAACGGGGCATATGTCTTACACCATATGATAGTCTTACGCACACGACACAAACACGTAAATAAACAAGAGTTCAACGAAACACAAGAGCACAACACAAACATGCAAATCACTCTCCCCCTTTGTCATCGAGACACCACAAAGGGGAAAGAGGACACTAAGACATGTGGCAGCCCTGGAGAAGCTCAGTCGTCGTACTCATCATCAGACCCCTGCTGCTCCTCCTGATACTCATCATCAGACCCCTGCTGCTCCGGCTGATACTCCTCATCAGACTCTGACCATTTGTATCCCTGGCGAGCCATCCAGGTAGCCTCAGGTGTGATGTTATCCTCGGATCCATTGGAAACCTCCTCTCCATATAGAGCCAGAATCTTCTTGTCACGCTGACGTGTCTTCTTGTCAGTCACATGAGCACGGTATTGCCCCTTAGCCTGCATGCAGAAGAGGGCCTTCATCTTTTGCTGAAGCCTTTTAGCCCAAGAAGGCTTCTCCGTTGCAGAGGAAGAAGAAGGGGCAAATCTGCCAGAGCGCACATCAGCAGTCTCCTCCACAGGCTCCTCCTCAGTGCCCATCTGGGCAGCAGCAGCCTGAGCACGAGTGGTGGTGTTGGCCCATCGAGTCTTGACGCGAAGCCGGATGGGTTCATGGCGGTAGCAGTCGGCCTCGAACTCCTCCTCTGGGTACAACTTCTCCCAAGTCTTGGAGATTAGCAGAAACAAGTATGGACCATAGATGGGTACCTTGCGAGAGTAGATGGCAAAACGGAGCTCATTCCACATGATGTGCGAAATGTCAAGCGGTGCAGCCTGGGCTGAGCGAGCCTCTTGACACATCAGTAGCATGTCAACCAGGTAGGCATGGACCTTGTCCTTATCTCCAACACGAGGGAACAGGGTGTTGCGAAAGATCCGATACATGATGTCCAAGAAGGGGTTCAACACCCAAGTCTGTTTGCCACTAGTAAGAGTCTTTGCCTCATAAAATGGAAGCAGTTTGTCTTTGTTTGCTGATTCAGGATTGGCGTGAGGCCGAAAACCAATTGGGTTATGGAGACCCTCATCAGGAAGCTGAATAAGATCCATGAACTCCTTCCAAGTAGAGGTCATCTTGTGACCATTGGTCATCCAAGTCATGGGGCGATCTTCCTTGGATTGGAAATTGACAGAGGCATATAACTGAGCAATAATCTCTGGATCAAAGTCATTCTGGAAGGTCATGATGTGCTCCAGACCCAACTGCTCGATCAAATCAAGAGCCTCTGCAAAGTATGCCCGGTTCTTGTCCTTCCTCATGTGATCCACATCCACCCAGTGAGCATCCACATAAAGATTGGCCTTGGTCTTGAGCACCTCATGGTAGATGCGAAACTGCTGCTTGGTCCAGAAGATATCATCTCCAGGAAAGTGATCACGGGGTTCTCCATACGGGTTGATCTTCCTTCGGGACATGAACTCAGCAGTAGGCATCTCCTCCATAGACATTGATGATTCCTTACGCTTGTTGGCTGAAGTCTTGTACCGGCGCTGGGGATTGGAGCCCTCTGGCACATCACTTGGGGTACGCAGGCGCTTGGATCCGGTGTCGCGGATAGGGTTGGTACGACGACCCTCAAAACCGGAGCCACCACCTAAAAACACAAACACAAGACCACAACAACACAAACACAAGAAGAATCAATGCCAAAGCCTCGAAAAACACAAGAAACCAGGAGAAATAGGAAAGAGATCATGCTACGAAGAAAATATGATATAAGCGGTAGTACTGCTGACCCTTTGCGGAAGTAAAAAATTAGTACCGCAAGGTAAGCAGTAGTACCGCATGACAGATGCGGTAGTATCGCATACGCTGCGGTAGTAATATTTTACTTCTGCCAGAAGAGGCGAAACTAAAAAATTAGTACCGCAATGTAAGCGGTAGTACCGCATGTGGATGCGGTAGTACCGCGTACGCTGCGGTAGTAATATTTTACTTCCGCCAGAGGGGCGGAAGTAAAAAATTAGTGCTGCATGCGGAGCGGTAGTACCGCATTGGGTCGCGGTAGTACCGCTCGGCAAGCAGTACTGAATTTTTACTTCCGCCCGAGCGGTAGTACCGCTGAGGACAGCGGTAGTACCGCTCAGGTCAGATCAGATCTGGATTAGATCGTGCGGTAGTACCGCGGTTCTCCAGCGGTAGTACCGCACGAAACAGATCTGAGAAGAGCAGATCTAGAAACGGCCAAAGAGATCGACACACGGTACTACGGCTGATCATAGTAACTTCGTAGCAACAAATCTAATCGTATTTCTAGTGCACAAACACTTTCTCACATCCTAAGCATCCATGGATAAGATCACGAAGAACACAAGAACACTAAGCATCTCCCCTAACCCTAAAAACTCAGGCAAGGCAATAAGAAGAGGGGAAAAGGGGAGAAACCTTCATCCATGGCAAGAGGACGTGGTGGGGATCGATCCCACCGGTCGGAATGCGAGGAGAGTGGCTGAGGGAGGAGATCCGGCGAGGTCCTCTAGCGGCGTTCTTGAGAGAGAGTTAGACAGGAACGACGTGGGGGTTAGGAGTGAATGGGTATGGGGGAGATGGAACTCCCCCTGCCTGCTTATAACCCCCACACGTTCGGATATGTGCGGTAGTACCGCGGTCATCGCGGTAGTACCGCTTGCACGGTAGTACCGCTCGCCGGGCGGTAGTACCGCCCTACCAGCGGCAGTAAAAAAATTACTGCCGTGCTGGAGGTGCGGTAGTACCGTATGTCCTCCGCGGTAGTACCGTAACCGATCACGGTAGTACCGCTCCCCCAAGAAAATGCACGAAAAGGCAAGAGGCTTTAAGCACTAGAGAGAGTAAAAACACCATGTGCACAATCAAAACAAGTAACACAAATTCCTCATAAGAGGGCGGTGGCCGAGGCCACCTATGTTTGAGTTTTATAGATATGGCACCACGAAGAATTATCCTTGGGCCCATGATCAAAACTCGACTTGAAGCATTTAAGCCAACTATGTATGGCAAATGATGAAGCTTTGGTTAGTTTATGCATAATGGGGGGAGGAATAGTTCATTGAGAGAACAGTACTCCCCCTAAGTCCATGCCTACATCTAGACAAGATAGCTATGTCGAGTGTGAGGAGTGTGTGCACAGATTCAAACCACATTGCTCAAATCGATGATATTTAGCTCATGCCTTAACTCGCGAAATCTTGCTTCATCCAGAGGCTTCGTGAAGATATCTGCAAGGTTATCATGAGTGTTGACGTAGTGAAGCTCGATTTCTCCTTGCCTTATGTGATCCCGGATGAAGTGATACCGAATCTCAATATGCTTCGTCTTGAAGTGTAGCACCGGGTTGAGAGAAATCTTGATGGCACTTTCATTGTCACACCAAAGAGGCACTTTGTCACAAGTGACACCGTAATCCTTTAAAGTTTGCCTCATCCATAAGAGTTGAGCACAGCAACTGCCAGCGGCCACATATTCTGCTTCGGTGGACGAGAGAGATACACAACTTTGCTTTTTGGAAGACCAACTAACAAGAGAGCAACCAAGAAATTGGCACCCTCCCGAGGTGGACTTCCTATCCACTTTGTCTCCCGCCCAGTCAGAATCAGAGAAACCAACAAGGTTGAAATTTGCTCCTCTTGGGTACCATAAGCCAAAGTTTGGGGTATGAGCTAAATATCGAAAGATTCGCTTGATAGCCACAAAGTGACTTTCCTTAGGTGAGGCTTGAAACCGTGCACAAATTCCCACACTCAACATAATATCCGGTCTAGATGCACAAAGGTAAAGCAAGGATCCGATCATAGAGCGATATACCTTTTGATCCACCGCTTTACCATTGGGATCAATGTCAAGTTGGCATTTGGTTGGCATCGGAGTAGTAGCCGGCTTGACATCACTAAGATTGAACCTCTTGAGCATGTCTTGAGTATACTTGGATTGTTTGATGAAGATGCCTTCTCTTTGTTGTTTGATCTCAAATCCAAGGAAGTATTTCAACTCTCCCATCATGGACATCTCAAAATGTGTGGTCATGAGTGCGGCGAACTCATCATGGAAAGCTTTGTTAGGAGAACCAAAGATAATATCATCAACATATAGTTGGCATACAAAGAACTCCCCTTTGACCTTCTTAGTAAAAAGAGTGGGGTCGATTTTCCCAATTTCAAACCCACGATCTTGTAACAACTCGGTAAGGTGCTCATACCACGCTCGTGGGGCTTGTTAAGGCCATAGAGTGCCTTAACAAGTTGATACACATGATTGGGGAACTTAGGATCCTCGAACCCTGGGGGTTGTTTAACATACACCAACTCATTAATGGGACCATTAAGAAATGCACTTTTCACATCCATTTGTTGCAATTTAAAGTTATGATGGGAAGCATAGGCAAGCAACAAACGAATGGATTCAAGACGAGCAACGGGGGCAAAGGTTTCACCGTAGTCGATACCCTCAACTTGGGAGTAGCCTTGAGCCACCAGACGTGCCTTGTTGCGGATGACAATGCCATGGGCATCTTGCTTGTTCTTAAAGATCCATTTGGTTCCAATGACATTATGGTTCTCCTTTGGTCTTGGCACCAGACGCCACACTTTGTTGCGCTCGAAGTTATTGAGTTCTTCATGCATGGCATTGAGCCAGTCGGGGTCTTCGAGCGCCTCATAAACCTTCTTAGGTTCAACAAAGGAGACAAAAGCTTGATGAGCACAATAGTTAGCTAATTGTCTACGAGTGCTTACCCCCCTTTTGATGCTTCCTAAAATGTTCTCGATGTGATGCTCGTTGGAAGCAAGCTTGGAGGCAACTTTTGCGGCACGACGCTCTAATTGCTCTTCAAGTGATAATTGAGGAGCATTGAGTTGATCATCTTGAGCGTCATCATGAGCAAGATCTTGATCTTGAGCTTCCTCTTGACCTTGATCTTGCTTGGGGGACTGAACTTGGCCTTGTGCATCAATTGGTGGTTCTTCACCAACTTGAGATTGATCTTGCACTTGGCCTTGTTCATCTGGCTAAGGGCCTTCACTTTGTTCTTCGGAAGCGTGTGGGTCTTGGGTTGGTGATAATTCCACTTGAGTGGAACATTGTCCTTCTCCTTCGGCCACAATGGGTTCCTCAACGGGTAGGATATATCCAACACCCATTCTTCTTATGTCTTGAGGAGGAATTTCATCACCTGCATCACAAGTACCACTTTGCTCCACTTGGGAGCCGTTATTTTCATCAAACTCTACGTTACTCGTCTCCTCTATGAGTCCAGTGGACTTGTTGAGGACACGGTAAGCATGAGAGTTTGTAGCATAACCAACAAATATGCCCTCATGAGCTCTAGATTCAAATTTAGACAAACGAACACCTTTCTTGAGAATGAAACACTTACACCCGAACACCCGGAAGTACTTGAGATTGGGCTTGTTACCGGTAAGAATCTCATACGGAGTTTTGTTCAAGCCTTTGCGGAGATAGAGACGATTTGAAGCATGGCAAGCGGTGTTGATGGCTTCGGCCCAAAAGTTGTATGGAGAGTTGAATTCAGCCATCATGGTTCTTGCAGCATCTATTAAAGTTCGGTTCTTTCTCTCCGCAACACCGTTTTGCTGAGGGGTATATGGGGCTGCATATTGATGTTTGATCCCCTCATCACCAAGAAACTCATCCAAGGTGTAGTTCTTGAACTCGGTGCCATTGTCACTTCTGATCATCAATATCTTTGCTTCATGTTGTCGTTGAGCTTCATTTGCAAAGTTGATGACGGTTTGTTGGGTCTCACTCTTCTTCTTGAAGAAGTATACCCATGTATATCTTGAGTAATCATCCACAATCACCAAGCAATACTTCCTACCCCCAAGACTATCAAAAGTAGGAGGCCCAAAGAGATCCATGTGGAGAAGCTCCAGGGGTCTCTTTGAATAGATGATAGTCGTGGGAGGGTGAGCCTTCTCATGTAATTTTCCTTCAATGCACGCCCTGCAAGCACGATCTTTGGCAAAGCTAACATTTGTTAGTCCTCGCACATGGCCCCCCTTGAGAAGACTTTGCAAAGATCTCATATTGACGTGGGCCAAACGGCGATGCCAAAGCCATCCCACATCAACTTTAGCCATTAGGCATGTCGCGACCTTAGTGGGTTGCTCGAGAAGTTAACCACATAAAGACCGTTCTCGACATGCCCAACATAGGCTACTTTAAGAGTCTTGCTCCACAAGAGGGCCACAGAATCAATATCAAAGAATGTAGCAAAGCCCATGAGTGCAAGTTGGCGAATAGAAAGTAAATTGTATGCAAGGGACTCAACAAGCATGACTTTCTCGATCGTGAGATCATGAGAGACAACAACCTTGCCAAGTCCCAATACCTTAGAAGATGAAGCATCACCCCATTCGACGTTGGTGGCCATAGATGAACCGAGATGCACGTCCACCACCGAGTCTTTGCTTCCGGTCATATGATTTGTGGCTCCGCTATCGAGCAACCACGATCCCCCACCGGAAGCAAACCCCTACAATAGATCAATGCTTGGGTTTAGGTACCCATTTGGTAATGGGTCCTTTGAGGTTAGTGACAAGGGTCTTAGGAACCCAAATGGACCATTCAATGTACTCATAAGAAGAACCAACAAATTTAGCAAACACATGGCCATCACTGGCACGACATAAAACATATGAAGGATTAAAATCGCCGTCCATGTTTGATGGTGTGGTGGAGTTTTTCTTGACACCACCACTTTTCTTCTTGGTTGACGTGCCCTCTCCTTCTTTCACAAAGGATTGTCGGAGAGGGGGTGGTTGCTTTGTCTTGTCATTCTTCTTCTTCTTGGGCTTAGGAGCAAACCCAATTCCTTCCTTTTGCCACAACTTGCTTTTGATTGCTCAAAAGGGCGTTGAGGTTCTTCTCACCTTGTATGCAAGTCACAAGGCCTTTCTCAAGTTGCTTCTTCAATTCGGCATTCTCTTCAACAATATGCACATGCTCACAACATGGGTTAGTAGCATTTGCATTATCAATTAAAACCATGCGAGGAAAGATAGCCTTTTCCTTGGTTAGCGAAACTTGGAGTTGATCATGAGACTCCTTGAGAGTAGCATGCATTCCTTTCAAGGACTTGTGAGCCTTGTCAAGTATGTCAAACTCCTCTTTGAGTTTAGCATGGTCAACCTCAAGTTTTGCCTTCTCAGAGTTAAGGACACGAGAGACAACTAAAGCATGATCAAGATCTTTCTTTAATTTAGCATGATCATCGTTGTGTGACTCCTCAAGAGTCAAACGAAGACCACGCTCTTCCTCTAGGGCGTTAGAGAGATCCGATATCTCATCGGCATAGTCTCGACTATGTCCTTCCATTTTAGTAATGGTTTCCTCGTGAGCCTCGATCATGTCATTGGCCTCACCGAGTTGTTCCAAGAGAGCAACAAAATGCTTCTTGGGTTTGCCCTTTAGATTCTTTATGAACAAATCAAATTCATTTTCTCCCTCCTTAGTACCCTCACCCTCATCAATACAATTAGTCAATGAAGGATTAGAAGAGATAGTAGTATTGATGTTTGGGGTTACCTTGTTGGTGGCCTTGGCCATGAGACACTTGGCGGTGATGGTCTCGTTTGGTGAGTTGAAGAGAGATGAGTGCGTAGTGGTAGCATTGCAATCGTGGACATAGTGGTCACCTCATCGTCTTCATCATTGTCATCATCCTCCACATATTCTTCTTGAGCCACCAACACTTTCGGAGGAGTCTTCTTGATGAAGTTGTTCTTGTTTGGATAGGACTTTGACTTGTCCTTCCGAATAAGCTTGCCTCCAAAGTCTTCTCTCTTCTCATATGGGCAATCCACAACGAAGTGACTTACATTTCCACAGTTGAAGCATGTCCTTACTCGTTGCTTCCCTTTGTTCCCACTAGAGTTGTTCCTGTTAAAGTTGGACCTTGTGTTCTTCTTGCCCCAGAATTGCCTTGAAGCAAGAGCCATGTGCTCATGATAGGCATATTTGGTGTCCTCGGGGCAACACTCATCATCATCTTCCACTTCCTCCTCTTCCACACAAGCCTTGGCCTTCAGAGCAAGATTAGGCTTCTTGGATCGTTGAGCTCTTAAGACCGCATTGTCGGCGGTAACGTCAAGGATCCTCATGGCAACAAATTCATCCAACACTTCGTTTGAGGATAAAGTGTGGAAGTTCGGTCTCTGACGAATGACAGAGGACATGGCCTTATGATAGGGCATCATGGCCTTGAGGAACTTGCGCTTGATCCAATTGTCATCCGTATCCTTACTGCCATGGTCTCGAAGAGACACTGCAAGAATAGTTAATCTTCGATAAAGTTCACGAGGATCTTCATCTTCGATCATAGCAAACTCATCAGCTTCATCTTGCACCACGTCATAGTTGGAGCGTTGAATACTGGTGCTTCCCATGTACATTGTGCCAACATGCTCCCAAGCTTCCTTGGCCACAGTGAATGGTCGAAGGTGAGCAATGTCTTCAGGAGGGATGGAATCTTGAAGAATGCAAAGAGCGGACTCGTTGAATTGATGATCTGCAGTTTCTCTTGGAGTCATGTTGTCGGGATCATACGGATAAAAACCTTGCTCAATGATTCTCCAAAGGTTAGTGGAACAATGATTAATATGACGTTTGAAACGAAACACCCAAGTAGCAAAATCAGTATTTTTAACAAACTTGGGAGGGGCCCACCAGAATTTAAATGCGGTGTGGGAACGGGTCCTCCATAGTGAGTAGGAGGAGCAGATTGGGCAAATTTCCCACTTCCATTCTTAGTGACCGTGGCTTGCTCACTACTAGCTTCTCCCTTGTCGGGATTAGCCTCCGACACGTTGGTAGCGGGACGACCCACTTCCAACGGCGAGGTGGATAATTTAAGCCCCTCAAGCATTTCTTTAAACATGCCTTTGACCTCGGTCGCTAGTGATTCTTTCAATGTGGTCAAAGCCACATTGAACTCCTCACGAGTGACCGAGGCTCCCCCATCTGACGTAGGCAAGGACGGATTTCCACCGGAATGGTCCTCCGTCTCGACTACGTTGTCAACCATACTCTTCGGACGGTAAGGTCCTTAAAAAGAGACGAGGCTCTGATACCAATTGAAAGGATCGATATGGTTGACTAGAGGGGGGTGAATAGGCAACTAACAATTTTTAGCTTTTCTTAACCACTTTAAATTAAGCGACAAAATAAGTTGTCTAGATATTCTACTAGGATGACAACTAAGATAAAGGCGGACAACAACTACACATGCATGCTATAGGAGTTGAACAAGTAAAGCATGCAAAAGTAAAGGTAAGAAATAACCGCAAGTGGAACCGGTGGAGACGAGGAAGTGTTTCCGAAGTTCCTTCCCTTTGAGGGGAAGTACGTCTCCGTTGGAGCGGTGTGGAGGCACAATGCTCCCCAAGAAGCCACTAGGGCCACCGTATTCTCCTCACGCCCTCACACGATGCAAGGTGCCGTGATTCCACTAGTGGTGCCCTTGAAGGCGGCAACCGAACCTTTACAAACAAGGTTGGGGCTATCTCCACAACTTGGAGGCTCCCAACAAACCATGAAGCTTCACCACAATGGAATATGGCTTCGAGGTGACCTCAACCGTCTAGGGTGCTCAAACACCCAAGAGAACAAGATCCGCAAGGGATTAGTGGGGAGAATCAAATATCTCTTGGTGGAAGTGTAGATCGATGCCTCCTCAAGCAATCCCGAGCAAATCAACAAGTTTGATTGGCTAGGGAGAGAGATCGGGCGGAAATGGAGCTTTTGGAGCAACAATGGAGTAGTGGGGGAAGAGGTGAGTCTTCTTAGAGAAGAAGACCCCCTATATATAGTGGGGGGACAAATCCAACCGTTATTGGAGTTTTCAGCCCGCAGAGAGCGGTAGTACCGCGCATGAGTTGCGGTACTACCGCTGGCTGAGCGGTACTACCGTTTTGGGAGCGGTACTACCGCTTAGGAAAAAGAGTGCGACATGATTGACAATCACAGATGAAATAAATTACATCCGTGACTACATCCGCAGGGAAAACAGTAGTAGCAAAATGCGACACGGTACTACCGCTTAAGTTAAGCGGTACTACCGCATTGGATGCGGAAGTAGAAAATTACTTCCGCATCCACTTCTATACTTAGAATCAGCGCCTGGGCCAGATACACGGTACTACCGCTCTGGAGACGCGGTACTACCGTCGTAGCGGTACTACCATGTCGGCAGGCGGTACTACCGCTTGGTTGAGCGGTACTACCGCTTGCCAGGCAGATGATCAGTTAAGAAGTCACAGTTTTGCAACTCCGACAAATAACCGGTTGGATCTCCAGAGATGCAAGGAAAGGAGGTGTGAGAGTAGGATGTGTACGTGTTGATTCTACCCAAACCTTTCCGACGCGGACCCCCTCTTAATAGTACGGCTTTCCTATTACTCAAAGCCACCGACAGGGAGCAAAAAGAAAACACCGTCTTCGATAGAATCCGAGGGGCAAACAATCGTCTTGCGCCTAAGGGAGATATACCTGTATGAGCTTAGAGCACACGATCAGTCCGCAAATGCATTGTCATCAATCACCAAAACTACTTAGGAAGAAATATGCCCTTACAGAAGCCCATTGTTGGAATATACAAGCCAAGTTCTATAATGAAAATTCCCACTAGTATATGAAAGTGACTAAACATGAGACTCTCTACAATGAAGAACATGGTGCTACTTTGAAGCACAAGTGTGGAAAAAAGATAGTAGCAATTGTCCCTTCTCTCTATTTGTTTTGTAGGGGCTTTCTATTTTTTAGCCCCTCTCTATTTTTTTGGGCCATCTCCTTTTTTTATTGGCCTTTCCTCACATGTGACAATGCTCTAATAATGATGATCATCACACTTTTTATTACAACTCGATACTACAATAAGTATGACTCTACATGAATGCTTCCGGCGGTGTACCGGGATATGCAATGATTCAAGAGTGACATATATGAAAAATTATGCATGGTGGATTTGCCACAACTACGACGTCAACTGCATGATCATGCATGGCAATATGACAATATGATGCGTGTCATATAAACGGAACGGTGGAAAGTTGCATGACAATATATCTCGGAATGGCTATGGAAATGCCATGATAGGTAGGTATGATGGCTGTTTTGAGGAACAATATGGTGGCTGTTTTGAGGAAGGATATATAGTGGGTTTATGGCACCAGCAAAAGTTGCGCGGTACAAGAGAGGCTAGCAATGGTGGAAGGTGAGAGTGCGTATAATCCATGGACTCAACATTAGTCATAAGAACTCATATACTTATTGCAAAAATCTACGAGTCATCAAAACAAAGCAATCAACGTATGCTCCTAGGGGGAAGGTTGGTAGAAGTTAACCATCGCGTGCCCCCGACCTCCACACAAAGGTTGGCACTCTACAAATACCTCATGCTCTAACTTTGTCACATAGCGGTTCACCATACGTGCATGATACGGGAATCACTAACCTTAACACAAGTATTTCTCAATTTCATAATAACTCCATGATACGTCCAAAACGTATCTATAATTTCTGCTTGCTCCATGCCTTTTTTGTGTGATATTGCTATGATATTTATGCACTTTCATACACTTTTGATCATATTTGGACTAACCTACTAATGGTTGCAAAAGTGCACAATGTTCTTGTTTTACACTTTATTGTGTAGGAATTACTTGGAAATTGACAAAAACGCAAAAGGAGTCGTATTGGAGTAGGACTCTGACTTTCCTGAAATCTGTCTGAGAACGTTTTTTAAATATGGTCACGTTCCGGCCTTAATACTACGTCAAACGGAAAAAGTCTAGTTACGAAAGTTGTGGGGAATTTCGAGGCGATGCTTCTGGATATAAAATTCGTCCAAATCGGAGTCCGGACGGCCGAGTAAAGCCCGTTTTACTGAGGCCCAAAATCTGATGACGGGAATCCGAGAGTCTATATAAAGAGAAAAAACCTAGGTCACCAAGGGTCACGAATTTTCCTCCCCCCGAGCCGCCGTCTTGGAGGGGAGGACCAGCACCATTGCAGCACCATCCACAAGGAAGAAGGGGGGCCAAGGAGCCGCTGCCCCCTAGGGCCACCGCCGCCCCGAGGGCCGCCGCCGCCCCCTAGGGCCGCCGCCGCCGCCTCCGTGGCTGCCGCCGGCCGTCTCCTCCTCGCGGGGCTGCACCTCTCCATCAACACCATCATCGACCTCCTTCTCACCATGTCCATGTGTGAGTAGTCTCCTCCGGGGCTGAGGGCTCGTATGTGTAGCTATGTGGTTATCTCTCTCTCCCATGATGTGATCTTCGTTGTTATCATAGGCTATGTTAATCTAGGGTGATCCCATGATATTTCCCCTTCCTCTATGTATTTGATTGATGTACTCACTTGTCTTTATCTAGTATAATCCCCGAGACCAAGGTGACAGCGGTCTATTGGACATGGATTAGAAAAATATTTTCATGAGTGATTTCCTCTCTTGTGTGTTGATTGAAGATTGAGAGTCTTTTGGTGCTTGTCTTTGACTATCCTTTAGATATGTTGTGGTGATTGTGGGACTCTCTTTGGATGACCGCGGTGACATTGGGAAATCCTTAGATTGAGAACTACGAACTTTGAGGTGTGCTTTTGTAGCCCTACATAATTCTCGTCCTCTCTTGACCACGAAGGAATGACCTCCGGGTGCGTCTCCATTGCATGTTTTATGGGAAATATCATGTGATTCGATTATGTTAATGTTGTTGGGAGTTGCCACTAGTGAAAGTATGATCCCTAGGCCTTGTTTCCACCATTGCAATACCATTTGTGCTCACGTTTACCACTTGTTTGCTTGCTGCACTTTTTATTACAGATTTATATTACTTTGTTTTGCCATCCATATCACTTGCCATTTAACATCTCTTCGCCGAACTAGTGCACCTATACATCTAACAAGTGTATTAGGTGTGTTGGGGACACAAGAGACTTCTTGTATCTTAGTTGCAGGGTTGCTTGAGAGAGACCATCTTCAACATCTACTTCCCTGAGTTCGATAAACCTTAGGTCATCCACTTGAGGGAAATTGCTGCTGTCCTACAAACCTCTGCGCTTGGAGGCCCAACATAGTCTACAAGAGTAGAAGCGTGTGTAGACATCAAGCTATTTCTGGCGCCGTTACCGGGGAAGTGAGTGCTTGAAGGTATATCTTTAGACCTTGCAATTAAATCTTTTTGTTTCTTGTTTTTATTTTCACTAGTTTTGCTTAATGGAAAACAACAAAAGTATGAGAGAGCTTTATAAGCTCTACCTTGAACTTGGACATGATGTGTTCGAAGAGAAAATTAAAAAACCTTTGGAACTTTATTTGCATAAAAATCATGATGGTGGTGATGTTATTAGTATGTTTTTATTTAATATCAATATTGCTAATGACATGGAAAGCTCTAAGCTTGGGGATGACACGTTTGATGAACATGATATTTTTAGTCCCCCAACTTTTGAGGAGAAAATTTACTTTGATGATACTATGCCTCCTATATATGATGATTACAATGATGAATATGATATTTTCAGTCCACCTACTATTGAGGATAAAATTTATTATGATTAAGATATGCCTCATAAATACGATGATTACCATGATGATTATGATAGTCTTACTCTCACTATTCCTAATAAGAAAGATTTTGCTTATATGAAGAGTAATGACACTTTTATGCTTTTGGATCATGGAAATAATGCCTTATGTGATAGTTATATTGTTGAGTTCATCCATGATGCCACTGAAATTTATAATGAGAGAGGGAGACATGGTTCTAAATATCTTAATAATAAGAAGTTTCTTCTCTTTATGTTGAAGGTTTTGAAGCTGCACTTGTTTTGTCTTCCTATGCTTATTGCTTTGTGCTTCAATGAATTATTCCATTGCAATATTCCTATGCATAGGAAGAATGTTAGGCTTAAATATATTTGGTATTTGCTTCTGGATGCTCTTTTTTGTTCTTCAACTCTTATTCCTACGAGAGCATCATTAAAGTCTTAAGCCTATCTTTATGGCTATAAAGAAAGAGCTCTAGGGAGATAACCCTTGTTATCTTTGCTTTCAGTTTTTAGTGGTCTTGATGTTTGTTACTACTGTAGCATCATCATTGTATCTTTACTTTTCAGCTTTGTGCCAAGTATAGCCTCTGATTGCAAGAAAGTTCAAAAGTTGTGACGTGCTGTCCAGGAAACAGATTCTGTCCTTAGACAGCAAAATTCGTATAAAATCACCAGATCATCTTTTTGGTCTAAAGTTTTTCGACAGCGTGCTCTATACAATTGTCTTTCGGGCGTCTGTTCTGAGTTTTTTGATTTGAGTTGCAGAAGTGCCCCGAAAAAATCATTTACTACCTGCTGGTCTGTTTTTCACAGATTCTGTCCTGTTTTGTCTTTCCTTCATTTTGCAAACCTTGAGCTTGCTTTTTCTTTGCAAAAACCTTTTGGCAATCTTGAGAAACAGTAGACCTTCAAGAATATCCTTATATCCAGCAAGGAACAATTATTTTATTATGGGTACTAACCTCGCTAATCAGATTATGATGAGTTATGTATGAAGGGAGTTTTCAAGTGTGCGAGGGAAGATGATAAAAAGATTCAGGAGTGTCAAACGCTCAAGCTTGGGGATGCCCCCATGCACCCCCAAGAAATATTCAAGAAGACTCAAGCATCTAAGCTTGGGGATGCCCCCGTGCATCCCCTTCTCCATCAACAATTATCAGTTCGTCTTTCGTTCCACTATATTTTTATCACTTCATGTGTTATGTGCTATGCTTGGAGCGTCTTGCTTTTAGTTTCCTTTTTAGTTTTCTTTAGCTTTGCTTGCTTTTCATAACGAGTTGGAACTCAGCTTTCTTTATGTGGGAGAGAAACACGCTCCACTTCAACCTAGAACATAACATAGAATTTTCATGTCTATCTTTGCTGTGTGTGTTCTTTGTCTTTCAATAGCTACTAACATGTTCAACTCTTAGTTTTCATGCTTTACTTTTTAAGGAGCTTTTGTTTAGTTGGTCGCTGGAACTCTCTTTAGTTATAATGCTTATCTTGTTAAGAGAGTTGGCTTCTGTTGCACTGGTTGATATGTCTATGATAAAAACGCTACGTGTATAATGGTGCTTAGTAGTTCATGTTTTCTTATGGTTAGTCTCAAATAGCTGGGGGGTTCTCAATGTGTTATTGGAGTACCAACATGATTTGTTTGCCTATGATGTGGTATGGTTTGGTGATATCTTCTTTCAAGAATTTATTTTTATTGACTTGGCATATGCTCACGCATATTTAAGACTGTAAAGAAAGTCTATCAAGCCTTGATGATCTTTAATTTCTGAGTAGCGGTATAACTTCCATGCCTGATTCAATGTTGCTTTGTCGCTCTGCATGATTATGACCGTCATTGCTCTTTTAGTTGGTCGCTCCCAGTCTTTTGCTAACCTTCGCCTGTACTAAGCGGACTGACTGCTTGTGCATCCAAAATCCTTTAAACCAGTTATGCCATATGAGTCCACCATACCTTTCTATACATGGTATTTACCTGCCATTCCTAACGAAGACTCTCATGTACCATATCGAAATTATTCAAAAAAGCATTTCTCTTTTGTGCCTCTGTTTTAGTTTATGAGGAAGTAGTAGTTAATTCATGATCTTTTTAAGTTGGACAAGCTTCACCCCGGGATTGCATGTCTAATGTGCAAACCCATAATACGAGAAGGAACTGGCAAAGAGTGCGCCCGGCTAAAAAATTATACAACAAACAAACCCTCCTTCACGCTTTGTTCATGAGAAATCAGAAAACTTTGGCAGTGATAAACAAAGGAGATTAAGAGGATGTGATCGTCCTCATTCGGGAGCCGTTCCTCGAAACTTGTCCAGATCGAGAAGTAATTGAGTTATCTGCTAGCATTCGTTGACGAAACATGCATATTCTAAAAAAAATTATTTCTGTTTTTAAAACCAAGAGCTCTGGTACATGCTTTGTCTTTGTTTCCGACCACGGGTTTTCAACCTTGCGAACAAAAGCCACGGTTCAAGAGTCTCCACCTTCTTTAAAGCACCAACTACTGAGAGCATGATTGTCATTCTGAGTGTAATGTGCATTGTCCCAAAGTAGCATTGTCTTTTGCATGATTATGATATAGTTTATTCTGAAATCAGTGTATCTAGTCGTCACTTTAACCTTGGAGGTGCCCCTGCATTTATGTTTTGCTTCACTAAAGGGGGCAAGCGAGATATCACTTTGTCATATTTGCACACCATGCTTACTACAAATCTATTGAGTGTTTCAGTATCATATTGTAAAACTTTCAGTTCTTTGTGATTTTCTCATGAGGCAACTTAATTACTACAGATTCATTGTCTCAGTAAGCACTTGTCATGTGACTATGAAAAGTTCTTATATGGTTAATAGCATGTCACCACAGAAATTATGCTTGTTATCATTTACCTACTCGAGGACGAGCAGGAATTAAGCTTGGGGATGTTGATAGGTCCAAAACGTATCTATAATTTCTGCTTACTCCATGCCTTTTTTGTGTGATATTGCTATGATATTTATGCACTTCCATACACTTTTGATCATATTTGGACTAACCTACTAATGGTTGCAAAAGTGCACAATGTTCTTGTTTTACACTTTATTGTGTATGAATTACTTGGAAATTGACAAAAACGCAAAAGGAGTCGTATTGGAGTAGGACTCTGACTTTCCTGAAATCTGATTGAGAACGTTTTTTAAAGATGGTCACGTTCCGGCCTGAAGACGACGTCAAACGGAAAAAGTCTAGTTGCGAAAGTTGTGGGGAATTTCGAGGCGATGCTTCTGGATATAAAATTAGTCCAAATCGGAGTCCGGACGGCCGAGTAAAGCCCGTTTTACTAAGGCCCAAAATCTGATGACGGGAATCCGAGAGTCTATATAAAGAGAAAAAACCTAGGTCACCAAGGGTCACGAATTTTCCTCCTCCTGAGCCGCCGTCTTGGAGGGGAGGACCAGCACCATTGCAGCACCATCCACAAGGAAGAAGGGGGGGGGGGGCAAGGAGCCGCTGCCCCTAGGGCCGCCGCCGCCGCCTCCGTGGCTGCCGCCGGCCGTCTCCTCCTCGCGGGGCTGCACCTCTCCATTAACATCATCATCGACCTCCTCCTCACCATGTCCATGTGTGAGTATTCTCCTCCGGGGCTGAGGGCTCGTACGTGTAGCTATGTGGTTATCTCTCTCTCCCATGATGTGATCTTCGTTGTGATCATAGGCTATGTTAATCTAGGGTGATCCCATGATATTTCCCCTTCCTCTATGTATTTGATTGATGTACTCACTTGTCTTTATCTAGTATAATCCCCGAGACCAAGGTGACAGCGGTCTATTGGACATGGATTAGAAAAATATTTTCATGAGTGATTTCCTCTCTTGTGTGTTGATTGAAGATTGAGAGTCTTTTGGTGCTTGTCTTTGACTATCCTTTAGATATGTTGTGGTGATTGTGGGACTCTCTTTGGATGACCGCGGTGACATTGGGAAATCCTTAGATTGAGAACTACAAACTTTGAGGTGTGCTTTTGTAGCCCTACATAATTCTCGTCCTCTCTTGACCACGAAGGAATGACCTCCGGGTGCGTCTCCATTGCATGTTTTATGGGAAATATCATGTGATTCGATTATGTTAATGTTGTTGGGAGTTGCCACTAGTGAAAGTATGATCCCTAGGCCTTGTTTCCACCATTGCAATACCATTTGTGCTCACGTTTACCACTTGTTTGCTTGCTGCACTTTTTATTACAGATTTATATTACTTTGTTTTGCCATTCATATCACTTGCCATTTAACATCTCTTCGCCGAACTAGTGCACTTATACATCTAACAAGTGTATTAGGTGTGTTGGGGACACAAGAGACTTCTTGTATCTTAGTTGCAGGGTTGCTTGAGAGAGACCATCTTCAACCTCTACTTCCCTGAGTTCGATAAACCTTAGGTCATCCACTTGAGGGAAATTGCTGCTGTCCTACAAACCTCTGCACTTGGAGGCCCAACATAGTCTACAAGAGTAGATGTGTAGACATCACTTCACTAGCATGACTCTAATATCACTATCCTCATATCTCAAAACAATAATCAAGCATCCAACATCTCATTCTATTCAATGCACTTAGTGTGAAAATTTTCTACTACATTGACATTGGATGTTTATCATGTGAAGACTAGTTTCTTTAGCCTAAACACATTACCATGCTATTTTAATAGACTCTCTAAAGGATATAATGGAATCATGAGAGTTCAAGAATTTCTACAAAATATTACCACCACCGTGCTCTAAAAGATATAAGTGAAGCACTAGAGCAAAAACTATTCAACTCAAAAGATATAAGTGAAGCACATAGAGTGTTCTAACAATTTCTAGGACATTTTTAACTCTCTCAAATAGATGTGTCCAGCAAGGATGATTGTGGCAAACTAACAAGCAAAGACTCAAATTATACAAGATGCTCCAAGCAAAACACATATCATGTTGCGAATAAAAATATAGCTCCAAGTATAGTTACCGATGGATGAAGACGAAAGAGGGGATGCCTTCCTGGGGCATCCCCAAGCTTAGGGTTTTGGTTATCTTGAATTGACTTGGGGCGCCATGGGCATCCCCAAGCTTAGGCCTTTGCTACTCCTTGTTCCATAGTCCATCAAAGCAATACTCAAAACTTGAAAACTTCACAACACAAAACTTAGACAAAAATTCTCGTGAGCTCCCTTAGTAAAAGAAAGAAAACCACTACTCAAAGGTACATCAATGAATTCATTCTTGGTTTATACTAGTTTTAAACCTACTGTACTCCAACTTATCTATGGTTCATATCCTCCAATATTACTCATAGATGCATCGGAATAAGCAAACAACACACATAAAACAGAATCTGTCAAAGACAGAACAGTCTGTAGTAATCTGCAGGGTTCGCCTACTTCTGGAACTCCAACAAATTCAAACAAAATTGGTAAATTTGCAAAATTTCTCTACCAATCATCTGCCAAAAGAATCAACTAAAAAGCACGCTCTACTAAAATCCCACGACTACTTTAGCAAGCGCTAACGATTCTGTTTTTCACAGCAAGATCATATAAACTTCACACAAGTCTTCCCAAATGTTCTACCTGGCACAAACACTAAACAAAACATGAAACCACATCTAATCAGAGGTTGATGAAATATTTATTCCCTAACAGAAACAAAAACAAAAAACAAAAAATTGGGTTGCCTCCCAACAAGCGCTATCATTTTACGCCCCTAGCTAGGCACGATACAAGATAGATCTAGGTATTGTCATCTTTGGAAGGCAGTCCATAAGTGGCTCTCATGGTAGATTCATATGGTAATTTGATTTTCTTTCTAGTAAAGTGTTCCATGCCTTTCCTTAACGGAAATTGGAATCTAATATTTCCTTCCTTCATATCAATAATTGCACCAATCGTTCTAAGGAAAGGTCTACCAAGAATAATAGGACATGAAGGATTGCAATCTATATCAAGAACAATGAAAATCTACGGGCACATAATTCCTATTGGCAACAATAAGAACATCATTAATTCTTCCCATAGGTTTCTTAATAGTGGAATCCGCAAGATGCAAATTTAAAGAACAATTATCAAGCTCATGGAACCCTAGCAAATCACACAAAGTTTTTGGGATAGTGGAGACACTAGCACCCAAATCACACAAAGCATAGCATTCATGATATTTTATTTTTATTTTTATAGTAGGTTCCCACTCATCATAAAGCTTTCTAGGTATAGAAACTTCTAACTCAAGTTTTTCTTCATAAGATTGCATCAAAGCATCAACTATATGTTTAGGGAGAGCTTTATTTTTACTATAAGCATGCGGAGAATTTAACACGGATTGCAACAAGGAAATACAATCAATCAAAGAGCAATTATCATAATTGAATCCCTTGAAATCTAAAGTAGTGGGTTCATCACTATGTAAAGTTTTAATCTCTTCACTCCCACTTTTAGCAATTTTAGCATCAAGATCTAAAAACTCTAAATCATTGGGACACTTTAAAGCATAATCATCTCCAATCCTATTCTCATCAAGATTAGTACTAGAAAACAAGGATCTAATAGGAGACACATCAATAACTTTCAGATCTTCATCTTTATTTTCATGATAACTAGAAGAACACGATTTATAATCTTCTCTTTTAGCACGCATTCTAGCAGTTCTTTCTTTGCATTCATCAATGAAAATTCTCATGTCTTTGAGAGACTCATTGATATCATGCTTAGGTGGGATAGATCTAAGTTTGAAAGAATCAACATCAAGAGTAATTCTATCCACACTTCTAGCCAATTGATCAACCTTAAGCAATTTCTCTTCAAGCATAGCATTGAAATTCTTTTGCGAGATCATAAAATCTTCAACACTAGTTTCAAATTCAGAAGGCATCTTTCCATAAGAGTTGTTTTAGGAATTACCATAATTATTAGAGGAATTACTAGGGAAAGGCCTACGATTAAAATTGCCTCTATAAGCATTGTTACCAAAATTATTCTTACCAACAAAATTCACATCCAAAGATTCATTGTTATTCTCAATCAAAGTGGACAAAGGCATATCATTAGGATCAGAAGAAGCACTCTTAGCAGCAAACAATTTCATAAGTTCATCCATCTTTCCACTCAAAACATTAATTTCTTCGATAGCATGCACTTTTTTACTAGTAGATCTTTCGGTGTGCCATTGAGAATAATTAACCATAATATTATCTAGGAGTTTGGTAGCTTCTCCTAAGGTTGTTTCCATGAAAGTGCCTCCGGCGGCCGAATCTAAAAGATTTCTAGAAGCAAAATTCAAGCCAGCATAAAAGTTCTGGATAATCATCCATAGATTCAAACCATGTGTAGGGCAATTACGTATCATCAATTTCATTCTCTCCCAAGCTTGTGCAACATGCTCATGCTCTAGTTTATTAAATTCATAATATCATTTCTAAGAGAGATGATCTTAGCAGGAGGGAAATACTTAGAGATAAAAGCATCTTTGCACTTATTCCACGAATCAATACTATTTCATGGTTTCTTAGAGACATAAATATGTGCCTCCACAAGAAATTTGGAGAAGCGTAACAGTGCTTCTCGTGAAAGTAGATATGTGCATCTCACGAAAACAAATCTTTGACCCCCACGGGAAGCAAATATGTGCTTCTTGTGGAAGCACATATATATTTTTATTTTTTGAGAAGTATAGTTCTGCTTGTTGCGAAAGCAAATATGTACTTCTCACGAAAGCACAAAAAATTTCGCAGGAAAAAATTGTGTAATTGTTTTTCTCCAAATCCTTGGGAGAACCATGCGAAAACTAGAAATCTGAATAAACCCAAAAAAACTAAAAGCCCGAAAACACGTAAAGGAAAAAAAATGAAATCCAGAAGTAGTGCCCAACAGGCAACATGCGGCGACGACTGAAAGGATCACTTGCCGTGCTCCTAGGCCATCAGAAGTGACCCCTTCAGTTAGTTGCTGTTTTTTAGGGGATTTAGTTAGTTGCTCTCGAGTTTCCCAGAACCTATCCCACACCTTATTGGGCCGGCCCGCTAGTGAAAGTATTAGAGGTGAGACGATGTCGCTCTAGGCGAGATATAGCTTCAATTTAACAATATTGTTAAAGTGGAAAACCAAGTTTTAGCATGATCTCTAGGTGAAAACGGAAATAACTTCAATTTAACAATATCGTTATCCGTATCCCTTTTCTTTTGCATATCACACAAATCAACAAAGTTGTTTAGATGGGTAGCGGCATCTTCACTAGGAAGGCCGGAGAATTGATCTTTCATTGCAAGATTCAACAAAGCAGCATTGATCTCACAAGATTCAGCATCGGTAATAGGAGCAATCGGAGTGCTAATGAAGTCATTGTTGTTGGTATTGGAGAAGTCACACAATTTGGTATTGTTCTGAGCCATAGTGACAAGCAAGCAATCCAACACACAAGCAAACAAGAAGCAAGCGAATGATAAACACACGACAAAAGAAGGGCGAATAAAACGGCAAGGGTGAAATGGGGGAGAGGAAAACGAGAGGCAAAAATGTAATGCAAAGGATAAGGGTTTGTGATAGGTACTTGGTATATGACTTTTGCGTAAGCTTCCCCGGCAACGGCGCCAGAATATCTTCTTGCTACCTCTTGAGCTTGCGTTGTATTCCCTCGAAGAGGAAAGGGAGATGCAGCATAGTAGCGTAAGTATTTCCCTCAGCTTTTGAGAACCAAGGTATCAATCGAGTAGGAGACCACGCGCGAGTCCCTCGCACCTGCACAAACAAATAAGAACTTCGCAGCCAACGTGATAAGGGGTTGTCAATCCCTTTACAGTCACTTACGAGAGTGAGATCTTATAGAGATGATAGTATATATTTTTGGTATTTTGATTTTAATAAAACAACAAATAAAAGCGCTAAAGTAAAGTAGATGTAGATTGATATGTTGAGAATAGACCCGGGGGCCATAGTTTTCTCTAGTGGCTTCTCTCATGATAGCGATATTCTACGGCGGGTAAACAAATTACTGTCGAGCAATTGATAGAAAAGCGAATAATTATGAGACTATCTAGGCATGATCATTGTATATAAGCATCACGTCCGAGACAAGTAGACCGACTCCTGCCTGCATCTACTACTATTACTCCACACATCGACCGCTATCCAGCATGCATCTAGTGTATTGAGTTCATAGGAACAGAGTAACGCCTTAAGCAAGATGACATGATGTAGAGGGATAAACTCAAGCAATATGATATAAACCCCATCTTTTTATCCTCGATGGCAACAATACAATACATTCCTTGCTGTCCCTACTGTCACTGGGAAAGGACACCACACGATTGAACCCAAAGCCAAGCACTTCTCCCATTGCAAGAACTATAGATCTAGTAGGCCAAACCAAACCAATAATTCGAAGAGACTTGCAAGGATATTATGAGCACACATAAAAAGTTCAGAGAAGAACCAAATATCTTTCATAGATAACCTTGATCATAAACTCACAATTCATCGGATCTCGACAAACACACCGCAAAAAGAGATTACATCGAATAGATCTCCTCGAAGACCGAGGAGAACTTTGTATTGAGATCCAGAGAGAGAGAAGAAGCCATCTAGATACTAGCTATGGACCTGAAGGTCTGAGGTAAACTACTCACAACTCATGGTGAGGGCGATGATGATGATGATGAAGGCCTCCGTGATGGATCCCCCTCCGGTGGAGCTCCGGAACAGGCTCCAAGATGGGATCTCCACGAGAACAGAAGCTATGGCGGTGGAATTAGGGTTTTCTCTCTGTGTATGGAGTTTCTGGGGTACGTGGATATATATAGGAAGAAGGAGGGCACCAAGGGCCACACGAGGAAGCCTCGAGGCAGGGGGCGCGCCCTGGGAAGGGGGGCGCGCCCCCCACCCTCGAGGGCCACTCGAGGCTCCCCTGACGTGGTTCTCAAGTTCCTCTGGGGTGATTTTCTCCAAAAATATCTCTCGCGAAGGTTTCATTACGTTTGAACTCAGTTTGATATTCTTTTTCTGCAAAACCCTGAAATAGGCAAAAAACAGCAATTTGGACTGGGACTTTGGGTTAGTAGGTTAGTCCCAAAAATGATATAAAAGTGAATGATAAAGACCATTAAACATCCAAGACTTCATAAATAATAGCATGGAACAATCAAAAAATTTAGATATGTTGGAGACGTATCACATGTCGAGTCGGCAAACATGTTCGCCTGCCGTTTAATAATTCCACCACCATTGCTTCTTTTCCTTTTTAGTTGATTCATAGCGATGTGTGTGCCTCTCCGGTTCCTAGTAACTCGGGCTATTTATATTATCTGGTCATTCTTGATGATTATTCTCATTATGTGTGGACTTTTCCTTTGTGCAGAAAGTCGGATGCACTCTCCACCTTGACGGCTTTTTACTCCTATGTCAACATGCAGTTTGGGCGTCCCATCCTTGCGATTCAGACTGACAATGGAAAAGAGTTCGACAACCTTGCTTTCCGCACTTTTCTAATGCACCACGGCACAATTTTTCGTCTCACATGCCCATACAATTCACAGCCACCGTTCCTCCCGCCATCGGTGATGCGGGCTCCTCGACGCCTCTCCCAGGGCGCTCGCGCGCCTCTCTTGGACCGCCCCTGGCTTTGAGGCGCGCCCCCCGCATGCGGCGCCTCCTACAGCCGCGGCCCTAGAGCACCCGGCGTCTCCGACGTTGGCGCCCGCGCCCTCCCACCCCCCGGTGCCCGCGGCATCCCTGGCGCGTGTGGCCGGTCCGGTCACCCATGCTTGTACGGGCGTTTTTCGCCCGAGCTCGCGCTATGCCTCGGATGACTACATCCATGCGGCGTCCACCTCTGAGCCGTCGTCGCTGCCGTCCTCCGTTCGAGCCGCTCTTCGTGACCCGCTTTGGATGGCTGCGATGCAAGAGGAGTTTGACGCCCTGTTGCTCAACCGGACGTGGCAGCTTGTTCCCCGTCCCCGGCAAGCCAACGTGATTACTGGGAAGTGGGTCTTTAAACACAAGCTCCGTCCCGATGGTACCCTTGATCGCTACAAAGCGCGTTGGGTCGTTCGTGGTTTCCGACAGCGTGCTAGCATCGACTTCACTGACACCTTCGCTCCGTTCATCAAGCCCGACACCATCCGCACGGTTGTCGACCTTGCGGTCTCCCGTGCTTGGCCGGTGCACCAGATGGACGTCTCCAACGCCTTCCTCCATGGTCACCTCGAGGAGCAGGTCCTCTGCCAGCAGCCTACCGGGTTTGTTGACCCGGTGCTTCCCAACCACGTGTGCCTGCTTTCGTGGTCCTTATACGAACTCAAGCAGGCTCCGTGCACTTGGTACCAGCGCACCACGGTGTTTCTACACCAGCTTGGGTTCCTCTCTACCTGCTCGGATGCCTCACTCTTCGTCTATCATCAGGGCTCTGACACGGCCTACTTGCTGCTCTATGTCGACGACATCATTCTGACAGCATGTACGGTTGGTTTCCTCAGCCAGCTTACTCATCGTCTTCGCGCTGAGTTCACCATCAAGGACTTGGGTCCTTTGCACTACATCTTCAGTGTTGAGGTGGTGCGCCGTCCGGATGGTTTCTTTCGTCATCAGCGGGAGTACGCTCATGAGCTCCTGGATCGTGCTGGCATGCTTAACTGCAAGCCCACCGCTACGCCTGTTGATACGAAGGCCAAGCTCTCTGCCTCGGATGGTTCTCCCGCTTTGGATGCTGCATTCTATCGGTCCATCGTTGGTGCTCTCCAGTACCTCACTCTGACTCGACCGGAAATTCAGTACGCCGTCCAGCAGGTGTGTCTTCATATGCATGCTTCTCGGGATGTCCACTAGGCCGCTGTCAAGCGGATTCTTCGCTATGTCTACGGCACTATCGAGCTCGGCATCACGCTCTCCGCCTCCGTCGACACTTCCCTCATGTCACACCCTGATTTTCATGTCACCTTGCTTAAGCTAATTATCATGTTAAAAATATGGATTTACAAAAACTTTTGTGTGTTTTTGACTTTGCTTGATTTGACTTTTGTGTGCTATTTGCTAGTGCTCTAAAAATCAAATAAATCCTCCAACTCTTATACTACATCTCCTTGATCCAAAACTTTTTCCCAATGATCATGCCATGTGTATAGAACAATATATAATTTTTTTATAAAAATATTTTGGCCAAATAGTATTTTCTAAAATTAGTTTTCCAAAAACCCCTGAATTGAGGTTTGCACTGCAAGTACCTTATTTAGGGTGTGAAAAATCTTTCAAAAAAGCATATTTGAATCCTATTAGGTATAGGACTCCCAGAAACCACAAAAGTATGATTTTAAAAGTTATTTTTATATTTTATTTAAAAGCTTTTTCTTAAGGCCAGAAATGGTCTTTAATAGGGAAAAAATATTTAATTATTTCAAAAATATTTTCCAAAATTCAGGGAGACTCATAGGACATATATTGTCCATATATAAGAGTTTCAGCACATGGTCATGTTCAAAATATTGGGCAAATCCTTCCAAAACCCTTTATGGATATTTCAAGCTTTTGAAATACTTACAAAGGAAATATTCTCCAAAAATTCCAGGGAAATTCTATCATGTCAAATATGACATATTTGATGATCTTGCAAAGCCTCATGCCTTGAAGATCAAGGAAACATCATCTAATCCCCTCAAAACCATTCTGTCCATATTTGAAGTTAGAGCAACTCTACATTGCCAAACTTGTCCAATTGCTCTCAAACTTGGTGCACATGATAAAATGATGTAATCATGCATCCATGCCAAATGGCACAAGTTTTGGAGAAGCATAACTTGGTCTAAGTGCCCCAAAACCATTTCCGTTCAAATTCAAATTTGAACAACTTTACATTGTCAACTTTTTACCTGGGGCTTAAAACTTTGTGAGCATGATCATAACCCCAAATTATGATGCTACACCAAGTGGTGCATCAAGGGGAGATGATTAGCTTGACTCAAACAAGGTGAAACCATTTCTGTTGATTTCTAGGGTTCACCAAAGTTACATTGGCAACTTTGCCCAAATGATCTCAAAATTGCTGGAGGGTCCTAATTATATGTGACATTTGATCCTGTTAAGTCCCATGCCAATTGGAAGTCATTTGCCTCCCCAAAACATGATCAAACACCTTCTGTCATATTACCAAAACCATTGGTTGGACCCCTTTTACTATTTCCCTTTACCTCAAATTCTTACCACAGCTTCTCCTGATCATCTTCTACCCCCAGTAACTTCTCTATGGCCTCAGCTCAATCATTGGAGGGGGTAAAACCCCAATTCACACTGCTGGACAGCAGTAAACTCCTTCTCCCTCACCTCCCTCCTCATTCCAGTGGCTCCCCAGAGCATCCAAGACCACCTACCCATTGTTTACTACTCCCTAGCACTACTGGACATGAGGGGACACGCCAATGACACCTTGTTCATGCCATGGCATGCAGGGTTCGCGCTCTGGAGCACGCTACAGTGCCCTGGCGCACTGTAGCCACCTCCAATCAGGAGCGTCCGACATCCTTGGGCCTCCCCCTCGTGTCCCCCGAGGATGCCTCGACGTCCGCGACCTGCTGGACGGTCGGCCCCCTCCTCTATCCCCCTCTCTCACCTCTGCTCGCACGCGCACCGGCTGACCACGGGCTCCAGTGAGCAAGCTCGCACGCGCGACCCCTCTGGCGCCTCCCCGCTCCTCCTCTCTCTTCCTCTAGGCGTGGACCAGCCCCACGAACGCCCTGGACATGCCCACTGGTGCCCCCGTGGCCTGCAACGATAGCAACGGCCTCGCCGGCGCATGCATCTTCGGTGGACCGGCGCTCACCTATTTATAGGCCGCCCCCGAGCCCCCTTGTCGCTCCTTTGGCCCTTCCCTTCTCTCATACGCCTCCCAGGCCAACTCATCGCTCTCCCCGTGCCTCGCAGCCACCTTTCTGGCCGGAGTCCCGCCGCCGGCCTCCGCTCGAATTCTCGCCATCCCGAGCTCGCCTCCCTCCCTTTCCTCCACCAGAAGAGATGCGAGGGTCCGGTGACCCTTTCCCCTACTTCTCCCAGACCACCGGGGCACCACACCCCCCAGCTGCTCGTCGCCCGAACGGGCATCCGCCGAGGCAGTGCCGAGCGCACCGCAGTCGTCTCCTGCCAGCCCCGCCGACCTTCCCCGATGCGCCGCTTTCCAGTGGCCCCTCCGGTGGCCACCGCTTGGCCGGAGGTGGCCTGAGCCGCCGGGGGGCAGGAGCAGCAACTTCCCGTCGACGAGGCCCCTGCCTCTTCTGTCGCGGGCGGGAGGAAGGAGAAGGCCTGCTGGTGGGGCCCGCTCGTCGGTGACCCAGCGGGGCGGGCCCGACATTTTAAGTGGAGACAGGCCGGGTAGGAGCCGTGTTCCCCAGGCGGAAGCGTACTTCGGAAATGACGCCTTCAGCTCACCCCCTCCGCCCGCACAGCCGAGCCACTGGGCCGGCCCACGGGCTATCCACCGCCCTGAGCGCAGTGAAGGGTAAAACCCTTATTCCTTTTTCTTTTTCTATTCCAGACAACTTCAAAAACCCACAAATAATTCAAATACACTCCAAACTTGATGATTCAAATTTCCTATGGCTCCATAAATCATGCTCTATCACATGGTGCAACATGCACATTATTCCAGAGGCATTTCCTTCACACATAATTATCAAATGCCCATATTCCATTTTCTGTGATGAACTTTAGAAAATCACAGAGAGCTCAATCTTGATCCAAATACAGTGGTTCAAATTCCTAGGTGCTTGTCATATCCAAACTTAGTTTTGGAACATTTTTATTAACACTTTCTGTACCCCACCAAATATTGAGCCATTTCTTCATATTTATCAGCTTTGCAAAATCCTAGGAAATTCATTTGAATTCCAAATCCAGTGAAACCAACTCCTAGATGCTTCTAAAATCATGACTTGTTGATGGGTGCCTTGGCTCATCATTCAAGAATATATTTCTGTACACTTCTCTCAAATCCATAAACCCCTTGATTCTATCATATGGAAATGTTCCAAGTCATCACTTGATCCAATACCTATGAAACCACCTTGGCTATTTTTCATATGACCAGAGGTATCCTAGAAAAGTCCAACCCCTATTTTTAGAGCACTTTTATTTTAGCTTTGATTGTGTTGCTTATTATGATTGTTTCCATCGTTAGTTGACGAAATAAACGGAATACTCGGAGATGGACCAGAAGGTTTGAAGACTCGGAAGAATAAGGAAAGCAGCCCTTTGACCATGTTCAAGAAACCTTTTTATGCATGTCTCATAGTACCTTATTATCGATGCATTGAAATCATGTTAAGGTGGAAACCACTTTGGTTGCTTCCTTTGTTACTTACTGTTGAAACTTGCATCAAACATGACCCTACCTTCCTATGAGGATCATGTGGGTGGGAGTAGATAGGTGTATGCTATAGTAGTTGGCTACGCAAAATGGGTCAGGGTTATGCATTGAGTGAAACAAGTGTGGTCTGACATACTTGCAAATGACCCAGTGGGTGCCACTAATGCCCCTGGGAGTTGATGAGAAGCTAGGGCACTACTTGGTGAAGAAGTTGTGTGCCGAGGCTTGATGAGAGTGTTGTTTACAGAGATGGATTAGATTTATGTGTGACTACCGTCCCAACCAAACATGCGCAACCACTCTACCCTTATATGGGAAAGAGCATTATTGATTACCTAGGTCGATACTAGCATGGTGCCCGCATTACTAGTGACGGGGGTGACATGAGGTCACTCTCGGGACGGGGTCGTGCTTGGATAGGCGGCCATGACTGTTTTCACAGGGCGCCGAACACACCGTTGGTACCGCGTGTCAGTGGTATGTGATGAATATGGGAGCGAGTCTCCACAATTATTAAGATGTGAAATGTGGGCACGGGGGTTACTACCAATCGAGTGGACTCTATGTTAGTGTCGTCTAGGGAAAGATAGTGATCGGGTGCTTACCCCAGGTACTTGAGGTACCGCGGGTCGTGGATGACACGGAAGTTCCCCGGATCTTGTGGGTAAAGTGTGCAACCTCTGCAGAGTGTCAAACTATTCGAATAGCCGTGTCCGCGGTCAAGGACAGTTGGGTGGTGCTACTTAGACTATGTCCATAAGTTTCTGGGAAACAACACGATTCAGAGACATTGTTGATGTGATTGTGAGAAAGTCACAATGAGCTTGAGCATGATTTGATTACAACTCTTTCTCGATAATGATGTCTGTGACCTCCTGATACTTGTTGCAGACACGTGCATGCCCATGTTATATGTTGATCATACTTGCATATGAAAAACTAGCTTTCCGCAAAAATGCCAACCTAGCAGTAGAGCCTTGCATAATTATTCTGTTATCACACTTGGGTTTCTTGCGAGTACATTCAAAGTACTCATTGGCTTGCCACTGGTTATTTTATTGGCCAGGCATGAGAGAACAGGTTATGTTGAAGATTTCTTGGGACGAGCATGCGAGCTAGGACGCTTCCCAGTCAGAATGCCTGTAGGGTTAAGGCAGATGACATGGGTCCAAGTTGTTGTTGAAGATTTCCGCTGCGATGTTATACTCAAGACTTGACCATTATGGTCCTATTTGTGTAATACGGTATGTATGGATGTAAGACTCTTATTATTCAGCTTCTGTGTGTTCAGTGAGCATTGATCTCTGGGATCACTGTACCCGTGCATTCGGTGATCTCGACTTATGAGTCGGGGTCCCCACAGAGCTGGTATCAGAGCCATCCTGACTGTAGGAAGCCTTAGTTAGCATGGTTGTTAGTTAGGGTAAAACTATTTAAAAAAACTATTACTAGTTTTCAAAACTATCTATACTTCTCTTCCCTTCTCAGTTTTTCGAAAACTAGGCTATACTTGATCTCTTCCCCTTCAAAACCTTGGTCGCTAAAACCCCTATGCCGTGACAACTGGATTTTCTGTAATCCTTGTGGGTGCACCTTGCCAAACACTCACCCACCTCTTCTGAACGCAAGATTGGTGACACCACGACAAGATGATACCAACAGAAATTACATCCTCGGTGAGTGAGGACATGAAGACCCAGAAGATGGTGCAACCCTAGCCTACGATGACCATGGCATGAGATGTGCAAAATCATGATATACATCGCTAATAGAGTAATCATGTCACTAATATTGTTGTATCGGCAACCACCGGTGGATGAGAACCTCGCCATTTGGTCCGCCTCACCATAGTGAGCAGGAAAACGGTTCTCTTCGTCCCCCGCTCTTGGTGTCGATGTTTTCAAAAACGAAACCGACATGTTGGACCTCTATTATGCCTTTTTATTGTCATTGCATACGGATCGCCTACCTGGTACCCTCGACGCCCCAGAAGGCACAAGGGATCATCATGATTAAAGAGACAAGGGAAGACCAAGTCAAAACCAGCTACAAGGAGGCACCTTCACCACCTCACCTCATCAGGCGAGAAGTTGTTGAAGATTCTTCAGGCTCAACCTGGATCGTTCATCAAGCAACTACAAGGGGCATAGCAACACCTGAGGAAGCTCAGAAGACTGCACGAGGCACAAGTCACGGCATTGAGTCCGAGAACCCCTAGGGTAGGATGAGTCGTGTACCCCCTATGCGCAGTCGAGTCCGTATGATGGTTCGAATAGAACCATGATTGTGAGTTGCTTGCTTTTATTTGTTTGTGTTTTGATATTAGTCGCACTTTTGCCCCAGGAAACAAGTGCATGGCTATATCACCTTCCTTGCCTTGTTTCTTTTGTTTCGGCCTTTTTGCACCTATTTGTTGCATCTGCACTATAGAACCCCCTTTAGGAATTTCCCTCCTCTACGCTACTTCTTCCCTCTATTCTCTCTCTCCCCAACTGAAGACCCGCAAGACAAGATGCACCAAGGATTCTACCTCGGCAACCAACTGGCACTGAAGACTTCTGCTACAGCCTTCGCGATCAATTGCAACCCCGTAGAGTTATGTTTAACCCCCAGACCAGTAACCCCATTCCTAGACCCTTTGAGACTTCACGAGATACTCCAGCACGAATCCTTAACCATGTGCCTAACCCATAGTAAAGCGAGAGAACCTGTTAAGCCTATATAACCTTGCACAACCCTGGGTTCGTAAAGGAGTTAGTGGACACAGTGAGTGAGCACATTTTCATCCTAATATAGCACGAGAAATGACGATGCCATAGATAGACCAGTTCGAGGATATTGGACAGATGACTTGGTGGCTTTATATCAGTGACTTCGAGGAATTATCTGAGACCTTGGGGGATTGTGATATTTTCCTATTGGTGGGATCATGACTTTGGGGAAGCATGTAGGAGTACCCGTTGGACATAAGATTTGGATTTATGTAGGTGATTCTGGTTGGTATTAATGCTGGATATGTCTGCATGGTTCGGAGTAAATTGGATTTAGACCTATGATCCTGATTATGATATCATGATTCTCGATGGACAATAACATAGGAGATTGGATTATTTGTCGGAGTTGATTTAGGGATCTATATAATCATGACCTTGGAGTTTACTTGACCCGGATGATGAGAATTTGGTGGACTCACTATCGTAATGCATAGTCCTTCCAAGTGTTTGGGTATTATAGGGACTTGAGATCTTGTGAAACACCGTAGACATCGGATTTGTAGAATGGTTGGATTACGTGATGATTGATGGAAATTACCGGGCTATTGGAGTTGATCTATAGGAAGGAAACAAAATCTTGGAGTGGCATATGACGTGTTTCCTTAGAATAGAGATGCATTATCGTGAGCCTTGCAAGAATAGGTTGAGTGCTTGGATTGTGGAGTTTAATTTAAGCTCAGCAGCATGTGTGACCTACCCACGGATTTTTAGGGGTAGACATATCTATGGATTTGGGGATCGTAGGCAAGTATGGTTTTGTTAGACCGTCTCTTGAGAGTCATGAGGATATGTATGGAATGAGTGGTGATTGAAGCTGGTCTATGCTTTTTCGTTCGGAGTACTAGATAGAGCTATTGGCATCTCAGAAACCGTGCTTAAGGATAAGATGATAAACGTTCACTCACTCACTAGAATCCTTGAAACCCTTAAGCCCCACCGAGCCACAACCTGGTCAGATTCTGACCACGGGCCTCCGCTCTAAGTCAGGAAGACCTCTACCAATACTCAACGGAGACCACCACCAATACCCCAGCCTACCTTGCGTACCCCATAGACCTCATGGAGTAATTGGACAAGGTGGGTAACATCGTTAGTTGATGGCCTACTTGTCTGCCCGAAGACAAAAGAAGAGACGGACAGCTGGATAGAAGACATTTGAAGACCACCCTGTCAAGAAGGAAGATCTACACCAACCATCGTCATCAAGAAGTAAACTTCTGCGTCCAAGACCAGGCGTATCTGCAGACGACTCCTCTTGAAGGGACGCTCATACCAAGATTTATCGACTTTCTTCAAGGCCACCGCAAGACAAATAGTAGACAACTCCCAGCTAGATTTACCGCCTGAGATACCCTCCGTGCACCAAATCTTCCACGAGTCACCACTCTGGAAGTACTTCTTACTTCCTAGCTAGCCCGGTGCCCGCAAGGACATCACCGAGCCTTGGCAACTAACTCAACCTAACCTACGCAAGAGACCCCTCAGCAACCTCCATCTAGGAAGGCAGCAAGCGAGAGGCCACACCACCAAGTACTTCAAGAATCCATGGAGCACCAATCGGGAGCAGAACCAGCAAGAAGAAGTGAAGACTACCCCGTACCCAAGACTCCGTATTTCTTTTCCACGCCTAGTCTGCGAATCTCGGGGACGAGATTCTTGAAAGGGGGGTAGGTCTGTCACATCCTGATTTTCATGTCACCTTGCTTAAGCTAATTATCATGTTAAAAATATGGATTTACAAAAACTTTTGTGTGTTATTGACTTTGCTTGATTTGACTTTTGTCTGCTATTTGCTAGTGCTCTAAAAATCAAATAAATCCTCCAACTCTTATACTTCATCTCCTTGATCCAAAACTTTTTCCCAATGATCATGCCATGTGTATAGAACAATATAGAATTTTCTTATAAAAATATTTTGGCCAAATAGTATTTTCTAAAATTAGTTTTCCAAAAACCCCTGAATTGAGGTTTGCACTGCAAGTACCTTATTTAGGGTGTGAAAAATCTTTCAAAAAAGCATATTTGAATCCTATTAGGTATAGGACTTCCAGAAACCACAAAAGTATGATTTTAAAAGTTATTTTTATATTTTATTTAAAAGCTTTTTCTTAAGGCCAGAAATGGTCTTTAATAGGGAAAAATTATTTAATTATTTCAAAAATATTTTCCAAAATTCAGGGTGACTCATAGGACATATATTGTCCATATATAAGAGTTTCAGCACATGGTCATGTTCAAAATATTGGGCAAATCCTTCCAAAACCCTTTCTGGATATTTCAAGCTTTTGAAATATTTACAAAGGAAATATTCTCCAAAAATTCCACGGAAATTCTATCATGTCAAATATGACATATTTGATGATCTTGCAAAGCCTCATGCCTTGAAGATCAAGGAAACATCATCTAATCCCCTCAAAACCATTCTGTCCATATTTGAAGTTAGAGCAACTCTACATTGCCAAACTTGTCCAATTGCTCTCAAACTTGGTGCACATGATAAAATGATGTAATCATGCATCCATGCCAAATGGCACAAGTTTTGGAGAAGCATAACTTGGTCTACGTGCCCCAAAACCATTTCTGTTCAAATTCAAATTTGAACAACTTTACATTGTAAACTTTTTACCCGGGGCTTCAAACTTTGTGGGCATGATCATAACCCAAAATTATGATGCTACACCAAGTGGTGCATCAAGGGGAGATGATTAGCTTGACTCAAACAAGGTGAAACCATTTCTGTTGATTTCTAGGGTTCACCAAAGTTACATTGGCAACTTTTCCCAAATGAGCTCAAAATTGGTGGAGGGTCCTAATTATATGTGACATTTGATCCTGTTAAGTCCCATGCCAATTGGAAGTCATTTGCCTCCCCAAAACATGATCAAACACCTTCTGTCATATTACCAAAACCATTGGTTGGACCCCTTTTACTATTTCCCTTTACCTCAAATTCTTACCACAGCTTCTCCTGATCATCTTCTACCCCCAGTAACTTCTCTATGGCCTCAGCTCAATCATTGGAGGGGGTAAAACCCCAATTCACACTGCTGGACAGCAGTAAACTCCTTCTCCCTCACCTCCCTCCTCATTCCAGTGGCTCCCCAGAGCATCCAAGACCACCTACCCATTGTTTACTACTCCCTAGCACTACTGGACATGAGGGGACACGCCAATGACACCTTGTTCATGCCATGGCATGCAGGGTTCGCGCTCTGGAGCACGCTACAGTGCCCTGGCGCACTGTAGCCACCTCCAATCAGGAGCGTCCGGCAGCCATGGGCCTCCCCCTCATGTCCCCCGAGGCTGCCTCGACGTCCGCGACCTGCTGGACGGTCGACCCCCTCCTCTCTCCCCCTCTCTCACCTCTGCTCACACGCGCATCGGCCGACCACGGGCTCCAGTGAGCAAGCTCGCACGCGCGACCCCTCTGGCGCCTCCCCGCTCCTCCTCTCTCTTCCTCTAGGCGTGGACCAGCCCCACGAACGCCCTGGACATGCCCACTGGTGCCCCCGTGGCCTGCAACGATAGCAACGGCCTCGCCGGCGCATGCATCTTTGGTGGACCGGCGCTCACCTATTTATAGGCCGCCCCCGAGCCCCCTTGTCGCTCCTTTGGCCCTTCCATTCTCTCATACGCCTCCCAAGCCAACTCATCGCTGTCCCCGTGTCGCAGCCACCTTTCTGGCCGGAGTCCCGCCATCGGCCTCCGCTCGAATTCTCGCCATCCCGAGCTCGCCTCCCTCCCTTTCCTCCACCAGAAGAGATGCGAGGGTCCGGCGACCCTTTCCCCTACTTCTCCCAGACCGCCGGGGCACCACACCCCCCAGCTGCTCGTCGCCCGAACGGGCATCCGCCGAGGCAGTGCCGAGCGCACCGCGGTCGTCTCCTGCCTGCCCCGCCGACCTTCCCCGATGCGCCGCTTTCCAGTGGCCCCTCCGGTGGCCACCGCTTGGCCGGAGGTGGCCTGAGCCGCCGGGGGGCAGGAGCAGCAACCTCCCGTCGACGAGGCCCCCGCCTCTTCTGTCGCGGGCGGGAGGAAGGAGAAGGCCTGCTGGTGGGGCCCGCTCGTCGGTGACCCAGCGGGGCGGGCCCGACATTTTAAGTGGAGAAGGGCCGGGCGGGAGCCGTGTTCCCCAGGCGGAAGCGTACTTCGGAAATGACGCCTTCAGCGTCACCCCTCCGCCCGCACAGCCGAGCCGCTGGGCCGGCCCACGGGCTATCCACCGCCTTGAGCGCAGTGAAGGGTAAAACCCTTATTCCTTTTTCTTTTTCTATTCCAGACAACTTCAAAAACCCACAAATAATTCAAATAAACTCCAAACTTGATGATTCAAATTTCCTATGGCTCCATAAATCATGCTCTATCACATGGTGCAACATGCACATTATTCCATAGGCATTTCCTTCACACATAATTATCAAATGCCCATATTCCATTTTCTGTGATGAACTTTAGAAAATCACAGAGAGCTCAATCTTGATCCAAATACAGTGGTTCAAATTCCTAGGTGCTTGTCATATCCAAACTTAGTTTTGGAACATTTTTATTAACACTTTCTGTACCCCACCAAATATGGAGCCATTTTTTCATATTTATCAGCTTTGCAAAATCATAGGAAATTCATTTGAATTCCAAATCCAGTGAAACCAACTCCTAGATGCTTCTAAAATCATGACTTGTTGATGGGTGCCTTGGCTCATCATTCTAGAATATATTTTTGTACACTTCTCTCAAATCCATAAATGCCTTGATTCTATCAGATGGAAATGTTCCAAGTCATCAATTGATCCAATACCTATGAAACCACCTTGGCTATTTTTCATATGACCAGAGGTATCCTAGAAAAGTCCAACCCCTATTTTTAGAGCACTTTTATTTTTGCTTTGATTGTGTTGCTTATTATGATTGTTTCCATCGTTAGTTGACGAAATAAATGGAATACTCGGAGATGGACCAGAAGGTTTGAAGACTCAGAAGAATAAGGCAAGCAGCCCTTTGACCATGTTCGAGAAACCTTTTTATGCATGTCTCATAGCACCTTATTATCGATGCATTGAAATCATGTTAAGGTGGAAACCACTTTGGTTGCTTCCTTTGTTACTTACTGTTGAAACTTGCATCAAACATGACCCTACCTTCCTATGAGGATCATGTGGGTGGGAGTAGATAGGTGTATGCTATAGTAGTTGGCTACGCAAAATGGGTCAGGGTTATGCATTGAGTGAAACTAGTGTGGTCTGACATACTTGCAAATGACCTAGTGGGTGCCACTAATGCCCCTGGGAGTTGATGAGAAGCTAGGGCACTACTTGGTGAAGAAGTTGTGTGCCGAGGCTTGATGAGAGTGTTGTTTACAGAGATGGATTAGATTTATGTGTGACTACCGTCCCAACCAAACATGCGCAACCACTCTACCCTTATATGGGAAAGGGCATTATTGATTACCTAGCTCGATACTAGCATGGTGCCCGCATTACTAGTGACGGGGGTGACATGAGGTCACTCTCGGGACGGGGTCGTGCTTGGATAGGCGGCCATGACTGTTTTCGCAGGGTACCGAACACACCGTTGGTACCCCGTGTCAGTGGTATGTGATGAATATGGGAGCAAGTCTCCACAATTATTAAGATGTGAAATGTGGGCACGGGGGTTACTACCAGTCGAGTGGACTCTATGTTAGTGTCGTCTAGGGAAAGATAGTGATCGGGTGCTTACCCCGGGTACTTGAGGTACCGCGGGTCATGGATGACAAGGAAGTTCCCCGGATCTTGTGGGTAAAGTGTGCAACCTCTGCAGAGTGTCAAACTATTCGAATAGCCGTGTCCGCGGTCAAGGACTGTTGGGTGGTGCTACTTAGACTATGTCCATAAGTTTCTAGGAAACAACACGATTCAGAGACATTGTTGATGTGATTGTGAGAAAGTCACAATGAGCTTGAGCATGAGTTGATTACAACTCTTTCTCGATAATGATGTCTGTGACCTCCTGATACTTGTTGCAGACACGTGCATGCCCATGTTATATGTTGATCATACTTGCATATGAAAAACTAGCTTTCCGCAAAAATGCCAACCTAGCAGTAGAGCCTTGCATAATTATTCTGTTATCACACTTGGGTTGCTTGCGAGTACATTCAAAGTACTCATTGGCTTGCCACTGGTTATTTTATTGGCCAGGCATGAGAGAACAGGTTATGTTGAAGATTTCTTGGGACGAGCATGCGAGCTAGGACGCTTCCCAGTCAGAATGCCTGTAGGGTTAAGGCAGATGACATGGGTCCAAGTTGTTGTTGAAGATTTCCGCTGCGATGTTATACTCAAGACTTGACCATTATGGTCATATTTGTGTAATACGGTATGTATGGATGTAAGACTCTTGTTATTCAGCTTCTGTGTGTTCAGTGAGCATTGATCTCTGGGATCACTGTACACGTGCATTCGGTGATCTCGACTTATGAGTCGGGGTCCCCACACCTCACCGCCTACACCGATGCAGACTAGGCGGCTGCCCTGACACTCATCGCTCCACCTCGGGCTATTGTGTCTTCCTCGGACCATCACTCATATCATGGTCGTCCAAGTAGCAGCCTAAAGGCTCTCGCTCCAGTGCTGAGGCCGAGTATCGTTCGGTGGCCAACGTCGTCACCGAGTGTTCGTGGCTTCGCCAGTTGCTCCAGGAGCTCTCTTGTCCCGTGGATCGTGCTACGGTGGTCTACTGCGACAACGTCTCGACTGTCTACCTCTCCGCCAACCCGGTACATCATCGTCGGACCAAGCATATTGAGTTAGATATCCACTTTGTTTGGGAACAGGTGGCCCTTGGCCATATTCGTGTTCTACACGTCCATACTTCCCAACAATTTGCCGATATCATGACCAAGGGCTTGCCTACGACATCATTTGAGGATTTTTGGTCCAGCCTTTGCGTCAGCAGCGGTGCCGCTTTGACTGCGAGGGGGTGTTGTGTATATGTGTTTTGCATATCTGTGTATTGGGCCCACCTCCTAGTTCCTTGTATAGTTGAGGTCGTGGCCCACCTCTTGTACATCATATATACGTGCCTTTGCATGAGAGAAATACATCGTGCAATCACATCTTACAGAAACAACAACAAGAACACCCAAACGCGGGCACGCACGAAAGAGCTCCAAAGTACAAGGCATACATGGCACCCTGCCAATCACGACACGCAGGCCGGAGAAAGTACGAACGAAAAAGCCAACAACTAAGTCGAGGAAGCTCCAAAATGCTTAGGCTCTAGACACCAAGATCCTGCCCAGGAAGAGACGCCGCCGAGGCCCGAACTTTAGATATGAGAAGATTAAGAGCATCCCGGTCCTCCGGCTTAGTCAATAATCTCCACTGCTGAAAGAAGATACAAGATTTAAATAAACAATCAGCAGGTTTAGCAGGAAAACATGTTTGATCGTAAACTTGTTCCTAGTGGTCCATAACGACCAAAAAATGGCACCCATGCCAACCCAGAAAACCCTCTTTGTCACGCCAGCCAAGGACTTGGCAAGCCTTCTCAGATCATTAAAGGAGGAGGAGTCCCAAGTGACCTGGAGCCAGGACCGGACGCAGCTCCAAACAAGCTTAGCAAGCACACAGTGAAAGAAAATATGATTCGTGTTTTCCACAGCACCACAAAACGAACAAGACTCCGAGCCCAGGTCATTCCTCTTGCGGATTTGATCGGCAGCAGGGAGGCGCCCTCTGAAGGCTTGCTAGAGGAAGATTTTGATCTTCGGAGGCACACAGGCCCGCCAGATATTAGAGAATCTTTTAGTAGGGGAACCACCAATAAGCTTAGAGTACAAAGATTTAACCGAGAAGCAACCTAAAGCAGAAAGAGGCCAAACCACCGAATCCGGATCCTCCGAGAGCGTGGGGAATAAGGCACAGAGACTTTGCCAGTCTTCCAACTCTTCAGGAGAAAGGGAACGATGGAAGGCCGGGTCCCAATTATTAGCCGATAGCTCCGCGATGGAGATATTCGGGTTAGAGCAATAAGAAAAAAGGGTAGGGAAGATCACATAGAGAGGTGAGTGTCTGCACCACCAGTGAAGCCAAAAATGAACCGAGGAGCCATCTCCTACAATGAATTTAACATGCTCAAGGAAAAGTGGTCAAACTCAAATAAGATCTTTCCAGAATTGCGAACCATGCCAAGCCACCGCAAACATCAACCTGGAGTGGGGGAAATACTTGGATTTAAGGATAGAATACCATAGAGAACCGTCCCCACTAGACATGATCTTCCACCACCATTTGATCAACATGAATTTATTCATGACAGAAGTATTAATGATGTCCAACCCCCCAAGGTTTTTTGGCCTGCACATGAGTTGCCACTTAACAAGCCCGTATTTTCGCCTATTATCAGCCGCATTCCAATAGAACACACCTCTATGCTTGTCAAATCCCACATGAGTCCCAACCGAGAGGAGGTAAAAGCCCATTAAGAACATAGGAAGGGAAGATAAGCAAGCATTGATCAAAGCGACTTTCCCAGCATTAGTGTTGTACTTGCCACGCCAGGGCAGGACCCTATTGCCCACCTTAGAGACAGCGGGGGTAAAGTCTTTTGAATGAAGCGTATCAGGCAAGATGGGGAGACCCAAATATTTGAAGGGAAAGGAGCCAAGGTTAAAATTGAGGAGGCGCGTGACCCTCAAAGCCTCGTTATCATCAACGCCAGTGAAAATGACCTCGCTCTTAGAGAAGTTAATTTTCAACCCCGAGATGGCCTCAAAGTAGAGGAGAATGAACTTAAAGTGGGCAATGCTAGCGTCGTTCAATTCCACCATAATGATAGTGTCATTAGCGTATTGTAAGTGGGTAACGCCCTCCGGAATCAGAAGAGAAACAACTGGAGAAATATGGTCGTGATGGGCAGCCCTAGATAAGATGCGGGAGAAAGCATCGGCGACGAAGTTGAACAAAACGGGGGATGCAGGGTCACCCTGCCGCAGGCCCCTGCCATTGACAAAGAAGTTACTGACATGACCATTAATAGAGATCGCAGTGTGGCCCCCCGAGACCAGCTGCATGATACGGTGAACATCGACACCATCGAAGCCTTTCGCCAAGAGAACCTTCCTCAAGAAAGGCCAGCTGACCGAGTCGTAGGCCTTCTCAAAGTCCAGTTTGAGGATGGCAGCTTTAGATTTGCAAGATTTGAGGTCATGCACAATTTCGTGAAGGCAAAGGATCCCATCCAAAATAAAGCGCCCTTTAATGAAGGTGGATTGGTAAGGGCTGATAACTCTATGAGCGACAGGGGAAAGGCAAGTTGCAAAGCCTTTGACCGGGAACTTCGCAAAAATTTTAATCAACGCAATTGGCCTAAAATGGGATATCAGCTCAGCACCTTTAACTTTAAGAATCAGGGTGATCACCGCATAGTTGAGTTGAGATATGTCAATAGTGCCAGAATTTCTTGAAGAAGGGGATCGAGAACCCATCCGGGCCGGAGGCAGCATTGGGATTGGCAAAATTAACCACGTCCCAGATCTCCTTATCCGAGGGATCATTAAGGCCTCATTTTCCTTGATCGAAACTTTCATGCCATTATCCCACAGGGAGGGAGAGATAGTAAAGCCAGTAGCAGGTTTGCCCCCCTATAGAGAAGATAAGAATTCCACCACATGCGAGAGAATTAGGGATTCGTCCGAAGACCGAACACCATTAATGAGCATGCTATTAATGAAGGAGCGCCTTCTATGACCATTGGCAATGGCAAAGAAGTAGGCAGTACGAGAATCCCTTTTTAGTGTCCAGTTAAGAGAGCCACGTTGGCCCCAATAAGCTTCTGCTTGTTGATGCAGCTGCATCAAGGCGGCTTCGAGGTTATAACGCTAAGCCCAACCAGCATCCGAGAGGCCCAAGGTGTCAGCCGTACGATCAAGATCCGCAATTTGAGATTCTAACGAGTTCTTCGCCCTACGTTCCTCCACCGCATGATTACGAGACCAACCCCTAAGGAATTTACGCAGCTCGTAGGAGCACTTATGCCAGTCATCCATGGGACCAATGGAGCGAGCCCGGGAAACTAAAATGTTAGCGATCTTAGAAGCCAGCATGTCTGCAAATCCCTCCACAAGAAGCCAAGAAGCATCGAACTGGAAACGGGAGGAGGGGCTAGATTGCCGCAACCCAGCGTCAAGAAGAAGAGGTGTGTGATTGGAGCCCACATTGACTTTAGCAAAAAGGGAGGCACAAGGAAACATGGAGTCCCACCTGGAGCCGATGAACACCCGGTCCAGCACCGACCGGATCGGGCTGGCCTGGTGATTCGACCATGTGAATCGGGCCCCAACCCTGGGGAGCTTGTGAATGGCACAATTGCTGATAAAATCATTGAAATCATTTGCCAAAGGCCAGGAGAAGTTAGAATTACTCTTATCCGAGGGGGTACGAATAAGGTTAAAATTGCCTCCAATAACGATCGGAATAGTACAAGCCTCGATCTTAGTAGAGAGTTCGTCCAGAAAAAGAGATGTAAGCAAGTGATCAGCTGGGCCATAAACAACCATGAATTCCCACAAAGTGTTAAGAGATTTGTGATACACGATGGTGCTAGCCCAAAAAATCCCATGACCAAAAGCCACAAAATCAAACACGTCCGGTTTAGGTCCAATCATAATCCCTCCCGAGTGACCAAAAGAAGGCATGAAATGCCAGTCAAACCTATCCATACCCGCAATCGCACAAAGTTCATTAGGGGAGAAGGAAACTTTGAAGGTTTCAACCAGCCCAACTAAGTCAATATTATCAACATGAACAACATCTCTAATTTGGTCTTGGCGCCCCCTAGCACCAAAACCCCTAATGTTCCAGAAGAGAGCTTTCATTTGTAAGATATATTTTTGATGCGGAGACTTGACCTGCTAGGGGCAGCGCAGGGTTTTGAGCGTTTGTAAATGCCCCTCCTAAGTGTTAGGCTGGGGTTGGCCACTACCAACCTCTGGACCACTCGCCCGATCGCCTGGACCAGAATCAGCCGCTTTCGTAGAGGCAACGGCCTCTTTGGCCTTAGCAATGGCATCCCGAGCCATCTCATTAGCCCTAATAGTAGAGAGGAGGAGAGAAGGTGGCCCGTGCTCAGGATCAATAGATACTCCCACATCAGACATGATATTTAACAGGTGATCATCAAACAAGGAAGGTAAAACAAGCCAGATTGGGGAAGGAGGGGGATTGGGCTATGAGAAGTACCTGGTGGAGGGAGATCCTTAGCCGCAGCGCGACGCTCTGCCAATGCCACCACCGATTCACCAGCGTCCCGCACCCGCCTGCCCTTGCAAGCCGTGGAGGTAGGCGACCGTATCGAAGGCGAACGAGCCATGGGGGAGGCCGAAGCAGGACCCGAGCGAGAAGCAGACCCCAAATCATTGTCCAGGCGACGGCAGATGCCCATCATAGAGTGTTTGGAACCGGAGGAAGCCCTGCTCTTCACTGAGAATTTCTGCATCGTTGATTTCTTCTTCCTCTTAGACTAGGGTACATCAACAGCTCACATGGGAGAAGGAGGCAGATCCTTGATGCCAGAGTGAGTGGGGGATAGCAAACGCCCTGGGTGTTGGGGAACGTAGTATATAAAAAAAATCCTACGCACACGCAAGATCATGGTGATGTATAGCATTGAGAGGGGAGAGTGTCGTCCACGTACCCTCGTAGACCACAAGCGGAAGCGTTATGACAACGCGGTTGATGTAGTCGTACGTCTTCACGATCGACCGATCCTAGTATCGAATGTACGACACCTCCGCGATATGCACACGTTCAGCTCGGTGACGTCCCATGAAATCACGATCCAGTAGAGCTTCGTAGGAGAGTTCCGTCAGCACGACGGCGTGATGATGGTGATGGTGAAGTTACCGACGCAGGGCTTCGCCTAAGCACTGCAACGATATGACCGAGGTGTGCTTCTGTGGAGGGGGACACCGCACACGGCTAAAAGATCAATGATCAACTTGTGTCTATGGGGTGCCCCCACCCCCGTATATAAAGGACTGGAGGAGGGGGAGAAGCCAGCCCTCTATGACGCGCCCTAGGAGGAGTCCTACTCCCACCGAGAGTAGGATTCCTCCCTTCCAATAGTAGGAGTAGGAGGGAAGGAAGGAGGGGAGAGGAGGAAGGAAAGGGGGGCGCCGCCCCCCTTCCTTGTCCAATTCAGACTAGAGGGGGGGGGGGGCGGCCAGCCCTTGCTGCCCCTTCCTCTCTCTCCCAAGGCCCATGAGGCCCACTTCACTCCCCGGCGGGTTCCGGTAGCCCCATGGTACTCCGATAAATGCCCGAACTCATCCGGAACCTTTCCGATGTCCAAACATATAGGCTTCCAATATATCGATCTTTATGTCTCGGACATTCCGAGACTCCTTGTCATGTCCGTGATCATATCTGAGACTCCGAACTACCTTTGGTACATCAAAACTCATAATACCGATCGTCACCGAACGTTAAGCGTGCGGACCCTACGGGTCCGAGAACTATGTAGACATGACCGAGACTCATCTCCAGTCAATAACCAACAGCGGAACCTGGATGCTCATATTGGTTCCTACATATTCTACCAAGATCTTTATCGGTCAAAACCGCATAACAATATACGTTGTTCCCTTTGTCATTGGTATATTACTTGCCCAAGATTCGATATTCGGTATCTCAATACCTAGTTCAATCCCGTTACCGGCAAGTCTCTTTACTCGTTCCGTATGAATCATCTGGTGACTAACTCATTAGTCATTTGCTTGCAAGGCTTATAGTGATGTGCATTACCGAGAGGGCCCAGAGATACCTCTCCGACACTCCGAGTGACAAATCATATTCTAGATCTATGCCAACACCACAAACACCTTCGGAGACACCTGTAGAGCATCTTATAATCACCCAGTTACGTTGTGACGTTTGATAGCACACAAGGTGTTCCTCCGGTATTCGGGAGTTGCATAATCTCATAGTCATAGGAACATGTATAAGTCATGAAGAAAGCAATAGCAGTAAAAATAAACGATCAAGTGCTAAGCTAACGGAATGGGTCAAGTCAATCACATCATTCACCAATGATGTGATCCTGTTGATCAAATGACAACTCATGTCTATAGCTAGGAAACATAACCATCTTTGACTCGACGAGCTAGTCAAGTAGAGGCATACTAGTGACACTTTGTTTGTCTATATATTCACACATGTATTATGTTTCCAGTTAATACAATTCTAGCACGAATAATAAACATTTATCATGATATAAGGAAATATAAATAACAACTTTATTATTGCCTCTAGGGCATATTTCCTTCAGTCTCCCACTTGCACTAGAGTGAATAATCTAGATTACACAGTAATGATTCTGACACCCATGGAGCCGTGGTGCTGATCATGTTTTGCTCGCGAGAGAGGCTTAGTCAACGGGTCTGCAACATTCAAATCCATATGTATCTTGCAAATCTCTATGTAATCACGGATGGAATTGAAGCGTCTCTTGATGTGCTTGGTTCTCTTGTGAAATCTGGATTCCTTTGCCAAGGCAATTGCACCAGTATTGTCACAAAAGATTTTCATTGGATCCGATGCACTGGGTATGACACCTAGATCGGATATGAACTCCTTCATCCAGAATCCTTCATTTGCTACTTCCGAAGCAGCTATGTACTCCGCTTCACATGTAGATCCCGCCATGACACTTTGCTTAGAACTACACCAACTGACAGCTCCACCGTTCAATAAAAACACGTATCCGGTTTGTGACTTAGAGTCATCTGGATCGGTGTCAAAGCTTGCATCGACGTAACCATTTACGACGAGCTCTTTGTCACCTCCATAAACGAGAAACATATCCTTAGTCCTTTTCAGGTATTTCAGGATGTTCTTGACCGCTGCCCAGTGATCCACTCCTGGATTACTTTGGTACCTCCCTGCTAAACTAATAGCAAGGCACACATAAGGTCGGGTACACAACATTGCATACATGATAGAGCCTATGGCTGAAGTATAGGGAACAACTGTCATTTTCTCTCTATCTTCTGCAGTGGTCGGGCATTGAGTCTTACTCTACTTCACACCTTGTAACACAGGCAAGAACCCGTTCTTCGACTGATCCATTTTGAACTTCTTCAAAACTTTATCAAGGTATGTGCTTTGTGAAAGTCCAATTAAACGTCTTGATCTATCTCTATAGATCTTGATGCCTAATAGATAGGCAGCTTCACCGAGGTCTTTCATTGAAAAACACTTATTCAAGTATCCTTTTATGCTATCCAAAAATTCTATATCATTTCCAATCAATAATATGTCATCCACATATAATATTAGAAATGCTACAGAGCTCCCACTCACTTTCTTGTAAATACAGGCTTCTCAAGAAGTCTGTATAAACCATATGCTTTGATCGCCTCGTCAAAGCATATATTCCAAGTCCGAGATGCTTGCACCAGTCCATATATGGATCGCTGGAGCTTGCACACTTTGTTAGCACCTTTAGGATTGACAAAACCTTCTTGTTGCATCATATATAACTCCTCTTTGAGGTATCCATTAAGGAATGCAGTTTTGAAATCCATTTGCCAAATTTCATAATTATAAAATGCGGCAATTGCTAACATGATTCGGACAGACTTAAGCATCGCTACGGGTGAGAAAGTCTCATCGTAGTCAACTCCTTGAACTTGTCGAAAACATTTCGCAACAAGTAGAGCTTTGTAGATAGTAACATTACCGTCAGCGTCGGTCTTCCTCTTGAAGATCCATTTATTTTCAATGGATTGCCGATCATCGGGCAAGTCAACCAAAGTCCACACTTTGTTCTCATACATGGATCCCATCTCAGATTTCATGGCCTCAAGCCATTTTGCGGAATCTGGGCTCATCATCGCTTCCTCATAGTTTGTAGGTTCATCATGGTCTAGTAACATGACTTCTAGAACTGGGTTGCCGCACCACTCTGCTGCGGAACGTACTCTGGTTGACCTACGAAGTTCAGTAGTAACTTGATCCGAAGTTTCATGATCATCATCATTAGCTTCCTCACTAATTGGTGCAGGAATCACTGGAACTAGTTTATGTGATGTATTAGTTTCCAATTCGGGAGAAGGTACAATTACCTCATCAAGTTCTACTTTCCTCCCACTCACTACTTTCGAGAGAAACTCCTTATGTAGAAAGGATTCATTCTTAGCAACAAATATCTTGCCTTCGGATCTACGATAGAAGGTGTACCCAACAGTCTCCTTTGGGTATCCTATGAATACACATTTCTCTGACTTGGGTTCGAGCTTATCAGGTTGAAGCTTTTTCACATAAGCATCACAACCCCAAACTTTAAGAAACGACAACTTTGGTTTCCTGCTAAACCATAGTTCATAAGTCGTCATCTCAACGGATTTAGATGGTGCCCTATTTAACGTGAATGCAGCTGTCTCTAAAGCATAACCCCAAAACGATAGTGGTAAATTGTTAAGAGACATCATAGATTGCACCATATGTAATAAAGTGCGGTTACGACGTTCGAACACACCATTACGCTGTGGTGTTCCGGGTGGCGTGAGTTGTGAAACTATTCCACATTGTTTCAAAAGAAGACCAAACTCGTAACTTAAATATTCGCCTCCACGATCAGATCATAGAAACTTTATTTTCTTGTTACAATGATTCTCTACTTCACTATGAAATTCTTTGAACTTTTCAAATGTTTCAGACTTGTGTTTCATTAAGTAGATATACCCATATCTCCTCAAATCACCAGTGAAGGTCAGAAAATAATGATACCCGCCGCGAGCCTCAACACTCATCGGTCCACATACATCAGTATGTAAGATTTCCAACAAATAAGTTGTTCGCTTCATTGTTCCGGAGAACGGAGTTTTAGTCATCTTGCCCATGAGGCATGGTTCGCAAGCACCAAGTGATTCATAATCAAGTGATTCCAAAAGTCCATCAGTATGGAGTTTCTTCATGTGCTTTACACCAATATGACCTAAACGGCAGTGCCACAAATAAGTTGCACTATCATTATTAACCTTGCATCTTTTGGCTTCAATATTATGAATATGTGTATCACTACGATCGAGATCCAACAAGAATAGACCACTCTTCAAGGGTGCATGACTATAAAAGATATTACTCATATAAATAGAACAACCATTATTCTCAGATTTAAATGAATAACCATCTCGTGATAAACAAGATCCAGATATAATGTTCATGCTTAACGGTGGCACCAAATAACAATTATTCAGGTCTAAAACTAATCCCGAAGGTAGATGTAGAGGTAGCGTGCCGACGGAGATCACATCAACTTTGGAACCATTTCCCACGCGCATCGTCACCTCGTCCTTAGCTAATATTCGTTTAATCCGTAGCCCCTGTTTTGAGTTACAAATATTAGCAACCAAACTAGTACCAAATACCCAGGTGCTACTACGAGCATTAGTAAGGTACACATCAATAACATGTATATCACATATAACTTTGTTCACTTTGCCATCCTTCTTATCCGCCAAATACTTGGGGCAGTTCCGCTTCCAGTGTCCAGTCCCTTTGCCGTAGAAGCACTTAGTGATTTCTACTATGCACCCTTCTTCTTGTAGACGTTGTTGGGCCTCCAAGTGCAGAGGTTTGTAGGACAGTAGCAAATTTTCCTCAAGTGGATGACCTAAGATTTATCAATCCATGGGAGGCGTAGGATGAAGATGGTCTTTCTCAAACAACCCTGCAACCAAATAACAAAGAGTCTCTTGTGTCCCCAACACACCCAATACAATGGTAAATTGTATAAGTGCACTAGTTCGGCGAAGAGATGGTGATACAAGTGCAATATGGATGGTAGATATAGGTTTTTGTAGGAAGAAAATATAAAACAGCAAGGTAGCAAGTGGTAAACGTGAGCATAAATGGTGTGGCAATGATAGGAAACAAGGCCTAGGGTTCATACTTTCACTAGTGCAAGTTCTCTCAACAAGGATAACATAATTGGATCATATTACTAGCCCTCAAAATGCAACAAAGAGTCACTCCAAAGTAACTAATAGCGGAGAACAAACGAAGAGATTATGGTAGGGTACGAAACCACCTCAAAGTTATTCTTTCCGATCGATCTATTCAAAAGACCGTAGTAATGTTCAATCTATCATAGAGTTCGTACTAGAATAACACCTTACGACATAAATCAACCAAAATCCTAATGTCACCTAGATACTCCATTGTCACCTCAAGTATCCGTGGGCATGATTATACGATATGCATCACACAATCTTAGATTCATCTATTCAACCAACACAAAGTACTTCAAAGAGTGCCCCAAAGTTTCTACCGGAGAGTCAAGACGAAAACATGTGCCAACCCCTATGCATATATTCCCAAGGTCACGGAACCCGCAAGTTGATCACCGGAACATACATCAAGTGAATCAATAGAATACCCCATTGTCACCATAGGTATCCCACGCAAGACATACATCAAGTGTTCTCAAATCCTTAAAGACTCAATCCGATAAGATAACTTCAAAGGGAAAACTCAATCCATTACAAGAGAGTAGAGGGGGAGAAACATCATAAGATCCAACTATAATAGCAAAGCTCGCGATACATCAAGATCGTACCATCTCAAGAACACGAGAGAGAGAGAGAGAGAGAGAGAGAGAGAGAGAGAGAGAGAGAGATCAAACACATAGCTACTGGTACATACCCTCAGCCCCGAGGGTGGACTACTCCCTCCTCGTCATGGAGAGCGCTGGGATGATGAAGATGGCCACCGGAGAGGGATTCCCCCCTCGGGCAGGGTGCCAGAACGGGTCTAGATTGTTTTTCGGTGGCGACAAAGGCTTTCGACGGCGGAACTCCCGATCTAGGTTATTTTCCGGAGGTTTCAGTATATATAGGAGGTGTTGGAGTTGGGGCCAAGCAAAGGGGGGCTACGGGCTGTCCATGGCGGGGGGGGGGGGGCACGCACCCCCCACCCTCGTGGGCAACCCGTGGGTCCTCTCGTCCCCCTCCGGCACTTCCTGGGCTTCTTTAGGTCCAAAAATAGCCTCCGTTGATTTTCAGGTCAATTGGGCTCCGTTTGATATTCCTTTTCTGTAAAACCCTAAAACAGGAGAAAAACAGAAACTGGCACTGGGCTCTAGGTTAATAGGTTAGTCCCAAGAATCATACAAAAGTGTATAATAAAGCCCATAAAACATCCTAGAAGGATAATATAATAGCATGGAACAATCAAAAATTATAGATACGTTGGAGACGTATCAACATCCCCAAGCTTAATTCCTGCTCGTCCTCGAGTAGATAAATGATAAAAACAGAATTTTTGATGTGGAATGCTAACCAACATAATTTTCAATGTAATTCTCTTAATTGTGGTATGAATGTTCAGATCTGAAAGATTCAAGACAAAAGTTATATTGACATAAGAAATAATATTACTTCAAGCATACTAACAAAGCAATCATGTCTTCTGAAAATACTATGGCTAAAGAAAGTTATCCCTACAAAATCATATAGTTTGGATATGCTCCCTCTTCATCACACAAAATATTCATATCATGCACAATCCCGGTTTTAGCCAAGCACTTGTTTTCATACTCTATTCTTTCAAACCTTTCAACTTTCATGCAATACATGAGCGTGAGCCATGGACATAGCACTATGTGGAATAGAGAGGTGGTTGTGGAGAAGACAAAAAGGAGGGAGATAGTCTCGCATCGACTCGGCGTATCAACAGGCTATGGAGATGCCCATCAATAGATATCAATGTGAGTGAGTAGGGATTGCCATGCAACGGATGCACTAGAGCTAAATATGTATGAAAGCTCAACAAAAGAAACTAGTGGTTGTGCATCCAACTTGCTTGCTCACGAAGACCTAGGGCATTTGAGGAAGCCCATCGTTGGAATACACAAGCCAAGTTCTATAATGAAAATTCCCACTAGTATATGAAAGTGACTAAACATGAGACTTTCTATCATGAAGAACATGGTACTACTTTGAAGCACAAGTGTGGAAAAATATAGTAGCAATTGTCCCCTTTTCTTTTCTTTTCTTTTTTCTTTTTTTTCTTTTTTTTCTTTTTTTTTCTTTTGCGCCTTTTTTTCTTTGGCCTTTCCCTTTTTTCTCCCTTTTTTGGAGGGGCTTTATTGATTTAGCTTTTCCTCACATGAGACAATGCTCTAATAATGATGATCGTCACACTTTCACTGAATTACAACTCGATGCTAGAACAAAGTATGACTCTATATGAATGCCTCCAGCGGTGTACCGGGATGTGCAATGAATCAAGAGTGACATGTATGAAAAATTATGCATGGTGGCCTAGCCACAAATACGATGTCAACTACATGATCTTGCATGGCAATATGACAATATGATGCGTGTCATATGAACGGAACGGTGGAAAGTTGCATGGCAATATATATCAGAATGGCTATGGAAATGCCATGATAGGTAGGTATGGTGGCTGTTTTGAAGAATATATATGGTGGCTGTTTTGAGGAAGGATATATAGTGGGTGTATGGTAACGGCGAAAGTTGCGCGATACAAGAGAGGCTAGCAATGGTGGAAGGGTGAGAGTGCGTATAATCCATGGACTAAACATTAGTCACAAGAACTCATATACTTATTGCAAAAATCTACGAGTCATCAAAACAAAGCAATCAATGCATGCTCCTACGGGGGAGGTTGGTAGGAGTTAACCATCGCGCGCCCCCGACCTCCACACAAAGGTTGACACTTTACAAATACCTCATGCTCTAACTTCGTCACATAGTGGTTCACCATATGTGCATGCTATGAGAATCACTAACCTTAACACAAGCATTTCTCAGTTTCATAATGACTCCACTAGCATGGCTCTAATATCACTATCCTCATATCTCAAAATAATTATCAAGCATCCAACTTCTCATCATATTCAATGCACTTAGTGTGAAAGTTTTTACTACATTGATATTGGATGTCTATCATGTGAAGACTAGTTTTATAGCCTAAGCACATTACCATGCTTTTTTAATAGACTCTCAAATGGATATAAGTGAAGCATGTGAGTTCAACAATTTCTACAAAATACAATTACCACCGTGCTCTAAAAGGTATAAGTGAAGCACTAGAGCAAAAACTATTCAACTCAACAGATATAAGTGAAGCACATAGAGTGTTTTATCAATTCCTAGGCCATATTTAACTCTCTCGTGTGTCCAGCAAGGACAATTGTGGCAAACTAACAAGCAAAGACTCAAATTATACAAGACGCTCCAAGTAAAACACATATCATGTGGTGAATAAAAATATAGCTCCGAGTATAGTTACCGATGGATGAAGACGAAAGAGGGGATGCCTTCCAGGGGCATCCCCAAGCTTAGGCTTTTGGTTGTCCTTGAATTTTAACTTGGGGTGCCTTGGGCATCCCCAATCTTAGGCACTTGCCACTCTTTGTTCCATAGTCCATCAAAGCAATACTCAAAACTTGAAAACTTCACAACACAAAACTTAGACAAAAATCTTGTGATCTCCGTTAGTATAAGAAAGCAAACCACTACTCAAAGGTACTGCAATGAATTCATTCTTTGTTTATATTGGTGTTAAACCTATTGTATTCCAACTTCTCTATGGTTCATACTTCCCAATACTACTCATAGATGCATTGAAATAAGCAAACAACACACGAAAACAGAATCTATCAAAAACAGAACAGTCTGTAGTAATCTGCAGTTTTCGCAAACTTCTGTAACTCCAAAAGAATTGAAATAAATTGGTAAACGTGAGGAATTTGTCTATTAATCATCTGCATAAAGAATCAACTAAATAGCATACTCCAGTAAAATCTGGTGACCATTCTAGCGAGTGCTAACGATTCTGTTTTTCACAGCAAGATCATATAAACTTCACACAAGTCTTCCCAAAGGTTCTACTTGGCACAAACACTAATTAAAACATAAAACCACATCTAAACAGACGCTAGATGCAATATTTATTCCTAAACATAAGCAAAAGAAAAAACTAAAATAAAGTTGGGTTGCCTCCCAACAAGCGCTATCATTTAACGCCCCTAGCTAGGCATGATAATTTCAATGATGCTTGCATAAAAGATAAGAATTGAAACATAAGGAGAGCATCATGAAGAATGTGACTAGCACATTTAAGTCTAACCCACTTCCTAGGCATAGGGATTTTGTGAGCAAACAACTTATGGGAACAATAGTCAACTAGCATAGGAAGGGAAAATGAGCATAACTTCAAGATTTTAAGCACATAGAGAGGAAACTTGATAATATTGCAATATGTAGAAGCATATGATCCTCTCTCATAATAATTTTCTGTAGCATCATAAACGAATTCAACAATATAACCAACACATAAAGCATTCTTTTCATTATCTACTTGCATATAAATTTTACTACTCCCATCACATGCAAAATTCTTCTCATTCATAGTAGTGGGAGGAGCAAATTCAACAAAATAACTATCATGTGAAGCATAATCCAATTGAAAACTAAAATCATGATGACAAGTTTCATGGTTATCATTATTCTTAATAGCATACAAGTCATCACAATAATCATCATAGATAGCAACTTTGTTCTCATAATCAATTGGGACCTCTTCCGAAAAAGTGGATTCATCACTAAATAAAGTCATGACCTCTCCAAATCCACTTTCATCAATATAATCATCATAAATATGAGGCATTCTTTCATCATAATAAATTTGCATATCAAGACTTGGGAGGCTAAAAATATCATCTTCATCAAGCGTAGCATCCCCAAGCTTGGGACAAACATTAATTGCAGCAAATAAATTCTCAAAAATGTCATCTTCATCAAACATAGCATCCCCAAGCTTGAGCCTTTTCATATCATAGGCATAATCACTATCATCATTAATAGTATGGATAGCACCGATAGTATAGCAATTATCATCACAATGAGTAATGGAAGCAACATCATTTGGAAGGGATACTTTTTTGTCTTTGCTTCTCCGTCTTTTCTTTTTCTTCTTCACATTAAGTATGGGTTTAATCTTCTTTTTGGAGCTCCTTATTAATGATATTTGTAGAATAGGAGGCTCCTCCTCGTTACCTGATTCATCATAAGAAATAATAGGAGGATATTGGGAAATCTCTTCCCTTTCATTAGTATTCTCTTCATCTCCTATTTGTTTTCTTGACTTAAGGTAATTGGCAATATAAGGATTTTCAATGCAATTCACCGCACAATACATATATATTTCCTCTATATAAAAATCAAGAAGTTTATCAAGGGAAAATCCTGGAAGATGCTTAGTTCTACATTTGATTTCTTCATAACCCAAAAGCAAGATAAGTTCATTATGCTGTGCAAGGGAAATCAAGTCATCACAATTTTTGGACACGATTCGATCATGTAACAATTCACATTCGGTAATGAAATGACCACGTTCATTGCAAAGTTCATAAGTATGTCTAAGAAATTTTTAATTTTCAGCACAATCATCTAGCATATGTAGCAACCATTTAGTTTCTAAATACTTATGCCTCTTGCAAAATCTATCTTCCCTATTTGGTATGTCACTACTAGGAAAAGGCCTATTAATGGCGCACCTAATTTGGCCATTAATGGCGCATTAGTGGTGCGCCATTACTAGCACGCCATTAGTATTTGATACTAATGGCGCACCTTTGGTGCGCCATTAGTATCTGGTATACTAATGGCGCACCGCAGATGCGCCATTAGTGTGCACCGTAGTGCGCCATTAGTATGCCTCCCAGGGGCCATGTGTACGCAGGTGCTGTGGCATACTAATGGCGCACTAAGGTATGATGCGCCATTAGTAATGTCCTCATAGTAATGGCGCACTGGCTGATAATGCGCCATTAGTATGCTTTGGCACACTAATGGCGCACTGTGCTCTGATGCGCCATTAGTATGAATATTAGGTTTTTTTAGTATTATTTTTCTATTTTTTTGCATAGATTACAAAATGTATAATTGCACAGAATATAGACAGCACACATCAACAACACATTCATCGAATACAATAGAAGATTAGTCTCTGAATACAATTCATCATATTAGTCTCCGAATACAATTCATCATATTAGTCTCCGAATTGAAAAGACCGAACAAAGATAGAACAATATATTACAAGTCTCGAGACCGCGAGTAGCGAGTTTGTCAGGACCCCGATCCTAAGTCACATAGGCCTAGCCTGTAACACATCATATCACTTTGCGGCCTCACGCACGGTATCCCCACGGGTGCCACCTTACCTGGCCCGGGACCGTTTGCGCATTTTGGCACACGTATATGATAGTGTCGCTAGCATCCATATGACAGAGAACCCGGGCCGACATGACTAGTTATAAACCAAAAGTGGCACTAAATTACAGAGACAGGCATACATGACCCAGCAACGAACGTGTCAGTCATCAACGTATGAACCCAAGTCGTAGCAAGCTACAAGGACTTAAAGGAACAACACGTGACATTTCCCCTAAGGGACAGACACATGAACGAAGAAGGACACATGCCGGCCATCCTAAGTGTTCCGGAGCAGTAGCAAGCTACCAAGGCTCAGTGGAAGCACCAGGAGACATTTCCCTGTAAGATAGGCTACCAAAGGTAAACAACTAGGTGTCGGATCCCACACATAGCAATACATATTACACGTACGCATAACATGCAAGTATGTGCTGTACAACATGGCATCACAACATAACTCAACAACTCATATAGATAAGGCCCAGAAGAGCCATCATAGCATTTATTACAAACAGAGGTCACATGACCCAACATACAGAGCATACAGGCAACGGAAGCATAACATGTCTGAGTACAGACATCTACAAATGAAAAAGGCTGAGAAGCCTGACTATCTACAAGATCCTACAAGGGTTCAAGATCGTAGCTGAGGTAACAAGCTAAACGTCGAAGTCCACGCGGAACCACTAGCGAGACTGAAGTCTCTCTGCAAAACATAAATTAAGCAAACGTGAGTACAAAGGTACTCAACAAGACTTACATCAGAACTAGCTACATATGCATCAGTATCAACAAAGGGGGTGGTGGAGTTTGACTGCAGCATGCCAGCTTTGACTCGGTGGCTATCCTAAACTACGACTGCAAGTAACTCTTTTGAGGTGGCGCACACGAGTCCACATATTCACCAATCAATACACCACTATGGATCCGCTCCCGTCTCCCTACGAGAAGGCCATCCATAGCACTCACGCTTACCTTGCGCATTTTAGAGTATCCACTTTCACTTGTCTATGAACTGTTATAGGCAACCCAGAAGTCCCTTACCGCGGACACGGCTATTCGAATAGATCATATATAACCCTGCAGGGGTGTACTTCTTCACACATGTTTCCACCACTTAGCGTCTGCACACGACATGTGCTCGGCAGACTTCAAGCGAAAGCCGACGTGGGTGTAGACCACGACCTAACCAACCACTCAGGTCTCTCTTCCAGGTTTATCGCCTATTTGGGTTCCATCCGTGGGGAGATCCGGCCGGGGTGTCGCTCACGGCCCCAAACGATGTGTACAGGGTTCCCGCGTCACCAAACGGGCGACCGGTACACCGTGCCACGTACCTGCCGTGTCACAGTCCACCCTGAGGGTCAGCACTGCGCACGACCTCCAGTAAACTACAAACACCAGAAACTAGTTGCAACTCCTGGACAGAGAACAAGGGCAGTCAATAAGTCGAGCGGGGTCATATTTCAGGGCCCAATGTGTGGTAGTAGCTGTTTCATGGATCAACCAACACAGAACTCAGTTCCTGAGGACGGTTTCAATGAGACAACCCACCATGTACTCCTACATGGCCTCTCATCGCTACCTTTACCAAATCGTGTTCACACACTTAGCTCACACACATTAGAACATGTTCATCACCATTCCAATTCATCCCCGATGAATCAGACCTGACACAACTCTAAGCAATAGCAGGCATAACCAGAAAGCATCAATGAGTAGGCACAACATGGCTCAAACAACTCCTACTCATACTAGTGGGTTTCAACTATTTACTGTGGCAATGACAGGTCATGCAGTGGAAAGGGGTTCAACTACCGCAGCAGGTAACAGTTGAAGCGTTGTTGTCCTAATGCAGTAAAAGAGAGCAAGAGCGAGAGAGTGGGATTGTATCAGAATGCTTAATGGGTTTTGCTTGCCTGGCACTTCTGAAGATAACATTGAGTCTTCATCGGTGTCATCGATCACATCGTCGGAACACGTCTACTGAAAGGGGACAAGCACTGACAAACAAGAGAGAACACAATCAATGCAATGCGACAATATGATGCATGATCATGACATGGCAATATACTATTGATTGAGCTGATGCAACTAGCAACACAATTAAATGAAGTTGGTTTGAACCAAAGGTTCAAATTCAAACTTCATATGTGATTATTTAAATGTCATTTAATTAATTTGACCTGATTAGCAGGTTTAACTTGTTCAAACATGCATGAAAATGACATAAACAGATTCCTTGAATTTTTCTGATCAATTTTCATATATAAATTATTTTCATCTGAGTTATGGATTAATTTCTATGATTTTTAGAAGTTTGGCTATTTTCTGAAATAAATAAATCATTTAGATTTATATAAAATTCCAGAAAAGGCTTTAATGCATCAGCATGACGTCTGTGTGATGTCAGCAAGTCAACATGGGCTGTTCGGGTCAAACCTGACCAGTGGGGCCCACTGGTTAGTGACCCACTAGCTAACAGAGTTAGTTAGTTTTTAAACTAACACTAATTAAACTGCTGGTGGGGCCTGGGCCCACATGTCAGTGTCTCGGTGGTTAACTAAAACTGGTTTAGTAACTAAACTAATTTTGTAGGGCCCTGGGTCCACCTGTCATCGACCCAGGGGAGGGGTCATTAGCACTAATTTAAAAGTACCCGCCGGAGTAACTCGCCGGCGACCACAACCCGCGGCGGTGTCTCGCCGGAGTGGCTCGGATTTCGCGTACAAGGGATGGTTTCGGGCACGGTTAGTCCCGTTGGAAAGCTGGCACTCGGCCGCATCCAACGGTGCAAGCTATATGACCTAAGGTGACCGGAAACAGCGCCGGCGACGAGCGAGGCGGCGGCCGGAGTACGGGCTTGGTCGTGCGCGAGGCTGCAGTGCGCGAAGAGGCCAGCTGAGGTGATCTACATGCTCCTGGGAGCTCCAGGAGTCCATCTACGTGCTCGGTTGCAGATGAAACAAACCATGTACGCGGCGGCGACATGGCCGGCGGGCGGAAGCTTTCGGCTCCGGTGGGCAGCGGGGCTACGCGGTGCAAAAGAAGCGGGGAAGGGAGGGGTTCGGAGCAGGAGCTCACAGGGAATCCGTAGGGAAGGCCAGCGTGCTCGGGGGCGTCCTCGACGGCGCGAATCGACCGGCGACATCCGGCGGTTCCCGAGGTTGAAGACGACCAAGTGGAGACGGTGCAAGGCCTCCCGCGATGCGTGGCTCAGTGTTGAGGACTAGGGGGCACGACGATGCTTCTGAGCTCAACGGCGGGGCGAGGGGTGGCCTGTAGCCATGGCTACGGCGAGCGGCGGCGACGGTGGCGTTCGGCCATGGCGAGGAGGGGCTGGGGAACGAGGGGAAAAGGAGTGCGGGGAGGTGGGATGGATCGAGGGGACCGGGGACGTCTTCGTGGCATGGCTAGAAGGCCGGAGGCGTCGCGGTGGAAGCAGGAGGTGGCCGGCGTGCCGCGGGCACGCGCCCTCCGTCCCTCTGGCGAGAGGTGGGGGATGACTGGCATCGGCCAGTTGGGCTGGGCCGCACAGTACCGGGCCGGCCAGGCTGGACAGGTAAGCATAGGTGAGTCTCTCTGTTTTCTAATTTTAATTACTGTTTTCTATTATTCTGTTATGTTTTGATTTAGTTTATAGCCCAAATCATTTTAATAACTCCTGAAAATAATTGTGGGCATTAAAAGAATTATTACAGAGGCCCTCAACTATTTTCAGAATTGTTGGAGCATTTAAAGATATTAAAAAAATTTAAATGCCCCAATTTAAATACAATATGGGTTATTCAAAAATCCAGAATGGTCCTAGAAATAGTTGCAACATTTTTGGCAGAGGTTTTAATCAATCTATAAATGATGAACTTTTCCAAGGGGCATTTTGGGTTTATTGAAAAAGATTTTAATTTGACCCTAGTTAAATTCACTTAGTGCTAGGGTTTGAGCATCCCCATTTCAGGTTTCTGAGAAATTGAAACATGATGCAACAGGCAAATGCTATCTTAGGGCAAGGTGAAATTGGGGATGTGACAGAGTTTGTCTTCACATTACAAGTCGATATCGATCATCTAAACTACCATCACATAGAAGAGAGCTGCGATCGTCACGATGACCATCATCACGATGAAACTCGTTTTCATCCGGTTCCGCCAACGCTCCCTCCCCTCTCCCGCTAGATAGCGGGCGTATCAAGATTCGGCCTCGGCCCTAGTGGTGTACCCTTTGTAACTGTTACCGCTGAATCGGTGAACCTGTCTCCGACACTCCTCCCAGTCGTCGTAGACTCCAGGAACATTACCCTTGTACACGACATACAACGGCATCGCTATATATGCACTAGCCAAACGAAACGTTAGTACCAATTCACAGACAATTCATAAGCAATATATAAGTATGCAACAGAACGATCGAAAGAGAAAAGCAAGACATTAATAGCATCGATTACATATAAGTTGAACGACTCTCGAAACCAAAGAGACATACTACAAGTTCATTAAAGTTTAATTACAACATGAGCCAATCGATGTTTCAGAACTAGACACAGCATCACTGCTTTCGACTCGACTCAATGCACCGGAGCGTGGATGAAGCCGCCGTCTATTGTGGGAGTCATGAAATCACGGGCGTTGTCAGCCTGCATTTGTAGCATTGTGTCGATGTCACTGTTCGATGGTTGATTTCTGAGGTAGAACTGCCCCGAGGTACGAAGGACATCTTGATGGATGCTTTCCGCAAACTCCGACTGGATGCGAAAGAAATCTTGTCTGATGTCCGCGTCCTGGATTGCCGACACGCGTGCGGCCCAATCTTTGAGCTTACTCGGTAGCAGAAGTTGATGATGGTCCCGTACGATCGCCCGCATGTGATGGATGGCGTAGTAGGCACCCTTCTGACCGCCAGGCGGCTGCTTGACGTAGCAGAACATCGTGTTGTGGGAGAACACGTGCTTGCCGTACTTACGAGTTGTCCTGGTGAAGGTGCCTCCAGATTTGGCGTAGCTGGCGAGAACATCATCAAGAACCTTCTTGACATTTGTGTAGTCTACAGCCGACTGACGGTCCGGGTCGAAATACGTGGCCATGGAATATTTGGGGCTTAGTAGGATGAGCGTGCATTGTGTGTCACTGCAGAAAACACGGAATGTTAAAAGAAGAACGATCGAAATCTAAGAATTCATATGTTAAGGGGCGGTTGAGGCGGAGGACTTACTCGGGAAAGTAAGGCACGAGGAAGTTATCCTTATCTCGGTTTGCCAGAATGTCGCCTTCGAGGTAAGAACTCGCGACTTGCCGGTCCCCAGTGCTGCCCAAGATCTTGGCACGCATGTAGAAGGGGTCGACTATCACGATGTCCGGGGTCTTGTCGCGAATGATCCGAATCTCCATACTCAGCGAAAATAGCCGAACGAAGGTGTAGTGCAGCGGATGAAGGTTCAACATAGCGTGGATGTCATCAAACCGCAGGACGATCGTACCCGCGATGGAGTTATCCACAAAGCCCTTGCCCTCCGGCACCTTGGCCGCGAAAACTGGGTATGCCACATCCTTCTCTCTGAGACGCCGGCATCGAGCATATTTGTCGGTAGCATCGGCCTACCCGCCACATGCACCCTCCTCATTACATCCTCAGGTGAAGGTGGCCCGTCCTGAGCACGGATCGTACTCGGTGCCGGCTGGCTCGCACCCTTGTTAGTTTTTCTTTTGCGTGCCTTCTTCTTGATCTCCTGAATTGGGACCGAGTTCTGCTCAGAGACCGCCTTCTTTAGTGTGTTGGGGCTGATCATATTTCGCACCTCGCCTATCTGAGGCTCGGTGAAGTCGGCAGCTGGAGGCGTCTCCTGAGAGCTGAACGGCAGACGACGCCTGTTGCAACTTGGCTTCTCCGCGGTACTGACTTGATCGCGCACGTCTTTTGTTGGGTTGGGTTCTTGAGAAGGAGCCCCCATGAAGTCGTCACCGTACCCATGATCGGCAAAGTACTGATCGACGTTGGCAAATGTATCGTCGTCGTCGTCGTTCTGATCCTATGCCATATGCATGTTTGGATCCAGTGGCATAGGGATGTCCGGCACCATTGCGGCGGACTTGCCATGGGGACGACTTGGCGCCGGCACGACTGGCGGTGTTGTCTTTGGTGTGGTTTCCCCCGCCCCCAAACGAATCTGGCTCTTCGGCCAAAGCAGGGGCCAGCTCAGGCAGGCGCTGAGGGTCATGATGTCATCATCGTCAGCCCCGATGGGTCGAATCAGAGGTAACACCTCGTCCCAGCCTGGCAGCACCCGAACTAGTTGAACCCTAAACAAGTTGGGTGGCATCTGGGTACCGTGGAACAAGGGCTGGCCCGGTTGAACGATTTTGCCCTTGGCGACATCGACCAACTCGTTGTTCACGAAGTGCAGGAGAGTGCACGGAACGTCGGCGGCGCCCTGCGAAAACATGTAGGGCGTCAGGGATGCCCAGTCAAAGGCAAGGAGATGAAGTCCTCGGTCGAGAGAGGCTTAATTAGTTACCGTGATGATGGCGTCGAGCTCGGCTAATGTCGAGGCACCGCCAACGGCGGGCGTGCAGTTGACGGAGGGGCCGCTTGCTGCAGAGGTGCCGGCCGGCGTACACACGGGTGCATTAAGCTCCCGTGCCGGCGTCGGAGACACCAATGCCGCCTCCGCCGGAGACACCAATGGCCCCGCCATCGCGTTCTGCGAGTTCCTGGCCGTGAAGCTGGGAATCGGGGGCGGCCCCTGTTGGCCGCCAGCAGTCCACGCCTGCAACCCCTCGATCAAGCTAGGCACAATGGCGGTGATCGTCGCTCCGATCTGTTGTTGCACTTGCTCTTGGACAATCTCCGGAATCCACGCCACCTGTGCCTTGAGTTCTTGAACCTCGCGCGCCTGGCTTTCCGAGCTGGTCTTTTTCTCCTTTCGCCCACCAGCGTTATAGTATGACGACCATTTTGTCGACAAGCCTTTGCCGGCCACACGACCAGCTGACGTCGGCTTCTCGAGCTTATCCTTGTTCTTCATTACATTCAACGCCCTATTTAGAGTCGTGTCCCAAGGGCCGCTCTTAGTCGACCCCGCGCTACTGCTTTCAGTCGCCTGCGGAAAGAATGTGAATCATTTAGAAATTTGGCTTCATTAATTAGAATGCAACCATATGGAGCTAATTACGCGGGGATGTATTCCTTACCAGAACAGCCTCAAGCGCCCTGGTCTTCGGATCCGTGGTCAGCTCCTTTGTTTTCGGGTCCTTCTTGTACCGGGCCCTGATAAAGTTCCTGGTCTGCTTGTCACCGTATTTATCGAAGAGGGGCGGTAGGCCTTGCTCGGCACGGTCCGCCTCCTCCTTGTCCCATATAGGCTCCGCCACTCTGTAACCGCCGGAACCGAGTGTGTGTTCCCCTAAGTTGAGCTGCCGCATTTCTTTCCCCCACTGACTTGATTCGGAGTGTGCGGCGCTCGAGCAATTGATCTTGAATTCGTTGTAGTCATCTTCGGTGATCGAAGGATGTTTCTCCTTGATCGTCTCATAACTCTCACCTTTCTTGATCATTATCTTCACATTGGTTTTCCAAGTAGACAGGGCCTTGCTCATCTTCGTGAGGGCATCATTGTTCACTTTATTCCCTTTGAGGCTTGTGTTATCAAATTGAGCGGGGAACTTGTATCGTTCGTGCAGCTTCGTGAAGAGGAGGTTGCGGTAATTCCCGTTGTCAGGATGCCTCAGGTTCTCGCTGTTGATCGAGACGGTGCTCCGAAGAATGCACCCGAGCTGAATCGAGTACCCCTTGACTATTCGTTCGGGCGCCGTTGGATTCCCGTCGGAGTCCACTTCAGTAACTTTCTCCTTGAGGGTGCGGAGCACGGTAGGGCGCCGGTCCTTCCGTTGCCTCTTCGGTTGGCTGCCATCTGTGCGTGCGCCGCCATCATCAGTGGTGGCATTCTCGGCGGCACCATCAGTGGTGGCATCAGTGGGGTCATCCTCCGCGGTACCATCAGTGGTCTCAGGATCGGTGTGGAAGGCGGCGTCCTCATACAAGTGAGGTTGTTCCTCCATCTCCTGGGATAGCTCCCAGAATGCCTTCCCGCCCGAACCGCCGGCCTCATCGTTGTTGGCCATGTTTCTCTCTAAATAGGAACAAAGTTTGGTCAAAAAGTTGGTTATTGTCAAGGAACAAGATCATGGTCTCATCATTTAGGGTTTGTCGACACCGAGGCATCCTAAAAGCTAAGCTTTTATAATTGAGGGTTTTTTGACGCCGAGGCACCCTAAAAGCCTAAGCTTTCATCATTTCGGTTTTTATCGACACCGAGGCACCCTAAAAGCCAAGGTTTCATAATTTATGGTTTGTCGACACCGAGGCATCCTAAAAGCTAAGCTAGGAAGGAGAATTGTAAGTTGGGCCTAATCACTTGGCTCTATTGCCGCCTATGGTTTAATGCAGCTAGAATAAAGGGGCACTTGATCCTACCTAATTAACCACTAAGATACCCCGGCCCATGCATTAGTCACAAGTACCCTATATGTCCTATTTTTAGCAAAGTCATGCTAAAATTCACGGAAAATTTCAGCATGACCTTTGCTGAAAATAGGACATATGGAGTACCCGAATTTGCCGGAATGGAAGTTAATCAACATTCCAGCAAACTCAAGGGCCTCTCGGGGTACCTGCAAAACTATCACAATGTGATCACAAGTCTTTCTCAATGTGATCATCATCTTTACAAGTCTTTCTCAATGTGATCACAAGTAATTCAGAGGCATCACAAGTAATTCAGAGCATCACAAGGCATTAGTAGTTCAGTACATGAACAAGTTTTACCAAGCACATCAATATGTACTGTATTTCATTGTGGAGTGATATACAGTATGTTACAGCAAAGAAACTGCTTAATCCACATGCCTCAGCTTATCAACAGTCATTACTTGTCAAATACAGCAGAAGGAACAATTTATTTGTGACATAGTTACAAATGATGACAGAATAAAGCAACACCCTGTACTAGCCTAAAAACATATAATTGGAGCAACTTCATATTGTCTAAAATCCCCCTTCTCTTTTCTTTTTCTTTTTCACCTGAGGGCATGTAAATCATGTACACCTTTTTATCTATTAAAAAAAACTGTAGACGCTTCCTTCAGTAAAAAAAAGGAACTATGGTAGTAGTGCCAGACCCATATTTTTAGGAATGATATTTAATCCATTGCTACAACTTGAGGTATATGTGTCAAGAACCCTCATGGCATGCTAAGTGTCAAAAGGTCAGCCAACAAGGCAATGGCCTGAATGTCCTTATCATGGTATTAACCTAAACCAGAAAAAAAATACCTCACTTATACGAGGGTTATATTGAACTTAACCTAGACAAGCTAGCTGTGGCACCATCCTAGGTTCATTAGGCCATGGTCCAACCCAGATATAAGATTCACCAATAGCATTGCACTAAACTACTGAAACTACTCCAATTCCTACACTAAACTACTAAACTACTGAAACTACTCCAAGTCCTACACTAAACTACTAAACTAAGCTAAGTACTACTGCTTGCAAGTCCTACACTAAACTGAAAATGTTTCAGTTAATTATGCTACTCCAGTACTAACACAAATTATGCTACTCCAGTACTAACACAAGGAGTACAAGCATTTCACTCAAGGAAAATTGCACTCACAGAGCACTCTAGATCAACTGATGCGAAATATTGTACTAACCTAAAAAAATTGCACTCACAGAGCACTCTAGATCAACTCCAGCACTCACAGAGTACTCCAGTACTAACCTAAAAAAATTGTCTGTCTGCAATTTCTACTGATGCGAAATCAACTTATATTTTTATTGTAGATCAACTCCAGCACTCACAGAGCACTCACAGACCTAAATTTTGATCTAGAGTACTTCAACGAAAATGGCAGAAATACAAAAAAAATGACTTTGTGGTGGTGATTAGAGAGGAAGGAGGGAGGAGTGATGGCTACCTGCGTATGGAGTGGTCGCCGACGTAGCTCCGGGCGGCGGCGTTGCTGCAGAGTCGCGGAGGCGACGGGGGCATCGGACGTCGGGGGAGCGGGCGTCGAGGGCGTCGGACGTCGGGGGCGCGGGTGTCGAGGGCGTCGGGGGGCGCGGGCGTCGAGGGCGTCGGCGGCGCGGCGCTCGGCTCAGCGGGGGTGGCGCGGGGGCGGCGGCGCGGCGCTGGAGGGAGAGAGAGGCGTCGGGGAGAGGGGGGAGATCTGGCGAGGGAGAGAGAGGAGGGTGCGGCCGGTGGGGGCGATATGGATGGGGGGATTACTAATGGCGCATCGCACCTCTGTGCGCCATAAGTATGTAGAATCTAATGACGCACCACCCCCAGGTGCGCCATTAGTATTGTGTTCTAGTCACTAGCCCAACTGGTCAGGTATATATTCCACCTAACCCACTACCCAACAGAACCCACCCACTAGCCCGACTGGTCAGCACGCAGCACACCCACCAGGAGGTCCTGGGTTCGATTCCCAGGCTCCCCAATATTTTTTTTTGCATTTAAAATGCTGTTTGACACTTATTTGTGTTTAAATATGTTCAAACTTGTTTAAATCATAAGAGTAAATTTTTTTTATAAAAAAGTAATAATTTTTTTAAAAATATCATCAAATTTGTTATTTGAAAATATTTATGAATATGAAAATATATCATCAAATTTATTATTTTGAATATATCATGGGTCGGCTGCGGCGGTTGAGTAGGGGAATCGAAGGTGCGGGGGGTCGGCGGCGGCGGTTGAGTAGGGGAATCGAGGGTGCAGGGGGTCGGCGGCGGCGGCCGGTGGAC
>LR738710.1:605782294-605801445 GCA_902687465.1 Secale cereale | reverse complement strand
GGCGGCGGTTGAGTAGGGGAATCGAGGGTGCGGGGGGTCGACGGCGGCGGCCGGTGGACCGGGGGGTGCTCGGCGACGAGGGGGACCGGATCTGGCGAGGTGGGATAGCGATCGAGATGGAGGGGGGGTCGAGATCGAGTGTCCATGAAATTTAAAAATATTCAGGATAGTTCAAAAAGTACCCATGAAATACAATCGAGAAATGAAGGGTACGATTTAAATACAATCGATCTTAGCTAGCTATCTGTTCACAATCTTCTTGCCCTTCTTTTTCGCAAATGGAGTTCTTCTGTGGAACGGACGTCCTTTAGGTAGGGTGGTCCTGCTTCTTCTTGTGGTGTAAGCTGCTACATCATCATCGTCGTCATGTTCGATCCTCGGGTCGCCGTACTTGTCAAAGTCTTGCTCATTGTCTACTCCATCCATTCCGATGATCTTCCTTTTGCCTCTCCTCACGACAACACGACTGGGCTTTGACGGATCGGTAATGAAGAAGCATTGGTCAACTTGGGAAGCCAGTACCCATGGCTCATTTTTCGCGGTGACGTTTGCGCCCGCGGTCTTGGATTTGGCTTCGGGTATAACCATGGTGGTGAAATACCGGTCTTCTTTTAGGACGCTCTTGGCCCATCTGACACGGAACATCGGGACCTTCTCTCCAGCGTAGCTCAGCTCCCAGATCTCCTCGATCCTTCCGTAGTATCTGTCCTTGTCATTACCGGTGTAGGATTCCATCGTTACCCCGGAGTTCTGATAACCATCGCTCTTCATGTCCTTGGCCTCGGTGTAGAATGTGTAGCCGTTGATATCGTACGCCTCATAGGTCATCAGGTTGTGCTCGGCGCCCTGTGACAAGGCGAATATGAGTTGTTCTTCCGCGGAAGAATCATCATGTAAAGGGTACGACAGAAGCTTCTGCTTGAACCAACGCGTGAAACATGAGTTGTGCTCTTTGATTATATCTCCGTCCGTCCTCTGTTGGCCTCGGTCATTGTATGTCTTCTCAATAAAGGTTTTGTGCTGAACCACCCAAGGATCGACCACGTATATGTGTTGTAGCGCGACTAGGTTTGCTCTTTCAAAGTCGGCGAGTCGACCATCGAAGTCGACATGCATTTCGCGGCGACCCTCACGGTGACACGATCCAGCGAGCCTGCCGAGGTGCCTGTTGACGGGCAGACCAACGGGGTTCTCGATGCCTAGATAATTCGTGCAGTACGAGATGCACTCTTCGGTCAGAAAGCCCCTGGCTATGCTTCCCTCTGGACGTGACATGTTGCGAACGTATCCTTTGATGACACCATTCATCCTTTCGAACGACATCATGTTGTGCAGGAACGTCGGCCCGAGTTGGATGATATCGTCCACGATATGGACCAGCAGATGCACCATAATGTCGAAGAATGCGGGCGGGAAGTACATCTCAAGCTCGCATAGTATCACCACGATCTCTTCCTGTAGCCTTCTGAGTTGCCTCACGCCAACAGACTTCCGAGAGATGAAGTCGAAAAAGTTGCATAGGACAAATAGGGTTTCACGGACGTGCGCGTCCATGATACCACGGATTGCAACTAGAAGTATCTGCGTCATCAGCACGTGACAGTCGTGAGACTTCATCCCGCTGAACTTCAGCTTCGCCCGGTCTAGGTATCTGCTTATCTTCCTCGCGTAACCGTAAGGAAGTTGTACTCCTACGAGGCAGGTGAAAAACTGCTCGATCTCCTCCTGACTTAGAGTGAAGCACGCGGGAGGGTAGTCATTTCCGGTCTTCTTGGCATTTTTGCCTTTGCGACGACTTTTCGTGTCCTGCTTCGCCTCATCATCATCATCATCATCATGATCATCATATATAGCGTGAAGCTCCTGCCTGATGCCCATTGATGTCAAGTCTGCCCTTACTTTCGGCCCATCTTTGGTCCTCTCTGGCATGTTGAGCAGGGTACCAAGCAGACTCTCGCACACGTTCTTCGTGATATGCATTACATCAAGGCTGTGAGGCACACGGTGGATCTTCCAATACGGCAAGTCCTAGAGAACATACCTCGTTTTCCATACCTTCAGCAGTGGCTCTGGCGCCTTTCGCTTTTTTCCCGGCTCTGGCGCCTTTTGCTTCTTTCCCGGCAGTGGGAAATCTTTCCAATTTTTCAACAGCTCGTCTATTTCCTCGCCCTCCTCGTACGCGGGCGTCCTCGGGGTTCGGTTTCACCATCGAACAGATCCTTGCGTTTTCTCCACAGGTCATCGTCGCAAAGCCACCTTCGATGTTCCATGAACACGGTTTTCGAAGACCCGGGATCTCTATCTAGCTGGCGATACGTTGTGTCATCCATGCACCTGACGCATCCAGAAAATCCGTGGACCACCTGCCCCGCGACATATCCATAACCGAGATAGTCGTGCACCGTCGTGATTAGCGCGGCTCTCATAGGGAAATATTCTTTCTTTGCGGCGTCCCACGTATTGGCTGGCGTTTTCCACAGCGTGTCTAGCTCCTCTTTCAGTAGCCCCAGATACAGATTGATGTCGTTCCCTGGTTGTTTCGGTCCTTCAATTAGCATACTCATGTGAATGTACTTCCTCTTCATGCACAACCAGGGGGGAAGGTTGTACATCCACACAAACACAGGCCAGGTGCTATGTGTGCTTCTCTGGCTGCCAAACGGGTTGACTCCATCGGTGCTCGCGCCCATCACGATGTTCCTTGGATCGTTCCCAAATTCTAGGTCTTCGAAGTTCAACGCTTGCCACTGGCTCGCATCCTTAGGGTGACTCAGCATCTTGTCTTTTTTATCTATCTCCGGATCATTTGCGTCATCTTCTCGCTTCTTCTCCTCCCTATCCGCGTGCCAACGCAGGAGCTTTGCTACCTTAGGGTCTGCGAAATACCGCTGCAGATGAGGAGTGATCGGAAAGTACCACACCACTTTTCGAGGAGCTTTCTTCCTCTTCTTGTATCGAGTGACGCCGCACACCGGACATATGGTAGACTCCGCGTGCTCGTCCCGATAAATGATGCAATTGTTCATGCACACATGGTATTTCACGTGCGGTAAATCCAGATGACACACGATTTTCTTCGCCTCCTCCAAACTGGTGGGGCACTTGTTCCCCTTGGGAAGACGTTCGTGCCAGAATGACATGTTCTCGTCGAAGCATGCGTCGGTCATTTTGTGTTTTACCTTCATCTCTAGAGCCATGAGCGTTACTTTCAGGAGGGTATCCTCGGGCCTGCATCCTTCATACAATGGAGTAACCGCGTCTAACTCAAGTTGATCCATCTTGGCTTTCTCTCGGGCGGCAGCTCTTGCGTTATCGGTCTGCTTGAGAAGCAGCTCTTGAATATGAGGGTCCTGCACCCAGCCCATCGATGGTTCAGCGTCGTCTGCTCCGCCGGCATCATCATCTTCATGATCATGCCCGTCGTTTGCTCCGGCATCTTCCTCATCATCATGTCCTGCATCTTCTACATGATGACTGTGTACATCATCACCGTCGTGATCATCTCCTGGGGATTCTTCGTCTTCTCGCCCGCCCGAGCCGCGGTGGTTGTCTTGCTGCCCTTCCTCATTTCTTGCCTGGTCCCCATGGACGACTTCGTAGTCATCTTCATCACCTTGCCACCGATAGCCATCCATGAAACCACGCAAGAGCAGGTGGTCCCGCACCTGCCCGGAATTCGGGTCCGCAATAAGGCTCTTCAGCTTGCATCTTCGACACGGACATCTTATCTCCGTCTCGTTCTTTTGAAGCATCTCGGCCTTCGCAGACCTCGAAAACCTATTCACGATGCCTTCAGTCATCGTGCGCACCATGGTCGCCCTGCGGGGTAGAGCAAAACGATATTTTAGAACCAAGAAAAAATTTGCCATGACTTTCCCTAAAAATAGGACAAAAATGAATGCTTAATGCCAAAATTCTCACCGAAACGGAAATGAATCAACATTCCGGGAAAATATTGGCAACTATCGCATTTCAAATACCGGTACACCTCCAAACACAAACACATATGCAACACAACAAACCTATGCAACACCACAAACATACATAGATCTAGCTAGGCCATAAAAGTGCATGTGCACATTGTTGTATGGAGAACAACATAAATATAGCTTCCCCCCTTTCTTACCTATCAAAACAAGGTAATTTAACCACTTAATTTGAATGAATATATGGTGGAAATGAGGTGAAAAAGAGGAGGGACCCGAGAGGAGAGGAGGTGGAGAGAATGAAGAAGTGGGGGGGGGGAAGTGAGTGTGGTAGAGAGGCTGTCCAAAATATCTTGTTGCTGCCCGCTTACTAATGGCGCACCAACTATAAATGCGCCATTAGTAATCAAGGTTACTAATGGCGCATTTATAGTTGGTGCGCCATTACAAGTTTTGCAAAAAAAACAACATACTAATGGCGCACTGTCGCATAGTGCGCCATTACTAGTTCAAACTAGTAATGGCGCACTCTGGGACAGTACGCCATTAGTAGTTTTGTAAAAAAAAGAATAAAAAATATCATAAAAAAAGAGCATTAATGGCGCACTTTACTGCAGGTGCGCCATTACTAGTTACAACTAGTAATGGCGCACTATGCATGGATGCGCCATTAGTATGTTTGGACAGGCGCGCTAGTTAAAAAAAACTTCTTGATACTAATGGCGCACTCCGGGCAAGGTGCGCCATTAGTACTTCGAACTCTAATGGCGTATCTGTTGCTGGTGCGCCATTACTATATACTAATGGCGCACTGCCTATCTGGTGCGCCATTAGTATCAATTCCATCTATAGCCCTTTTCCTAGTAGTGTGTACTTGCAAACTCTATGCACTTCACAAAAATCAACATGCTTATAAGAGATATTTTCAGCATGACTAGTGCAATCATCATTAGTATTATGAATATTCGAAGAATTCACACTGACAATATTGCAAGCATGCTCATCATTCAAGTCTTTAGTGCCAAGCATTTATGTAATTCTTCTTCTAGTACTTGAGCACAATTTTTCTTTCCATCATTTTCACGAAAGATATTAAAAATATGAAGCATATGAGGTAACCTTAATTCCATTTTTTGTAGTTTTCTTTTATAAACAAGAAACAAAAAGATTCGATTGCAAGATCTAAAGATATACCTTCAAGCACTCACCTCCCCGGCAACGGCGCCAGAAAAGAGCTTAATGTCTACTACGCACCCTTCTTCTTGTAGACGTTGTTGGGCCTCCAAGTGCAGAGGTTTGTAGGACAGTAGCAAATTTCCCTCAAGTGGATGACCTAAGGTTTATCAATCCGTGGGAGGCGTAGGATGAAGATGGTCTCTCTCAAACAACCCTGCAACCAAATAACAAAGAGTCTCTTGTGTCCCCAACACACCCAATACAATGGTAAATTGTATAGGTGCACTAGTTCGGCGAAGAGATGGTGATACAAGTGCAATATGGATGGTAGATATATGTTTTTGTAATAAGAAAATATAAAAACAACAAGGTAGCAAGTGGTAAACGTGATCATAAACGGTGTGGCAATGATAGGAAACAAGGCCTAGGGTTCATATTTTCACTAGTGCAAGTTCTCTCAACAAGGATAACATAATTGGATCATATTACTAGCCCTCAACATGCAACAAAGAGTCACTCCAAAGTAAATAATAGCGGAGAACAAACGAAGAGATTATGGTAGGGTACGAAACCACCTCAAAGTTATTCTTTCTGATCGATCTATTCAAGAGTCCGTAGTAACGTTCAATCTATCATAGAGTTCGTACTAGAATAACACCTTAAGACACAAATCAACCAAAACCCTAATGTCACCAAGATACTCTATTGTCACCTCAAGTATCCGTGGGCATGATTATACGATATGCATCACACAATCTCAGATTCATCTATTCAACCAACACAAAGTACTTCAAAGAGTGCCCCAAGGTTTCTACCGGAGAGTCAAGACGAAAACGTGTGCCAACTCCTATGCATAGATTCCCAAGGTCACAGAACCCGCAAGTTGATCACCAAAACATACATCAAGTGAATCAATAGAATACCCCATTGTCACCACGGGTATCCCACACAGGACATACATCAAGTGTTCTCAAATCCTTAAAGACTCAATCCGATAAGATAACTTCAAAGGGAAAACTCAATCCATTACAAGAGAGTAGAGGGGGAGAAACATCATAAGATCCAATTATAATAGGAAAGCTCGCGATACATCAAGATCGTGCCATCTCAAGAACACGAGATAGAGAGATCAAACACATAGCTACTGGTACATACCCTCAGCCCCGAGGGTGGACTACTCCCTCCTCGTCATGGAGAGCGCCGGGACGATGAAGATGGCCACCGGAGAGGGATTCCCCCCTCCGGCAGGGTGCCAGAATGGGAATAGATTGGTTTTCAGTAGCAACAGAGGCTTTCGGCGGTGGAACTCCCGATCTAGGTTATTTTCCAGAGGTTTCAGTATATATAGGAGGTATTGGAGTCGGGGCCAAGCAAAGGGGAGCTACGGGCTGTCCACGAGGGGGGGGGGGCTACCCTCGTGGGCAGCCCGTGGGTCCTCTCGTCCCCCTCTGGCACTTCTTTGGCTTCTTTAGGTCCAAAAACAGCCTCCGTTGATTTTCAGGTCAATTGGGCTCCGTTTGATATTCGTTTTCTATAAAACCCTAAAACAGGAGAAAAACAGAAACTGGCACTGGGCTCTGGGTTAATAGGTTAGTCCCAAAAATAATATAAAAGTGTATAATAAAGCCCATAATACATCCTAGAAGGATAATATATTAGCATGGAACAATCAAAAATTATAGATACGTTGGAGACGTATCACTAAGTGTCAGGCTTGGCTCCAGACTTGGGTTTCTTTGTGGGAGTAGCAACTGTTTTGCTATTCTTCTTGAAGTTACCCTTCTTTCTCTAGCCCTTTTTCTTGAAACTAGTGGTCTTGTTAACCATCAACACTTGATGCTCCTTTTCGATTTCTACCTCCGCAGCTTTGAGCATAGCGAAGAGCTCGGGAATTGTCTTCTGCATCCCTTGCATGTTATAGTTCATCACGAAGCCTTTATAGCTTGGTGGCAATGATTGAAGAACTCTATCAATAACACTATCTTTGTCAACTTTGCAACCAAGTTGAGTCATATGATTGTAGTACCGAGACTTTCTGAGCAAGTGTTCACTGATTGAACTGTTCTCCTGCATCTTGGAGCTGTAGAACTTATTGGAAATTTCATATTTCTCAATCCGGGCATTTGTTTGAAATATTAACTTCAACTCCTGGAACATATCATATGCTCCATGATGTTCAAAACTTCGTTGAAGTCCCGGTTCTAAGCCGTAAAGCATGGCACATTGAACTATCATGTAGTCATCAGAACGAGCTTGCCAGACATTCATAAAGTCCGGAGTTGCTCCTGCAGCAGGCTTGTCACCTAGCGGTGCTTCAAGGACATAATTCTTTTGTGCAGCAATGAGGATAATCCTCAAGTTACGGACCCAGTCCGTGTAGTTGCTACCATCATCTTTCAACTTAGCTTTCTCTAGGAACGCATTAAAATTCAACTAAACAACAACACGGGCCATCTATCTACAACAACCTAGACATGCAAAATACTATCAGGTACTAAGTTCATGATAAATTAAAGTTCAATTAATCAAATTACTTAAGAACTCCCACTTAGACAGACATTCCTCTAATCATCTAAGTGATCACGTGATCCATATCAACTAAACCATGTCCGATCATCACGTGAGATCGAGTAGTTTTCAATGGTGAATATCTTATGTTGATCATATCTACTATATGATTCACGCTCGACCTTTCGATGTCCAGTGTTCCAGAGCCATATCTACATATGCTAGGCTCGTCAAGTTTAACCCGAGTATTCTGCGTGTGCAAAACTAGCTTGCACCCGTTGTATGTGAACGTAGAGCTTATCACACCCGATCATCACGTGGTGTCTCGGCACGACGAACTTTCGCAAGGGTGCATAATCATGGAGAACACTTATACCTTGAAATTTAGTGAGAGATCATCTTATAATATTACCGTCGATCTAAGCAAAATAAGATGCATAAGAGATAAACATCACATGCAATCAATATAAGTGATATGATATGGCCATCATCATCTTGTGCCTTTGATCTTCATCTCCAAGGCACTGTCATGATCACCATCGTCACCCGCGCGACACCTTGATCTCCATCGTAGCATCGTTGTCGTCTCACCAACTATTGCTTCTACGACTATCGCTACCGCTTACTGATAAAGTAAAGCAATTACATGGCGATTACATTTCATACAATAAAGCAACAACCATATGGCTCCTTCCAGTTGACGATGACTCTGTTAGAAAACATGATCATCTCATACAATAAAATTTAGCATCATGTCTTGACCATATCACATCACAACATGCCCTGCAAAAATAAGTTAGACGTTCTCTACTTTGTTGTTACAAGTTTTACGTGGCTGCTACGGGCATAGCAAGAACCGTTCTTACCTACGCATCAAAACCACAACGATATTTCATCAAGTATGTGTTTTTTTAACCTTCACAAGGACCGGGCGTAGCCACAATTGATTCAACTAAAGTTGGAGAAACTGACACCCGCCAGCCACCTGTGTGCGAAGCACATCGGTAGAACCAGTCTCGCGTAAGCGTACGCATAATGTCGGTCCGCGCCGCTTCATCCAATAATACCGCCGAATCAAAGTATGACATGCTGGTAAGCAGTATGACTAGTATCGCCCACAACTCACTTGTGTTCTACTCGTGCATATAACATCTACGCATAAACCTGGCTCATGATGCCACTGTTGGGGAACGTAGTATTTCAAAAAAAAATCCTACGCACACACAAGATGATGGTGATGTATAGCAACGAGAGGGGAGAGTGTCGTCCACGTACCCCCGTAGACCATAAGTGGAAGCGTTATGACAACGCGGTTGATGTAGTTTTACGTCTTTAGGATCGATCGATCCTAGTACCGAACGTACGTCACTTCCGCGATCTACACACGTTCAGCTCGGTGACGTCCCACGAACTCACGATCCAATAGAGCTTCGAGGGAGAGTTCCGTCAGCATGATGTCGTGATGACGGTGATGCTGAAGTTACCGGCGTAGGGCTTCACCTAAGCACTGCAACGATATGACCGAGGTGTGTTTCTGTGGAGGGGGGCACCGCACACGGCTAAAAGATCAATGATCAACTTGTGTCTATGGGGTGCCCCCACCCCCATATATAAAGGAGTGGAGGAGTGGAGGGGCCGACCCTCTATGGCGCGCCCTAGGAGGAGTCCTACTCCCACCGGGAGTAGGATTCCCTCCTTCCAATAGTAGGAGTAGGAGGGAAGGAAGGAGGGGAGAGGAGGAAGGAAAGGAGGGAGCCGCCCCCTTCCTTGTCCAATTCAGACTAGAGGGGGAGGGGGCGCGTGGCCAGCCCTGGCTGCCCCTGCTTCTCTCTGCCAAGGCCCATGAGGCCCACTTCAGTCCTCGGGGGGTTCCGGTAGCCCCCCGGTACTCCGGTAAATGCCCGAACTCATCCGAAACCTTTCTGAAGTCGAAACATAGGCTTGCAATATCTTGATCTTTATGTCTTGGACATTCCGAGACTCCTTGTCATGTCCGTGATCATATCCGGGACTCCGAACTACCTTTGGTACATCAAAACTCATAAACTCATAATACCGATCGTCACCGAACGTTAAGCTTTCGGAGCCTACGGGTTCGAGAACTATGTAGACATGACCGAGACTCATCTCCAGTCAATAACCAACATCGGAACCTGGATGCTCATATTGGTTCCTACATATTCTATGAAGATCTTTATCGGTCAAAACCGCATAACAATATACGTTATTCCCTTCGTCATCGGTATGTTACTTGCCTGAGATTCGATCGTCGATATCTCAATACCTAGTTCAATCTCGTTACCGGCAAGTCTCTTTACTCGTTCCGTAATGAATCATCTCGTGACTAACTCATTAGTCATTTGCTTGCAAGGCTTATAGTGATGTGCATTACCGAGAGGGCCCAGGGATACCTCTCCGGCACTCGGAGTGACAAATCCTATTCTCGATCTATGCCAACACCACAAACACCTTCGGAGACACCTGTAGAGCATCTTTATAATCACCCAGTTATGTTGTGACGTTTGATAGCACACAAGGTGTTCCTCCGATATTCGGGAGTTGCATAATCTCATAGTCATAGGAAAATGTATAAGTCATGAAGAAAGCAATAGCAGTAAAAATAAACGATCAAGCGCTAAGCTAACGGAATGGGTCAAGTCAATCACATCATTCACTAATGATGTGATCCCGTTAATCAAATGCCAACTCATGTCAATGGCTAGGAAACATAACCATCTTTGACTCAACGAGCTAGTAAAGTAGAGGCATACTAGTGACACTTTGTTTGTCTATATATTCACACATGTATAATGTTTCCGGTTAATACAATTCTTGCATGAATAATAAACATTTATCATGATATGAGGAAATATAAATAAAATTTTTATTATTGCCTCTAGGGCATATTTCCTTCACTTGGAGGTTGGAGCAGGCACCCGATGAAGGAAAAATCCCCAGAGGCATTTATAAAGTTGTTATTTGTATTTCCTTATATCATGATAAATGTTTATTATTCATGCTAGAATTGTATTAACCGGAAACTTAGTACATTTGGGAATACATAGACGAAACAGAATGTCCCTAGTATGCCTCTACTAGACTATCTCATTGATCAAAGCTGGTTATGTTTCCTAGCCATAGACATGAGTTGTCATTTGATCAATGGGATCACATGATTAGGAGAATTATGTGATGGACAAGACCCATCTGTTATCTTAGCAACTTGATCGTTTAGTTTTACTGCTATTGCTTTCTTCATAACTTATACATGTTCCTATGACTATGAGATTGTGCAACTCCCGAATACCAGAGGAACACCTTGTGTGCTATCAAACGTCACAACGTAATTGGGTGATTATAAAGATGCTCTAGATGTGTCTCCGAAGGTGTTTGTGGTGTTGGCATAGATCAAGAATAGGATTTGTCACTACGAGTGTCGGAGAGGTATCTCCGGACCCTCTCGGTAATACACATCATAATAAGCCTTGCAAGCAAATGACTAATGAGTTAGTCACAAGATGATGTATTACGAAACGAGTAAAGAGACTTGTCGGTAATGAGATTAACTAGGTATAGTGATATCGACGATCGAATCTCGGGCAAGTAACATACCAATGACACAGGGAACAACGTATGTTGTTATGCGGTTTGACCGATAAAGATCTTCGTACAATATGTAGGAACCAATATGAGCATCCAGGTTCTACTATTGGCTATTGACCGGAAATGAGTCTCGGTCATGTCTACATAGTTCTCGAACCCGTAGGGTCCGCACGCTTAACGTTCGATGATGATCGATATTATGGGTTTATGAGTTTTGATGTACCAAAGGTAGTTCAGAGTCCCGGATGAGATCACGAACATGTCGAGGAGTCTCGGAATGTCCGAGACATAAAGATTTATATATTGGACGACTATATTCGGACACCGGAAGTGTTCCGGGTGTTATCGGATAAAACCGGACTGCCGGAGGGGTTACCGGAACCCCCCGGGGGAGTATGGGCCATAGTGGGCCATGAGGGAAAAGAGAGAGACAACCCACTAGGGCTGGCCGCACCCCCATAGGGAATCCTAGTTGGACTATGAGTGGGGGGGGGGAGGCGCCCCTCTCCTTCCTTCTCCTCTCCTTCTTCCTTTCCTACTCCTAGTAGGAATAGGAAAGAGGATTCCTACTCCTAATAGGAGTAGGAATGCTCCTCCTTGGCGCGCCCATAGGGGCCGGCCGGCCCTTCCCACCTTGCTTCTTTATATACGGGGGTAGGGGGCACCCAAGGACACACAAGCAACATTGTTTTAGCCGTGTGCGATGCCCCCCTCCACAGAAACACACCTCGGTCATATCATTGCAGTGCTTAGGCGAAGCCCTGCGTCAGTAGCTTCATCATCTCCGTCACCATGCCGTCGTGCTGACGAAAGTCTCCCGTGAAGCTCAACTGGATCAAGAGCTCGTGGGACGCCATCGAGCTGAACGTGTGCTGAACGTGAAGGTGCCGTACGTTCGGTGCTTGGATCAGTTGGATCGCAAAGACGTTCGACTACATCAACCACGTCACTAGACACTTCCGCTTTCGGTCTAAGAGGGTATGTAGACACGCTCTCCCCGCTCGTTGCTATGCTTCTAGTAGATAGATCTTGCGTGATTGTAGGAAATTTTTGAAATACTACGTTCCCCAACTGTGGCATCATGAGCCAGGTCTATGCGTAGATGATATGCACGAGTAGAACACAATGAGTTGTGGGCAATAATAGTCATACTGCTTACCAGCATGTCATACTTTGATTCGGCGGTATTGTGAGATGAAGCGGCCCGGACCGACATTACGCGTACGCTTATGCGAGACTGGTTTCACTGTTTCGAGCACTCGTTGCTTAAAGGTGACCGGCAAGTATCTATCTCTTTCACTATAGCTGAATCAAGTGTGGCTACGCCCGGTCCTTGTGAAGGTTAAAACAACACATACTTGACGAAAAATCGTTGTGGTTTTGTATGTGTAGGTAAGAACAGTTCTTGCTAAGCCCGTAGCAGCCACGCACAACTTACAACAACAAAGTAGAGGACGTCTAACTTGTTTTTGCAGGGCATGTTGTGATGTGATATGGTCAAGACATGGTGAGTTATACGTTATTGTATGCGATGATCATGTTTTGTAAAGTTATCGGCAACTGGCAGGAGCCTTATGGTTGTCTCTTTATTGTATGAATTGCGAAGGCCATGTAATTGCTTTACTTTATCACTATGAGTTAGCGATAGTAGTAGTAGCAATAGTTGGCGAGACGACCACGACGCTGCGATGAAGATCATGGTGTCTAGCCGGTGACGATGGAGATCATGACGATGCTTTGGAGATGGAGATGAAAAGCACAAGATGATGATGGCCATATCATGTCACATATTTTGATTGCATGTGATGTTTATCTTTTATGCATCTTATTTTTCTTAGATCGACGGTAGCATTATAAGATGACCTCTCACTAAATTTCAAGGTATAAGTGCTCTCCCTGAGTATGCACCGTTGCGAAAGTTCGTCGTGCCGAGACACCACGTGATGATCAGGTGTGATAAGCTCTACGTTCAAATACAACGGGTGTAAGACAGTTTTGCACATGCAGAATACTCGGGTTAAACATGACGAGCCTAGCATGTACAGACATGGCCTCGGAATACTGGAGACCGAAAAGTCGAGCGTGAATCATATAGTAGATATGATCAACATAAGATGTTCACCATTGAAAACTACTCCATCTCACGTGATGATCGGACATGGTTTAGTTGATTTGAATCACGTGATCATTTAGATGACTAGAGGGATGTCTATCTAAGTGGGAGTTCTTTAGTAATTTGATTAATTGAACTTTAATTTATCATGAACTTAGTCCTGATAGTTTTTGCATATCTATGTTGTTGTAGTTCAATGGCTCGTGCTACCGTTCCCTTGTATTTTAATGCGTTCCCAGAGAAAGCTAAGTTGAAAGATGATGGTAGCAATTACACAGACTGGGTCCATAACTTGAGGATTATCCTCATTGCTGCACAGAAGAATTATGTCCTTGAAGCACCGCTAGGTGACAAGCCCCCTCCCGCCAATGTAGACGCTTTGAATGTCTGGCAGACGTGGTCTGATGACTACACGATAGTTTAGTGTGCCATGCTTTACAGCTTAGAACCGGGACTTCAACGACGTTTTGAACGTCATGGAGCATATGAGATGCTCCAGGAGTTGAAGTTAATATTTCAAGCAAATGCCCGGATTGAGAAATATGAAATTTCCAATAAGTTCTACAGTTGCAAGATGGAGGAGAACAGTTCTATCAGTGAACACTTGCTCAGAAAGTCTGGGTACTACAATCATATGACTCAACTTGGTTGCAAAGTTGACAAATATAGTGTTATTGATAGAGTTCTTCAATCACTGCCACCAAGCTATAAAGGCTTCTTGATGAACTATAACATGCAAGGGATGCGAAAGAGAATTCCCGAGCTCTTCGCTATGCTCAAATCTACGGAGGTGGAAATCAAAAAAGAGCATCAAGTGTTGATGGTTAAAAGGACCACTACTTCTAAGAAAAAGGGCAAGGGAAAGAAGGGTAACTTCAAGAAGGATAGCAAAACAGTTGCTACTCCCATGAAGAAACCCAAGTCTGGAGCCAAGCCTGAAACTGAGTGCTTCTACTGCTAAGGGACTGGACACTGGAAGCGGAACTAACCCAAGTATTTGACGAATAAGAAGGATGGCAAAGTGAACAAGGTATATGTGATATACATGTTATTGATGTGTACCTTACTAATGCTCGTAGTAGCACCTGGGTATTTGATACTGGTTCGGTTGCTAATATTTGTAACTCGAAACATGGGCTATGGATTAAACGAAGATTAGCTAAGGACGAGGTAACGATGCGCGTGGGAAATGGTTCCAAAGTCGATGTGATCGCCGTCGGCAAGCTACCTCTACATCTACCTTCGGGATTAATTTTAGACCTGAATAATTGTTATTTGGTGCCAGCGTTAAGCATGAACATTATATCTGGATCTTGTTTATCGCGAGACGGTTATTCATTTAAATCTGATAATAATGGTTGTTCTATTTATATGAGTAATATCTTCTATGGTCATGCACCCTTGAAGAGTGGTCTATTCTTGTTGGATCTCGATCGTAGTGATACACATATTCATAATATTGAAGCCAAAAGATGCAAGGTTAATAATGATAGTGCAACTTATTTGTGGCACTGCCGTTTAGGTCATATTGGTATAAAGCTCATGAAGAAACTACATACTAATGGACTTTTGGAATTACTTGATTATGAAACACTTGGTGCTTGCGAACCATGCCTCATGGGCAAGATGACTAAAACTCCGTTCTCCGGAACAATGAAGCAAGCAACTAATTTGTTGGAAATCATACATACTGATGTATGTGGGCCGATGAGTGTTGAGGCTCGCGGCGGCTATCGTTATTTTCTGACCTTCACTGATGATTTGAGCAGATATGGATATATCTACTTGATGAAACACAAGTCTGAAATATTTGAAAAGTTCAAAGAATTTCAGAGCGAAGTAGAGAATCATCGTAACAAATTTTTTTTTACGAGTTTGGTCTTCATTTGAAACAATGTCGAATAGTTTCACAACTCATGCCACCGGGAACACCACAACGTAATGGTGTGTCCAAACATCGTAACCGTACTTTATTAGATATGGTGCGATCTATGATGTCTCTTACCGATTTACCACTATCGTTTTGGGGTTATACTTTAGAGAAAGTTGCATTCACATTAAATAGGGCCCCATCTAAATCCGTTGAGACGACACCTTATGAACTGTGGTTTGGCAAGAAACCAAAATTGTCATTTCTTAAAGTTTGGGGCTGCGATGCTTATGTGAAAAAACTTCAACCTGATAATCTCGAACCCAAGTCTGAGAAATGTGTCTTCATAGGATACCCAAAGGAGACTGTTGGGTACACCTTCTATCACAGATCCGAAGGCAAGATATTCGTTGCTAAGAATGGATCCTTTCTAGAGAAGGAGTTTCTCTCGAAAGAAGTGAGTGGGAGGAAAGTAGAACTTGATGAGGTAATTGTACCTTCTCCCGAATTGGAAAATAGTGCATAGGTTATCCCACTTCCATTCGGGTATCGGCATAGGTTGTAGTAATCCTGTTGGCTTCTGATGTTCGGCCTTCACTCTCTGGAAAGTAGCACTTGATGAGGTAATTGTACCTTCTCCCGAATTGGAAAGTAGTGCATAGCTTATCCCACTTCCATTCGGGTATCGGCATAGGTTGTAGTAATCCTGTTGGCTTCTGATGTTCGGCCTTCACTCTCTGGCATAAATCACATACGACTACATACTCGGCAATGTCCTTCTTCATTCCCGCCCACCAGAAACGGTTCTTCAAATCCAAATACATCTTAGTGTTTCCGGGGTGTATCGAGTATGGTGAATCATGTGCTTCCTGTAGTATCAACTTCCTGATCTCGGCATTGTTGGGCACATAGACTCGGTCCTCAAACCACAAGGTGTCGTGTTCGTCCTCATGAGAACCCTAGGCTTTTCCTTCATTCATCTTCTCCTTTATTTCGGCAATTTCTTTGTCATCCTTCTGAGCTTCTCGTATCTTTCCTAATAATGTTGACTGAACCTCCAAGGCTGCAACAAAACTCTAGGAACTATCTCCAAACGAAGCTCCCTGATATCTTCTACCAACTCCTTTTACTAGGGTATTGGCATAACTTTTCCGGCTCAACGCGTCTGCCACGCCATTGGCTTTGCCTGGATGATAGTGCAGCTTCATACCATAATCCTTTATGAGTTCCAACCATATCCTCTGTCTGAGGTTTAGCTCCTTCTGGGTGAAAATGTACTTCAAACTCTTGTGATCCATGTACACATCATAATGATTTCCAATAAGGAAATGTCTCCAGGTTTTGAGTGCATGCACCACAGCTGCTAGCTCCAAATCATGCGTAGCATAATTCAACTCGTGTGGTCGAAGTTGACGAGATGCACAAGAAACAACTCTTCCGTCCTGCATGAGTACACCTCCAAGTCCTAAGCATGAAGCATCGCAATACACTTGGAAATCCTTGCGTATATCTGGCAAGATCAGCACTGGGGCTGTCGTCAAACGTTTCTTCAACTCATGGAAACTTTCTTCGCACTCTTCAGTCCAATAAAACTTTGTGTCTTTCTTAAACAATGCCGTCATAGGCTTCACAATCTTGGAGAAATTCTCTATGAATCTCCGGTAATATCCTGCGAGTCCAAGAAAACTGCGGATTTCTCCAACTGAGGTGGGTGCCAACCACTCAGTGACAGCCTGCACCTTGATAAGGTCCACTACTATACCTTCTCCTGATATACTATGTCCTAAGAATCCAACTTCCTTCAACCAAAACTCACATTTGCTGAACTTGGCATATAACTGATGTTCTCTGAGCTTCTCAAGAACCAAACGCAAATGCTCCTCGTGTTCCTCTTCGTTCTTCGAATACACCAATATATCATCAATGAATACCACGAAAAACTTATCCAAAAACTCCATGAACACCTTATTCATCATACTCATGAAATAGGCAGGGGCGTTAGTCAATCCAAATGACATAACCGTATACTCATATAGTCCATACCTTGTGGTGAAAGCTGTCTTAGGTATATCCTTTTCTCGGATCTTGAACTGGTGGTATCCTGATCGTAGATCGATCTTGGAGAATAATTTAGCTCCTTGAAGTTGGTCGAACAAATCATTGATCATTGGCAGTGGGTACTTATTCTTAATCGTCAGAACTTTCAGTGCCTGATAATCAACGACCATTCTTAAAGGTCCATCCTTCTTCTCGACCAAGAGCATTGGGGCTCCCCAGGGTGATAAACTTCGTTTCTCCAATAACTCTTTAATCTGCTTCTTGATCTCCTCTAGTCATTCGCTGGCATCTGGTATGGTCTCTTCGATATTGGTCCGGTGCCTGGCAATAGCTCTATAAAAAACTCAATGTCTCTATCTGGCGGCATGCCTGGTATCTCCTCGGGAAATACATCTGGGTAATCCTTTACTACAGGCACTTCCTCCTGAACAACTCCCGAGAGAGAATTTACTTGTGTCCTCCTAGGTGAATGCCTAGATACATACTTGATCCTTTTTCCCTCCGGGGTGGTATGTAAAATCGACTTACTGGCACAATCGATGTTCCCTCCATACATCGATAGCCAATCCATACCTAGTATCACATCCAATCCTTGTGACTCCAAAACTATCAGGTTTGATGGGAAAACATGGTGTCCAATGGTCAATGGCATGTGAAAACATCCTTGATTTGCCATGTATTCAGCTCCTGGTGAGCTTACTAACATAGGGGTCATAAGTACTTTGGTGGGCAACTTATATCTATCCACGAATCCCCTTGAAATGTATGAATGCGATGCACCAGTATCAAAAAAACTATTGCGATAAATGACTTAACCAAAAACTTACCGACAACAGCATCAGACTGCTCTTCAACATCCTCCACATTCACGTGGTTCACTTGTTCCCTGTTGAAAGGGTCGGGCTTCTTCCCAGTGCTTCCATTGCTATTCCCATTCTTTGCTTCCGGGCACTCCGCGGCATAGTGTCCATTCTTCCCGCACTTGTAACAGGTAATGTGACCTAAATCCCTCTTGGCGGGTGTGGATGGAGTGGAGCGGTTCTGATTATTACTTGCTCCATTCCCATTCCCATTCTTGGAGCCAGTGTGGTTATGAGAACTCCCTCCATTATGGGTGTGGCTTCCATGGTTATGGGTGTATCCTCCTGAGTTCGGGGTAAAACGGGGCTTCTGTTGGGCTCCAGTATTACTCTTTCCTTGTCGATACTTCCTCTTGCGGCTCTCAATCTGTTGCTGCTTCCCTTCAATCATAAGAGCCTTGTCTATCAACTCCCGATAGTTGTTGAACGTTGCCACCATCAACTGTATGCTCATCTCATCATTCAGCCCTTCCATAAACTTCTCTTGCTTGGCGGGGCCACATCATCAGGGGCATAGCGAGATAGAGTACTAAACTCATCTACGTATTGAGCCACAGTACAATTTCCTTGGCGCAAGTTGCGAAACTCATGCTTATAGCTCCAGTTGAGACATGGGCGGTGCGAAAAGCTTGCTAAAACTGATCCCAAGTGACATTGGCTATAGGAAAAGTGGCTGTGTAATTCTCCCACCATGAGGCTGTTGGTCCATCCATTTGATGTGCGGCAAAACGCACCTTCTCAACATCTGTGCAACCTGTGGTGGTCAACTCCCTTCCAATCTTGTGTAGCCAGTCATCAGCAACTATTGGCTAAACGCTACTAGAAAACATCGGCTGCTGCAACCTTAGAAAACGGGCTAGGTTGTCCACTAGTGGTGTTGTTGTTGTTGTTGTTGTTGTTGTTGTTGTTGTTGTTGTTGTTGTTGTTGTTGCTGTTGTTGCTGTTGTTGCTGTTGTTGCTGCTGTTGCTGTTGTTGCTGTTGTTGCTGTTGTTGCTGTTGTTGCTGTTGTTGCTGTTGTTGTTGCTGTTGTTGTTGT
>LR738710.1:605703412-605778628 GCA_902687465.1 Secale cereale | reverse complement strand
CGGGGCCACGGCGGCCGCGCGGCTCACAGATCGAGGCGCGGCTAGGGTTCGGGGAGATGGCACGGCTGGGCTAAGGCGGCCGGCTCGGGTGGGCTTTTAAAGGGCCCCGGGCGCAGTGTCCAGGTCGGACACGGCCCGGTAAGGCGGTTGCCTCTTTTTTTAAACAGTCCTGACACAGTAGAATGGACAAAATAAATATTAAACGGACTCGAAAAATTCCGAAATAAATTTTCACCGCCCTCTAATAATATTTAGGACAAAGTGAACATTTTTACCGGACCTAAAAGCAATTTTTTAAAACACGTATTTTTCCTATGCAAGTAAAATTGAAATAAATCCAAATAAAATACCGAAATTTGATTTTAATATTTTTCCTCCAATATTTCTTCTGTTTTGGAGATGCCATATTATCTCCTCTCATATATTTTATTATTAAATATTTTCGTAGAGAAAAGAACAATTAAAACCAAAGTGTTCCTCGTGTCGATATTTGAGAAAACTCAAATATGAAAACGGTAAAATCCCCAACTCTCTCCGTGGGTCCTTGAGTTGCTTAGAATTTCGAGGATCGCAACACACGAATGCAAAAATAAATATGATATGCAAGATGACCTATGTATAACATTCCAAATTGAAATTTTGGGATGTTACACATATACTCTGGGCCCCTCGTGTGATTTGACCAGGATAAGCATGGCCATGCGACAAGGATTATGAGATAATCTGGTTTGGATCGACATCACGGGAACGAGAAAGAGGTCGGGCTAGCGCAAGGATGACAGATTCGCCTTGAGCATGACAACATATATCGTGTGGCAAAGGGAACATAAGTGTGACATGTTGTACAGGTTCGCCTAACCAGCTTCATAGTCTACTTGGTGGTCGGCACGCCTTGCTAGAGGCCGCTACCAACCGTGTAGGTCGGAGGTGATCTGAATTGTGACCAAGCTGACTTGAACCTAAGGGGTCGCGCGCTTAAGGAAAGAAACCTGTGAGGTTGGATCCGACCCCACGAGTCAGACTTGGTCCTACTCGGATTCAGATACAGACCGAAAAGACTTTGGGCTTTAGGGTCCGTGCGAGGCCCAAATGTTGAGCCTGTGACGGATGCCTATATATAGTGGAGGTGCGGCACACTCATTTGGTTGATCGCTTCGGCGCCGTCATTAGGGTTTGCATGTGTTGCGAATAGCCACCTCCACTCGCCGCCGATTGTGTGATCGGACCTAGCAGTCCGCCGCACGACGTTCCTCCAGCACGCGCGGATACCGTTAGAGACGGTGCACTTGCGCCGCTCCGGCGAACCTATTCGCGGGATCTGATCGGCTACGTGGGAGATCAACGAGGAGGAGATGACTCCGGAGACGCGCTCCCCCAACTCTACTTACGTTGCACGTCACTCTGCGTCTAGTGGTAACAATCTGTGATCCATCTCCCTAGCATGTTCCTGGACATTCTTCGTGTAGGAACATTTTAGTTTGCAGTCGACGCACCCTACGGTAGAACCCAACAGTGGTATCAGAGCCTCTACTATAGGATTTGGATTCATATCATATGCATATTAGATATGTGGAGGCGACTGTCGGGGAAACTGATCGCCCACGAACACCTATGGGACCGGAGCCCCTTTTCGGTACGGCAAGGGGGCGGAGGATGCACGAAGAGCAGATTGAGGCGCGCACGCGAGCAGTTTACCCAGGTTCGGGCCGCACGGATGCGTAAAACCCTACTTGTGCCTTGGTTTGTATTGCGTTCTTGGCTCGGGAGCAAGAAGAGCTACAGTGCTTATAGCTAGCAACACCGAGCGTGAGAGTGATCGAAGATCCGAACCCCCTCTACGTTGCGCATGGGCCTCCTTGTATAGGTCAAAGGGGTCACCAACAGGTGGCAACGCAGTTGAGGGTAGAAATGTAAAAACGGTGGTAGTTGGAATAGTGTATGTATAGTGCTCTATACCTAACCCTGACGGCAGGGGACAAGGGCACTAAATGTCCGTCGTCATCGCCCCAAACAGTGCAAAAAGCGTCCGTCAGGGCGTCTCCGTTCGCCACGATGGTGGCCTCGTCATCGCAGCTCGCCATCGTGTACCCCAGGCTGCACAGCCTTCCGCCACGTGTGCCTGGAAGGGCCCCAGGGCGACGCGTGGTCGGGTGAGCTGGAGCGCGGGTACCTAGTGGAAGTTTGCCGCGGCAAGCGCCTTGCCGCGGCCGCCATCTTGCCGCGCCCGGGAGCTTGCCGCTCTCCGGGCCTTGCCGGGACGCATGGCGCGTCGCGGCAAGTCTCTTGAAGATGCTACGTTTGGCCTTCCCGGCAAGCTCCTCTTGCCAGGGTCTTGTGCAAAAGAAGTGGTCTTGAGCCTGGGGCGGCCTTCCCGACAAGCTCCTCTTGCCGGGGCCTTGTATCTTTAACTTGAATACTTTGTCCTTGAATGGCTCCAAAGGAAACACAGTGGGCCTTGGCGGACGCGCGGCAAGCCCTGCCACGGGATGCTGCGACTGCCCGTGCACAAGTTCGGGATACTAAGGTACCCCTACTTTAGTACACCGACAGGAGCCCCCGGGCCTGGGCCACACACGGTGCCGAACGTTGTTAGGCCAGGCCCAAAACAGTGCACGGGCACACGCGGCCCACGGCGCGCCGTATCCCACTCCGTATCCACCGCGCCCCTCCCCAACGGCACGCGTCAATCGCGGCGTCGTGGGAGAGATCGTGGCTTGTTTCTTTAATGGGGAAAATGCGGAACGTCCCCTCCTCCCCCTTAAAAGCAGGGGAAACAGGGGCAGTTCTTTCCATTCGCCCGCTGCTTCTTCAACCTCCAAAAACCCCCGCCGCTCCCCTCCTCCTGAGGATCGAAAGAGAGCAGCGCTCCGCCCCCGTCCGCCGCCGCCAACACCTCCAGCGCCGTCGGCTTCCCTCGCCGTCCCTGCCATGGCCCCGAAGAGCGACAAGGCGAAGGCCGCGAAGACTGCCAAGGCGCTGCGGCTAGCGTCAATGCGGAAGAAGATGGCGGTCTTTCCGCCACAGCTGAGCGCGGAGGAGCTGAAGGAAAACTTCTATCTCTTCTGGTCGAGGGAGACCAAAGCGCACCCATGCACCAAGGTACTCCCCGCCGTGGCCTGCGACATGTTCCCGGGTGGATATGCCTTTTTTGCTCTGTTCTTCTATTGCGGACTCTGCCCGCCATATTCTGAATTCTTCTGCGATATCATGAATACCTACGGGTTTCATCTTCTTGACTTCACCCCAAACGCTGTCTTGACCATGGCTGTTTTCGCACATCTGTGCGAAAACTTCGTCGGAGTTTACCCCAATGTAGCCCTCTTCCGCCATTATTTCATTCCTCGAGTTGAGTCTAGGTCTCCTCTGTCCGGCGGGATCTCTTGGATCTTTAGGCTTCATAAGAAAGAGGCTTACTTGACGGGGGAGCTCTGCGGCAAGTGGGATGAGTGGAGGGCCAACTGGTGCTGGATCATGGAGGACGACCCACAGCAGTTCACTTCCCGGCGCCAAGTCACAGTAGTGCGCGGCAATGACTGGAGTGACCTGGCTCCTGAGGATGACAAGCTGAAGATAGCCACCACTAGGATTCTTCGCCTCCGGCAAGCCAAGCTCACTGTAGGTGCCGTCGGGGCAGACTTCCTTCGCCGCCGCATCGCTCCCTTGCAGGAGAGGAAAAGGCCTGCTTGGAAGTTTGATAACGCGGCAGACATCATGAGGTTGCGCCCGGGCCTCAACTATAATTTCACTGTCATGGAACTCAACGGGATGCTCCGAGCGCTATTCAAGTACGACCTTAAACATCCAGAGTGGTTCGCGCTGCCGCGGGGCGTAGTCCCGCTATGCAACAATTCGTTGCTCAGTGCTATCCGCGCGGCGATGCCGTGGTGTGACTCCCATGGGATTGACCCCACTTGGCGGGAGCCTTCTGACGAAGCCGTGCAAACGTTCTTCGACAACATGGTGGAGCAGCCAGTCAAGCCCGACGAGAAGAGAGGCCTCACCCGTGACACCACCGATGAGGAGATGGCGTATATCGCCACCAGGTTGGAGGAGGCAGCTGCAGCCAGGGCCGCGGGCGAATTTGGATATACTGTGGAAGAGGCGGACGCAGCGGAGGCGGTAAGTTTGGCCGAGGAGGAAGAGTTCCTAAAAGTGGCAAAGCTTGCCGGGCGACCTGCTGGGACAAGCGAGGCCGCCGAGCAAGGCACAGAGTCGAGCGGGCCCGCCGAGCAGGGCGTTGGATCAAGCGATCCTGCCGAAGACTCAGGCGGGTCGCTGAACCTCGACTCCTCTTCTTCGTCCTCGGGGAGCTCACCACCACCACCAAGTCCTCCGGTTGCGCCGAAAAAGTGCCTTCGCAAGGCCGCAGACGTGACGGTGCGGCAGACGAGCCAGCAGCCGCAGCGCCGCCCGACACGCGCCACCACTACAAGCAAGGCCGCCAAGGGAGGGCCTCGCGCTTCAGCAGCGGCTGGAGGAGGGTCTTCCCGGGCCGGGGCCAACGCTCCTGCAGCCCCTCGGCCCTCGGCGACAACCGGAGCGGGGGTCTTCTCAGACCGCCGATCCTGCTCCCGCCAAGCGGCCGAGGGAGCCTACTCCTCCAGCTCCTCGCGCCAGGACGCGTGAGGCGGACTTTGATTTTTCCGCGCTCAGTTCCGACGAGGATGAGGAAGAGTAAGTACTGGCAACTTCTTGTTTCCTTTGATTTTTGTTGCTCTTGTTTTGAATTTCCTTTGCCTGATTCTGACTTGGTCTGTCCTCCAGGACCCTGGCCCAGTGGGCGGCGAAGAGGGCCAAGATCCCGGTGGTCGATCTTGAGGATGAGCCCGCCGCCGCAGCAGGGGATGCGCCTGCGACAAGCTTGCCGGACCAGGCAACTGCTCCTCAGAGCAGCCCCCAGCGCAGCCCCCAGCGTGAGTCTTCTGTCTATTCTCCGCTCGTCAGTGCGCGCGCGCGCGGGCTTCTTATCCTTGTTGACGCTTCGTTTGTTCTGTTGACTTGCGCAGAAGTAGAGCAGCAGCCTCAGGAGCGCCAAGAGGTTGCTCCCGACGAGCCGCACGTCTCGATCTCCCCGCCGAGGAGGAGCCCCCCGGCGAGGGAGGATACTCCGCCAAGGGCGAGCACCCCGCCAAGGGCGAACACTCCGCCAAGGGAAGGCACCCCGCCAAGGGAAGGCGCAAGCGGCCCTCCGCCGGCGGGAGCTACCACCACGCCGCCGAGGGAGGACTCCCCGGCAAGGAACCCCCTCGAAGAGGAGGTCCGCGCGGGTAAAATCCTTGGACTTTTCTTCTCTTGAATTTCTCTTTTTTGGATATTTGCTTGACAATTACTTTCTTCTTTCTTCTTCTTTTCTGGTCTTCAGACTCGTCCGCTCCAGAGCCGATGGAGACGGAGGCCGCCACCGAGGAGGACGCGCGCGGCAACACTGGTGACGCCGCGGCAACTGAGGAGGCGATCGGTACCGACGAGCCCGCCGTCGAAGAGGCAGCCAAGGCCGCTGACGCGGCAGCTGAGGAAGGGACCGGCGGTCGCACTGACGGCCCAGAGGCCGCAGGAGCGTCAGACGATGCGCCGACCGCCGACCCTGCTGCTGCGGCGGCCGAAACGGGCGCCTACCTAGAGGCTGGAAACGGGGTCTTCATTCATCTCCCGTGGGCATCTACGTCAAGGGCGCCCGCGGAGGGAGAGGCCTTCGACGGGGAAGTCCTCGCCTCCGCCGGGCTGAAGTTCGTCGACGCGCCCGGCAGCAGTAGCGAGCCCGAGGAGGAGCGGCTTCTACGGAGGCTTCTGGCCCTTTACCGCGCCATCCAGGCCAAGCTGGAGTCCCGAGAGGCTCTGGCCGCCAAGGCGGGAGTTGACTTGGAGAAGCGCGCCGAAGAGCTCCGGGCCGCCAACCAGGCGGCCCTCCGATCCTTGGCGGAGGAGCGGGAGGAGCTCGCCGAGGCGCATCAGGCGTTCATACTTGAGAAGGCCGAAGCAAAGTAGCAGCAACGGCTCGCCGCCGAAGAGCTGTCTCGGCGGGAAGGTGAACTAACGCAGGGGAAAGTCAACCTTGACAGCCACGAGGACGACCTTGCCGCGCGGGAACAGTCTCTTGGCGGAGCTCTGCAGGAGGCGAAGGACGCCGCTGCAGCTGCTGAGACCGCCAAGAGAGACCTGGAGGCGAGGGTGGCGCAACTGGAGATCCACTTGAAGACGAGCGAAGAGAAGGTTGCTACACTTGCGTCGGAGAGGGAGAAGGACGCCCACAGTCACTCCGAGCTGCAGGTCCGTCTCTCCAACAAAGGCAAGGAGCTCGCCATCGCTAAGGATTCCGTTGCAGACTTGGAGTTGAAGATGTCCACCCTCACCGCATCACTTGACAACGCCAGAAATCGGGAGACGAAGCTGAAGGAGGACCTCAGGGCTGAGAGGGCACTGTTGGAGAGTGTCGCTATCTCCCAAAACAACTTCAGGTTGACGGTGGAGCAATGGACCGAGGGGCTTGTCGCCGCCGCCGCTGATATTGATCAGGAGTTGGCGGGGCTGGGGACGGAGCACCTCAGGTACTCTACCGATGAGAATCACCCTCACAGCGCCAAGCTAAGCTTGTTCTTCAGGGGAGTGGCGCCGGCCCTCCAGCAGGTCCGGGAAAGGATCCCTACGCAGCTGGCGAACGAGGCGCACAGGCTCTGCACGGACGTCTTGGAGAAGGTGCTGATGAAGATAGTCTTCCGCAACCCGGGACTCAACCTCAACAACGTCCTCAGGACCTTGCCGCCCGACGCCGACCAGGAGATGCTCAAGGCCCTTGTCGCACCTATCGTGGCCAAGGTGGGCAAGATCAAGAGAGTCGAGGGTGACCGTGCAGATTAGGCTATCTTTCCTTCTGTTTCCTTTGTCGCTGCCAATCATGTTATGAACAATAGTCTATTAGAACAGCGAGAAGTCATTTTGTAACATAACTTTATTTGGGTAGTTAATGCAGTGTTATTTACTTTACTTGACTTCTTCGCTTTGTATGCTTTTACCCTACGCTTTTAGGGAACTTGCCGGTGAAGGGACCCTTGCCGCGAGCGCTGAGTGCGGAACTTCAGCAGCCTGCTGGCAGTGCCGTTGCCGACAAGAAACCTCGTCGCAGCTAGTCGCAGCACACTTATATTGTTGAGCGAACTCGAAAATGAAGTAAGGGCGCGACATTTGTCGCAGCACGCTTAAGCCGTCGAGCATGCTCGAAACAAAATAAGGGCGCGGCTAGCCACAAGTTGGTTCCTCCGCGCACAGGTTTTCCATACAAAGTGCGACCGTTCAAGGAAAATAACTTAAAAATTTAAAATTTTGATTGCTCAAACTTTGGCAACTTAGCTTTTGTATTCTCTGCTTCCCAGCAAGGCGAGGCTCTCTTGAACGACACTTGGTTCATACCACTGTCTCCTCCCCCCGGCAAACTTGTGCGCGAGGAAGACTTCTTCTGTTTGAGAAAAAAGAAAAGGGAGGAAACTGATACGTCTCAAACGTATCTACTTTTCCAAACACTTTTGATATTGTTTTGACCTCATTCTTGCATGATTTGAACTAAACTAACCCGGACTGACGCTGTTTTCAGCAGAGCTGCCTGTATGGTTTTATTGTGTGCAGGAAAACGGATTTTTAGGTATCTCAGAAAAAATCCACGAACAATCACAGAAAATCCACGCACCCGAAGGAACCCGGAGCCAGAAGAGGGACCAGAGGGGGGCCAGGGGGCCCAGGCGCCCTGGTGGCGCGGCCCAGCCCCTGGCCGCACCGGGGGGTCGCCTGAGTGGGCCCCACCTCCCCTGGTGCCCTACTTCGACTCGTATTTTAGATCGTGACGGAGAAACCCCAGATCAGAAGTTCTTTTCGCAGTTTTTGTCACGGAGCCGCCCCCACCCTCTGTTCTTCTTCGGGAGGGCTAATCTGGAGGCTGATTTGGCCTCCGGAGAGGGGAGATCGTTGCCATCGTCATCACCATCACCACTCCATCATCCCTCCATGACTTCTCCTTCCATGTGTTAGTAATCCCCTGCTGTAGGCGAAGGGGATGGTAGGGATTGGATGAGTTATATCATGTAATAGTTTGTCAGATCGTTGGGGGCATGTTGCCTATCATCTACTATGGTGTTTATCATCTTTGCTTCAACTTGTTATGCTTAATGCTTGACACTTAGGGCCCGAGTGCCATGATTTCAGATCTGAACCATATGTGTTTGCATTAATATATTTGTGTTCTTGATCCTATCTATGAGTTGTTTGCACCTATTACGGTTTGGAACCGGCGATCCCAAAAGTGACAGCTTGGGACACCAAAGGGGATGGTCCGTAGTTTGAGGATTACATGTATCCATTGAGTTCATTGCTTTGTTCCGATGCTCTTTGATAGGAGCACCTTAATCTCCATAAGTTCCTTTTGGCCCCGTTCGTAGCGGGATGGTAGGTAAAAGATGTTGTGCAAGTTCTTATTGCAAGCACGTACAACTACCTATGGGATACATGCCTAATGTTTGATATTTGCCTAGATGATCATTACTTTTCCGTGTGCCGTGCCCCAAGTTAGAAACATGCTATATCTCATCCATGCAGTGCCCAACCATCCATCTCCCTAGCCTACAATGTTTTAAATCCTGCTTGTCACTAGTTGCTACTTTTGCTATTTACTCTCGCTATTTACTTTTGCTGTTTACTTTTACTATCACCATCATCACTATCATATCACTGTTACCACTTATCTTTTGTTGCAAGTAAGTATATTTCAGGTGCGGTTGAATTGACAACTCAACTGTCAAAACTTATAAATACTCTTTGGCTCCCCGTGTGTCGAATCAATAAATTGGGTTAATCTTACCCGCGAAGACTATCTCGATCCCTTACGGTTGAGGGTTATCAAGTACCGTTTTCTGGCGCCGTTGCCGGGGAGCATAGCAATATTTACAAGTCTACTTGAAGAATCCTACCTGCTGCACTTCGTCCGCTATGGGTAAGAAAGGAGACCCCAAGGTTCCGATCTTACTATCCACTACAAGAAGAGGTACTGTTCTGAGCACTAGTGCTACACTTGATTCACCTTCTGTTATGAGTAAGTTTGCCTCACCACCACCACATGATGCTCCTACTGAATCTATTACTATGTCTGATACTCTTGATGATGCTTCTACTACTGTTGATGATATTAGTTCCCTTGGTTATGCTCTTGAGAAACAGATCGCTGCTGCTACTAAAAAGTCTGGAATTGAAATTCCTGTTACTCGCTACCCTATTGGTGAAACTTATGATTATCCTGATTTGAGTAAACTCAAGGAGAGACTCCTTGATGATGATTACTATATGCTTGATGAAGATTTATGCAGGGAACTGACAGAGTTTTCTGCCTCTGACCCTGAAGTTATTAAGAAACTGTTTGAGAAACACTCTTTAAAGAACAAAACCGTTCCTGATCCTGAATTTGCTACATCTCCTATATGCATTGATGATCCTGATTATGATTTCTCTGTTGATCTTTCACTTATACCTATGGTTGAAGCTGACCCCTTTTATGGCAGAGAAAATGATGATGCTATTGCACACCTGACTAAACTCGGTGAGTTGGGTGGCCTGTTTACCACAGATGAGAAGATACGATACTTTTATGTGACCAAGCTTCTTCCTTTCTCCTTGAAGGAAGGTGCTAAAGCATGGTATGATTCACTCCCATGCGGTTCCATTAAGAGTCCTCAGGACTTAGCTCACTCTTTTGTTGATAAGTACTTTCCTGCTCACATGCAACATGCTGCTTTACAAAGAATTTATAACTTTAAACAGTTACAGGATGAGTCCCTCCCTAAAGCTTGGGGGAGGTACTGCGGTCTGATTCGGGCTAGACCAGGACATGAAGTCCCTAAGAACGAATTAATCGATATATTCTATGCTGGTCTAACTGATGAATCCAGGTCCTATTTGGACAGTTGTGCTGGTTGTGTTTTCAGGAAAAGGACGCCGAAAGATGCAGAAGATTTGATGGGCAGGATTGCCAAAAACCATGAAGATTGGTCCGTCCCTGAACCACCTCCACCACCAAAGAAGAGGGGCTTGTTTGTTCTAAGCCCCGAAGATATGCGAGAAGCAAAGAAGTCTATTAAAGAGAAAGGTATTAAAGCTGAAGACGTGAAGAATCTACCCCCTATTGAGAAGTTGTGTGAGCCTACCACTCACCCTCCTATGGTAGAGGTACACTCTCTTTTAGATTTCAACGCAAGTGACATCCCTCATGGTAAGCCTCCTGATCAATGTTTAGATGAGTTTGATAATTTTATTATGAAACAAAATCATTTTAATGAGAGGATACAAAGTCAGTTGCATGATAATTCCCTTGCTATCAAAAGTTTGCTTGATGTTCTAGGTAGAACGGTTAATGATGTTCAATGTCTTGTGAAGCATTTTCATATGGTTCAAACTCAGCTTGACCAAATTTCTAATGTGCAAAAAGATTTGCTTGCTAACAATGCCAAACAAGATGATTTGCAGGCTTTCGGGATTAAGACCCGAGGAGGAACTAGCACTCAAGATCCTCTCTATCCAGAGGGGCATCCGAGGAGAATCGAGCAAGATTCTTAAATGGAGGAAGAAGAAATTGTTGGCTCTCCAAAGAAGAAGAAGAAACATAAGGAGGCTGACAATTCTAATGATCCTATTGCAGATGAAGAGCCAGCTGTTGATCCCAACAGTGTATCTATCTCCGATGCTGAGACTGAAGATGGTGTTGAACCTGAAGGTAAGGATAACGAGAAGAATGATCCGCCTGAAGTTCGAGAAGAAGAAGCACCTGACAAACGTAAGAGGTACACTAAAGAAGATTTCATCGCAAGAAAACATGGGAAGGAAAGAGAACCATGGGTACAGAAACCCATGCCCTTTCCAGGTAAGTCCATCAAATCTAAAGAAGAAGAGCATTACAATAAGTTTTGTGAGTGGACTAAACCTCTTTTTCTTCAAATCCCTTTGACTGATGCTATTAAGTTACTTCCTTATTCAAAATATATGAAAGATATTGTCACTAATAAAAGAAAAGTTCCTAATGAAGCAATATCTACTATGCTTGCTAACTACTCTTTCAGAGGCAAGATTCCTGAGAAGCTCGGTGATCCAGGTATACCCACCATTCCTTGCTCCATAAAGAATAATTATGTCAAAACTGCTTTATGTGATCTTGGAGCAGGAGTGAGTGTTATGCCTCTCTCTCTCTTTACGAGAGGCTTTGTTTAGAGAAACTAATTCCTACAGATATCTCCCTTCAGATGGCTGACAAGTCAACCGCCGTTCCGATAGGTATTTGTGAGGATGTTTGCTAATTGTTTGATTCTTACTGATTTTGTTGTGCTTGACATGCCCGAGAATGGGAGCATGCCCATTATTCTTGGTAGACCTTTTCTTAACACCGCAGGTGCTATTATTGATTGCAATAAAGGGAAGGTTACCTTCAATGTGAATGATAAAGAACACACGGTATATTTTCCAAAGAAGATCGACAGGAGGCATGGCCTCAACTCTATAGAGAATATAGAGACCGTGAAGATTGGAGAATGGGACTGTCCACTACATGTGCCTCACAAATACAAAACTATCATGGTGGGGACAATGTCCATCAAAATAAAGGTTCAGTGATTACTTCGTAAGAGGTGAGACTTTTTGCTCTATATATCGCCTGTTTGTTGGTAATACTTGATCAACCTTACTAGTAAACATGTTTTATATAGATACAAAGTTGAGCTTGTTATGTTTTCATTTATTTTAGTTCTTGTTTTACTTGATGTACCAAGTATTTATGTTTTGAAGCTTCACAATACTACTCACTGCTTCAAGTTTTCAGAGAGTTTCGCAGCTTTTTGAACTTCGAAAAATTTCAACAGTGAAGTTTTCAGAAAAATTCCAGAAAAATTAAAATAAAAATTTCCACGTCGGGAGTGACCCAGAGGGACCTAGGGCCCACAGGACCCCCCTCCAGGTATGTCTTCTTCCTCCCTCTCTCTTTTTCTCCAAAAACGCGAGTTCTGCACTTGTTCTTGCGTTCTTGCTGTTCTTGGAGGCGATTCTTCGATCTCTCTCTACAGCCCATCATTTGAGCTGATATTTTGAGCAAATACTCCCTGGTATGTGACTCCTCCACCCCTCCAATTAGATTTCTGATTGGTGGCTTCATTTGTGAGTATTTAGTAGTTCTTGGTGCTGTATAAATGAGCTTGCATGCATGTGTAGAAAGTTATTATCCAAGTTTTGATGCAAGTTTATGCCTTGGGCAAGTGAGTTGAGTAATTTGCCTTAACTCACCTTGTTTTAATCCATGTTTTTGTAAATTGCCAAAAATTTCAGAAATGAGTTTGTTAGGTAGGGCAAAAGGGTGGCTTGAGAAGAGGAGGCCCGCACACTCCGATCGAGTTACTAGAGCCGCAGCTTCACCCTCGACTGCTAGGGTGAGCTATAATGAAGATCATGTGCCCCCGGAGTTGTTGGAAGACACAAGTCCATCACGTGCAATGACGTTTCCATGTGATGAATTCCTTGAAGCTGCGGGAATCAAGGATGAGTTTTATAATCTTTGTGCTAATGCAGGTCTGACACGGCTCGTCACGTGCCGTGTTACTCAGTATCAAAAACTCACCTCCAGTTTCATTAACAGTTTTAGATATAATCCTGATTCAGGTGCTATTGAGTTTAAAATTTACAATGATCTTATCACCATGACTTTGGGAAGGTTTTGTGAAATAATAGGTGTGCCAAACGTTGGGAGGACGGCTAGGATGGCCACTCAGACCTCCGAGCTGAAAACCGTCATCAACTCTCTCTGCAGCATGGGTACGAGGGATATTCATCGGTCGAAGATCTCCAGCATCTTATTTCCTCACCTCAGGTATTTTGCATATTATGTTGCTAGAGGGGTGTTAGCTCGTGACAACACGAGCAGCATTTCTGCTCCGGATATTGCTATCCTGGCAGTAGCCCTCTCAGGGAGGTCTGATTATAATCTGGGTGCCTTAATTGCTCGACGCCTTGCTATGAACGGTACCAAGGGAGACTTATATGGTGGCGTTTATGCCACACTTATCTTAGAACATCTTGGAGGCACCCCACACCCTGATGATAATCCTTTTACTTATTTAAGCTTTGATCTTGCTGCTATGAAAAGGCATAAGTTTGTTACCATGGCTTCTGAGCTGGATAATCTTATTTATATCTTGTGTTTCGAAACTGCCGCGGAACGCGAGATCCGTCTACCTGCACCTCTTTTGTTTGATTTTTCTCGCAGGAACGGATGGTCCTTTGATGTTGTCCAGTTCGATGAGTTCGTGGTCCAGCATCAGTTTCATAACCCCATGGAGGGGGTTGTGCCCGACGAGGAGGAGCACGGTGAGTTACCACCTTTTCAGGAAGAAACTGCCACCGAGTTTGGTGAAGGGTCTTCCTCTGCTTGGCGTACGGACCCTTGGACTCACCACTATACCCCCGGAGCAGGAGGCTCCTGGGGGCAGTAGCTGCTACCAATTTAGGCCAAAAGCCTAAGCTTGGGGGAGTACGTGCCCCTCTCACTTTTCCATTATATTATCCGTTTTATTCGCTTTGATCTTTTCGAAGTTTTTGCCCGTTCTTCTTTATTTCTTTGCAAAAACAACAAAAATATTTTTTCTTTCTTTTGCTTTCGTTCAACCTTTGAAATAATCCAAAAAGATTTCCTTTCTCTCTTTAGTTTGCTTTGTTTTCAGAGTTCAGGTCGAGTCCGTGATGGCATTTAATTATATTTCCTACGTTCGATCGTGCAAGTGACGAGGCAATAATGACGAAGATCGACTGAAGGGAAGCAACAAGGAAGACCGGTATGAACTCTTCTTGTTTCTACTTTTGTACATATGCATGTACTTATGATCTAGAGACCAGCTTGTAGCGACATAGTGCTATGTTTACAATGCTCTTCCAGTAGTTCATGCTTTCCTTGTGGCTAGTCTCGAATAGCTAGAGTATATAATGTGTTATTGAAATGATTTACATGCATTGCACTGTTCATAGTCTGGTATACTAAGGTGGTATTTCCCTTTAGAGAATTTTTTGATTGACTTGGCACATGTTTACACATGTTTAAGACTAAAAAGTCTGCTCTGCCTTGATGATCTTCGAGTTTCAGAATAGTTATATCACTTTCATGCCCGATTCAATGTTGCTTTGTCGCTCTGCATGATTATGACCGTTATTGCTCTCTAGTTGGTCGCTTCCCAGTCTTTTGCTAACCTCCACCTGTACTAAGCGGACTGACTGCTTGTGCATCCAAAATCCTTAAAACCTGTTATGCCATATGAGTCCACCATACCTTCCTATACATGGTATTTACCTGTCATTCCTAACGAAGACTTTCGTGTACCATCTCGAAATTAATCAAAAGCATTTCTCTTTTTGTGCCTCTGTTTTAGCTCATGAGGAAGTAGTAGTTAATTCATGATCTTTTTAAGTTGGACAAGTTTCACCCCGGGATTGCATGTCTAATGTGCAAATCCATAATACGAGAAGGAACTGGCATAGAGTGCGCCCGGCTCAAAAAGATAATACAATAAACAAACCCTCCTTCACGCTTTGTTCATGAGAAATCAGAAAACTTTGGCAGTGATAAACAAAGGAGATTAAGAGGATGTGATCGTCCTAATGCGGGAGCCGTTCCTCGAAACTTGTCCAGCTCAAGAAGTGATTGAGTTGTCTTCTAGCATTCGTTGACGAAATATGCACCTCTCAAAAACGTTTTTACCTCTGTTTTTAAAAACCAAGAGCTCTGGTACATGTTTAGTTTTTGTTTCCGACCACGGGTTTTCAACCTTGCCAACAAAAGCCACGGTTCGAGAGTCTCCACCTTCCTTCTTCAAAGCACCAACTAGGAGAGCATAATTGTCATTCTGAGTGTAATGTGCATTGTCCCAAAGTATTACATTGTCTTCTGCATGCTTGTGATATGATTTATTCTAAAATTCTTAGTTCTAGTCTCCTTTAAAACTCTGGAGGAGTTTCTGCATTTATGTTTTGATTCACTCATGGAGGCTAGCGAGATACCACCCTAATATGCTCAAGCTATGTGCAATGTGATCTTGTCTTGATTTTCAGTAACATATTATTTACTTTTGGGTATTTGTGATTGGTCACTTGAAAGAAGGATTGCTCCGTGCATTGTTCTCATAGTACTGTTTCAATACTTGCTAGACTCTTTTCGTAGTACATGCTTATATACATCTAATGAAGCAAAAGAGTTTGTCAAGTTTTCTTTGTCGTGTCCAGTTCGTTGAACTGAATTGCTTGAGGACAAGCAATATGCTAAGCTTGGGGGAGTTGATAAGTCTCAAACGTATCTACTTTTCCAAACACTTTTGATATTGTTTTGACCTCATTCTTGCATGATTTGAACTAAACTAACCCGGACTGACGCTGTTTTCAGCAGAGCTGCCTGTATGGTTTTATTGTGTACATGAAAACGGATTTTTAGGTATCTCAGAAAAATCCACGAAAAATCACAGAAAATCCACGCACCCGAAGGAACCCGGAGCCAGAAGAGGGACCAGAGGGGGGCCAGGGGGGCCCAGGCGCCCTGGTGGCGCGGCCCAGCCCCTGGCCGCGCCGGGGGGTTGCCTGGGTGGGCCCCACCTCCCCTGGTGCCCTACTTCGACTCGTATTTTAGCTCGTGATGAAGAAACCCCAGATCAGAAGTTCTTTTCGCAGTTTTCGTCACGGAGCCGCCGCCACCCTCTGTTCTTCTTCGGGAGGGCTAATCTGGAGGCTGATTTGGCCTCCGGAGAGGGGAGATCGTCGCCATCGTCATCACCATCACCACTCCATCATCCCTCCATGACTTCTCCTTCCATGTGTGAGTAATCCCCTGCTGTAGGCGAAGGGGATGGTAGGGATTGGATGAGTTAGATCATGTAATAGTTTGTCAGATCGTTGGGGGCATGTTGCCTATCATCTACTATGGTGTTTATCATCTTTGCTTCAACTTGTTATGCTTAATGCTTGACACTTAGGGCCCGAGTGCCATGATTTCAGATCTGAACCATATGTGTTTGCATGAATATATTTGTGTTCTTGATCCTATCTATGAGTTGTTTGCACCTATTACGGTTCGGAACCGGCGATCCCAAAAGTGACAGCTTGGGACACCAAAGGGGATGGTCTGTAGTTTGAGGATTACATGTATCCATTGAGTTCATTGCTTTGTTCCGGTGCTCTTTGACAGGAGCACCTTAATCTCCATAAGTTCCTTTTGGCCCCGTTCGTAGCGGGATGGTAGGACAAAAGATGTTGTGCAAGTTCTTATTGCAAGCACGTACAACTACCTACGGGATACATGCCTAATGTTTGATATTTGCCTAGATGATCATTACTTTTCCGTGTGCCGTGCCCCAAGTTAGAAACATGATATATCTCATACATGCAGCGCTCAACCATCCATCTCCCTAGCCTACAGTGTTTTAAATCCTGCTTGTCACTAGTTGCTACTTTTGCTATTTACTCTCGCTATTTACTTTTGATGTTTACTTTTACTATCACCATCATCACTATCATATCACTGTTACCACTTATCTTTTGTTGCAAGTAAGTATATTTCAGGTGCGGTTGAATTGACAACTCAACTGTCAAAGCTTATAAATACTCTTTGGCTCCCCGTGTGTCGAATCAATAAATTGGGTTAATCTTACCCGCGAAGACTATCTCGATCCCTTACGGTTGAGGGTTATCAGAAACATATACACGGAGCCTTGCGGCTCGTTATTGCTTACCGGGGATGCGTGCTGCACAAGGTGTCATATAGTATATGCAAGAAAAACGAAGAGGCATGAAACGACAAGCTGTGCGAGGCACATAAGTTTTACTGATGCATGGGGTCTGCGCCCGGCTTTGTACAAAGGTTTACATGCAACAGCGGCAAGACTTGTACAAAAAGGTGGTTGCCGGAGCGGATCACGGCAACCTCGCCTTATGGGTAAAACTTGCGAAGGTGCTCAACGTTCCAGGAGTTGCTCATCGGTAAGCCCTCTTCAGTCTCAAGGCGGACAGCGTCGGGCCTTGTGACTTGTCTCACCCGATAAGGGCCTTCCCACTTCGGCGTCAACTTGTTGGAATTCTTGGCGGACTGAACGCGCCGAAGAACAAGGTCGCCTTCCTCGAGACTTCTGGCTTTAACTTTGCGGCTATGGTAGCGGCGCAAAGCTTGCTGGTATCGAGCAGCTCGTACAGCAGCCTGAAGACGGTCCTCCTCAAGGAGCAGTGCGTCATCTTGCCGCAGCTGCTCTTGCTTGAGCTCATCGTAAGCGAGCACTCGAGGCGACCCGTATACGAGTTCCGTGGGGAGAACTGCCTCGCTCCATAGACAAGAGCAAAGGGTGTCTGTCCAGTGGCTCGATTTGGTGTCGTTTTGATTGACCAAAGAGCCGCTGGCAACTCTTCAATCCAGTTTCTTCCGCACTTGTGCAGCCTGTCAAAAGTTCTTGTCTTGAGTCCGCGCAACACTTCAGCGTTTGCCCTCTCCGCTTGACCATTGCTCCTCGGGTGAGCAACAGAAGCGAAGCAGACCTTGGCGCCAAGGTCTTGGACGTACTGCACGAAGGTGCGACTTGTGAATTGTGTGCCATTGTCGGTGATGATCCTGTTAGGGATTCCGAAACGGCAAACAATCGACCTGAAGAACTTGAGTGCTGACTGTGCGGTCACCTTTCTCACCGGTTCCACTTCCGGCCACTTTGTGAACTTGTCGATGGCGACGTACAAGTACTCAAAGCCCCTGGCTGCGCGGAGAAAGGGGCCGAGGATGTCGAGCCCCCAGACCGAGAATGGCCAGGACAAAGGGATCGTCTGGAGAGCTTGAGCTGGCTGATGTATCTGCTTGGCATGGAACTGGCACGCTTCACACTTGGTTACTTGTGCAGTTGCATCCTGGAGGGCTTCTGGCCAAAAGAAACCTTGCCGGAACGCTTTGCCGGCAAGTGCTCTTGCGCCAACGTGGTGACCGCATATGACTCCATGTATTTCTGCCAACAGCTTTTGCCCATCTTCCCGGGGAATGCACTTCAATTTGACATCGTTGAGTCTTCTTCTGTACAGTTCATCGCCGACAAACTGATACATACTTGACTGCCGGGTTACTCTTTCTGCTTCTTCTGGCTCTTCGGGAAGTTCTCCTGTTTGAAGGAAACGGACAATCTGCTGTGCCCATGCTAGAGCCTGAGGCTCAACAACAAGGACTAAAGGCATCAGTGCTGCTGCGGAAATGTCAGCTTCTACGGCAAGAACCTGCGGCTCGGCCGGAGCTTGACGTTCCCCGGCAAGCTTGCCGGGGCAAAGTTTGTTGGGAACGCTTGCTTCAACTGTACAAACCCTAGGGTCTGCAGGAGCAGACTGTTCCTCAGCAACTTTATCGTTGATCTTGGGGACCTTGTTGGCGGCGGCTTCGGGAAGTTCCGCCGGCGAGTAGTCACCGGAGATCAGCTTCCTCTTCTTACTTTGTCCAACTGATGGTGTAACGGATGGTTGAGTTAACTTGAGCACAAAGATCCCTGGTTCCACAGGTAGCTTCAGTGCAGCACACTTTGACAGGCCGTCTGCGATGTCGTTCTGAGCTCTTGGAATGTGCTCCATCTGTAGGCCTTCAAAGTGTTCTTCAAGTTTTCTCACTTCATCGACGTATGCTTCCATCAATGGGCTCTGGTAGCTCTTGTTCACTTGGCGGACAACCAACTGCGAATCACCCCGCACAATCAGCTTCTTGATCCCAAGCTCTGCTGCGATTCTGAGGCCGGCAAGCAAACCTTCGTACTCGGCAGTATTGTTCGTTGCTTGTTCCTTGGGAAAGTGCATCTGGACCACGTACTTGAGGTGCTCTCCAGTGGGTGCGACAAGCAGCACACCGGCACCGGCGCCTTGCAGCGAGAAGTCACCATCAAAGTACATTATCCATTCTTTGCTTGCTTCTTTGACAGGGATGCTCGTCTCTGGAATCTCTTCGTCTGGCGTTGGCGTCCACTCTGCTATAAATTCCGCCAATGCTCTGCTCTGAATAGTTGAAGTACTTTCAAACTTGAGGCCAAAGCTTGACAGCTCCAGTGCCCACTCGACAATCCTGCCTGTTGCTTCTGGATTTTGCAGTATCCTCTTCAGCGGAAAGCGAGTGACCACTGTTATCTCATGTGCTTGGAAGTAATGGCGCAGCTTTCTCGAGGCCATGAGGAGACCGAAAAGCAGCTTCTGCACCCCAGAGTATCTTGACCTAGCCCCCTGCAAGAGGGAACTGACAAAATAAACTGGGCGCTGCACCATCTTCTTCCGCACCTCTTCCTGCATCTGCGCAGACCCATCCTTGTCGGGACCAGAGCTTGTCGGGGAAGCCCCCTGCTTGTCGCTGGATGTGCTTGCCGGGGCTGTGGGCTCCTTATCCACCTCCCTTTCCGCTACCAACGCAGCACTAACCACTTGATTGGTTGCTGCTAAGTACAGCAGCAACTTCTCTTGTGGCCTAGGTGCGACAAGTATTGGAGTGGAGGACAGGTACCTCTTCAAGTCTTGTAGCGTTGCGTCCGCCTCCGGAGTCCATTTCATTGGACCTGCCTATTTCAAAATTTTAAAAAACGGCAGGGCGCGTTCTGCGGACTTAGAAATGAACCTGCTGAGAGCAGCCACGCAGCCGGCAAGCCTTCGCACATCCTTGACGCGCTTCGGAGCTTCAATCTGCTCGATGGCTTTGATCTTGTCGGGATTGGCTTCAATCCCCCTCTGGGACACAAAGAACCCGAGAAGCTTGCCGGAGGGGACTCCGAGCACGCATTTCTCGGGGTTAAGCTTGAGTTGTATCTTGCGCAGATTCGCAAAGGTCTCATCTAGATCTTGAATCAGAGTATCCTTGTCCTTGCTCTTGACCACTATATCATCCATGTAAGCTTCTACATTCCTGTGTATCTGTGGCTCAAAAGCAGTGTGGACTACCCTCGCAAACGTTGAGCCGGCATTCTTTAATCCAAAGGGCATGCGTATGAAGCAGTAAGTGCCACATGGAGTAATGAACGCGGTCTTCTCTTCATCTTCTTCAGCCATGAATATCTGGTGGTATTCCGAATAGGCATCAAGAAATGAAAGCAACTCACATCCAGCCGTGGAGTCAACGATCTGGTCAATGCGCGGCAAGGGAAATGGATCTTTGGGACAAGCTTTATTTACATCGGTGAAGTCTATACAAAGCCTCCACTTCCCATTTGCCTTGCGCACGACAACAGGGTTGGCCAACCACGTGGGATGAAGTACACCTCTGACAAGGCCTGCCGCTTCCAGCTTCTTGATTTCTTCATCAATAGACTCTTGGCGCTCCACTGCTTGCTTTCTAACCTTCTGTTTGACGGGCCGCACGTGAGGACAAACGGCAAGCTTGTGCTCAATCACTTTCCTGGGAACACCGAGGATATCAGACGGTTGCCATGCAAACACGTCGACATTCGCCCGCAGGAAAGCAACGAGCGCGCTTTCCTATTTAGGATCAAGCGTAGCACTGATGGTGAAAGTACCACCAGTGCCGTCCTCCTTGGCGGACACCTTCTTGGTTGTGGGTGGAGCTGCCATTGCCTTCTTGCACTTGCCGGTGGAGCTCGATGGTGCGTCCTCGACGGCAGCGCAGCACTCCGAGGAGGTGCGTTTGCCGGAGTGGGCCCCATAGCTCTTGCCGGACTTGGTCTTGTTCTTCCCCCCGGGAGCTTCAGTGGCAAGTGTCTTGCTATCTGTTGCGGCTGCTGCGTCCCGGTAAATCTTGTCGGCACAGATAAGTGCGTCCTTCTTGTCGCCGGGGACAGAGATGACGCTTATCGGGCCTGGCATGTTGAGCATGTTGTAGGCATAATGAGAGGCTGCCATGAACTTGGCGAGCGCTGGACGGCCAAGTATCCCATTGTAAGGCAATGGGATATCGGTGCTAGGCTTCTCGCCCCTCGTTGGTTACCCCAAGTGGAAGGTGTGAGATGTAGTGTTGCGGAAGTTTTTCCCTTGGCAAAGATACCAAGGATCGAATCCCAGAGACTCCTAGGTTCAACAAGAAGGTGTCAACTGCTACAGCGCCAGATATTAGCAATCAACGTGGACCTGCACACAGATACAAATAACTTTGCTCCCAACGAGTACAGAGAGGTTGTCAATCCCTCCGGCCTTGTAGTTCACAAAGGATTAAACGCAAGTGATAGTAGTGATAGATATAATTGCAATAGTAAATAAAAGCGAAAAGTAAATAGCGTATGTGATCAATAATGGTAATATGGACCGGAGTCTCATGATGTTCACTAGTGATGTCTCTCTCCCAAAAGATGACAAAACAGCTATGTGAGGTAAACGAATTACAGCTGGGCAATTGGCAGGACCATGTGCGCAAACCAATGCTGACTACATTGCAAGAAAGGTTGAGGTTCAAAGCATGGGTGGTACGCCAAAGTAAGTAGACCAAAATCCATCAATATCTACTACCAATCATCCACCTTGAGATATCTATCCAGAACATCTCGCTGGTATTAAGTTGCGAGTCCCACCCATAGTGTAAACTCAATGCAACAGACAACTGCATTAAAAGAACTTTGCGTAAAGTAAACAATCCTTGCACCCGCGGACAGAAGCACCGTTGTTTTCCCCCTTGTGGCAACAGCACATCCCCTAGACTCATGTTTCTGTCACTCAAACTAGTCATCGAGGGGCATGAACCCACAATCAAGCATAACGTTCCCTCTTAGAGTCACTACCTATTACTTGGCCAAAGCAATAAATAACAACGGAGAACATGAAAGAATTACTTACGAACATAAATATAAAAGAGGTAGATCAAATATATTACTCAAGCACAATCTGAACATAATCTCATAATCCATCGGATGCCAGCAAACTCATCATAGCAACAGCATAAGGATTACATATGTGCCTCGATCATGTAGGGCAGCTCACGAGAACTAATTAGTGAAGCACAAGAACGGGAGGAGAACATCACATAGCTACTGGTCATGGACTCATGGTCCAAGGGAGACTACTCACAACTCATCCGGGAGTCGTCCATGGTGGTGGAGAGGCTCCTGGTGGTGATCCTCCCCTCCGGCAGGGTGCCGGGAAGAGTTCTCCTGGTGCTCCCGATCTTGGAAGCGGCGGCGGCGACGGAACAGAGATGAGATCGCGAAAAGAGTTCCTCCCTCGAGGGTTTCGGGAGACGCTTTAAATATATGCCAAAGGGGGGCATCGGAGGAGCCTCGGGGGGCCCAGGCGCCCCCCGGCGCGGCCCAGGGGGGGGCGCCGCCAGGGCGCCTGGAGCCCTGGTGGCCCCCCTCGGCTGTCCTTCGGGCGCACGGTAGTTTCTGGAACGCTTATTTTTTATATAATTTTTCTAGATTTTTCCTAGCAGTTCTTTTAACGTGAAAACCTGAAATACAAAAACAGCCGAAAACAGAAACTGGCACTGGGGTGCACTGAGTTAATAGGTTAGTCCAAATATGATCAAAAGTGTATGGAAGTGTATAAATATCATAGCAATATCACCCAAAAGAGGCATGGAGAAAGCAGAAATTATAGATACGTTTTGGACGTATCAACATCCCCAAGCTTAATTCCTGCTCGTCCTCGAGTAGGTAAATGATAACAAGAATAATTTCTGTGGTGACATGCTATTAACCATATAGGACTTTTTCATAGTCATATGACAAAAGCTTACTGAGACAATGAATCTATAGTAATTAAGTTGCCTCATGAGAAAATCACAAAGGACTGAAAGTTTTACAATATGATACTGAAACATCAAATAGATTTGCAATGAACATGATGTGCAAATATGATAAAGTGATATCTAGATTGGCCCCTTTAGTGAAGCAAAATATAAATGCAGGGGCACCTCCAAGGTTTAAGTGATGACTAGATACAATGATTTCAGAATAAACGATATCACAATCATGCAAAAGACAATGCTACTTTGGGACAATGCACATTACACTCAGAATGACAATCATGCTCTCAGTAGTTGGAGCTTGTAAAAGAAGGTGGAGACTCTCGAACCGTGGCTTTTGTTGGCAAGGTTGAAAACCCGTAGTCGGAAACAACGACAAAACATGTACCAGAGCTCTTGGCTTTAAAACAGAGGTAATAATTTATTTTAGATCATGCATGTTTCGTCAATGAATGCTAGCAGACAACTCAATCACTTTTCGAGATGGACAAGTTTCGAGGAACGGCTCCCGAATGAGGACGATCACATCCTCTTAATCTCCTTTGTTTATCACTGCCAAAGTTTTCTGATTTCTCATGAACAAAGCGTGAAGGAGGGTTTGTTTGTTATATTATCTTTTTGAGCCGGGCGCACTCAATGCCAGTTCCTTCTCGTATTATGGGTTTGCACATTATACATGCAATCCCGGGGTGAAGCTTGTCCAACTTAAAAAGGTCATGAATTAACCACTACTTCCTCATGAACTTACAACCGAGGCACAAAATAAGAATGCTTTTTCTTTGAATAATTTCGAGATGGCACATGCAAGTCTCCGTTAGGAATGGCAGGTAAATACCATGTAGGAAGGTATGGTGGACTCATATGGCATAACTGGATTAAAGGATGTGGATGCACAAGCAGTCAGTCCGCTTAGTACAGGCGAAGGTTAGCAAAAGACTGGGAGCGACCAACTAAGAGAGCAATGACGGTCATAATCATGCAGAGCGACAAAGCAACATTGAATCAGGCGTGGTAGTTATATCGCTACTCAGAAACAAAAGATCATCAAGGCTTGACAGACTTTCTTTACAGTCTTAAATATGCGTGAGCATACGCCAAGTCAATCAAAATAAATTCTCGAAGGAAGATATTACTAAACCATACCACATCATAGGCAAACAAATCACGTTGGTACTCCAATAACACATTGGGAACCCCCCAGTTATTTGAGACTAACCATAAGAAAACATGAACTATTAAGCGCCATCATGCACGTAGCATCTTTATCATAGACATATCAACCAATGCAACGGAAGCAAACTCTCTTAATAAGGTGAGCATGGTAATTAAAGAGAGTTCAAGCAACCAACTAAACAAAAGCTCTTGAAAAGATAAGCATGAAAGCTATGAGCTGAACATGATAGTAGCTATTAAAAGACAAAGAACACACACAGCAAGGATAGACATGCAAATTCTATGTTATGTTCTAGGTAGAAGTGGAGCGTGTTTCTCTCCCACATAAAGAAAGCTGAGTTCCGACTCATTATGAAAAACTAAAGAAAACTAAAAGCAAGACGCTCCAAGCATAGCACATAACACATGAAGTGATTAAAATATAGTGGAACGAAAGACGAACTGATAATGTTGATGGAGAAGGGGATGCACGGGGGCATCCCCAAGCTTAGACGCTTGAGTCTCCTCGAATATTTCTTGGGGGTGCATGGGGGCATCCCCAAGCTTGAGCGCTTGACACTCCTGAATCTTTTTATCATGTCCCTCGCACACTTGAAAACTCCCTTCATACATAACTCATCATAATCTGATTAGCGAGGTTAGTACCCATAATAAAATAATTATACCTTGCTGGAAATAAATATATTCTTGAAGGTCTACTGTTTCTCAAGATTGCCAAAAGGTTTTTGCAAAGAAAAAGCAAGCTCTTGGTTTGCAAAATGAAGGAAATGCAAAACAGGACAGAATCTATGAAAAACAGAACAGCAGGTAGTAATTGATTTGTTCGGGGCACTTCTGCAACTCTAATAAAAAAACTCAGAGCAGACGCACGAAAGACAATTATATAGAGCACGCTGTCGAAAAAATTCAGACCAAAAAGATGATCTGGTGATTTTATACGAATTTTTCTATCCAAGGACAGAAACTGTTTCCTGGACAGCACCTCACACTTTTGAACTTTCTAGCAATCAGAGGCTACACTTGGCACAACATTGAAAAGCAAAGATACAATGATGATGCTACAGTAGTAAGAACATCAAGACACAACAAAAGCAAAATATATTTATTCATGTGGGCTGCCTCCCAAAAGCGCTTTCTTTTATGCCTTTAAGCTAGGCATAATGCATAGAGGAATCAATAACCATCGTAATAATCGGAGCTATAAATTGCTTCAAATGGTTCCTCAACAAGTTCATTCTTGTTCCTTCTATGAAAGGGGTACACACCTTTTGCCTTTCCGCGCAAGCGGATTTGTCCCTTACCTATATCAATGAAGCTTTTAACTGCTCGGAGGAAGTCCCTTCCAAGCACTATATTTCCTTGGTTTGGCTCCATGATGAAGAAATCAATCATTGCAATCCCTTTAAGGAATTTAACTGGCAAGTCTTTTATTCTTCCCTGGATTTCAGAAATATCTCCATTAGTGTGTTCATGATAAGATGGTAATCTATCCATGTTAAATTTTAAAGAATCATGAACAATTTTTGGCATAGTAGAAACCATAGATCCAATATCACAATAAGCAAGGAAGTCTTGATTAGAGATGCTAATCCTAACGAAAGGCTCCCAATCATTGTCTATTTTCAAAATGTCTTTCTTATTGGGTTTAGGTTTCTCTACCTTCATCAAGTCTAGAGCATCCATTCTCTTTTCAATAGTAGCAAGTCTATCTATGACAGTATCAAAGTTATGATCATAAACAAAGTAACTAGATAGACCATGTATAATTTCAAGAGCTCTAGCTTCATCACACTCTAGGAAATCTCCCTCGGCTATAATATCAAGAGAGTGCTTACACCATTTAAAAAGACCATGGTAAAAATTTCTAAGCACAATTTTTATAGGTATCCAAGGCATAATTCTCCTATGTGCATCAGAAATTCTGTCCCATGCCTTCTTCATATTTTCTCCATCCCTTTGATGGAAATCTAGAACTTCTGATTCCCTCAAAGCACCAAATTCTAACATGTTTAGCTAAACAGAAAGGACTACTAACAGGAAAGCAAAATAAATTTTTTTTCGTAATTTTTGATAAAGGATACTAAAGCAAAAACTGAAAGGTAAACTAACAAGACTAAAAGCAAAGGTAAAAGATAGCGTGCAACTCCCCTATCTTGAAGAGTGGAGTCCACGACAACGGCGCCAGAAAAACTCTTGCTAGGCTTCTCGCCCCTCGTTGGTTACCCCAAGTGGAAGGTGTGAGATGTAGTGTTGCGGAAGTTTTCCCCTTGGCAAAGATACCAAGGATCGAATCCCTAGAGACTCCTAGGTTCAACAAGAAGGTGTCAACTGCTACGGCGCCAGATATTAGCAATCAACGTGGACCTGCACACAGATACAAATAACTTTGCTCCCAACGAGTACAGAGAGGTTGTCAATCCCTCCGCCCTTGTAGTTCACAAAGGATTAAACGCAAGTGATAGTAGTGATAGATATAATTGCAATAGTAAATAAAAGAGAAAAGTAAATAGCGGATGTGATCAATGATGGTAATATGGACCGGAGTCTCATGATGTTCACTAGTGATGTCTCTCTCCCAAAAGACGATAAAACAGCTATGTATTAAGTTGCGAGTCCCACCCATAGTGTAAACTCAATGCAATAGACAACTGCATTAAAAGAACTTTGCGTAAAGTAAACAATCCTTGCACCCGCGGGCACAAGCACCGTTGTTTTCCCCCTTGTGGCAACAGCACATTCCCTAGACTCATGTTTCTGTCACTCAAACTAGTCATCGAGGGGCATGAACCCACAATCAAGCATAACGTTCCCTCTTGGAGTCACTACCTATTACTTGGCCAAAGCAATAAATAACAACGGAGAACATGCAATAATTACTTACGAACATAAATATAAAAGAGGTAGATCAAATATATTACTCAAGCACAATCTGAACATAATCTCATAATCCATCGGATCCTAGCAAACTCATCATAGCAACAGCATAAGGATTACATATGTGCCTCGATCATGTAGGGCAGCTCACGAGAACTAATTAGTGAAGCACAAGAACGGGAGGAGAACATCACAAAGCTACTGGTCATGGACTCATGGTCCAAGGGAGACTACTCACAACTCATCCGGGAGGCGTCCATGGTGGTGGAGAGGCTCCCGGTGGTGATCCTCCCCTCCAACAGGGTGCCGGGAAGAGTTATCCTGGTGCTCCCGATCTTGGAAGCGGCGGAGGCGGCGGAACAGAGATGAGATCGCGAAAAGAGTTCCTCCCTCGAGGGTTTCGGGAGACGCTTTAAATATATGCCAAAGGGGGGCATCGGAGGAGCCTCGGGGGCCCAAGGCGCCCCCCGGCGCGGCCCGGGGGGGCGCGCGCCGCCAGGGCGCCTGGAGCCATGGTGCCTCCCGGGCTGTCCTTTGGGCGCACGGTAGTTTCTGGAACGCTGATTTTTTATATAATTTTTCTGGATTTTTCCTGGCAGTTCTCGTAACGTGAAAACCTGAAATACAAAAACAGCCGAAAACAGAAACTGGCACTCGGGTGCACTGAGTTAATAGGTTAGTCCAAATATGATCAAAAGTGTATGGAAGTGTATAAATATCATAGCAATATCACCCAAAAGAGGCATGGAGCAAGCAGAAATTATAGATACGTTTTGGACATATCAATCGGCAACGTCAAAAGTGATCCTCTCAGTCCTGAAGTTCAGCTCTCCGCCAAAAGTCACTGGTAGTGTGATTTTCCCCTTCGGCTTGCTCCTTCCCGGGTTGATCCCTTGGAACGTGCTGGTTTCTGTCACTCAAACTAGTCATCGAGGGGCATGAACCCACAATCAAGCATAACGTTCCCTCTTGGAGTCACTACCTATTACTTGGCCAAAGCAATAAATAACAACGGAGAACATGCAAGAATTACTTACGAACAGAAATATAAAAGAGGTAGATCAAATATATTACTCAAGCACAATCTGAACATAATCTCATAATCCATCGGATCCTAGCAAACTCATCATAGCAACAGCATAAGGATTACATATGTGCCTCGATCATGTAGGGCAGCTCACGAGAACTAATTAGTGAAGCACAAGAACGGGAGGAGAACATCACATAGCTACTGGTCATGGACTCATGGTCCAAGGGAGACTACTCACAACTCATCCGGGAGGCGTCCATGGTGGTGGAGAGGCTCCCGGTGGTGATCCTCCCCTCCGACAGGGTGCCGGGAAGAGTTCTCCTGGTGCTCCCGATCTTGGAAGCGGCGGAGGCGGCGGAACAGAGATGAGATCGCGAAAAGAGTTCCTCCCTCGAGGGTTTCGGGAGACGCTTTAAATATATGCCAAAGGGGGGCATCGGAGGAGCCTCGGGGGGCCCAGGCACCCCCCGGCGCGGCCCAGGGGGGGCGCGCCGCCAGGGCACCTGGAGCCCTGGTGCCCCCCCGGCTGTCCTTTGGGCGCACGGTAGTTTCTGGAACGCTGATTTTTTATATAATTTTTCTGGATTTTTCCTGGCAGTTCTCGTAACGTGAAAACCTGAAATACAAAAACAGCCGAAAACAGAAACTGGCACTCGGGTGCACTGAGTTAATAGGTTAGTCCAAATATGATCAAAAGTGTATGGAAGTGTATAAATATCATAGCAATATCACCCAAAAGAGGCATGTAGCAAGCAGAAATTATAGATACGTTTTGGACGTATCAATCGGCAACGTCAAAAGTGATCCTCTCAGTCCTGAAGTTCAGCTCTCCGCCAAAAGTCACTGGTAGTGTGATTTTCCCCTTCGGCTTGCTCCTTCCCGGGTTGATCCCTTGGAACGTGCTGGTTTCCTCAAGCTCACTGTCGGGGATCTGTAGTTTCCGGACCATAGCAGAGGAGATCAGGTTCATGCCGGCCCCGCCGTCAACCAACATCTTGGTGACCTTGAGGTTGCGGATGGTTGGTGAAACCAACATCGGCAAACACCCGACCGCAGTTGTGCGGTCAGGGTGGTCCTCAATGTCGAAGATGATGGGCGTGCTGGACCACTTCAGGAGTTTGCGCGACTCGACGGGTGGCTCTGCTGCATTAACTTCCCGCACCCATTGTTTGAGTTGGCGGTGGGAAGTATGCAGAGAGGCACCTCCATCGACGCACAAAACATCTGTGGCCTTCTGGAACTCCTGCTCGTTGTTTTCTCTGTCCTCCATGTCTTCGTCGTCGTCTTCATCTTCGTCCTTGTCGTGGCCGCGGGGAGGTCTGTCTCCTTGCCGCTGCTTGACCTTGCCGCGGCGTCCTCCCCGGTCATTGAATGGCCGCTTCTTGCCGGACTCTCCACCACCTCCCTGGGCCTTCTCCTTGTCGCGTCGCTCGTACTCAGCTTTTTGCTGCTCGACGAGGTAATCGACCCTTTTGTAGTTCTGGAGGTCATGGCCCTTGGTGCGGTGGATATTGCAGTACTGCTTGTCGGAGCCGTCCTGCTTGTTGGCGGCCGCCACAGCGGCAGCTTCCTTGCCGGAGCCACCAGCCTGGGCTTTCTTGGCGCCAGCCTCCTTGCCGGACTGCTCAACGACCAGTACTTCTTTGCTCTTCTTTTTCTTGTTGTTCCACCGTCGGTTCTTCCTTGCCGGGGCGGCATCCTCACTATCTATTCCTCCTGCTCCAGTATCCTCCCCGGAGAGTCTCCTCCCCTCTTCAGCGCGTGCGCACTTGTCGGCCAGGGCATAAAGCTCACGGACGTCTCGGATCTTGCACATCGCCATTTCCTCCCTCATCCCGCGGTTACGCACGTTCTGGTGGAACGCGCCGATAACCGCTGCAGGGTGGACGTCTGGGATGTTGTGCTGGACGCGGCTGAATCTTTGGATGTACTTTCGCAGGGATTCTCCTTCCTTCTGGGCGAGTATATGAAGATCGCTCTCTTGGCCGTGAGGCTTGTGGCCACCTGTAAAGGCGCCGACAAACTGATGGCACAGGTCGGCCCAAGAAGAAATGGAGTTTTCTGGCAAGTGCATGAGCCAAGATCTGATGTTTGGCTTGAGCACGAGCGGGAAGTAGTTTGCTAGTATCTTCTCGTATCGTCCCCCGGCAGCCTGCACCGCAATGGTGTAGATGCTGAGGAACTCTGACGTATGAGTCTTGCCGTCGTACTTCTCAGGTACGTCGGGCTTGAAGTTTTTCATGCTGGGCCACTGGACTTGCCGCAGCTCACGGGTGAACGCAGGACAACCCACCGCGTACGGCAAGTCGCCTGGTTCCCCGAGCGCGTGCATATCGACAGCGGGCCCAGCGCGCTGGTCGGATTGTCGCCGCGCTTCTCTTCGACGCTCGATGCGAGTTCGAGCGTCTTCTTGTCGTCTGTCGTCAAGGACTTGGCGTTGATCGCGGCGAGCTCGTGGATCCGACGACGCCGTGGAGTCGTCATCGATGTTGATCCGGCGAGTCGGCGATCTCGGCCTTCGAGGCGGGGAGTGCACGGTAGTTGCACCCCCGGTGGTCTTGTCTCCATCAGCCCGCGCCTGGCTAGCTTGCCGCGGCCGCGACGTCGTCGGCTGCTGCGGCGTGTCGTTGTTGGCGAAGGCGATGTGGCTCTGGATGGTGGCCCTCCAGTCTTCGGCCTTGTCCGCTGCTGGAGGGAAGTCGAGGAGCAGCTGAGCTCGAGCTAGAGCTTCTGCTGGAGTGGAGGATAGCGGTGGCGAGCGGTGCGAGGAGCGAGATATGCTCGGACTTCTAACTGCGTTAGAAGGAGCAGGGTCTCGTCCCGGCGACCGCGCCTTGCTCGTGCCAGCATGCTGGCCTTGAGCGTCCCGCGACCCGCCAGTTTGACCTTGTCCCAACAAGCGTATGGTACCTTGTGTACCACGTCGCTGCCGGTCCGGCACCTCCTGAGAGGGGCGCGGTGCGTGCACGGACGCCGAGGTCTTGGAATGCACCCGGTCGTCCGTCTTGTCCTTGGACTTGGCGGCGCCGTGAGTTTCCTCGCCGGCGTCCGCCCTTCCGCCAGCGTCTACCCCACCGACCGTTGGCTCCGGTGGCGGCGGGATCGACGCGGATGGGCCTGCTACCTCCGAAGCCTTCTTCTTCGACGGCATGTCGACGAAGTCGATGAAGTTGCTGAAGTTTTCGCCCGCGTGAACGCCGGATCAGGTTCACACAACCTCGACGTGCCCCCTACCTGTCGCGCCAAAGATGTCGGGGAAACTGATCGCCCACGAACACCAATGGGACCGGAGCCCCTTTTCGGTACGGCAAGGGGGCGGAGGATGCACGAAGAGCAGATCGAGGCGCGCACGCGAGCAGTTTACCCAGGTTCGGGCCGCATGGATGCGTAAAACCCTACTCTTGCCTTGGTTTGTATTGCGTTCTTGGCTCGGGAGCAAGAAGAGCTACAGTGCTTATAGCTAGAAACACCGAGCGTGAGAGTGATCAAAGATCCGAACCCCCTCTACGTTGCGCATGGGCCTCCTTTTATAGGTCAAAGGGGTCACCGACAGGTGGCAACGCAGTTGAGGGTAGAAATGTAAAAATGGTGGTAGTTGGAATAGTGTATGTATAGTGCTCTATACCTAACCCTGATGGCAGGGGACAAGGGCACTAAATGCCCGTCGCCGTCGCCCCAAACAGTGCAAAAAGTGTCCGTCTGGGCGTGTCCGTTCGCCACGATGGTGGCCTCGTCATCGCAGCTCGCCACCGTGTACCCCAGGCTGCACAGCCTTCCGCCACGTGTGCCTGGAAGGGCCCCAGGGCGACGCGTGTGCGGGTGAGCTGGAGCGCGGGTACCTAGTGGAAGTTTGCCGTGGCAAGCGCCTTGCCGCGGCCGCCATCTTGCCGCGCCCGGGAGCTTGCCGCTCTCCAGGCCTTGCCGGGATGCATGGCGCGTCACGGCAAGTCTCTTGAAGATGCTACGTTTGGCCTTCCCGGCAAGCTCCTCTTGCCAGGGTCTTGTGCAAAAGAAGTGGTCTTGAGCCTGGGGCGGCCTTCCCGGCAAGCTCCTCTTGCCGGGGACTTGTCTCTTTAACTTGAATACTTTGTCCTTGAATGGCTCCAAAGGAAACACAGTGGGCCTTGGCGGACGCGCGGCAAGCCCTGCCACGGGACGCTGCGACTGCCCGTGCACAAGTTCGGGATACTAAGGTACCCCTACTTTAGTACACCGACAGCGACATATGAGATCTGTTGTTGTTTAAGAAATCAACTATGCGCACGGTTGATGAGATCAATTGCACATGGGGATTGAAGTGGCTATGTTTTCTGTAAATCGGGATCGATGAGCTCGTGACATGATCTACCCCCACTGGTCGGTTATGTGCCATCAGGGTTAACAGTGAAACGTAAATCCGAATCGGATTTGCGATGATCGATATGATTGGCCAGATCAGAAAATTCAGCGTGAACAGAGTTCAGATGTGATCTGAGATTTCCAAAAACTTCGGCCGCTGCCCGCACCCACGAGGGGTGCTACCCCTTCGAACCCCGCCCGCTAAGAGGTTAGCGGGACCGATGTGTGCATTGCGCCGTGTATTTCATACCCGACACACAAACCGGTAGAATGCGATCCTATGCATGATTTTGTTTTGCAGGATTGATAGGAATAGTATGGCTCATGTGTATGTGATGCATGTGTGTAAATTATACATGGCCTGCGCGTCATGTCTGTCAGCCGGCAGGAGCCAAAGTGTTGTCATTATAATGTATAAAGACATGTGTGTCGACTTGAGACTCTATGTAAAATTCATTACTAGTTGTAGTAGTTGGATAATAGAGATCAGGTTGGTGGCTTGGCGTCCCGGCGTGACAAACAAGATGGAGTTCCAAGATGGTCATCGGAGTTGGAGCCGACCTTGAAGAACATCCATGAAGGAGCCATACTATTTCGCAACATATGTTTATTTGTGATTGTTATGCTTCTTACTTTCTATGCATGCTTGTATGGTAGAAAGATCCCTCATGAATATCAAGTAAATTGCCATTCCTGATGTTGCACCTTCGCATGTCAAGTACGTCTAGTAGTAGGCTCTTAAAATTGGGGTGCTATTAGGTGTCCTTGAACTAAAGGGTTCGTGTCGGACACAGACATGCACTGCATCAGGTTAACTTGACAAGGCTATCAAAACAGTTTTGGGCCTTGTGGCACAGGAGGTTGGGAGCCGGGGTATGAGATACCTACCGACCGACAGGAGTCGTATAGAGATACGATTAGCAAGGAGTTGCTTACCGGATAGTCATGGTGGCTAGGAGTGATGCTAAAGCTCACTAGTCGGATGTGCTAGTCGGATCCTGAATCACTGGGAGTTTACGGAGGGATGCTAACTTCAGTGGGAGTATTTATGTTTAAGGCTTGAATTACTCTACGTAAACACATTGCTTAGTGATTGCATATTTTCTGCTATAGATCAATGGTACCACCTGCTCATCCCAACTTTGCATTGAAATCTATCTTGGAAAAGGATAAACTTAATGGAACAAACTTTACCACCTGGTATAGAAATTTGAGAATTGTTCTCAAGCATGATAAGAAGGAACATATTCTAGAGGATCCACTTCCAGATGAACCTGCCGATACTCCTAATGCCACAACCAGGAATGCCTACCAGAAACTCGTTGATGAATCAAATGAGATCAGCTGCGTCACGTTGGCTTGTATGGAGCCCGATTTGCAAAAGCATTTTGAAGATGTTGGGGCTTTCGATATGATCGAGAGTCTCAAGAGCATGTTTCAGGTTCAGGCTAGGACCGAAAGGTTCAACATCTAACGATCCTTGATGGATTGTAAGCTGAAGGAAGGTGATCCACTGAGCCCATGTGTGATCAAGATGATTGGATATGTGCAAGCTTTGGATCGGTTGGGCTCCCCGCTCATGGATGAGCAGGCTACAGATGCAGTTCTGGGTTTTCTCCTGCCCAGCTATGGGACGTTCATCTCGAACTATCATATGCATGGCATGGATAAGAAGCTCACTGAATTGCATGGTATGCTTAAGGTGGCAGAACAGGATATAAAGAAAGGCACGCATCAAGTGTTGATGGTGCAGAACTCGGCTAAGTTCAAGAAGAGTTGGTCTAAGAAAAGGGCTAAGGCAAAGGGCACATAGAAGGCTAACTCCGCCACAATGCCGAAGTCTGGACCGAGCTCAGAGGCCATTTGCTATCACTACAAGGAGACAGGTCACTGGAAGAGGAACTATAGCTAGTGGCTTGTAGAGCATGGCAAGAAGGCCGGAAATGCTGCTTCAGGCAAAGGTACACTTGTTGCATATGTTATAGACATTTACCTTGCTAACATACCTAGTAGCTCTTGGGTATTTGATACCGGATCAGTTATTCATATTTGCAACTCGATGCAGGGGCTGGTAAGAACTAGGCATGTGGCACAAGGGGAGATTGACATTAGGGTCGACAACAAAGCAGAAGTTGCTGCGTTGGAGGTCAGCACAATGCAGCTCCAGCTTCCTTCCGGTTTCATTATGGAATTGAATAATTTTTATTACAATCCTGCACTTAGTCGGAACATTATTTCTTCCTCATGTTTGATGAATCAAGGCTATGAATTCAATTTAAAGGACAATGGTTCTTCGATATTTTTGAATGGTATGTTCCATGGCTATGCACCCATTATTTATGGGCTATTTATTTTGAATCTGGAAATAGAACTGTGACACCCCGAGACCGGTGCGCCAGGTGTCAGCTAGTTATTCGTCGTCGTTGCCATGTCATCTACTTGTGTGTTGCATCTTGCCATGTCATCATGTGTGTTGCATCAGCATGTTTTCAAAACTTGCATCCATCCGAGTCCCCCTCGTCCTTTCCGTTGTCCGTTCTGAGCCCAGACACACTCGCACGCGCCCGCGGCGCCTCCGAATATGTATTTTATGAGTGGCCAGAAAACATTCTCGGAATGGGATGAAACTTGGCGTGTGGTCTTATTATAGTGTAGACAGGCCGCCTACCAAATTTCATCGCATTCGGAGCTCGTTTGGTAGCCCAACCGTTAAATATAGCAGCACTAGTCGCCGGTTAATTGTCGGATGTTTTCGGTCTCCGAAAACCCCCGCGGGCCTCTCCCTCTCTTCTCTTCCCTAATCCCAAGGCCTTCTACACAACCTTCTAGGCCCATCCTACCCCTCCTCGCGACCGGAGCCGTCCGATCGGATCTAACGGTCTGAATCGGAGCAAAACCCCCAAACCCTAGCAAATTTTGCTATTTATGGACACCTCCTCGTCCAAAAACGGCATCCCTAACCTTCCCCTACCTCCTAGCCCCCCTCCTCCTCAGATTCCGCGCTAAGCCGGTGCCCCGCCGCCACTTGTCGCCGCCGGAATGGCCTGCGCTACCGCCAGTTTCGCCGTGGCCAATCTTCAGCTGCCATGTGGCGAACTCTGGCCTCCCGACGCCCCTCAGCCACCTCCCCGCCGCCAGGGCCCGCGTGACCCAGATCCGGCCCGCCCGGGCCCCAATCTGGGCCGAGGCCGCGTGCGCCGCCGCTCCCGTTCGCGGGCCCCCGTCGCCGCCCATCGTCCTCCCTTGCCTCGCTCGCGAGCTTCGTTCCCGCGTCATCGTCCGCCCTCCCGTCGGATTCCACCGCCGCTCCGGCACAGGCTTGCCGGAGCATGAGCCCTAGCCTCGTCGCCGCCGGTTCCCGCGCCGTAGCTCCCCGCAGCTGAGCCATGTGTGCCGCTGCTCCTTCTGTTCGACCTCGCCGGCCGGGAGGCTCGCTGCCCCGCGCCACCTTCACCTCGCCGATGGCAGGATCCGGCCGGGCCAGGCCAGATCCGGCCCCCCTCGGCGTCTCGGCCTTCTCCGACCACCCTGCCATCCTGAGCACCTCCCTGATGTGGCAACTGCCACCGTCGCCGTCGCAGGGCGTCGTGGCCGTGGTGCCTCTGCCCCGCCGGCGTGTCCGGACCTCCCCCTCAGCTGTGCCATTGCCGCGTGGGCCCAGCCACCGGACATGTCCGACTGGACCGGACATGTCCACCCGAGGTTTTTTTAACACTAAGTCCCTAAGTTTTTGTAATCTGATGCATACTTTGCATGGTTGTATCTTCTTGTGTGGTGATCCAAATTGAGTGTATGATATGTCAAAATGATCGTGGTGTTATGCTCTATTCTTTGTTCCATTGTGCCATGCTTGTTTGACTTCATCTTGATGCCCTAATGTCTGTTACAAGAGTGCTACTTGTTATAAACTGTTGTTACTTGTTATTTTGTTGCCATGTTTGAGATATGATAACTTGGTGCTTGTTTATCCAAATGATGCATATGATATGTCAAAATGTTCATTGTGAAGTGTACTACATGATGGTTGATGTAGCATGCTTGTTTGAGTTCATATTGCCATGTTAATATCTGTTGCAAAAGTGCATTTGGTTGTTAAGTGCTGAAACTTGTTATGAGATGCAGATTTCACTTGATCATTGCTATTGATGTGTTTGTCCTCATGCCGCATGTCTAGATGTTTTAGAAGCACCATTATATGGTATTTGCTGTGGTGTATTTAACTTTCCATGATATGCCTTGAGGTGACTTAAACATGCTTGTAAACATGCCATGTTGTTTTTACTGTTTTATACTTAGTGAAAAAAGTGCTAAGTATGGAATATGTTATAACCTGATGCTATGTTTGCTTGATGCCCCACTCATTTTCTTGCTCTCAAGTTGCTATAAATTATACCTGTCAGGATTTTATCAGCATGTTCAATTTGGTGTAGCTTGTTGCTATTGATCCATGCCTCCTATGGAGTTGCTCCAATGGAGTTGTTTGATGTATGATATGTCTACTATATGTCCATGCTCTTTATGTTCTTATTAGAGTTGATATTATTGTTGTTTTGTGCCTCCGAAGGCAGCATTGTGATGATGTTTTTGTCTTCCCAGATTTTGGCTAAGTCTGGATAATTTTATTGCAACTTGCCATGCTTGTTTAAATGTGTTCCAGCAAGCTTTTGGGTGTGTTCTAAGTTCATACTTGTTAAGTAACATGTCGACTTCACATTCATGCTTCTTGTTATCATGTTTGGGTGCTGTAGTATATATTTACCTTGCTCCAAAGTTGCTATGTGGCTGTTAACTTCAGCTTGTTGTTATATCTTGTTTCATGTGTATGTGTTGAACTGTTGCTCCGTTTTGAGCATGCCCTATATAAAACTTGTGTGATTTTGCATGTAGAAGCATAATATCATGTTGTTTTCATGTTTGGAGTGTGTTTGCTTGATGTTTGGGTGCATCTTGCACCGTTGCCATGCTTGTCTTTTTTTGCTCATATCTTCTAGACCGTAGCTACGAATGAAACAAACTTTATATGAAACTTGACTAGAATTTCCTGTAGATCATCATGGTGCATGTTAACTTGCTGATTAACAACTTTAACTTAAGGTTTGTTCAGATCTGGACTAATTTCAAATTATGCATATGAGGACTTACCAGATTTGTTATGTGTTGATTCCGGCCTCATTTAAACTTGTTGACTTGTGTTGTTCTTGTGTGCTTCATCCCTTGCCATGTTTTGCATCATATATAGACTTGTCTTGCATCATACTTGGTTGAGCATATTGTCATGTTCTTGTGTTGTGTGTTTACCGTATTGCTTGCTTCTTCTCGTTAGTGCTTGTTCCGTTACGATCGTGAGGATTCGTTCGTCTACTCGTGGTTCGTCTTCAAGGCTTCTTCTTTGTCTTCTACATGGATCATTTCTTCTTCCTTGCGGGATCTCAGGCAAGATGATCATACCCTTGGATACCTTTACTATCATTGCCATGCTTAGTTGTCTCGATGCTATTGTTATATGTCGCGCTACCCACCATTATTGTCAGCCCCTCTCCTCATTGCCATGAAACCACTAACCTTGACACCTTCCTAGCAAACCTTTGTTTGGCTATGTCACCCGCTTGCTCAGCCCTTCTTATAGCGTTGTTAGTTTCAGGTGAAGATGAAGATTGATCCATGTCGGATCTTGTCGTTGGTATATCACAATATCTATTATTATTATTAACACACCTATATACTGCGCATGGGTGGAAGGCTTGGCCTTTCGCTTGGTGTTTTGTTCCACTCATGCCACCTTAGGAGCCGATAAACCGGCATTATGTTCCTTGATTTTGCGTTCCTTACACGGTTGGGTATATGGGGACCCCTTGACACTTCGTCTTTGAATAAAACTCTTCCAGCAAGGCCCAATATTGGTTTTAATTTGCCTCATAATAACAACTTAATTAATTAATTAAATTGCATAGGGGGGACGCTCCCTCGAGATTCTATTCTACATAAGAGGGGGGCCAGTGCTGATGGTGTTGGTCCCAAACTAGAGCCACTTGCGGTGCCACCCAGTTATCTGGGGTCTTCGGTTACTGTATGTATTGCTCATCCGGACGTTGCTTGAGATGAGATACGCGCGGCTACTATCAGGGTGTCGGCACGCCGGGAGGTCTTGCTGGACTTGTTTTACCATTGTCGAAATATCTTGTGCACTGGGATGCCGAGCCTGATCGGATTTCCCTAAGATAAGGGGTAATAATTATATTACTTCAGCTGATCGTGAGAGCTTGTGATGGGCTAAGTTGGGACACCCCTGCTGGGTTATAATCTTTCGAAAGCCGTGCCCGCGGTTATGTGGCAGATTGGAATTTGTTAATGTCCGGTTGTAGAAAACTTGACAGAGGATCCGAAGTAAAACACACAACTGTGTGAGTAACTGTGACTGTCTCTTTTCTCTTTGAGAAGAGAACATAGTGGGGTTATGTTTGACTCGTAGGTAGTTCAGGATCTTTAGCGATCATTACTAGTTTGCGACCGTTTGCGTAGATGCTCATCTTATTCTTGTACTCGTAAGTTAGCCACCATATATTGCTTAGCCGCTGCTGCAACCTCACCACTTTACCTCTTCCTACCTATTAAGCTTTGATAGTCTTGTTACCCATGGTTATGGGATTGTTGAGTCCTCGTGGCTCACAGATACTACAACAACAGTTGCAGGTGCATGTTTCCGATGACTTGACGTGAGAGCGATGTCGTGGTGTTGGAGTTCTTTCTTCTTCTTCTTCTTCAGTCTTGGGTTAGGTTCCTGGTCGGCGGTCTGGGATAGCAGATGGATGTCGTTGTGCTTTTCAAGTTTGCATTCGTAGTCGGATGCCTTGTATTGATGATGTTGTATTCATGTGACTTGTATGTATTGTTGTATCCCCCATGTATGTATGTAATGGTACGATGTAATGATATCCATCTTGCTAAGCACCCGAAATGCGGTTGTGCCCCAATCACGTAAGTGTCACGTGATCGGGATAGAATCGCATCTTGGGCCTGACAAGAACCTGTCTATAATTTGAATGTCAAGAGGCATAAGCCTAATGAGATAAATCCAACATACTTCTGGCATTGCCGGCTTAGACACATTAGTCTGAAACACATGAAGAAGCTCCATAGTGATGGGCTCATAACTTCGCCCGACTTTGAGTCGTTCGAGACATGCGAATCATGCTTGCTCGGCAAGATGACTAAGTCTCCTTTTGCAAAGAGTTGCGAGAGGGCGTCCAAACTGTTGGAGATTATGCACAGGGATGTGTGTGGTCCAATGAGCACAACTGCTAGAGGTGGTTATCAGTACTTCGTGACTTTTACCGACGACTTGAGTAGATATGGCTATATCTATTTGATGAGGCACATGTCTGAAACTTTTGAAAAGTTCAAAGAGTTTCAGAACGAGGTAGAGAATCAGCTCGCCAAGACTATAAAGCTTCTACTATCTGATCATGGAGGTGAGTACATGAGCTAGGAGTTTGATGATCATCTCAAAAGTCGAGGTATAGTACCTCAGCTCACACCTCCAGGTACGTCACAGAGAAATGGCGTGTCGGAATAGAGGAATCATACCTTGTTGGACATGCTTTGATCTATAATGAGCAAATCGGATTTACCCTTGTCATTTTGGGGATACTCTCTAGAAACTGCAGCTTTTACACTCAACAGAGTACCATCTAAATCCATAGATAAGACACCACATGAGATGTGGACTGGGAAGAGTCCCAGTTTGTCTTTTCTAAAGATTTGGGGTTGTGAAGCATTTGTCAAACGACTTATGTCAAATAAGCTTACACCCAAGTCGGATAAATGCATATTTGTGAGATATCCAAGGGAAACCTTGGGATATAGCTTCTACAACCGCGAAGAGAACAAATTGTTTGTTGCTTGAAACGGGATCTTCCTTGAGAAAGAGTTTCTTGGGCGGGAGGCTAGTGGGAGGCAGGTGCAACTCGAAGAAGTTCGAGCACCACTTGGGGACAACTCGGCGGATGACGTGATCATACCGGAGTCTATCAGGGAACTCGAGGTGGAAGCGGCACCGGAACCACAGAGGTCGGAACGATTGCGCAGAGTGGGTGATGTGTTGTTGCTAGAAAGCGACGAGTCGGCTATGTATGCGAAAGCGATGGTAAGCCCAGATTCCAAGGCATGGCTGGAGGCCACGAGGTCCGAATTGAAGTCCATGGATGAAAATCAAGTTTGGGACTTGGTTGATCCGCCACCTGGCGTTAAAGCCATAGGTTGCAAATGGGTCTTTAAGAAGAAAACCGATGTGGATGGAAATGTTCAGATCCACAAAGCTCGGCTTGTCGCTAAAGGTTATGGACAAGTTCAAGGAATTGACTACGATGAGACTTACTCGCCGGTAGCGATGCTGAAGTCGGTGAGGTTCATACTAGCTATAGCTGCCTATTTCAATTATGAGATATCGCAGATGTATGTCAAAACAGCTTTCCTTCATGGAAATTTAACCGAGGACGTGTATATGATACAACCCGAGGGTTTTGTTGATCCGACTAGCGCTAGTAAGGTATGCAAGCTCAAGAGATCCATTTATGGGTTAAGACAAGCATCTCGGAGCTGGAACATTCGTTTTGATGAGGTCGTCACTGGTCTTGGTTTTATCAAAAGCGAAGAGGACGCTTGTTTATACAAGCAGTTGAGTGGGAGCTCGATAGTGTTTTTGATACTATATGTGGATGACATATTGCTGATCGGAAACGATGTTTTGATGCTGAACTCGGTCAAGGAATCATTGAATGGAAAGTTTTTGATGAAGGACCTCGGTGAAGTGGTTTATATATTGGGCATTAAGATCTATAGAGATAGATCGAGGAGGCTTCTCGGCTTGAGCCAATGCACGTACATAGATAAAGTATTGAAGCGGTTCAACATGAGTGAGGCCAAGAAATGGTTCTTGCCTATCTCACATGGTATAAGGCTAAGCGAGACTCGGAGTCCTTCGACATCTGATGAGCGAAGCAGGATGAGTCGGATTCCGCATGCCTCGGCAATCGGATCCATCATGTATGCCATGATATGTACAAGGCCTGATGTTGCTTTTGCAATAAGCCTAACAAGTAGATACGAGGCAACCCAGGTGAGAGTCACCGGGCAGTAGTAAAGACTATCCTGAAGTACCTGAAAAGGACTAAAGAGATGTTCCTAGTTTATGGAGGTGAGGAGGAGCTCGTCGTAAAGGGTTACGCCGATGCTAGTTTCCAAACCATTAGAGATTATTATCGATTACAGTCTGGATTCGTGTATGTCATGAACGGAGGAGCAGTGAGTTGGACGAGTTCCAAGCAAGATACGGTGGCTGATTCTACCACAGAAGCCGAATACATTGTGGCTTGTGAGGCTACAAAGGAAGGTGTTTGGATCCGGAACTTTCTGGATGATCTTGGTATTTTCTCAGCCTCGGTGAAACCGTTGGATCTTTATTGTGGTAATTCTGGTGCCATCGCACAAGCCAAGGAGCCGAGGAACCACCACAAGACCAGACACACAGATCAGAAATATCACTTGATAGGAAAGATCGCAAAGAGTGGTGATATAGAGTTATGCAAAATTCATACGGATGCAAATGTTGCAGATCCATTGACTAAGCCGCTTCCACAACCCAAGCATGAGGGGCACGTTAGAGCTATGGGCATACGATGTCTATTTGATTGACTCTAGTGCAAGTAGGAGACTGTTGGAGATATGCCCTAGAGGCAATCATGTATAATGATATTTCATGTGTGTTTATGAATAAAGATAGTCCTTGGATGTAATCAATGATACTTGTTGGCAAGTATGTGACATGTCTATGAGATCTGTGTTGTACGATACATCCTAAATGGTCCCTAGTCGTAAGTCATGTGTGCACACACGTCGGACTAGACTAGCATATGACACGGTGGATGGCTCAGTCTCACTAGCCATGGGGCATTGGATGATAACCGGATAATATGGTGTAACGCCCCGAACACACCCGCCGGTGGTCGTTACTCCTGGCGGGATCTAGACTGGCCCCACATATCAATACTAGTCTTTTCTGCGCACTTTGTCCTCACTCGTGCGCACCCAGACACACCCGCCGGGGGTCGTTACTCCTGGCGGGATCTAGACTGGCCCCACAGATCAATACTAGTCTTTTCTGTGCACTTTGTCCTCACTCGTGCGCACCCGGGAGCAACTTCATGGTCGGTCACCCATCCCGAAACTACTCCAAGCCGAGCACGCTTAACTTTGGAGTTCTATCCAAATGGGCTCCCAGAAAAGAAGGAATTCCTTATTGATATGAGTAGTCTATCATCCCTAATATGCCAGGCTATCGCATACACCCACACTCAGAGGAACCGACGTCCTCATTGGGCCATAGGAATGTTCCCTCTTGGCACAACCGTCTGTGCATCCAGTCCGATACATGTGCCAGGCCGTGTACCACGACGGGTCACAAACGTCATGAACAACATGACCGAGCACTTGTCCGCAAACATCCGTGTAACCGCGAGGGTCGGCTCTGATACCAACTTGTAACGCCCCGGACACACCCGCCGGTGGTCGTTACTCCTGGCGGGATCTAGACTGGCCCCACAAATCAATACTAGCCTTTCCTGCGCACTTTGTCCTCACTCGTGCGCACCCGGGAGAAACTTCCTAGTCGGTCAGTGATGTCTACTACGCAACCTTCGTCTTGTAGATGTTGTTGGGCCTCCAAGTTCAGAGGTTTGTAGGACAGTAGCAAATTTCCCTCAAGTGGATGACCTAAGGTTTATCAATCTATGGGAGGCGTAGGATGAAGATGGTCTCTCTCAACCAACCCTACAACCAAATAACAAAGAGTCTCTTGTGTCCCCAAAACACCCAATACAATGGTAAATTGAATAGGTGGACTAGTTTAGTGAAGAGATGGTGATACAAGTGCGATATGGATGGTAGATATAGGTTTTTTGTAATAAGAAAATATAAAAACAGCAAGGTAGCAAGTGGTAAACGTGAGCATAAATGATGTTGCCATCATAGGAGACAAGGCCTAGGGTTCATACTTTCACTAGTGCAAGTTCTCTCAACAATAATAACAAAATTGGACCATATTACTATCCCTCAATATGCAACAAAGAGTCACTCCAAAGTCACTAATAGCCGAGAACAAACGAAGAGATTATGGTAGGGTTCTAAATCACCTCAAAGTTATTCTTTCTGATCGATCTATTCAAGAGTCAGTAGTAAAATAACATGAAGCTATTCTTTCCGTTCGATCTATCATAGAGTTCGTACTAGAATAACACCTTAAGATACAAATCAACCAAAACCCTAATGTCACCTAGATACTCCATTGTCACCTCAAGTATCCATGGGCATGATTATACGATATGCATCACACAATCTCAGATTCATCTATTCAACCAACACAAAGTACTTCAAAGAGTGCCCCAAAGTTTCTATCGGAGAGTCAAGACGAAAACGTGTGCCAACCCCTATGCATAGATTCCCAAGGTCACGGAACCCGCAAGTTCATCACCAAAACATACATCAAGTGGATCACGTGATATCCCATTGTCACCACAGATAAGCACATGCAAGCCATACATCAAGTGTTCTCAAATCCTTAAAGACTCAATCCGTTAAGATAACTTCAAAGGGAAAACCCAATCATCATAAGAGAGTAGAGGGGGAGAAGCATCATAAGATCCAACTATAATAGCAAAGCTCGCGATACATCAAGATCGTGCCATCTCAAGAACACGAGAGAGAGAAAGAGAGAGAGAGAGAGAGAGAGAGAGAGAGAGAGATAGAGAGAGAGAGAGAGAGAGAGAGAGAGAGAGAGATCAAACATATAGCTACTGGTACATACCCTTAGCCCCGAGTGTGGACTACTCCATCCTCGTCTAGGCGAGCACCGAGATGATGAAGATGGCCACTGGTGAGGGTTCCCCCCTCCAGCACGGTGCCGGAACGGGGTCTAGATTGATTTTCGGTGGCTACAGAGGCTTTTTCGGAGGTTTCAGTATATATAGGAGGTGTTGGAGTCGGGGTCAAGCAAAGGGGGTCTCCGGGCTGTCCACGAGGCAGGGGACGCGCCTAGTAGGGGGGGCGCCCTCACCCTCGTGGGCAGCCCGGGCATCTCCTGGTCCTCCCTCGATACTCCGTGGGCTTCTTCTGGTCCGAAAACAGCCTCCGTTGAATTTCAGGTCAATTGGGCTCCGTTTGATATTCCTTTTGTGCGAAACCCTAAAACAGGAGAAAAACATAAACTGGCACTAGGCTCTTGGTTGATAGGTTAGTCCCAAAAATCATATAAAAGTGTATATTAAAGCACATAAAACATCCTAGAAGGATAATATAATAGCATGGAACAATCAAAAATTATAGATACGTTGGAGATGTATCAGCATCCCCAAGCTTAATTCTTGCTCGTCCTCGAGTAGGTAAATGGTAAAAACAGATTTTTTTTGATGTGGAATGCTACCTAACATAATTGTCAATGTAGTTCTCTTTATTGTGGCAGGAATGTTCAGGTTAGAAAAATTCAAGACAAAAATCTATATTGACATAAGAAATAATAATACTTCAAGCATACTAACAAATGAGTCGTGTCTTCTAAAAATACTATGGCTAAAGAAAGTTATCCCTACGAAATCATATAGTCTGGCTATGCTCCCTCTTCATCACACAAAATATTCATATCATGCACAACCCCGGTTTCAGCCAAGCATTTCTTTTCATACTCAATTCTTTCAAACCTTTCAACTTTCACGCAATAAATGAGCGTGAGCCATGGATATAGCACAATGGGTGGAATAGAGTGGTGGTTGTGGAGAAGACAAAAAGGAGGAAGATAGTCTCACATCGACTAGGCGTATCAACGGGCTATGGAGATGCCCATCAATAGATATCAATGTGAGTGAGTAGGGATTGCCATGCAACGGATGCACTAGAGCTATAAATGTATGAAAGCTCATCAAAAGAAACTAAGTGGGTGTGCATCCAACTTGCTCGCTCATGAAGACCTAGGGCATTTGAGGAAGCCCATTGTTGGAATATACAAGCCAAGTTCTATAATGAAAATTCCCACTAGTATATGAAAGTGACTAAACATGAGACTCTCTATCATGAAGAACATGGTGCTACTTTGAGGCACAAGTGTGGAAAAAAATAATAGCATTGCCCCTTTTTTTTTCTTTTTTTTTCTTTTTCTTTTTATTTTTTTGGGCCTTTCTTTTTTTTCTTTGGCATTTCCTTCCTTTTTTCTTTTTTGAGGGGAGTTATTTATTTAGCCTTTCCTCACATGGGACAATGCTCTAATAATGATGATCATCACACTTATATTGATTTACAACTCGATATTACAACTCGATACTAGAACAAAGTATGACTCTATATGAATGCCTCTGGCGGTGTACCGGGACGTGCAATGAATCAAGAGTGACATGTATGAAAAATTATGCATGGTGGCCTAGCCACAAATACGATGTCAACTACATGATCATGCATGGCAATATGATATTGATGAAGCGTGTCATAACAAACGGAACGGTGAAAAGTTGCATGGCAATATATCTCGGAATGGCTATGGAAATGCCATGATAGGTAGGTATCGTGGCTGTTTTGAGGAAGATATATGGTGGCTGTTTTGAGGAAGGTATATAGTGGGTGTATGGTACCGGCGAAAGTTGCGCGGTACAAGAGAGGCTAGCAATGGTGGAAGGGTGAGAGTGCGTATAATCCATGGACTCAACATTAGTCATAAGAACTCATATACTTATTGCAAAAATTTACGAGTCATCAAAACAAAGCAATCAACGCATGCTCCTAGGGGGGAGGCTGGTAGGAGTTAACCATCGCGCACCCCCAACATCCACACAAAAGATGACACTCTACAAATACCTCATGCTCTAACTTCGTCACATAGCGGTTCTTCACCATGTGTGCATGCTACAGGAATCACAAACTTTAACACAAGTATTTCTCGAATTCATAATTACTCTACTAGCATGACTCTAATATCACCATCCTCATATCTCAAAACAATCATCAAGTATCAAACGTCTCATCATATTCAATGCACTTTATATGAAAGTTTTTACTATACCTATCTTGGATGCCTATCATATTAGGACTAGTTTCATAACCCAAGCACATTACCATGCTGTTCTAAAAGACTCTCAAAAGGATATAAGTTAAGAATGAGAGTTCACCTATTTCTTCAAAATAAAACCACCGCCGTGCTCTAAAAAATATAAGTGAAGCACTAGAGCAAACAAAAATTACTCCAAAAGATATAAGTGAAGATCAATGAGTAGTTAAATAATTATGTAACTATGTGAAGACTCTCTAACATTTAATAATTTCAGATCTTGGGATATTATTCAAATAGCAATAAAAACAAAATAAAACAAAAATGACGCTCCAAGCAAAACACATATCATGTGGTGAATAAAAATATAGTCCCGAGTATAGTTACCGATAGATGAAGACGAAAGCGGGGATGCCTTCCCGGGGCATCCCCAAGATTAGGCTTTTGGTTGTCCTTGAATTTTACCTTGGGGTGCCTTGGGCATCCCCAAGCTTAGGCTCTTGCCAATCTTTGTTCCATAGTCCATCAAAGCCATACTCAAAACTTGAAAATTTCACAACATAAAACTTAGCCAAAAATCTCGTGAGCTCCGTTAGTATAAGAAAACAAACCACCACTCAAAGGTACTGTAATGAACTCATTATTTATTTATATTGGTGTTAAACCTACTATATTCCAACTTCTCTATGATTCATATCCTCCAATACTAATCATAGATTCATAAGAACACACGGAAAACAGAATCTGTCAAAAGCATAACAGTCTATAGTAATCTGTAACTTTCGAATACTTCTGTAACTCTAAAAATTCTCAAATAAATTGGTAGATCTGAGGAATTTGTCTATTAATCATCTGCAAAAATAATCAACTAAATAGCACTCTCCAGTAAAATCTGGTGACTATTCTCGTGAGCGCTAATGTTTCTGTCTTTTACAGCATGATCATATAAACTTCACACAAGTCTTCCCAAAGGTTCTACTTGGCACAAACACTAATTAAAACACAAAACCACATCTAAACAGAAGCTAGATGCAATATTTATTCCTAAACAGAAGCAAAAAGCAAAGTACAAAAAAGTTGGGTTGCCTCCCAACAAGCGCTTTTCTTTAAAGCGTTTTAGCTAGGCATGATGATTTCAATGATGCTCGCATAAAAGATAAGAATTGAAACATAAAGAGAGCATCATGAAGAATATGACTAGCACATTTAAGTCTAACCCACTTCCTATGCATAGGGATTTTTTGAGCAAACAACTTATGGGAACAATAGTCAACTAGCATAGGAAAGCAAAACAAGCATAGCTTCAAGATTTTAAGCAGATAGAGAGGAAACTTGATATTACAGCAACTCCTACAAGCATATATTCCTCCCTCATAATAATTTCAGTAGCATCATGAATGAATTCAAAAATATAACCAACACATAAAGCATTCTTTTCATGATCTACTTGCATAGATTTTTTTACTACTCTCCACCTAAGAAAAATTCTTCTCATTCATAGTAGTGGGAGCAAACTCAACAAAATAACTATCATATGAAGCATAATCCAATTGAAAAATGAAATCATGATGACAAGTTTCATTGTTATCTTTATTCTTTATAGCATACGTGTCATCACAATAATCATCATAAATAGGAGGCATGCTTTCATCATAGTAAATTTCCTCATCAAAACTTGGGGGACTAAACTGTTGGAGATATGCCCTAGAGGCAATAATAAAAGCATTATTATTATATCTCCTTGTTCATGATAATTGTCTGTTATTCATGCTTGAATTGTATTGTACGGAAACAACGATACATGTGTGAATACACAGACCACAATGAGTCCCTGGTAGGCCTCTAGCAGCCAGCTCGTTGATCAACAGATGGTCACGGTTTCCTGACCATGGACATAGGATGTCAGTGATAACGGGATGACATCATTAGGAGAATGATGTGATGGACAAGACCCAAACTTGAGCATAACACGAGATCGTATAGTTCGTAATGCATAAGCTTTTCGGTGTCAAGTATTTATTCCTTAGACCATGAGGTTGTACAACTCCCGGATACCGTAGGAGTGCTTTGGGTGTGCCAACCGTCACAACGTAACTGGGTGGCTATAAAGGTACGCATCGGGTATCTCCGAAAGTGTCTGTTGAGTTGGTACGAACCGAGACTGGGATGTTGTCACTCCGTATGACGGAGAGGTACCTCTGGGCCCACTCGGTAAGACATCATCATAATGAGCTCAATGTGACCAAGTAGTTAGTCACGGGATGATGGATTACGGATCGAGTAAAGAGACTTGCCATAACGAGATTGAACAAGGTATCGGGAATACCGACGATCGAATCTCGGGCAAGTACCGTACCGATGGACAAAGAGAATAACATACGGGATTGAGTGAATCTTTGACACAGTGGTTCATCCGATGAAGATCATCGAGGAACACGTGGGAACCAACATGGGTATCCAGATCCCGCTGTTGGTTATTGACTGGAGAGTGGTCTCGGTCATGTCTACGTGTCTCCCGAACCCGTAGGGTCTACACACTTAAAGTTCGGTAACGCTAGGGTCGTAGAGATTAATGCACGTGGAAACCCGAAAGTTGTTCGGAGTCCCGGATGAGATCCCGGACGTCACGAGGAGTTCCGAAATGGTCCGGAGGTAAAGATTGATATATGGGAAGTCCAGTTTCGGCCAACGGGTGATCTTCGGGGGTCACCGGGAGCGTCCCGGGACCACCGGAGGGGCCCCGGGGGTCCACCGGGTGGGGCCACCCATCCCGGTGGGGCCCCTAGGCCGCGAGGGGATGTGTCCAGCCCTCAGGGCTGGCGCACCACCAAGGGAGGCCCACCTCCCCTGCGCCTAGGGATAAACCCTAAGGGGAGGGGGGCCACCACTTGCCTTGGAGGAGGGGGACTCCTCCCTGGCCGCCGCCCCCCCTTGCAGATTGGATCTGCAAGGGGCTGGCGCCCCCCTGGCCCCCTATATATATGTGGGGGGGGAGAGGGCAGCCGCACCTCAGCCCTGGCGCCTCTCCCCCTCCCGTCACACCTCCCAACTCCTTTGCAGGGCAGCCCGGCGAAGCCCTGCTGCGATAACCACTGCATCCGTCATCACGCCGTCGTGCTGCCGGATCTCTGACGACTTCTCCTCCCCCCTTGCTGGATCAAGAAGGAGGTGACGTTGCTGCACCGTACGTGTGTTGAACGCGGAGGTGCCATCCGTTCGGCGCTAGATCATCGGTGACGAAGAACGTGAAGAGTACGACTACTTCATCCTTGCTTCGTTGAAAGCTTCCGCACGCAATCTTCATAACGGTATGTAGATGCACTCTTAGTTGCTCGTTTCTAGATGTCTCCATACTTGGATCTTGGTGAAGATGTAGAAATTTTTTGATTTATGCTACGTTCCCCTACAGTGGTATCAGAGCCTAGGTTTTATGCGTAGCATCTTGGCACGAGTAGAACACAAAGCAGTTGTGGGCGTATGATCTTGTTCAACTTTCTTACCGTTACTAGTCAATCTTGATTCGGCGGTATTGTGGGATGAAGCGGCCCGGACCGACCTTACACGTACGCTTACGTGAGACTGGTTCCACCGACAGACATGCACTAGATGCATAAGGTGGCTGGCGGGTGTCTGTCTCTCCTACTTTAGTCGGATCGGATTCGATGAAAAGGGTCCTTATGAAGGGTAAATAGAAGTTGACAAATCACGTTGTGGTTTTGGCGTAGGTAAGAAACGTTCTTGCTAGAAATCCTATAGAAGCCACGTAAAACTTGCAACAACAATTAGAGGACGTCTAACTTGTTTTTGCAGCATGTGTTTTGTGACGTGGTATGGCCAAGAACGAAGATGTGATGAATGACATATGTGATGTATGAGATTGATCATGTTTTTGTAATAGGGAATCACGACTTGCATGTCGATGAACTTGACAACCGGCAGGAGCCATAGGAGTTGTCTTAATTATTGTATGACCTGCGTGTCACTGAATAACGCCATGTAATTACTTTACTTCATTGCTAAACGTTAGCTATAGTAGTAGAAGTAATAGTTGGCGTGACGACTTCTTCAAGACACGATGATGGAGATCATGATGATGAAGATCATGGTGTCGAGCCGGTGACAAGATGATCATGGTGCCCCGAAGATGGAGATCCAAGGAGCAAGATGATATTGGCCATATCATGTCACTATAATTGATTGCATGTGATGTTTATCATGTTTTTGCATCTTGTTTGCTTAGAATGACGGTAGTAAATAAGATGATCTCTCACTAAAATTTCAAGTAATGTGTTTCCCCTAACTGTGCACCGTTGCTAAAGCTCGTTGTTCCGAAGCACCACGTGATGATCGGGTGTGATAGGTTCTAACGTTCACATACAACGGGTGTAAGACAGATTTACACACGCGATACACTTAGGGTTCACTTGACGAGCCTAGCATGTACAGACATGGCCTCGGAACACGGAAGACCGAAAGGTCGAACACGAGTCGTATAGAAGATACGATCAACATGAAGATGTTCACCGTTTTTGACTAGTCCGTCTCACGTGATGATCGGACACGGACTACTCGATTCGGATCGTGTATCACTTAGATGACTAGAGAGATGTCATTCTGAGTGGGAGTTCATTAAAATTTGATTAAGATGAACTTAATTATCATGAACTTAGTCTAAATTCTTTACAATATCTCTTGTAGATCAAATGGCCCACGCTCCAGTTTCCCTCAACTTCAACGCGTTCCTAGAGAAAACCAAGCTGAAAGACGATGGTAGCAACTATACGGATTGGGTCCGTAACCTGAGGATTATCCTCATAGCTGCCAAGAGAACTTATGTCCTAGAAGCACCGCTAGGTGATGCACCTGCTCCCGATGCTGACCAAGACGTTTTGAACGTCTGGCAGTCGCGTAGTGATGATTACTCCCTGGTTCAGTGCGGCATGCTTTACAGTTTAGAATCAGGGCTCCAAAAACGTTTTGAGCACCACGGAGCATATGAGATGTTCGAAAAGCTGAAAATGGTTTTCCAAGCTCATGCCCGAGTCGAGAGATATGATGTCTCCGACGCATTCTACAACTGTAAGATGGAGGAGAACAGTTCTGTCAGTGAGCACATCCTCAAGATTTCAGGATTGCACAACCGCTTGTCTCAGCTGGGAATGAATCTCCCGGATGAAGCGGTCGTTGACAGAATCCTCCAGTCGCTCCCACCAAGCTTCAAGAGCTTCGTGCTGAACTTCAATATGCAGGGGATGGAGAAGTCCATTCCCGAGGTGTATTCGATGCTGAAATCAGTGGAGGTTGACATCAAGAAAGAACATCAAGTGTTGATGGTCAATAAAACCACTAAGTTCAAGAAAGGCAAGGGTAAGAAGAACTTCAAGAAGGACGGCAAGCAAGTTGCCGCGCCTGGCAAGCCTGTTGCTGGGAAGAAGCCAAAGTATGGACCCAAGCCTGAAACAGAGTGCTTTTATTGCAAGGGAACGGGTCACTGGAAGCGGAACTGCCCCAAATACTTAGCAGACAAGAAGGCCGGCAACGTCAAAGGTATATATGATATACATGTTATTGATGTGTACCTTACCAGCACTCGTAGTAGCTCCTGAGTATTCGATACCGGTGCAGTTGCTCACATTTGTAACTCAAAACAGGAGTTGCGGAATAAACGGAGACTGGCGAAGGATGAGGTGACGATGCGCGTCGGGAATGGTTCCAAGGTCGATGTGATCGCCGTCGGCACGCTGCCTCTACATCTACCCTCGGGATTAATTTTGAACCTGAATAATTGTTATTTAGTACCAGCTTTGAGCATGAACATTGTTTCTGGATCTCGTCTTATGCGAGATGGATATTCTTTCAAATCGGAGAATAATGGTTGTTCTATTTATTTGAGAGATATGTTTTATGATCATGCCCCGCTGGTCAATGGTTTATTTTTGATGAATCTCGAACGTAGTGATACACATATTCATAGTGTAGATGCCAAAAGATGTAAAGTTGATAACGATAGTCCCACATACTTGTGGCATTGCCGACTTGGTCATATTGGTGTCAAACGTATGAAGAAGCTCCATTCAGATGGACTTCTAGAGTCTCTTGATTATGAATCATTTGACACGTGCGAACCATGCCTCTTGGGCAAGATGACCAAGACTCCGTTCTCCGGAACAATGGAGCGAGCAACCAACTTGCTGGAAATCATACATACCGATGTGTGCGGTCCAATGAGTGTTGAGGCTCGCGGAGGCTACCGTTATGTTCTCACCCTCACGGATGACTTGAGTAGATACGGGTATATCTATTTGATGAAACACAAGTCTGAGACCTTTGAAAAGTTCAAGGAATTTCAGAATGAGGTTGAGAATCAACGTGACAGAAAAATAAAGTTCTTGCGATCAGATCGTGGGGGTGAATATTTGAGTCATGAATTTGGCACACACCTTAGAAGCTGTGGAATTGTTTCACAATTGACACCGCCCGGAACACCTCAACGTAACGGTGTGTCCGAACGTCGAAATCGTACTCTGTTGGACATGGTGCGATCTATGATGTCCCTCACCAATTTACCGCTATCTTTTTGGGGTTATGCTTTAGAGACTGCCGCATTCACTTTAAATAGGGCTCCGTCAAAATCCGTTGAGACAAATCCATATGAACTTTGGTTTGGCAAGAAACCAAAGCTGTCGTTTCTGAAAGTTTGGGGTTGCGATGCTTATGTCAAGAAACTTCAACCTGAAAAGCTCGAACCCAAATCGGAGAAATGCGTCTTCATAGGATACCCAAAGGAAACTATTGGGTACACCTTCTACCACAGATCCGAAGGCAAAGTCTTTGTTGCCAAGAATGGATGCTTTCCGGAGAAAGAGTTTCTCTCGAAATAAGTGAGTGGGAGGAAAGTAGAACTTGATGAGGTGACAGTCACCACTCCTGTACCGGAAAGTAGCGCAACGCAGGAAACTGTTCCTGAGGTGCCTGCACCGACAAGGGAGGAAGATAATGATAATGATCATGAAGATACAGATCAAGTTACTACTGAACTTCGAAGGTCCACAAGGGTACGTTCCGCACCAGAGTGGTACGGCAACCCTGTACTGGAAATCATGTTGTTAGACAACGGTGAACCTTCGAACTATGAAGAAGCGATGGCGGGCCCAGATTCCAATAAATGGCTTGGAGCCATGAAATCCGAGATAGAATCCATGTATGAAAACAAAGTATGGACTTTGGTGGACTTGCCTGATGATAGGCATGCCATAGAAAATAAATGGATATTTAAGAAGAAGACAGACGCGGATGGTAATGTGACCATCTATAAAGCTCGGCTTGTCGCTAAGGGTTATCGACAAGTTCAAGGGATTGACTACGACGAGACTTTCTCTCCCGTAGCGATGCTGAAGTCAGTCAGAATCATGTTAGCTATTGCCGCATTCTATGATTATGAGATATGGCAAATGGACGTCAAAACAGCATTCCTTAATGGCTTCCTCAAGGAAGAGTTGTATATGATGCAACCGGAAGGTTTTGTCGATCCAGAGAACGCTAACAAGGTATGCAAGCTCCAGTGCTCGATTTACGGGCTCGTGCAAGCATCTCGGAGTTGGAATATTCGCTTTGATGAGGTGATCAAAGCGTTTGGCTTTATACAGACTTATGGAGAAGCCTGTATTTACAAGAAAGTGAGTGGGAGCTCTGTAGCATTTCTCATATTATATGTGGATGACATATTGTTGATGGGAAATGATATAGAATTCTTGGAAAATGTAAAGGCCTATTTGAATAAAAGTTTTTCAATGAAGGACCTTGGAGAAGCTGCTTACATATTAGGCATCAAAATCTATAGAGATAGATCGAGACGCCTCATTGGTCTTTCACAAAGTACATACCTTGACAAAATATTGAAGAAGTTCAATATGGATCAGTCAAAGAAAAAATTCCCACTAGTATATGAAAGTGACTAAAGATGAGACTCTCTATCATGAAGAACATGGTGCTACTTTGAGGCACAAGTGTGGAAAAAAATAATAGCATTGCCCCTTTTTTTCTTTTTTTTCTTTTTATTTTTATTTTTTTGGGCCTTTCTTTTTTTCTTTGGCATTTCCTTCCTTTTTTCTTTTTTGAGGGGCTTTATTTATTTAGCCTTTCCTCACATGGGACAATGCTCTAATAATGATGATCATCACACTTATATTGATTTACAACTCGATATTACAACTCGATACTAGAACAAAGTATGCCTCTATATGAATGCCTCTGGCGGTGTACCGGGACGTGCAATGAATCAAGAGTGACAAGTATGAAAAATTATGCATGGTGGCCTAGCCACAAATACGATGTCAACTACATGATCATGCATGGCAATATGATAATGATGAAGCATGTCATAACAAACGGAACGGTGAAAAGTTGCATGGCAATATATCTCGGAATGGCTATGGAAATGCCATGATAGGTAGGTATGGTGGCTGTTTTGAGGAAGATATATGGTGGCTGTTTTGAGGAAGGTATATAGTGGGTGTATGGTACCGGCGAAAGTTGCGCGGTACAAGAGAGGCTAGCAATGGTGGAAGGGTGAGAGTGCGTATAATCCATGGACTCAACATTAGTCATAAGAACTCATATACTTATTGCAAAAATTTACGAGTCATCAAAACAAAGCAATCAACGCATGCTCCTAGGGGGGAGGCTGGTAAGAGTTAACCATCGCGCACCCCCAACATCCACACAAAAGATGACACTCTACAAATACCTCATGCTCTAACTTCGTCACATAGCGGTTCTTCACCATGTGTGCATGCTACAGGAATCACAAACTTTAACACAAGTATTTCTCGAATTCATAATTACTCTACTAGCATGACTCTAATATCACCATCCTCATATCTCAAAACAATCATCAAGTATCAAACGTCTCATCATATTCAATGCACTTTATATGAAAGTTTTTACTATACCTATCTTGGATGCCTATCATATTAGGACTAGTTTCATAACCCAAGCACATTACCATGCTGTTCTAAAAGACTCTCAAAAGGATATAAGTTAAGCATGAGAGTTCACCTATTTCTTCAAAATAAAACCATCGCCGTGCTCTAAAAAATATAAGTGAAGCACTAGAGCAAACAAAAAATTACTCCAAAAGATATAAGTGAAGATCAATGAGTAGTTAAATAATTATGTAACTATGTGAAGACTCTCTAACATTTAATAATTTCAGATCTTGGGATATTATTCAAATAGCAATAAAAACAAAATAAAACAAAAATGACGCTCCAAGCAAAACACATATCATGTGGTGAATAAAAATATAGTCCCGAGTATAGTTACCGATAGATGAAGACGAAAGCGGGGATGCCTTCCCGGGGCATCCCCAAGATTAGGCTTTTGGTTGTCCTTGAATTTTACCTTGGGGTGCCTTGGGCATCCCCAAGCTTAGGCTCTTGCCACTCTTTGTTCCATAGTCCATCAAAGCCATACTCAAAACTTGAAAATTTCACAACACAAAACTTAGCCAAAAATCTCGTGAGCTCCGTTAGTATAAGAAAACAAACCACCACTCAAAGGTACTGTAATGAACTCATTATTTATTTATATTGGTGTTAAACCTACTGTATTCCAACTTCTCTATGATTCATATCCTCCAATACTACTCATAGATTCATAAGAACACACGGAAAACAGAATCTGTCAAAAGCATAACAGTCTATAGTAATCTGTAACTTTCGAATACTTCTGTAACTCTAAAAATTCTCAAATAAATTGGTAGATCTGAGGAATTTGTCTATTAATCATCTGCAAAAATAATCAACTAAATAGCACTCTCCAGTAAAATCTGGTGACTATTCTCGTGAGCGCTAATGTTTCTGTCTTTTACAGCATGATCATATAAACTTCACACAAGTCTTCCCAAAGGTTCTACTTGGCACAAACACTAATTAAAACACAAAACCACATCTAAACAGAAGCTAGATGCAATATTTATTCCTAAACAGAAGCAAAAAGCAAAGTACAAAAAAGTTGGGTTGCCTCCCAACAAGCGCTTGTCTTTAAAGCGTTTTAGCTAGGCATGATGATTTCAATGATGCTCGCATAAAAGATAAGAATTGAAACATAAAGAGAGCATCATGAAGAATATGACTAGCACATTTAAGTCTAACCCACTTCCTATGCATAGGGATTTTTTGAGCAAACAACTTATGGGAACAATAGTCAACTAGCATAGGAAAGCAAAACAAGCATAGCTTCAAGATTTTAAGCAGATACAGAGGAAACTTGATATTACAGCAACTCCTACAAGCATATATTCCTCCCTCATAATAATTTCAGTAGCATCATGAATGAATTCAACAATATAACCAGCACATAAAGCATTCTTTTCATGATCTACTTGCATAGATTTTTTTACTACTCTCCACCTAAGCAAAATTCTTCTCATTCATAGTAGTGGGAGCAAACTCAACAAAATAACTATCATGTGAAGCATAATCCAATTGAAAAATGAAATCATGATGACAAGTTTCATTGTTATCTTTATTCTTTATAGCATACGTGTCATCACAATAATCATCATAAATAGGAGGCATGCTTTCATCATAATAAATTTCCTCATCAAAACTTGGGGGACTAAACTGTTGGAGATATGCCCTAGAGGCAATAATAAAAGCATTATTATTATATCTCCTTGTTCATGATAATTGTCTGTTATTCATGCTTGAATTGTATTGTATGGAAACAGCGATACATGTGTGAATACACAGACCACAATGAGTCCTTGGTAGGCCTCTAGTAGCCAGCTCGTTGATCAACAGATGGTCACGGTTTCCTGACCATGGACACAGGATGTCAGTGATAACGGGATCACATCATTAGGAGAATGATGTGATGGACAAGACCCAAACTTGAGCATAACACGAGATCGTATAGTTCGTAATGCATAAGCTTTTCGGTGTCAAGTATTTATTCCTTAGACCATGAGGTTGTACAACTCCCGGATACCGTAGGAGTGCTTTGGGTGTGCCAACCGTCACAACGTAGCTGGGTGGCTATAAAGGTACGCATCGGGTATCTCCGAAAGTGTCTGTTGAGTTGGTACGAACCGAGACTGGGATGTTGTCACTCCATATGACGGAGAGGTACCTCTGGGCCCACTCGGTAAGACATCATCATAATGAGCTCAATGTGACCAAGTAGTTAGTCACGGGATGATGGATTACGGATCGAGTAAAGAGACTTGCCATAACGAGATTGAACAAGGTATCGGGAATACCGACGATCGAATCTCGGGCAAGTACCATACCGATGGACAAAGAGAATAACATACGGGATTGAGTAAATCTTTGACACAGTGGTTCATCCGATGAAGATCATCGAGGAACACGTGGGAACCAACATGGGTATCCAGATCTCGCTGTTGGTTATTGACTGGAGAGTGGCTCGGTCATGTCTACGTGTCTCCCGAACCCGTAGGGTCTACACACTTAAAGTTCGGTAACGCTAGGGTCGTAGAGATTAATGCACGTGGAAACCCGAAAGTTGTTCGGAGTCCCGGATGAGATCCCGGACGTCACGAGGAGTTCCGGAATGGTCCGGAGGTAAATATTGATATATGGGAAGTCCAGTTTCGGCCAACGGGTGATCTCCGGGGGTCACCGGGAGCGTCCCGGGACCACCGGAGGGGCCCCGGGGGTCCACCGGGTGGGGCCACCCATCCCGGTGGGGCCCCTAGTCCGCGAGGGGATGTGTCCAGCCCTCAGGGCTGGCGCACCACCAAGGGAGGCCCACCTATCCTGCGCCTAGGGATAAACCCTAAGGGGAGGGGGGGCCACCAATTGCCTTGGAGGAGGGGGACTCCTCCCTGGCCGCCGCCCCCCCTTGCAGATTGGATCTGCAAGGGGCTGGCGCCCCCCTGGCCCCCTATATATATGTGGGGGGGGGGGAGAGGGCAGCCGCACCTCAGCCCTGGCGCCTCTCCCCCTCCCGTCACACCTCCCAACTCCTTTGCAGGGCAGCCCGGCGAAGCCCTGCTGCGATATCCACTGCATCCGTCATCACGCTGTCGTGCTGCCGGATCTCTGACGACTTCTCCTCCCCCCTTGCTGGAGCAAGAAGGAGGTGACGTTGCTGCACCGTACGTGTGTTGAACGCGGAGGTGCCGTCCGTTCGGCGCTAGATCATCAGTGACGAAGAACGTGAAGAGTACGACTACTTCATCCTTGCTTCGTTGAAAGCTTCCGCACGCAATCTTCATAACGGTATGTAGATGCACTCTTAGTTGCTCGTTGCTAGATGTCTCCATACTTGGATCTTGGTGAAGACGTAGAAATTTTTTGATTTATGCTACGTTCCCCTACATAAACATATCATCTTCATCAAACATAGCATCCTCAAGCTTGTGGCTTTGCATATTATTAGCATCATGGGTATTCAAAGAATTCATACTAATAACATTGCAATCATGCTCATCATGCACATATTTTATGCCAAGCATTCTATGTAGTTCTTCTTCTAGTACTTGAGCACAGTTCTCCTTCCCATCATTTTCGCGAAAGATATTAAAAATATGAAGCATATAAGGTAACCTTAATTCCATTTTTTCGTAGTTTTCTTTTATAAACCAAATTAGTGATAAAACAAGAAACTAAAAGATTCAATTGCAAGATCTAAAGATATACCTTCAAGCACTAACCTCCCCGGCAACGGTGCCAGAAAAGAGCTTGATCTCTACTACGCAGCCTTCTTCTTGTAGACGTTGTTGGGCCTCCAAGTGTAGATGTTTGTAGGACAGTAGCAAATTTCCCTCAAGTGGATGACCTAAGGTTTATCAATCCGTGGGAGGCAAAGGATGAAGATGGTCTCTCTCAAACAACCCTACAACCAAATAACAAAGAGTCTCTTGTGTCCCCAACACACCCAATACAATGGTAAATTGTATAGGTGCACTAGTTTGACGAAGAGATGGTGATACAAGTGCAATATGGATAGTAGATATAGGTTTTTGTAATATGAAAATATAAAAACAACAAGGTAACTAATGATAAAAGTGAGCATAAACGGTGTTGCAATGATAGGAAACAAGGCCTAGTGTTCATACTTTCACTAGTGGAAGTTATCTCAACAAGGACAACATAATTGGATCATATTACTATCCCTCAACATGCAACAAAGAGTCACTCCAAAGTCACTAATAGCTGAGAACAAACAAAGAGATTATGGTAGGGTACGAAACCACCTCAAAGTTATTTTTCTGATCGATCTATTCAAGAGTCCGTAGTAAAATAACATGAATCTATTCTTTCCATTCGATCTATCATAGAGTTCGTACTAGAATAACACCTTAAGATACAAATCAACCAAAACCCTAATGTCACCTAGATACTCCGTTGTCACCTCAAGTATCCATGGGCATGATTATACGATATGCATCACGCAATCTCAGATTCATCTATTCAACCAACACAAAGTACTTCAAAGAGTGCCCCAAAGTTTCTATCGAAGAGTCAAGACGAAAACGTGTGCCAACTCCTATGCATAGATTCCCAAGGTCACGGAACCCACAAGTTGATCACCAAAACATACATCAAGTGAATCAATAGAATACCCCATTGTCACCACGGGTATCCCACACAGGACATACATCAAGTGTTCTCAAATCCTTAAAGACTCAATCCGATAAGATAACTTCAAAGGGAAAACTCAATTCATCACAAGAGAGTAGAGGGGGAGAAGCATCATAAGATCCAACTATAATAGCAAAGCTCACGATACATCAAGATCGTGCCATATCAAGAACACGAGATAGAGAGAGATCAAACACATAGCTAATGGTACATACCCTCAGCCCCGAGGGTGGACTACTCCCTCCTCGTCATGGAGAGCGCCGGGATGATGAAGATGGCCACCGGTGAGGGTTCCCCCCTCCAGCAGGGTGCCGGAACGGGGTCTAGATTGGTTTTCGGTGGCTATAGAGGCTTTCGGCGGCAGAACTCCCGATCTAGGTTATTTTCCGGAGGTTTTAGTATATATAGGAGGTGTTGGAGTCGGGGCCAAGCAAAGGGGGTCTCCGGGCTGTCCACAAGGCAGGGGGGCGCGCACAGTAGGGGGGGGGAGCCCCCTACCCTCGTGGGCAGCCCGGGCATCTCCTGGTCCTCCCACGGTACTCCATGGGCTTCTTCTGGTCGAAAAACAGCCTCCGTTGAATTTCAGGTCAATTGGGGTCCGTTTGATATTCCTTTTCTGCGAAACCCTAAAACATGAGAAAAACAGAAACTGGCACTGGGCTCTGGGTTAATAGGTTAGTCCCAAAAATCATATAAAAGTGTATATTAAAGCCCATAAAACATCCTAGAAGGATAATATAATAGCATGGAACAATCAAAAATTATAGATACGTTGGAGACGTATCAGTCACCCATCCCGAAACTACTCCAAGCGCAGCATGCTTAACATTGGATTTCTATCCGAATGGGCTCCTGGAAAATAAGGAATTCCTTATTGATATGAGTAGTCTATCATCCCTAATAAGCCAGGCTATCACATATGGACTTGGAAAGATCTGGTAGGATTCGACATAGTCGGATCCGAGTCGCGATAAGGTCCAAGTCAGACAGATCCAACTATGAGACGCAACGATATGTCATCTGTGAGTCTCTAGTACAACACCCGTTCTATGTCCTAAGACCTGAGCTGACGCATGCACTCGGGGTGGTGACATACTTGCTTTGGGCTGACCAAACACTACTTCGTGACTGGGTAGTTACAAAGGTAGGTTTCGGGCTTGTCCAGGCCCATGCTGCGAGACGTGGTTGAGCAAGATGGGATTTGCCCCTCCGATCAGTAGAGATATATGATACGTCTCCAACGTATCTATAATTTTTTATAGTTCCATGCTATTATATATTCTATTTTGGATGGTTAATGGGCTTTATTATACACTTTTATATTATTTCTGGGACTAACCTACTAACCCAAGGCCTAGTGCAAATTGCTGTTTCTTTCCCTATTTCAGTGTCTCGCAGAAAAGGAATATCAAACGGAGTCCAAACGGAATGAAACCTTCGGGAGAGTTACTTTTGGAACAATATCAACACGAGAGACTTGGAGTACATGCCAGGAAGCGAAGGAGGTGGCCACGAGGGCAAGGGCGCGCCCAGGGGGGTAGGCGCGCCCCCACCCTCGTGGGCCACTTGTTGACCCCCCGACGTGCCTCTTCAGCCTATATACACTCCGCCGCAACCCTAATTCCACCGCCGCAACCTTATATTCCCGTGAGATCCCATCTTGGGGCCTATTCCGGAGCTCCGCCGAAGGGGGCATCGATCACGGACGGCTTCTACATCAACACCATAGCCTCTCCGATGAGTTGTGAGTAGTTTACCACAGACCTTCGGGTCCATAGTTATTAGCTAGATGGCTTCTTCTCTCTCTTTGGATCTCAATACAAAGTTCTCCTTGATCTTCGAGGATATCTATTCGATGTAATCTTTTTGCGGTGTGTTCGTCGAGATCCGATGAATTGTGGGTTCATGATCAATATTATCTATGAACAATATTGGATTCTTTTCTGAAATATTTTATGTATGATTATAATATCCTTGCAAGTCTCTTCGAATTATTGGTTTCACTAAAAAAAATACACTTCCGTGATGATACGTGTTTTTCATAGTAGGTCGGGTTTTTTGTCATGCATGTACATCCATGACAATTTTATGACAGAATCAAGATAGTCATACCTGTGCTGTCGTAGAAGTGTTCCATGACATTACCAAGATTATCATCATGGAAGTGTCCACTTCCATGACGATAAATCGCGCGCCATAGAAGTGCTATCGTTAAGGGTGACCGACACGTGGCATCCACCGTAACGGAACGCCGTTAAGCTATTGGGTCCGGTTTTGGATCCGATAACCCGCTAACAGCCCCGACCAATTGGGATTTTCCACGTGTAAAATCATCATTGGCTAGAGGAAACACGTGTCGGCTCACCGTTGGGACAGATGTCATCCACTCATTGAACCCAAAGCGCCTATGATACGCCGACACGTGGCACGGCCCAACAGAGGCCCATTCCTATGCAAAGGCCGGCCCGTTTGACTTGGTCAAAAGGTGGCGGGCTGGCCAACGGCAAGCCTGTTAACGGCATGTTCGCATATAGCCCATTTACAGCCCGCTAACCCAGGGCCCGTTTACGGCCTATCCGAATTAGGCCCAGTAGCATCATCTAGGCCGTCCAATATAATTCCAGCCCATTTTAACTTCCGACCCATGTATGGCCCATGACGTCTTTCGGCCCATATGAGGCCCTTATTACTCTCGGCCCATTAACGGCCCATGGTAAAACTGGACGGTAATGAACAGTGTATCACTTTATACCCAATAACGACACGTGGTGAAACTGGCCCGTAATGAACAATGTATCACTTTATACCCATTAACGACCCATTATTCCAATGGGCCATTTCCAGCCCATGTTATCTTTCGGCCTTCTCGGGGCCCATTTATTCTTGGGCTCATTTCCACATTCGTTTACTTACAGCCTGTTAATGTCATTTTGTACTTGTGGGCCAAATTCAGCCCGTGGTTACAGTCGGCCCGTTTGTGGCCCGTTAGTACGTTGGGCCGTTTTCATAGTGTCATCAAAATACAGCCGATTAACGACGGCCCGTTACGGTCGGCCCATGAACGGATGATTTCAACTCTAGCCCATTTATGGCCATAATGTGGTCTGTTATTGGCCCATGTTCGGCCAACCGATCATACGGCCCGTAGAAGGCCCATTGATGATACGGCCCATAGAAGGCCCATTATGTCTACAACCCGTATAAGGCCCATTGTTTCTACGCCACGTAGAAGGCCCATTGCTTTTTTTGAAAGAAAGCAGGCCCATTGTTTCTACGGCCCTTAGAAGGCCCATTGTTTCTACGGCCCGTAGGAGGCCCATGTTGACTACAGCCGGTGGGCATCAAAGTTCGCCACTAGTGCAAATATAGGGAACACCCTACACTATACAAAAATGTCTTGTTGTTTTCTTCAGCCGGTGGGTGCACGTTAAGAACAAATTTTGTATCGCACCAAAACAAATTACAACTATAAAACAAAAGGAAGGTTGGCATAAAAGTTAACAGTCTAGAAGATAAATGCGCCACCAGAAGTTCAGAAGCTCAGTTCATTTGACCTGACTGTTACGTTTTCATGGTGTATTGTCCGATGGACCACCATAACCTTCGCCTTCAGTTCTCCTAGGCTCCTGAACAACATAGCAAATGTATGATAGTCTGGTTTCAAAACCATGCATATCTTGACAACATCGAACAACGTCTCTCCTTGTTTCACAAATGGTCTCTGTTAGGGAATGTACTTGTGTCTAGAGGGCAGATACAACAATGTTTTAAGCTTGCATATCTTGATCATGAGGCAGTTTGGACGAGATTGCCTTAACAACCAAGCCAGTATTACGCAGGAACGTGCTTTTGGGACTGTTAGTGGACAGGTACCTACCCACTGCAGCAAGAGCTGACATTGCGGTTATAGTTGCCTCGCCACCTTCAGAAGGTGGCGGTTCCACCATTTTTTCCATAGCTCGCTGAAAAGTTGAGGTTTTACATTAGTAGTACCAGAACAGAAGATATTAAGGAGGCAGCAAAACCAAACAAATAGCTTTGGTCTATATACAGAACTTATTCTGGTGAACCCATGTAAAATAATAGTTGTATTTTATTGCAAAGTACATAATAAAACCAAGTTCCAAACATATGACCATGTACCATCGCTAATGTATTGTCTATTTCTTCACATTGTATTGAGGGCTAAGGATAAAGAGATGAAGTTTATAATACGGTAAGCATAGTATGACATCATTCATATCACAAAACAACTGAGAACAGACAAACATGCAATTGTAACGTTGTGTGGGCAAGTCCAGCACATAACTAGATTACAGGTCAAGATCAAAAGAACATCACTCCTCTCTTTTAAACCTTGTAAGGTGCAATGATACGCTAAGACAATTGTGTATAAAATTGAAAAGAGTAATAGACATTGGCTGCAAACCATGCAGTTCAAGGCACAAGTCAGAGTAAGTAGTATTTAAAAGGCATGAGGATTAAGGACTTACAACAGCGGCCTTGACTGGTGTAGTCATGCCCTTCTTCTTGCTGGTGTGACAGTCCTTGAAGATTTCCACATCATTTGGTTCAGGTACTTTTTGGTCCTTGCGGGCTTTCCTCTGCATTTGGAACAAGTCAATATAGATATGATAATATGGTACAGCAAAAAGAGTGAAACAACAGCTAATTACAAGAGCCTTGCAGTGTGCAATATAGCTATGAGATCCCGTCGTCTGTTGGAATTTCAATTTTGTACGGTTGGCCTTGTTCTTTGAAAAGTTCACCTACAAGAAGATAGATTTGTGTGGCACATGCGTAAATAGGACTTCCACATGTGATCTGATTACATATATATAATGTACCTGATACTTCGGATCGGACAAATGTTTAACGAGGCCTTTCCAGTCTTCATCAGATATATTTTCCATTGGAGATGTTTGGGCAAGTTCACTGTTAGCCTTGCCTTCAAAGTGACTTTTCCTCAAGTTATACCGATACTGTTGCAGAGCAGACTTGAAAACATGGGAGCTTGTCTGGTTGCATCATCTTGGCTATCCAACTTGAACCTCATCTGTCGAAAGTTATGGGAGTCTCATTATCAGCAACCTAGAAAGTATTGGACAGAGCAAGACGATATTACTAGTTTCCATACATAACCATACTTACAGATAAATAGTCGAGGAAGGTGTTGAACTAGGTTTTGTATTTGTCATTCCAGTACTGAATCCATGTTGGGAGGACACGTACATGACACCTAACAGCAACCGTTGCCTCTGATACTAAATTGGCTGACTCTGTAGCATCACGTGGCCTTTTTAAACCTGCCTCAAAACGGATCTCCATTCTTCCTCCTCTAGATTTAGTTAACCTATTGAGCATTATCCCTGATGTTTGTTTCCTCTTGCGCCTAGGTGCTAGTCCAACAACAAACATAGGAAGTGTTAGTGTACATCAGACTATGAGACTACATATAAAGAAGCATGCAACTGTAACTTGACTCCAGCAACTACCTTCTTGCTTTTGAAGCTCACAAAGTTCATCTGATCTTGCCAACTCATCTTGTGTCAAGAGTGCTTTGGAAGTAGTGTTAGGTGGCAAGGGAGCTTGGGAACGTGCTGCTAGCTGAGTTGACCAACGAGTAAATCATGCAGCTGGTGGTACTGTGGAAGGTGTTGCAACAACTAGGGTTGTCTCTGCTTGTTTGGTGGCAGCTATTTGTTTCTGCTTGGATTGTTCTGCAGCTCGTGTAGCACGGGATACCCTGTCAGTACAATATTCCGCTGGACTTTGACCTTCTATTGCACCATCAGTACCAGCTGAATCTGCAGGATTGTTCCGCTTCCGTTACCCTATCATTCTATCTTGCTTCCTCTTGCTCTGTGCCTTGTTAAGTCAAGCCGACAAGAAAAACGAATATCAATTTAGTTCTTCAAAACAAATGTACGTTGATGTAAGAACATGGTGTGATAGACAGATATTGTATGTTCTAGAAACAGGAACACGTGTGTTAGTCACAAGTGTAATGTGTACAGTAAGCAGATGAAATTCAAAAAAATTAGAAGCAATAAAAGCTAGACATCATACATAACATGCAACCACATATAACATTGCCAAGTAAGAGGGAGCACCCGTGATGGTGCACTAGGGGAGACGTGCTCATCACCAACACAGCTACATTGAGTGTCTATGCATGTGTTGTCTTGGAAATCATCTTGGGGGGATGGACGAGTAGAGTTTTTAGAGGCCCTCCATTTGGAAGGAGCACCTTCATCCGCTGCCTTCCTAACTTCCTTCCGCTTTATTGATTTTGAATTGTCAAGTAAAACTGACAAGAAAAAGCAATAAAATTCACTCTTCAGAACTCATTTGTGCATGATACTGACAATCACTACTTTGATGTAAGGCAGACACATGATTCTAGAATGGAATAATACGAAAAACGGGACGGCATGGCATATTCACAACTGTTTGTGTGAACTAAGCAGAAACCGTTTCACCAAATAAGAAGCAATGCAAGCTAGACACCACATGAAAGATGCAACCAATATGACGCTACCAAGTTAAAAGTGTCCCATCATAAATGGCATTTCAACAAATTAGAAGCAACGCATGCTATAAATCATATCAAAGATGCAACTAATATCACACTGCATATATTGAAGGTGTCTCATCATATTGATTTATGCAGGATACAAAAAACAATAGTTTTATGTGAGGACATGCTTAATAAACAGATGTACTATGTATTAAATACAGGAAGGCATGTCACATTAACAGGTATAATGTATAAGCTAAGCAGAATAGCACATGCAGTTTAACCAGATTGGAAAAATTACAATCTAGACACCATATGCAACATGCAACCACATATCACGCTGCCAAGTTAGAGCAAGCACCTGCGATGCTAGTGTAGGAGAAATGCGGTAATCAACTACAGAGCTACGTTCACTATCTTCATCTAGCCTTGATGTTTCTTGAGAATCATGTTGGGAGGCTGACGCTGCATTCTTTAAATGAGGAGTAATCGACTTGCCTGACTACCTCATCATAAGTGATTGATGAGGGATACACACGAACATTAGTTTGATGTAAGAACATGGCTAATACACAGATGTACTAGTATGTACCAAAAACAGAAAGGCAAGTCGTATTTAAAGGTATAATGTGTAAGCTAAGCAGATGCAATTTAACCAAATTGGAAGCAATACAAGCTAGACATCCGGCTGGAGTGGTGAGCATGATCATCTAGGACCTGAGAGCCTGGTGGGAGGCGGGCTGCTTCGCCACCATCGCAGCTTTTTAGTTGGCTTCCAGGTGATGCCTCTCTTTGCTGGGCTTGTCACTGGCTCGGCCAGTGCCTTGACTAGCTATTTGTCTTTTGGTGCTCACGGGATGGTGGTTCATGTAAAAAATATCTTTCCTTATCTTAATAAAGACCGACTTCGGCCTTACGAATACAAGCTAGACACCATATGGAACATGCAACCACATATGACACCGTGAAGTTAAAGCAAGCACCTGGGATGGTGGTTCATTGCGAGCGAGGTCATCAACTTCAGAGCTACGTTTACCGTCTCCATCTGCTAACACTTCACATTTTATAAGGCTGAAGCGTGTTAGACCTATCCACCTACGACGCCGGAGCGACTTCTCTCTTTTCTTTTTTGCTTCTCTGATAGCAGCAGAGTCTGAAATACCCTTGCATAAAAACACAATAGTGAGATTATGGATGTAGTGTGTGCAGAACTAGTGCACTGTAAAAGTAGAAGATAGCAGGTGGCTGAAAAATAAATGACAGGAGACATATGATAGCTCTACAACATTGCATGGCAAACAAAATTAGATTCTACTCCGTATGATTTTGTAATATATGAGCACATGAAATGCAGGTACTCCTCTAGCACACCACCACATGTGGTCATATCAAGATAACAGTCGACTGAAAATAAATAGGTCAGTCGATTTTTTAATGAACCGTCCGATCTATAAGGAACGGGCAGATGGCCTTCGTCTACCTCCCGCCAGGCACTGTTGACGATCTTTCTCGAACCGCCAGTGACCACCGGCCCAGACCCCTGCCTCCGCCGCCCCGCCCTCCCCTTGACCTCACACCACCGCCGTGCTTGGCAGTGCCCCCAGGCCATCCCTTTAATCCCTGCCAACCTCCAGATCAGGCACCAGTAGCTCTAGGCCCCACACGCCCCTAAGATAAACATCGAGGCACTGATTCCCCGGCGTAAAGGCGAACTAGCATTTGTTACGCCGGGGAATGGTTCTGTTAATTGGGAATCAATTGACCAGGAATTGAAATTCAGGGGGGCGACGGACCTCTAGTTAAGGTGAAGTAGTAGATGAGGAGAAACCTTGTGCATCGCGAGTTACTAGGAACATCTAGTATCAAGAAGAAGCGGTCAACTAGTGTCTTCTGTGGGATGAATACCGTGCAAGCAGACACGTAAGATTTGCACGAATAAGGGAAGAGGAGTACCATTTTGGGTTGCCGGTGTGGTCGCCTCCACATGTCCTGCCGATCTTCTTCTTTCTGCCGGGTAAACCGATGTTCTGGAGGAGGGTGCAGGTTTGGACGAACTCATGGCCAAATTGTTGAATGTGTTGCCGTGGCCATATGTCGGCGGAGGTGGCGAAGGACGGCGTAGCAGGAACAGCTCCGGTGCGGTGGAGGGTGGCGAAGTTGGAGCGGCAGCGGTGAGGCGCAGGACGGCGTGGTTGAACTGGCTCGGGTACGGACGGCTCGGCCTCGGCTTCAACTACTAGCCGTGGAGGGCGCTGCGGTTGAGGTTGCGGTAGACGACGTCGTCGGGGTATGGGCTTCGGCATGATGGAGGAGGGCGGCGGTTGATGGTCGGAATGGGGTGGCGGACGGAGGACGCCGGGGTTTCGCGGCTGGTGGAGAGGTAGTTTTCGCGCCCACGGTGTACAAATAGGGAATCAGACGGGTGGGTGGGAGTGGGAGGGGGAGAACCATGTTTCGGGTCTGGGATACGCTTGTTTTTTGCTTTTTTGAACAGAAGATGGGACACGCTTGTTTGAAATTTGGGGAAAGTACAAACTTTGCCCCCCTCTTAAATTGTGGACCTACTACGGGTCGGGGGTAGGATGGTAATCCCAGTTGTCCCAAATAGTGGGCTGGAGCGAATTCGGCCGCGTGCATGTGTGTTTAGGCGGCCATTGTGTATAATGTTTTTCGGGGGCGGTTGCGTGGCGTCTAGATGAAGCTACGAACCTACCCCGGTTTAGACCTTTGGACGTCGGGCCGGTAGGTTTCACGGGTCGAAGTTATTAGAAAAGTAATTTCCATGTACTACCAAACATTGGTCGTACACGGTTTTCGGCAAGTAGAGGCTCTTTTGGCGCTTCGTTTGAAATTTTGAAACACAAGCATTCACGTTTAGAGTACTCTTGAACTTTGAGGATTGACCTAAATAGACAATGTTAAATCTGACCTTGTATGTTTGAAAAGCTCATTAAATTATCCGCTTCTTTTTGAAATTTTGACACTTGAAAATCCTATAACTACGATTATTTTGGAATGGAGGAGCTAAATTAGAATCTAATTTGTACACGACTACATATGCTATTATGTACAAAATCAGAGCAAAAATTGGTGCCCCCATAATTTAGGTATGATTTACAAATGCCATGATATCAAATTCAAATAATTGAATGGACTTCATGTTGAATTCGATTATTTAAACCACCTTAAGTTGAATTCAAATGTATGCTAGTCCATAGGTAGCTATTTATAATGTTCACTGTGTAAATTTCGTATGTATAATGTGCTTTACACACACAACATGAACTATACTCATGTTTATATTCGATTGCTAAAGCGATGCATTGTCTGGAGTTCAAAATACGAACTATGTGGATCAATTGTGTCGAATAATAACATAGACATGCTCAAATTTGATAGAATCTAGATGTCTGATGGATCAATGATCGTTCCTTACGCAAATTGAAAATATCATGATCCCATCCTAATATTTGGATACAATTTATATCTTTAATCAATGTGTACAGCAGTCTTGTACGTGTAGTTTCACTCTCCATCGGTGGTCTCTCACACATGCTCACACACTCTCTCCCGAGGTGTCTTTCTCGCACACATGCTCTCGATATAACCCTCCCTCCCTCTCGTAACCATTTACGACTATTTTCACTAACCTTTATCACAAGCACTCGCCCTCTGGCAAGCATACACACGCACAATCCCCATCAATCCTTTCTATATACATAGACCTGCCTATGTGTCTCCCGTACGCACATTATCTTTAGGCCCATCTCTCACTCATTGTCTCACACCTCTCTTCCTAATCGAAGATTATGATTCTAGTAGAGCATTCTGTAGGATGCCCCTTAAAGTTAGGTTGGATGAATAGTAATATCAGAGATAAAGGGGTTACCTTAGTCCGAGAACCTAGGGTTACAAATCCTAGCCGGCTTTGTCAGTGGACATAGAGTCCTTCACAATTATGCTATCTTTGTCTTGTACGACTAGTCATCCATGGGTCTCCCTAAATGCGTCACGGGCCGAACAATGTGGCGCAGGACGGAACCAAACGAAGGGCCTCACCTCGACCCACCAGACCTCATGCGGTGACACACCCTCTGCCCCCACGGCTCGTTATCTTCTCACACCCACACATACCAACGTGCACAGACACCACACACAAAAAAATATGCTCCTGGTGCCTCTATCCACCCCCTTGCATATACACACTCAAGGGAATCTCTCGTGGTGACGTCATATTCGTCTCCTCTCTCTAGACTACTCTTATTTCTCGTGCTATCTTTCCCACGCCCCCCTGCCGGCCCCTCTATCCATGCCTCTCTTGAATACGTAATACACACACATACCTCTCTAGGCCCTGCCAAATGCATCAACTACATATTCACACATGTTACATCACGTACCCCATTGATCTAAAAAGCCCTCTCTTCACGTTTATTTCGCATACAACATTCCTTTTGAATAAAGTGTGGCCAAAGAAATATTTTAGAATTTCTACATATATACAACATTACAAAGTTATATGGAGGAGTATGAACGCTTACATTGCATGGTGCCCACAATGATATTTATTCCGCACTGTGAATTTGTATATTTTTATACTATATATAAAGTTAGTCATAATAAAGAGAAACGAAGAGCATCTCTCTCCCCATCGCATACCACCCCTCTACGCCCCTTTCACGTACGCACACAAACTATCTCCAGGTCCTCTAAAAGTAAGCCCCCAGCACATTCACGCATGTTTCATCTTTCTCTCGCGATATATACAGTGACGATCATTGTATTTGAAGCGAAAGCACGATACATACATTGGACTTCAGAATCCACTCACTACGGTCACCATTTACGTTTTGTGGTTATTATACAGTCACGGGCTCACCGTACAACTCTGTATTTGCTCAATACACGACTAGTTGACCAGTTAAACGCTCCACGTGGCACCTCTAGTGTTGCATCACATTATCTCACTACCATCGGGCCCACCTGTCAGCTTGTATCTACTCTACATCTACACTCTTATAAAATACTAGCAAGATGCCCATGCGTTGCACGGAACATCAAGATGCATTTATATGACTAGTTTATCTTGTGGGAGAAAAGGATGAACAAGGGAAGGCCTTATTTGCAAGTGTGGAGATGAGGGGTATGGGTATCTTTTTGCAAAATTGACATAGTTTCTTTCCTATCCGTCAGATATAGATCGGACGGCCTATATTGTAGGATGGCAGGCACACGATCATCACCGACTATGCTTTTTATAAGAGTAGGGATAAAATACACTCTTATAAAAAACAGAGTTGGTGATGATGATGTGCCTGCCATCCTGCAATATAGGCCGTCCGATTTGTATCTGACGGATAGGAAAGAAACTATGAAAATTTTGCAAAAAGGTACCCACACACCTCTCCGCATTTGCAAATAAGGCCTTCCCTCGTTCATCCTTTTCTCTCACAAGATAAACTAGTCATACAAATGCATCTTGCTGTTACGTGCAATGCACGGGCATCTTGATAGTAAGAATGAAAACAAACGACAAATAAATATTGGACGGTGGTTCGAAGTCATGACAGCGGGCACAACGGACAAGGTGGCTTTGTATTGGTATGTTGAGCTGTCTGTTTTAACACACATGAGCTGGTGTGGCGATTATACATACACGCATGCATGCACACAAACTGCATGCACGCAACACTCACACGAACACATGCACCCACGCACGCACACAACACTCACACATACACACGCAACCACACACTCACGTAACACTCACACGCACTCATGCACGCATGCATGCACACACCAGTACACAACACGACCAACACACACTCTCACGCTCAAGTGATCAACCTACACGTGCATGCGCACACATCAGGCCGTGACAGACACATACACAACTAGGTAAATCCCGCACATGGGGTGGAGTCTTGTCGCGCCTGCGTAAATTTATGTTTATCTGACCTTTTCCCTATGCGAACTGACAGGTGGGACCCACTAGGTACGTGTTCAATTTAACTAGTCAACATGGTGCCACGTAGACTAATTGGCCGGTCAACAGAGTGCAATCCGATGCCAAACTGTGCGCAAGTGACCGTATAATCACCGCAAAACGTATATAGTGACTGTAATCAGCTTATTCTAAAGTTCGGTGAATATATTACGCTTTTCTCTCTGTAGGCCCTCCAAAACTACATCGCTACACGTTCTCGCATGTTACATCTAACAACTATGGAATACATCACTACTACTACACTCTAACACAATAAATCATATGTGTTTTTAGTTTTATTAGATATCATATTGTTACTTAATTATTCAATTTGCATACATTAAAATTTCCTTTAAAATGTATGGCCAATATCATATACCGCGCGGGAAAAATACCACCCTTTCATGTTTAATCGGGTTTGTATCGATGGATCGTGCGAAACAGCAAAACTATAGTACTATATACAGTAGAAGTGACATTTCACTGGGCCGTCGTGTTGTGTACTCCTCCGTCGTAAGAGTGGAGTGCTCGCTTTCATAAATCTTCTAGTCCCTTCCGCCGACATGTGGGGCATCAAGCTACCGGGTCCACGTGCCATACCAGAATACAGTGCAGAGCAGCCGGGGTGAAGCACCCAGTCATGGCGCCGGCGTAGTAATGAGCAATGAGGCGTCAAATCACAAAGTTGCACCTTTCCCGCAGTTAAGTTGGAGGGACGAAGTACTAATGCTAAAAAAGAAGTAGTTGGAGGGACAAAGCAGCCATCATTTCACTCGTTGCCGAATCCGCTTCTCCCTCATCTTCTTCAAGTTAACCATGTGTTGCTTCTGTCGTTGTTCTGCCTCATGTGGGAAGCGGGTCGGCTTGATGAAGCACTCACACGTGGGACCGCATGTTAGCAAACCGCCAGGACAACGTCCTCTAAAAATAAGAAACCTCCCCTGCCATCCGCACGGCAAAATCACCTCCTTTTTACTAATCTTGATTCTATAATTTTTTAGATTAATATATTTGAGATTTGTATAGATAGCACACAGGAGCAAAACCAAGTGTTACAGTTAAGGGCATCCACAATGTGTAGCCAAATGTGAAAATAGCTTTTGGCATCATGGGAACCATTGTGGACGGTGTTTCCAAAGCCAAAAGGATGGAACCGAAGCTCCCTGATTGAATGATTGATTGAAGGAATAGAAAAATGCAACGTCTCTCCTCTTTCTCGCGTGCTTGGACGCATGTACAATATAGAGGACATGTCTACTCCCTTGTCTCTTCTATCACAAATCACAAAGCTGTGAGGCGTCAAATCACAAAGCACGGATGAAGAAACCATCATTTCACTCTTCGCTGACTCCGCTTCTCCATCGTCTTCTTCGAGAAACCATCTCACCGCACTAAGCTGGACGGACGACGCTATTGTGTACAAGTAGTACTAGTACATTTACGCGTCCTTTGGTTCAACGGACTTCCTGGATGCTAATAAGGCGGTTGTCTCGGCTGGCAGGCGGCACTTGCGAGCGACTTACCATGGTCTCCCTCAATGGTGTTCTCCATCGAACGCACTTCGCCAAACCACAACGTTCGAGATATCGTCGACGTCACCGCAATGGGGAAGGAAGTCAAATATAGTTACTACCTCCATTTTTTTGTACACAAGGCCAGTATATCAAAATTACAATTTTCAAAAGTCCACTAACACTAACCGAGGCAAAATTGATGGTGTTTGCCTCGTACTAGCAACCAAGGACATTAATATCCCCTGCATGCATGCGGAAGTGAGAAGGTTGGTTCGCATGGCGCTGCTTTAATCAAGCGATGAGGAGTGAGATGGTTAGTTCTTTGGGCTTTGGAGAAAAAAATACACATTAATTTACACATGGCCTTTCTTTTTTAACACTAGTACTCCTAGTACGTAGTACTACCTCCGTCCTGGTTTATTGGTCCTTATCGTATTTTGTGCCAAATTTTGACCATAAATTTAACTAACAAAATGTTCATGCATGTCACAAAAAATATAATATTGAAAACTATGATCAAATACAAATCTAACAATACAATTTTTGTTACCATGCATTAATATTTTGTTAGTTAAATATTTAGTCAAATTTGGGCTTTGTAACATTCCAAATTTTCAATTTGGAATGTTATACATTAGATCATCATGCATATCATTTTTTTCTTGCTTCTGGTGATCCAAGAAAATCCTAAGCAACTCAAAGACCCTCGGAGAGAGTTGGGGATTTCAATATTTTCATATTTGAGGTTTCTCAAATTTTGAAAATAGGATCATTTGATTTTATTTATTTTATCTTCAAGTATTTCTATCATAAAATAGGAGAGAGGGAGTAAAATGACTCTCCCAATAATAAAGAAATACAGAGGATTTAATAAAAAAATCAAATAAGTTTTATTTGGAATTTCATTTGAATTAGAAAAAATTGCATGTTTTCAAAAATTGCATTTTAGTGCCAAAAAATGTTCATCTTGTTCTAAATATTCCATTTAGACGGTGATTTTTTTTTGACAATTTTATATTTTATTTCTTTTTCTAGAGTTTTCTTTCTTCGTAGCGCCGGCGTAATTAGAAAAAAAAGAGAGAGGACCCGACCCGACTGGGCTGAAGCCCAGCCGAGCCATGCCCATGCCGCCGCGCCGCCTTCCTTCCCCGCGCCGCGCGCCGCCGAGCTGCCGTGCCCGCGTCTGACACCGTCCCGCTGCCGGTTTGCTTGCCCCCTCCCCCAAGCCTCCAAGCCCCCTATATATAGCCCCCCTGCCCCCAAGCCGCACACCGCCGCCTCGTAGCAACACCGCCGCCGCCACCGCTGTTAGCCGCCGCCGCCGCCGCTGCTGTTAGCCGTCGCCGCCGCCGCCGTTGCCGCACGCCGCCGCCG
>LR738710.1:605665198-605701836 GCA_902687465.1 Secale cereale | reverse complement strand
GCTGCCGGTTTGCTTGCCCCCTCCCCCAAGCCTCCAAGCCCCCTATATATAGCCCCCCTGCCCCCAAGCCGCACACCGCCGCCTCGTAGCAACACCGCCGCCGCCACCGCTGTTAGCCGCCGCCGCCGCCGCTGCTGTTAGCCGTCGCCGCCGCCGCCGTTGCCGCACGCCGCCGCCGCCGCTGCTGCCCACCACCACCGCCCGCCGCAGCCCGCCGCACGCCGTTGCCAATGCCGCCGCCCGTCGGCCGTTCGACGAGGTAGCCGCCCGCCGGCCGGTTGTCTGTAGAAGACCGTCGGTTTTTCTTTTAGAACCCTAGTTCGTTTTTTTACTAGATCGGTTCTCTGTTTTTTTTCGCTTTAGTTTTTAGTGAACGTTAACCCGTTCGTTCGTTCTAACGAACAAGTTCGTCGTTTAGTCTCAGCTGAAGAACGTTCGTTCGTTAAGCTGTTTTTAGTTTTCTTTTCCTAGTTTATTTTCTGATCGCGATCTCTGATCCGATCTTCGTTTTAGTTTACCTTTTCGCTAGTTTTTCGGAAGCAGGCGATTCAAGCATCTGGAGTTTCATCTCGAAATTCTCTTTCCGTTTAACGTAGTCACTCAAGCGTTTGCCTCTGCTAAATTTGGACTTAGGTCCAGATTGGTTCGGTAGTTGTTTCTCTTTTGCCGTTTGTATTTCGTTGCTTTTCTTTTGCCGTTTCTTTTGCAAACCAGAGTTCTTAAGTTGAACTTTCTGGTTAGATCTCTTATTTGAGTTTTACCCGTGCATTAGTTAAGTACTTATTGTGTGCTTGTTTGTTTGCGTTAGAGTACCCGGAGTGCGCCGCTTGCTACTTTGAATCTCTAGGTTTTGCGGATCATCAGCAAGGCAAGTAACACTTTGATCATACTTTCCAATTACCCAGTTTTCATTGCATTAGTCAAACCCTCACACAGTGCATGAGTAGGAGCTATTAACTTGTGGGACTGGGAAGTAGATTGCGGTAGTACCTATTACCTTCATTACATTCAAACCTTTGGGAGTTACTTCTACATTTGCTGTTAGGCCATGCTATGCTCGTAGACGTGGATTGGGTGAGTGTATCCATAACAGATGTGAGTTTGTTAATTAATGGTTCAACTTAAGGTGGCAACTTTAACACACATCTGGGTGGATTGAGGCACCTGGGTATTCCAGCGATTGCCTGTTTTTCTTTTGGACCGCCACCCAGGCTCAAAGGGATCATGAGATTATTCATACTAGAAACTTCTGTGTGCAGCCACATGCCAATATGGGCTCTGGCATAGTTGAGTAAGTTGTCGGAAACCTTTCCATGAAGGGCTAGCAGATGTAGAGGGATTGTAGGTGTACCGGCCTATCTATCTGGTTAAGGGGACCTCTTCGGAAAGACTGTGTCTCGGTCATCCGTTTCTCAAACACCATGCAGTGCGAGAAACCAAAGGGAGGCGATCGAGTCTTGTGGGGAAAAGTGCACAAACCTCTGCAGAGTGTACAAACTGATCATGATTAGCCGTGTCCCCGGTTATGGACGTCTTGAGTATCTAGTACCTGGATATCATGTGAATCTCATCATGTTACTTTAATTAATATTGTAGGGTTTAATGATGATTTTTAATTGGGGTTGAGAGGATGTCTATCTTCTCAACGATTTTTCAACTACCATGATAGTTAATTAAAATCTATTCCTTTGCAGTAGGGAAAAATTAGCTTTACGCAAAAACTATAACCATAGAGCTTTCACCAGCCATATTGCATATAGTATAGCTTTACTCTTGTTACTCTCTTGTGTTACTTTGCCAGCATATTCCATTTGATGACCCGTTTCGGGCTGCAACGTTCATGTTGCAAACATTTCAGACAACGAGTAATGTGCCTTATAGGTCGTGGTTCTATACTCAGTGATGCCATTGGAGTTGATGGACTCACTTATCTTCCAAGCCTTAGATGTAATAAGTGTGTGATTGCTACTCTGTTATAAATCCTTCAAGTATTGTGCGTGTCAGCATTACTGATCCAGGGATGAAACTGATGCACATAGATCAGACTGTTTGAGGTTTGGTCGCTACAAGATGGTATCAGAGCACACGCTGACTGTAGGACACGACCACTAAGCTAAAACCCTAGAGCACTATTCACTCTTCTCTTTTCTGACTCCTCATCTTTTCTACTCTTTTAGGTTGGTGGATGCAAGGAATAAGTTCACGCAACCGGATGAAGATACACCATTTGGACGACACCTGAAGGAAGTCACAAGATATCTAAACATCGGACTACCAAGTTTCACCGGAACCTACAATGCCACTCTACCTGAGGAGGAGCGCTGGATGATTCAAGCTCAAGTTCCAGGAAGGACGTTCAAGCCCGTCACTGCCCATATAGAATTTTCCTTTAATGCGCCTACATGGAGCTTAGGCAGAAGCATGGCAGCCCACATCGCTATGGGAAGGATTGGAAAAGTCTACAAGCAGGAGCTAAAGGACACCATCTACCAAATTTGTGGACGCCGAGATAAGAATTGGGATATGATCAGCACCCAGAAGGATAGATCCATTGCAGCCTTCATCCAGGAGTTGAACCATCACATTCGGCGCTAGGAGCACCAGATGTGTGCAGGGATGATAGATTTGAAGAAAGCACTAAACAGAAATTTGGAGTTAGAGGAAGAACTCAAGTCTGTACGCGACGGATACGAGGAGGAGATGCTAATACTTGTGGAGAAGAATGATGACTTGACATGGAAGTTAGGGATACTCATGGGAGAAGAAGAAGAGGAAGAAGAACCCAAGGAGATTCCACCTGAAGACTACATCATCATTGACGACACGAACTCAGACCCCGATGATAGTGATGATGAGGACTATGAAGATGAAGCTGGAGCGGATATCATGGCATCCTCTGTCGATCACAATTTCTAGAAGACCTTCCTATGACTAGTAGTTTTTCCCATTTAGTAGACTTAGAACACTTTTGTAACGATTAGATCCGTGTAAGCCCTTGTTTGAAATTGATATTGGTGTGATAATATGTGTGTTTGCCTCATGTGCATATGGGTAGTGATTTTCCCTTAGACCTCAATTCTATTCTAATATCTTCCCTCTACACCCATCAGATGCCTCCAAGACGTGAGCCCCGATTTGAGTTTCCCCCTAAGCTCACTCAGTTGATCCAACAACAGAACACCCTGATGCAACTTCTTGTCCAGAACACGCAGAACAACCAGAACAACAACAACAACCCTCCCCCACCACCGCCCGTGGATAACCTGACCCGTTTCTTAAGGTTACAACCACCAGTGTTTGCTAGCAGCATTGAACCAATAGTCGCTGATGACCGGCTGCGCAAGATTGGAAGGGATTTGACCACTGCTAACTGCTCAGATGCTGAGAAGGTGCGTTTTGCCGCACATCAGTTGTCTGGACCAGCCGCAGCATGGTGGGAGAATTACACAGCCAATTTTCCCATAGCCAATGTGACCTGGGATCAGTTTCAGCAAGCTTTTCGTACAGCCCATGTCTCAACTGGAGCTATGAGTATGAAGAAGCAGGAGTTTCGCAATTTGCGCCAAGGCAACTGTACTGTGGCTCAGTACGTGGATGAGTTTAGTACCCTATCTTGTTATGCCCCAGATGATGTGGCCACAGATGCCGCTAAGCAGGAGAGATTCATGGAAGGGCTGAATGATGAGATGAGTGTACAGTTGATGGTGGCAACTTTCAATAACTACCAGGAGCTGGTTGATCGCGCTCTAATGATTGAAAGGAAGCACCAACAGATTGAAAGTCGCAAGAGGAAGTATGGACAAGGAAAGTATAATTCTGGACCTCAGCAGAAGCCTCGTATTACCCCTAAAATGGTAGGACAATTCCAACATACCCATGGAGGAGGTAGTTCACACAATCATAAAGGCCCCAAGAATGGAAATGGGAATGGAGCAAGTAGTAGCTAGAGCCGCCCTACCCCGTCCACACCCACCAAGAAGGATTTCAGCCATGTCACCTGTTACAAGTGCGGGAAGAATGGACATTATGCCAATGACTGCTCAGAAGCTAAGAATGGGAATGGCAATGGAAGCGCCGCGAAGAAGCCCAACCCGTTCAACAAAGGACAAGTGAACCACGTGACTGTGGAGGAGGTAGAAGAGCAACCAAATGCTGTTGTCGGTAAGTTTTTGGTTAAGACATTTACCGCAATAGTTCTTTTCGATACTGGTGCATCGCATTCATACATTTCAAGGGGATTCATAAATAGACATACGATGTCCACCCGAGTTCTTAAGACCCCCATGTTAGTAAGTTCATCAAGAGCAGAGTATATGGCACACCAAGGATGTTTTCAGACACCATTGTCCATAGGACGCCACACTTTCCCCTCTGACCTAATAGTCCTGGAGTCACAAGGATTGGATGTGATATTAGGTATGGATTGGCTATCGAAGTATGGAGGTAACATTGTTTTGCTCATCACCCCGGAGGGAAAAAAGATTAAGTATGTATCTAGGCATTCGCCTATAATGACTCAAGTACATTCTCTCACGGGAGTTGTTCAGGAGGAAGTGCCAGTAGTGAAGGATTATCCGGATGTGTTCCCAGAGGAGTTACCTGGCATGCCACCGGATAGAGATATAGAGTTTTTGATTGAGCTTTTGCCAGGCACCGGGCCAATTTCTAAGAGACCATATAGGATGCCCGCAAAGGAATTTTAGGAGATTAAGAAATAGATTAAGGAGTTACTGGATAAAGGATTCATACGCCCAAGTTCTTCGCCTTGGGGTTCGCCAGTACTTCTAGTGGAGAAGAAGGATGGATCGTTAAGAATGGTTGTTGATTACCGAGGGCTGAATGAAGTAACGGTCAAGAACAAGTACCCACTGCCGATGATCAATGATCTGTTCGATAGATTGCAAGGAGCTAAGGTATTTTCGAAGATCGATCTGCGATCAGGGTACCATCAATTGAAGATTCGAGAGCAGGATATACCTAAGACGGCCTTTACCACTAGGTATGGGTTGTACGAGTATACCATTATGTCTTTTGGTCTGACTAATGCACCAGCATACTTTATGAACCCGATGACCAAAGTATTTATGGAGTATTTGGATAAGTTCGTCGTGGTGTTCATAGATGATATATTGATCTTCTCAAAGGATGAAGTAGAGCATGCAGAGCATTTGCGTTTGGTATTGGAGAAGCTCAGAGAACATCAGTTGTATGCCAAGTTTAGCAAATGCGAGTTTTGGTTGAAGGAAGTTGGATTTCTCGGACACGTTATATCTGGAGAAGGAATAGCAGTAGATCCCGCCAAGGTGGACACTGTGACAAATTGGGAAGCACCAACAACAGTTGGAGAGATCCGGAGTTTTCTTGGACTAGCAGGATACTATTGGAGATTTATTGAGAATTTCTCGAGGATTGCAAAACCAATGACAGAGTTGTTAAAGAAGGACACCAAGTTCAGTTGGACAGAAGAATGTGAGGCCAGTTTCCAGGAATTAAAGAAACGGTTGGTCTCATCCCCTGTGTTGATTCTGCCAGATCAACATAAGGATTATGAGGTGTACTGCGACGCTTCACGTAGAGGACTTGGAGCAGTTCTTATGCAAGAAGGAAAAGTTGTTTCGTATGCTTCACGACAACTGAAACCTCATGAGTTGAACTATGCCACTCATGATTTGGAGTTAGCAGCCGTAGTGCATGCATTGAAGACGTGGAGACATTTTATCATCGGAAACCATTGTGAAGTATATACGGATCACAAGAGTTTGAAGTATATATTCACTTAGAAGGAGCTGAATCTCAGGCAAAGGAGATGGCTGGAACTCATTAAGGATTATGACATGAGATTGCATTATCATCCCCGAAAGGCTAATGTAGTAGCCGATGCGCTAAGCCGTAAGAGCCATGTCAATACCATAATGACGGAGGATTTACCAAAGGAGTTAGCCGAGGACTTACGAGAACTATGTTTGGAGATAGTTCCGAGAGGCTATGTAGCAACACTAGAGATCCAGTCTACCCTGATCGATAAAATCAGAGAAGCTCAGAAAACTAACGAGGAGGTTGCGTCTATAAAGGAGAGGATGAAAGAAGGAAAGGCTAAAGGATTTCGTGAGGATGAGCACGACACCTTATGGTTTGAGGACCGCATTTACCTGCCTAATGACCCGGGGAACATGAAGTTGATTCTACAGGAGGCCCATGACTCACCATACTCGATTCACCCAGGAAATACTAAGATGTATTTGGATTTGAAGGATATTTTCTGGTGGACCGGTATGAAGAAAGATATTGCGGAGTATGTAGCAGTTTGTGATGTATGTCAGAGAGTGAAGGCAGAACATCAGAAGCCGACATGATCATTACAACCATTGCCAATACCCGAATGGAAGTGGGATAAGCTAAGTATGGATTTTATTACGGGATTACCCAGAACTCGTTCTGGCCATGACTCGACTTGGGTCGTAGTCGATCGTTTGACAAAGGTAGCTCATTTCATCCCCGTAAAGACTACTTATACCGGTGCAAAGTTGGCAAAGATATACATGACCAGAATCGTATGTCTGCATGGAGTTCCGAGGAGCATCCTATCAGACAAAGGAACCTAGTTTACCTCAAAGTTCTGGAATCAGTTACACAAAACTTTGGGTACCAGGCTAGAGATTAGCACAGCTTTTCACCCGCAGACAGATGGGCAGACTGAAAGAGTCAATCAGATTTTGGAGGATATGCTGAGAGCCTGTGCACTAGATTATGGATCTAGTTGGGACGACAATTTGCCGTATGCTGAATTTTCTTACAACAACAGTTATCAATCAAGTTTGAAGATCGCCCCTTTCAAAGCGTTATACGGAAGGAGATGTAGGACTCCGTTGTCGTGGGACGAAGTTGGAGACCGCAAGTTGTTCGGGCTAGATTTGATCAAGGAATCGGAACAGAAGGTGAAGTTGATTCGCGATAGGCTCAAGATAGCTCAGTCCAGGAAAAAGAGCTACGCGGATTCAAAACGCAAGGAGATCGTTTACGAAGTCGGAGACAGAGTTTACCTTCGAGTGTCTCCACTTCGAGGAGTTAAGAGCTTTGGAGTTAAGGGAAAACTAGCGCCACGTTTTGTAGGACCCACTACTGGAATCTGGGAATTTGCCATCTGCCATCACTTTGCCATCTATAAGCGGATGGCAAAGACCGTCTTTGCCATCAGCTTACAAAAAACAGATGGCAAAGAACTGACAGATGGCAAATAACATGGTTGCCATCAACCAGTTCTTTGCCATCTGCCAGCCGATGGCAAAGAATCTTTGCCATCAGCTGGCAGATGGCAAAGAGGTGGGTGGGCCCTGTGGATGACGGTGCTGTAACGGCTCACTAGCCGCACCTCTTTGCCATGTGCCAGCAGATGGCAAATATTCTTTGCCATCAGCTGGTTGATGGCAAAGAGATGGTGCTTTGCCTCTCCCTCACCCCTCTCTCTTTGTCTCAAAAAAAAACCCCTCTCTCCCTACAGCCCGGCCCCATCCCTCTCTCTCTATCCCGCCACCTCACCCACGCATCCATGCATGACACACCCAACCCCTCCCCTCCCTGCCGTCGGCCCTCCCCTCCCTGCCACCGCCCAGCACTGCCGCCGGCCCTCCCCTCCCCGCCACAAGCTGCCTCCCGCCGTACTGAGGCCACTCTCCCTCCGTCTCGACCGATTTACTCCATCCCCGGCTTCCCTTCCCTGCCCCGTTCGAGGCAATGGCGGCGGCGGTGAACGGCGGGGGCGGGGAGACCAAGGCGGTGCTCCCCGACGGCAACTCCCTGTCGACCCAATCTCACATCACCCGACGCCTCGTCCTCTCTAGATCTTACGCCCGCCCGCCCGCCCGCCCGAGGTGAGCACTTGTATATCCCGATTGGAGTTCCGATTGGTTCGTAGGTAGGTAGGTAGGTAGGGTTCATTCTGACGTTTTAGTTAGGGTTTGCTTGGTTGTGGTCAGATTTTAGTTTCTCAAATGGTGTATGAATTCTTCAACTGTGCCTGTCACGATTTTGGGCAGATTTTGGTGGCAAAATTGGAGGGATTTTGTGGATGAAAGATGGGGGGAAATGCTAGATCCACTCGAAACCAAGCAAATCAGTGTTCTTGCTCTGTTTGAGCCTAGTAGATTTGTTAATTTTTTATCAACTGTGTTTGAGCCTAATAGATTTGTTGCATATTCATGTTATTGCTATGTTTGGATAGGTAACAATATTTTTTGGGATCCTAAAATATTTATGCACAGTACTTAACCTGCAGCTGCTGATTAATGTTGTAGTCATATGTAACAACCAACATCGGTGGCTCCAGGGCGGCCGCGGGGACGGCGTCCGTCGGTCCACTGTTGCGCACCTTGACTCCTTGCTTTCCCCTATTTTCCATCTTCCATTTTCAGTCCCATTGGTTGATCCCATGATTGATTGATTATTAGTTCTTGATGCATTATACCTCATTGCTTCCGTTGGAACTGACCACCATATCCAGAAGCTTCACATGACGCTTCGTATGCATCACTCACGTACCAACAGATCTCCACATTACTGGTCACTTTGGATGGTGCCTCACGCCCTTGCTATTGCAAATCAGGTTAGCAACAAGTAGGTGACCTTTTGTTGTTCCATGAAATGCCAAAACTATTGAGAACATCACAAGTGGTCTAATTTTTTTTATGGATCGGTTCAACTCATCTACAACCCTTCTCAAAATATTTCTATTAGGTACACCTAGCCCCAGCTGCAGTTCAACAAGTTGAAGATGTTGCAGGAAGTTATCGACACATGAGTTGCTCTACAAGGCAAGACCAATGGAGGATAGACAGCTGCATACGTTGATTGCATACAGGCAAGGGATTTTCTCGGCTACCTTGGAATCGAGTTGCACTACTGTTCATCCTATTTGATGTTCTAAAATGCTATGCAATAAATTTGACTGATTCGAGTTGCATCTAAAGGGATTTTTTTCATTTACATATATTCATTGTTCCCTGTAACCCTGTAGTAGCACCACCTGCATGTATCCTATCTATGTCATTGAATCTATTTTTGTAAAAGAACTTGATATATACATAGGACATAATAAATTATCATGGTTCTTTCCAGAAAGGGGTACTGATGTCAGTCTTTGTTCATGCTTCTAGTGTACAGATTACACACAATGAGAGCTAATTGGTAAACATTTTTTTGCAGATCTTTCAAAGTGATGCTTTACTTGCTGCAGTCTAATTCAGATCTTTTTTTTCTTTCTAATTTTTATTTTCCTAATGAAGATTACTTCCCACACATACAACTATTTGAAGTTATATGCACATTTATGATTCTGAGGTAAGTCATATACATGTTTATACTGCTAGCTTAATTCCTTCTCTTTTGCCGATTTCCACAGTAATTTCTTCTATACTTCCCTGTGTGTATGTGTTCCATGTAGAATTTAGATGAAGCCTTAAGATTCTATCGGGACTAATGACATTTGTATGCCATTTGTTTACCTACTTTTGGGGATGGATTAAAGTAAATGTTCGTGGGAGTTATACCTAGGTGGGGATATTTTAGATGCAGCTCGATATTCAGTCCACTTGAAAAGCTTTAACCAGTTGGTTCCACGGGTAATTGACCATAGTATTCTCTATTTATATTGTTCATCTAATTGTACAAACTTTGAATGATATAAGTAGGATGATTCATCTTACTTACCTATGTATCATTAGTCATGTATCATCCTAAAGTATCTTCAAATAATAAACATTTATTCATCATTTTCTCGATCCTTTTAGGAGATTTATTTCATGAGTAATACACCAACTTTAGGCATTATTTTCCGCAGCAACGCGCGGGGCATCATCTAGTATTTGCCAATGATGATGTATCTTTTACCAACCAATCTCTAGTCTTCTTGAGGACTGTAAATGCTGGTTTGGTTTTCTGTGCTCACTAATTTTTATTTTCCTAATGAAGATTACTTCCCACACATCTAGTTACAGAGTTCTAACGCCTCTCCTTTGATTGATTTGCCGCTGTGCAGTTGGTGCCAAGGATTCACGAAGGTGAACTAATACCAAGAACCATGTCTTCTGACCACCACACGACGGATCAGCCGGCCGTCGATCACCACATCTCCGACCTTCACCACGACACCACTGTGAGTAGCTCCGCGCGTCGTTGCCGCCGTCCGACGCCCTGGGAGGTAGCCGACGTGGTGGCCACCAGGCAGCCGCCGATCAACAGGACCACGAGTGCAGCAGTGCCAGTTCGCCAGTAGCAGGGGCACTACGTTGGGAAGGTATATCCTGTAATTGTTGATGGGTTCCGGAAGAGCAGGTCTTGATGTTCGAGCTATTCCTGCCTTCCATGTTAACTGTGCTCGGTTATTGCTACATAACCTCCACCATTTTGTTAACTGTGCTTGATTCAAACATTTAGATTTCAGTTAAGTATTTTCTCTGTGGAAAGCATGCAAAATAAATTTATCAATTTTATTATCTGGACCTTTAATGGCCTTCTTTTATATCCATCCATTTTCTCTTTTGTTCAGTTATAATTATTTTACCATTTCTTCTTGAAACAGATAAACGGTGCGTTGGATGAACTTGTTACTACAGAGATTTCCACATTCATTCTATCCTCGTTACTCATTTGCTTAGTAAGTTCCTACCATATGGTTTGTGTTGATTTATTCTACTCATAATCATAATTCACTTGGCCGCCATTGCCGCCACGTTGAGGCCTTCGCCACCAAGCGGCATCCTTTCCCATGAGGCTTAATTCAGTACATGCTTCTCTAAATTTCTACGAGCTTAATTCAGTAATATGTTTGTCTGAATGTTATCCTGCTAATTGTTAGTTGTTTGATAAGCTTGTTGATTTCCAGTTAAATTATACGGAGTATTAGTCATGTTTGAAGGTTCTGAAGTATGTTCTTTGAACTACTCTTTGTGTCCTCTCCATAAAAAAGAAGTGGTACTCTTTATTTTTTAAATAAATGACAATTATATTTCTAAATGTTTACATCATTACTGTAGGGTTGGACAGCTCTGAACCCCATATGGTTGGTGATAAACGATTTTAGGAGCATCAAAGTTTGTCCTACAATATCTTTATATGGTATTCAGCCTAGCGAATATTCATCTTTGGATAGAAATGGAATTGACCTTCTAATATTTCAAGAACAGGTTTGCTTAACCCCCAACGCGCGTTATTTTTATCATGAAATATGCTGCTGGTGGAGAACTCTACAAAATAATATGGTGATTCGGTGAGGATGAGGATGAGGGGGATCTTCAATGTACTTACATTGCTATGTCCTCAAGCTATCTTTATTCTGAACCATGTCCACTAACATTAGATGCATGCAATCATGTAACTTGTATGCTTTTCTTGTCAATAGACAATGTACTTCTTTCACCAACTACTTTCAGAGGTCTGCTATTGCTATTTCATGGTAACCTTTGCAGGTTGAAAATTGTCAAGGAAAACAAATGTAGAACTGAATTGCCCATGAACTGATGCTAGAGTGCAGGAAATGTGTCACTGTGATCGTAAATTAGAAACCACGATCTTGGATGAGAGTCCAACATCTTGAGTGAAAATTGCTAGTATTTCTACTTGAGTACATATTGCTGCATGTTTGTAAAATTTCCCAAACTGTAGCATTAGCAGTCTTTTCGCCTGTTCGGTCATGCAAGAATCAGTATTCGGGGCGACCATGATGTTTGAGCATGCCCATGGCAGTGTGTGGCGTGGTTGGATAAGGACGGGTTCTCGCCGGTAACAAAAGGGCGCTGGAGAGAGTGAAGGTGTTGGTGGTGGTTGTTGTGGTGATGGTGCAGATGACCGGATAGTGGCATCGCTGATGTGGTGGAGTACAGTCTGTTGTTGATCTAGAGGAAATACGAGAAGAGTTGGGTGAAGCTGAAACCTAAATTAGAGGATCTATTCACTCATTTGTTTTCTTGATTTTGAGATTGTTCAACAAGTTTTCTAGATTTTCTTTTTATGGCAAATGTGTTCTATTTTTTTGTTCTTTAACACAAGGTCATTGCATTATGAAATGAGTATGCATTTTTTTTGTGATAAGTGGAATTTGAAGCAGTACAACTAATTTTACAGCGCTGTGTCATACAGCTTCTCTGTATTGTTAATACTTTAAAATACTCTGCTATGTCAATACCACGGTATTTCATACCAACTGACTAAATTACTGTAGTTTTTTATACTGTAGTTTTTTAGTACCTTGCTATCAAACGGGGCCGGAGTCAAATTGGTTATGGTTATGCCCGGAGATGGATTCCCTCTTGGTTGTGGTAGGCTTGTCGCTGGAAATCACAAGTGAGGCAGAGAGAGCGAAGACCCAGGCTGCTTTTGAGGAGAGGGACCGGTAGTTGGCGGAGAGGGAGAGGGAGAATGAGGAGAGGACGGCTAGGCTGTTGGAGGAGGAGAGGAACCGGAACGACTCGGCTAACCGGGCCATGTACGATCTCTTCGTGGTAAGTTTCTTCTGCATATTAGCTAAATCATGCATGCAATGTTCCTTTCATTAGTAACTAATATGGCTGACTCATCAAAACCAAATGTGCAGTCCATGTGTGAGAAGAAATGACATATTTTAGCTCCTAAATGACTTCATATGCTTAGCTAGCTCCAAAATGACGTAATGACCTTACGTAGCTCCAAAATGACCTATTTTACAGATATAAGTTGCATCATAATAATCTTCACATTTTAGTTGCATCATAATAATCTTCTTCTTCTAGTCTTCTTCTTCTAACTTTCTTCTTTCCTATTTTACAGATTTGCTTAAGATCACAGAAGCTTGGGTTGATGGAGTGCTTGTATTTAGTTCTTGTTTTGACCTTGGGAAACTTGCTACCTATGGATGAAACTATGTAATATTGATGAAACTATGTATATGTACGGATGAAACTTACTACTATTGGTAACATGTGTTGGATATATACATGTGTTCATGACTATTGGTAATATGTGTTGAATATGCTATATTGGTCATATAAATATATTTGTGTTTGATTTTCTGTGAAAATTAATTGATATAAGAAAAACAAAATTAAATGGGGCAATATAGACACTTTGCCATCAGCTGGCAGATGGCAAAGAGCTTTGCCATCAGCTGGCACATGGCAAAGAGTCCACGTGTCAACGAGAGGTAAAATTTGGGCTGGCCTATTTGGGCTCTTTGCCATCTGCTGGCAGACGGTAAATTACCTGCAGCCGTTGCATTCTGCTCGCAGACGGCAAAGAGCCTACAGCCTTTGCCATCTGCTAGCAGATGGCAAAGTATGCCGTTATCCTTCTAATGGGGCTAACCCCGTTAAGAGGCTTTGCCATCTGCCAGCTGATGGCAAAGGCATAGGCTCTTTGCCATCTGCCAGCTGATGGCAAAGAAGCCTTTGCCCACTGGATTTCAGACAAACTGTTTGCCATCTGCTGGCTGATGGCAAAGCCTTTGCCATCCGCCGACCATGCCTTTGCCATCTGCCATGGCAGATGGCAAAGTGCCAGATTCCAGTAGTGACCATATAAGATTATGGAAAGTATGGGAGAGGTAGCCTACAAGTTGGAACTGCCCGAAGGATTGTCAGGAGTTCATGACGTATTCCACGTTTCCCAGTTGAAGAAATACCACGCAGAGATGGCCGAGATACCGCTGAGGGATACGGTGCCATTGGAAGCTATTCAGCTGGACAGCGATTTAACCTATGAAGAGAAACCAGTCAAGATTCTTGAGTATGCCAGCCGAGTCACCCGCGGCAAGGTTATCAAATTTTGCAAGGTTCAGTGGAGTCACCACACCGAGGATGAAGCCACCTGGGAAAGAGAAGAAGACCTGCGGAAGGACCACCCTCACCTATTTTCTAGCCAACCCGAATCTCGAGGGCGAGATTCATCTTAAGGGGGGTAGGTTTGTAACATCCCAAATTTTCAATTTGGAATGTTATACATTAGATCATCATGCATATCATTTTTTTCTTGCTTTTGGCGATCCAAGAAAATCCTAAGCAACTCAAGGACCCTCGGAGAGAGTTGGGGATTTCAATATTTTCATATTTGAGGTTTCTCAAATTTTGAAAATAGGATCATTTGATTTTATTTATTTCATCTTCAAGTATTTCTATCATAAAATATGAGAGAGGGAGTAAAATGACTCTCCCAATAATAAAGAAATACGGAGGATTTAATAAAAAAGTCAAATAAGTTTTATTTGGAATTATATTTGAATTACAAAAAATTGCATGTTTTAAAAAATTGCATTTTAGTGCCAAAAAAATGTTCATCTTGTTCTAAATATTCCATTTAGACAGTGAAAATTTGTTTTGGCAATTTTAGATTTTCTTTATTTTTCTAGAGTTTTCTTTCTTCGTAGCGCCGGCGTAATTAGAAAAAAAGCAGAGAGAGGACCCGACCCGACTGGGCTGAAGCCCAGCCGAGCCAGGCCCATGCCACCGCGCCGCCTTCCTTCCCCGCGCCGCGCGCCGCCGAGCCGCCGTGCCCGCGTCTGACACCGCCCCTGTAATGCCCAGGATGGGACTATACCTCCTACGTGTCGAGGCACGACTTAAAGGTATAAGCCCATCCTAGAATGATCTCAAGTTTGGTATCTTTGCACGACTCATGTAAAAGAGGGATTAAATTGCAAAAGGAGGTAGTTGGCTTACACTCGCCACTTCACACAATACATTACATAAGCAATCATCATTCAAAACATGACAGCCCATCTAAGGGTAAGATCCAAAAGACAAGATACCAAAACAACATAAAGCCACAGGTCAGGATCGAATCCTAGTAGAAACCACTACTGATCGTCGAAAACGTCACAAGCAAACGGCCACTCTCTTCATCGAGCTCCCAGTGAAGTACTTGAACCAGCTTCTGCATCAAACTCGGCTGAACCTGCATCTGGTGTTGTAGTAACTGTGAGCCACGAGGACTCAGCAATCCCATAACCATGGGTATCAAGACTAGCAAAGCTTTATGGGTAGGAAGAGGTAAAGTGGTGAGGCTGCAGCAGCGACTAAGCATAATATGGTGGCTAACTTATGAGTACCAGACTAAGATGAGAAGCTACGCAAACGGTCGCAAAAGGTGATCGCTAAAGATCCTGAACTACATACGAGTCAAACATAACCCCACCGTGTTCTCTTCTCAAAGTGAAAAGAGACAGTCACGGTTACTCACACAGTTGTGTGTTTTACTTCGGATCCTCTGTCAAGTTTTCTACAACCGGACATTAACAAATTCCAATCTGCCACATAACCGCGGGCACGGCTTTCGAAAGATCATAACCCTGCAGGGGTGTTCCAACTTAGCCCATCACAAGCTCTCACGATTAGCTGAAGTGATAAATATAATATCATCACCCCTTATCTTAGGGAAAATCCGATCAGGCTCGGCATCCCGGTAGCACAAGTCATTTCGACAATGGTAAAACAAGTCCAGCAAGACCTCCCGGCGTGCCGACACCCTGATAGTAGCCGCGCGTATCTCGTCTCAGGCCACGTCCGGATGGGAAAAGCTACGAGTAAAACCAAACCTCGAGTTTCCCCAAGGTGGCCCCGCAGGTTGCCCGTTTGGGACCAACACCATCAGCACTGGCCCCCCTGCTATGTAGAATTAAGAATCCTCGGGTAGAGCTAACTCCCTATGCAATTTAATTAATTAATTAAGTTGTTATTATGAGCAAATTAAAAGCAATGTTGGGCCTTGCTGGAGGAGTTTTATTCAAAGTCGAACTGTCAAGGGGTCCCCATCCACCCATCGTGTAAGGAACGCAAAATCAAGGAACATAATGCCGGTTTATCAGTGCCTAAGGTGGCATGAGTGGAACAAAACACCGACCAAAAGGCCAAGCCTTCCACCCATGCCCAGTATATAGGTGTGTTAATATATATTAATAGATATTGTGATATTCCAACAACAACAAGTTCCCACCTGGAACGGACTTCATCTTCACCTGCAACTAACAACGCTATAAGAGGGTCTGAGCAAGCGGGTAACATAGCCAAACAGTGGTTTTGCTAGGAAGGTGTCAAAGGTTAGAGGTTTCATGGCAACAAGGAGAGGCTAACATAAAAGATGGGTATCGCGACATGTAACGATAGCATCGAGACAACTAAGCATGGCAATGGTAGTAAAGGTATCCAAGGGTATGATCATCTTGCCTGGAATTCCACAAGGGAGAAGAACGGATCCATGAAGTAGACGGAGCAACATAGTCGAGCGAATCCTCACAACTCCGGAACGAAACCGAAGCTATCAAGAGAAGCAACCGGAAAGAAGCAAATAACACGGTAAACACACAAGCTTTAACATGGCATACGATGCACATCCAAGTATGATGCATGTCCGGTTTAAATATGCAAGGCATGGCAAAATGCACAAACAAAACTACAAGTTAAGTGGAGCTCAATATGTGTCGGTGTACTAAGATAGGGGTACCTTATTACCCCAACTTGTGCATGGGCAGTAGCAGCTTCCCGCGGCAGGGTTTACCACGTGCTCGCCGGAAACCTTTTCGGTCCTTATGAAGCCATTCAAAAACAAAGTATACAAGTCAGAAGATCAAGACCCCGGCAAGTGGAGCTTGCCGGGAAGGCCGCACCAGGCTCAAGATTATCACATTAACACAAGACCCTGGCAAGGGGAGCTTGCCAGGAAGACCAGGAGACAGCATCTCAGAAGACATGCCTCGGCGCACCCTGCGCCCCGGCAGGACCCGGGGAGCGACAAGCTTCCGGGCCCGGCAAGATCAAGACCCCGGCAAGGTGCTTGCCGGGGGAAGCCTGCGCTGTGTGCCCGCGCTCCAGCTCATCGGCCCACGCGTCACCCTAGGGCCCTTCCAGGGACGCGTGGCGGATGGCTGTGCAGCCTGGGGGACACGGTAGCGCGCCACGGTGACGAGGCTACCGCCGTGGCGAACGGAGACGCATGGACGGGCGCTTTTGGGGTCGACGGCGACGGGCATTTAATGCCCTTGTCCCCCACTGTCAAAGTTAGGTGAAGACCACTGTTCATCCACTGTTCATGCACTGTTCCCGCACTGTTACAACTACCACCAAAGTTACATTTTTACCCTCCTCTACGTTGACACCTGTCGGTGACCCCTTGAGCTATAAAAGGAGGCCCATGCACAACGTAGAAAGGGTTCGGAACCTAGACAGCTCTCTTGCTCGGTGTAGCTAGCTCTTCAAGCTCCCGAGCTCAAGATCTCAATACAATCCAAGCAGGAGTAGGGTTTTACGCGTCCGCGCGGCCCGAACCTGGGTAAACTGCCCGCGTGTGCTTCTCGATCCGCTCTCCGTGCTCCCTCCGCTCCCTTACCGCAACGTACAAGGGGCTCCGGTCCCATAGGTGCTCGTGGCGGACAGTTTCCCCCGACATCTTTGCCGCGCCAGGTAGGGGGCGTCGAGGTTGTGCGAACCTGATCCGGCGCTCCAGCGGGCGCAATCTTCATCAACCTCTCCAGCTTCATCGACTTCGTCAGCAACAACATGGCCCCGAAGAAGAAGGCTTCGGAGGTCGCAGGCCCGTCTGTGTCGATCCCACCGCCACCAGAACCAACGGTTGGTGGAGGAGACGCCGGCGGAAGGGTGGTCGCCGGCGAGGAAACTCACGGCGCCACCAAATCGAAGGACAAGACGGACGACCGGGCGAATTCCAAAGCCTCGATGTCCGTAGACGCACCACGTCTCTCTCAGCAGACGACCGGCCACCAGCGACGTGGTATAGGAGGTACCATTCACTTGCTGGGGCAAGGACAAGCCGGAGGCTCGCGGGATGCTCAAGGCCGTCGTCCTGGCACGAGCAAGGCGCGGTCGCCGGGGCGAGAGACTGCTCCTTCTAACCCTGTTAGAAGTCCGAGCATATCTCGCTCCTCGCACCGCTCGCCGCCGCTCCCCTCCTCTCCAGCAGAAGCTCTAGCAAGAGCGCAACTGCTCCTCGATTTCCCTCCAGCGGCAGACAAGGCCGACGACTGGAGGGCGACGATCCAGAGTCTCATCGCCTTCGCCAACAACGACACGCCGCAGCAGCCGGCGACATCACGGCCGCGGCAAGTCGACCAGACGAAGGTCGATGGCGACAAGACCGCTGGGGGTGCGACCACCGTGCACTCCCCGCCGCGGAAGCAGAAGACGCCTCCCCGCAGGATCAACGTCGACGACGACTCCACGGCGTCGTCGGATCCGCGGGCTCGTCGGGACCAGCGCCAAGTCCTTGACGATCGGCGGCAAGATGACGCTCGAACGCGCATCGAGCGCCGACGAGAAACCCGGCAACAATCGGATCAGCGCGCTGGGACCGCTGTCGACACGTACGCGCCCGGTGAGCCAGGCGACTTGCCGTACGCGGCAGGTTGCCCTGCGTTCACCCGTGAGCTGCGGCGAGTCCAGTGGCCCAGCATGAAAAACTTCAAGCCCGACGTACCCGAGAAGTACGACGGAAAGACGCACCCCTCGGAGTTCCTCAGCATCTACACCATCGCGGTGCAGGCTGCCAGGGGACGCGACGAGAAGATATTGGCCAACTACTTCCCGCTTGTGCTTAAGCCAAACGTTCGCTCTTTGCTTATGCACTTGCCGGAGAGCTCCATTTCTTCGTGGGCAGATCCATGCCACCAATTTGTTGGCGCCTTCACGGGCGGCCACAAACCCCACGGCCAGGAGAGTGATCTCCACATCTTGGCCCAGAAGGAAGGAGAATCCCTGCGCAAGTACATTCAACGATTCAGCCGCGTGCAGCACAATATTCCCGACGTCCACCCCGCCGCGGTTATCGGCGCGTTCCACCAGAACGTGCGTAACCGCCGCATGAGGGAAGAGATGGCCATGACCAAGATTCGGGACGTCAGCGAGCTCTACGCTCTAGCTGACAAGTGCGCGCGCGCCGAAGACGGGAGGAGACTCCCCGGAGAGGATACTTGCGCAGGAGGAAGCGACAGCGAGGACGCCGCCCCGGCAAAGAAGAACCGGCGGCGGAACAACAGAAGAAAGAAGAGCAAGGAGGTGCTGGTCGTCGAGCAGTCCGGCAAGGAGGCTCCCGCCAAGACAGCACAGGCTGGCGGTTCCAGCAAGGAACCTGCCCCTGTAGCGGCAGCCGACAAGCAGGACGGCTCCGACACGCAATATTGCAAGATCCACCGCACCAAGGGCCACAACCTTTTGAACTGCAAACGAGTCGAGTACCTCGTAGAGCAGCAGAAAGCTGAATACGAGCGACGCGACAAGGAGAAGGCCCAAGGTGGCGGAGGAGAGCCAAGCAAGAAGCGGCCATTCAATGGCCGGGGAGGACGCCGCGGCAAGGCCAAGCAGCGGCAAGGTGATCGACCTCCCCGGGGCCGCGACAAGGATGAGGAAGAAGACGACGACGACGACATGGAGGAAGGAGATAACAGCGAGCAGGAGTTCCAGAAGGCCACAGAAGTTCTGTGTGTCGACGGAGGCGCCTCTCTGCACGCTTCCCACCGCCAACTCAAGCAGTGGGTGCGGGAAGTAAACGCAGCCGAGCAGCCCGTTGAGTCACGCAGGCTGCTGAAGTGGTCTAGCACGCCCATCATTTTTGATCTTGAGGATCACCCTGACCGCACAACGGCGGTCGGGTGCTTGCCGATGTTGGTCTCACCAACCATCCGCAACCTCAAGGTCACCAAAATGTTGGTTGACGGCGGGGCTGGCCTGAACTTGATCTCCTCTGCTGTGATCAAGAAACTCCAGATCCCAGACGGCGAGCTCGAAGAAACCGGTTCGTTCCAAGGATTAAACCCGAGAAGGAGCAAGCCGAAGGGGAAGATTACTCTGCCAGTGACCTTTGGCGGGGAACTCAACTTCAGGACGGAGAGGATAACCTTTGACGTGGCCGATATCCCATTGCCATACAATGGGATACTTGGACGTCCTGCCCTCGCCAAGTTCATGGCAGCTTCCCACTATGCCTACAACGTACTCAAGATGCCGGGGCCGATAAGCTTCATCTCTGTCCCTGGCGACAAGAAGGACGCGCTTATCTGCGCCGACAAGATATACCGGGATGCAGAAGCCGCAGCAGAAAGCAACACACTTGCCGCTGAAGCTCCCGGGGGGAAGACCAAGACCAAGTTTGGCAAGAGCTCTGGGGCCCACTCCGGCAAACGCACCTCTTCGGAGTGCTGCGCTGCCGTCGAGGACGTTCAATCGAGCTCCACCGGCAAGTGCAAGAAGGGGATGGCCGCTCCACCGGCAACCAAGAGGGTGTCCGCCAAGGAGGACGGCACTGGTGGTACCTTCACCATCAGTGCTACACTCGACAACAAATAGGAAAGCGCGCTCGTTGCCTTCCTGCGGGCGAATGTCGATGTGTTTGCGTGGCAACCATCTGACATCCCCAGCGTTCCCAGAAAGGTAATTGAGCACAAGCTTGCAGTTTGTCCTCATGCGCGGCTCGTCAAGCAGAAGCTCAGAAAGCAAGCCGTGGAGCGCCAGGATTTCATCGCCGAAGAGATAAAGAAGCTAGAAGCAGCAGGCCTGGTTAGAGGCGTGATCCATCCCACGTGGTTAGCAAATCCAGTTGTCGTACGTAAGGCCAACGGGAAGTGGAGACTGTGTATAGACTTCACTGATGTGAATAAAGCATGTCCCAAGGATCCATTTCCCTTGCCGCGTATTGACCAGATTGTTGACTCCACCGCCGGATGTGAGCTGCTTTCCTTCCTTGATGCATACTCAGGTTACCACCAGATATTCATGGCCAAGGAAGATGAAGAGAAGACTGCATTTATCACTCCATGTGGCACATATTGCTTCATACGCATGCCCTTTGGATTGAAGAATGCAGGCTCAACATTTGCAAGGGTGGTGCACACTGCTTTTGAGCCACAGATCCACAGAAATGTAGAAGCTTACATGGATGACATAGTGGTCAAGAGCAAGAGCAAAGATACCCTGATCCAAGACTTGGAAGAAACATTTGCAAATCTGCGCAAGATCCAACTCAAGTTGAACCCCGAGAAGTGCGTCTTCGGAGTCCCTTCCGGCAAGCTTCTCGGGTTCTTTGTGTCCCAGAGGGGGATTGAAGCCAATCCCGACAAGATAAAAGCCATCGAGCAGATTGAAGCCCCGAAGCGTGTCAAGGACTGTAATGCCCAGGATGGGACTATACCTCCTACGTGTCGAGGCACGACTTAAAGGTATAAGCCCATCCTAGAATGATCTCAAGTTTGGTATCTTTGCACAACTCATGTAAAAGAGGGATTAAATTGCAAAAGGAGATAGTTGGCTTACACTCGCCACTTCACACAATACATTACATAAACAATCATCATTCAAAACATCACAACCCGACTACGGGTGAAGATCCAAAAGAAAGATACCAAACAACATAAAGCCACAGGTCAGGATCGAATCCTAGTAGAAACCACTACTGAACATCGAAACGTCACAAGCAAACGGCCAAACTCTTCATCGGGCTCCCGATGAAGTACTTGAACCAGCTCCTGCTTCAAACTCGGCTGAACCTGCAACTGGTGTGGTGAAGTAACTGTGAGCCACAGAGGACTCAGCAATCCCGTTCCCGGGTAACAAGACTATTTAAGCCTTGGGTGAGGACAAGGCTGAAGAAAGAACGAGAGGTGAAGGAACAAACAAGAGTCTGCAGCAGCAACTAGCACTAACTTACGTAATAGAGAGCGAGAAGAGAAGTGCATCGGTCGAAAGATGATCACGAAGTGATCCTAACTAAAGCCGGTCAAACATAACCCCACCATGTTCAACTCCCGAATCCCTATTCGGAAATTGACAGTCACGGTACACACGCTGGTAGTGTATTAGAACATTGTGTCAAGTTATCTACAACCGGAATTAACAAGCTCCCATCTGCCACATAACCACGGGCACGGCTTTCGAAAGTTCAAACCCTGCAGGGGTGTTCCAACTTGACCCATCACAAGCCCACGATCCGCGGAGTCGCAACTCCATAGTTGGGAAGGCCCGAGTATTCTCGGAATCCCGTGCTCAAGTTAAACCGAACTAAGGTAAGGCTAATCCAGCAAATCCTCCCGGCGTGTCGACACCCTGATAGTAGCCGCGCGTATCTAGGTCTCAGGACACGACCGGATGGGCGAAGCTACAGGACCCAAATACCTCGGGTTGCCCCAAGGCGGTTCCCGCAGGCTCCCCGTTTGGGACCAACACCATCGGCACTGGCCCCCCCTGCTATGTAGAAATAAAGGATCCTCGAGGGAGCGACCCTCTATGCAAATTTAATTAATTAATTAAGTTGTTATTATGAGGCAAATAGTACCAAAAGTTGGGACTTGCTGGAAAAGACTTAGCACTTAGCGGTTTATCAAGGGGGTCCCATACACCCCAACCGTGTTAGGAACGCATAATCAAGGAACATAACACCGGTTTATACGGTTCCTAACGGCATGAGTGGAACAAAACACCAAGCAAAAGGCTTAGCCTTCCACCCTTGCCAGTATATAGATGATTTCATTTTAAGCATTTATATAGTGTGATATAACCCAACCAAACTTCAACATGAAGCAAGCATCTTCGATCTTCACCTGCAACTAACAATGCTATAAGAGGGGCTGAGCGAAGCGTACTTAGCCAAGCAACGGTTTGCGTAGGTAGGGTGGTTAAACATGGCAATTGGTTACAAGTAGGAGGCTGACAAGAAAGACATGGGCATCGAGGCAAAACTATAGAGCGATACTCTAGCAAGAGGCAAAAATAGTAATGGTATCCGGGTTCGGTCATCTTGCCTGGGAATCCACAGAGGAGAAGAACGGATCCAAGAAGAAGACGGAGCAACAGACGAGCGGAACCTCACAACTCCGGAACGAAACCGAAGCTAACAAAAGAAGCAACCGGAAAGAAAGAAACAACACGGTAAACACACATATCAACATGGCATACGATGCACAAACAAGAATGATGCATGTCCGGTTTAAATATGCAAGGCATGGCAAAGTGCACAAACAACACTACAAGTTAAGTGGAGATCAATATGCAACGAGTTGCATATTGACGAAACACCACAATAATTATTTAGTTGACTCTAGTTATTAACAAGACAAGATTAATTGTTTGTTAACATGGCAACAGGTGAAGCATAAAGAAACTACACTAATAAAGCATTTTAAATGAGGCCGGAATAACAACAACATATCCGGAAAATCCTCATGAGCATGTTTAATAATTATAAGCAAACAACAATTCACACATATATAATGTTGTTAACATGATGCGGATGACATGATCAAGTTTATGCAAGTTTTATTAAAAGGTTGACTTAAAAGAGATAAGAAGTGTTTGTCACCGTGGTGGAAAGAAAGAGTGCCACGGCAACGATTTCCGAAAATGATGCCACGGCAACATATCGGTTCCGGTATCTCGTTGAGAGACCGGTGCAAAAGGTGACGAAGCGAGTCAAACGAGATGATGGGGTGTTCCCGTTGCCGGGTTCCCACGAGTCGGTGGCGAGGCAACCGAGGGACAAGACAAAAGGTCGGAACGGGCACGAAGCACACAAGGAAGACATTACATACAACACAACAAGCATGCACGGTTCACGACTCGGGGTTATACCTTCGAAACACTCGTTTCGGGACGGTTCGAGAGCGTCGAGGAAGTAGCCGTAGTAGAGGAAGTAGTGGTACACGGGGCGACGGTAGTGGTACACGATCGTAGTGGGAAGTAGTTCTTCACGGTTCTCCGGCGACGGTAGACGTTCGGGCGACGGTAGTGGTACTTGCGGCGTCGTGGTACTCGTTCACGTAGTCGTACACGGATGTAGTTGTTCACTTCTCCGAAGGGTACTTGTCGCGTCGTCTTGTGTCGGCGTTCGTAGGGGTACTTGGTCGGGTCGTCGTGTAGAGGTACTTGGCGCTTAGGCGTTCGTAGTGGTACTTGGGGGTTCCCGTTTGCGACGGTAATGGAAGTAGGTCGTTTTCCGGGCGTCGGTAGTGGTACTTGGTCGTGTAGTTGTTAACATCTCCAAAAGAGTACACGGGTCTCCTGTCCAAAAATATTACAGCAAAGGCACAAAACAAACAAAAACGCAGCATCACAAGGAGGACCACGGCGGACGGAGACGGGCGCCGGACGACCTGCTGGACGGAGAAGCAAAAGGGCCCTCGGGCGCATCGGGACCGGGCGGCTCGGCGCAGGCACAGGGAGGCGCGCTCCTGGAGACGAGGAAGGAGTCGGGGCTGGAGGCGCCTCGGGGTCGCGTCGGGGCGGCCCTGCTGCTCCCATCGCTGGGGAGGCGGGGCCTTCCTGACCGGAGGGAGGTCGGCCGGCGGCTGCTGGAACAGAGGGAGGAAGGCGCCTCGCGGGGCAGGGACGAGGGAGGCCACGGAGAGGCGATCTGGCGAGGCGATGGCCGGCCAGGGGGCGAGGAAGAGGCCTCTGGCGCGGCTCGGGAGCCGGCGCTGTCGAAGAGGAGCAGGCGCTCCTGGCGCCCGGCGGCTCGCGGCAAGGAGGATGGAGGGGCCGCGGAGGGAGGCCGTCGGGCTGCTGCAGAGGCGAGGCTCGGGCGCCTGCCGCTGGACGGAGGGGAGGCCGGCGCTCGGGGCCACAGGGAGGAACGGAGGGAGCACGGTCGCGACGAAGGAGGGTCGAGGAGAGGGTTCGTGCGGCAGAGGGAGATCGAGGGCTCGGGAAGGGATCGAGAGGAGGAGCGGGAGCGTGGGATGCGGGACTTGTGCGAGCGAGGCAGAGCGGGGTCGAGGGCCAGAGAGCGAGAGAGAGATCGAGGGAGGGGGAGTCGGGGTGACGAAGGCTCGATCGATGGGGAACGCCTGGCGGCGGAGGGAGGAAACGAGAGGCTGCGGGAGCCTAGCGAAGCTAGGGTTTGGTGCGGCCGGAGTGGGCCTGCGGGCTGGAGTGGCCTGTTGCTGGGCCGAAAGAGGGAAAAGGAAGGCCCAGATGGCTATGAGGCTGGAAAGGAAAAAACAAAAGGCTGGGCCGCTGGGCTCTTTTCTTCTTTTTATTTCCTTAACAGAAATAAAAATAGAAAGAGTGCAAAAGAAAGAGAAAAGAGGCCAGAACAGAAAATAAAAAATATGGAACATTTTTATAAGGCTTTACGGGATATTCCCACCTCACAAAAATAATTCCAACAAAAGGGGAAGTGCAAAACTAAAACATTTAGCTTGCAAACCAAAAGGAGTTTAGATTTTTGGAGGAGCCTCGAAACAACGGAAAGAAATTATCGGCAAGGTTTTGAAGGTGAAACTCGAAGTGAAAAGACATGGGGAAATTATGCAAGTGTGTTATGGTGATTCCGAAGCAATGGAATATTTATTAATATAGCTCCATAATATTTGGAGGATATGTTATAAAGAGAAGTCACCTTCCCTCGATTTAAATGGACCGAAGGTCCACACGATTTATTAGGTTGAGATGCAAAATAAAATATGACATGATGGCATGATGACATGATGCAAATGCAAAAAATAAATAACACAAGCACAAAAGGAACACCCGGGCAACCCGGAACATCTGGAATCTTCAGGAATCTTCTGGAATCTTCTGGGACGTCAGTCTCGGGCGTCACAACTCTCCCACACTAACAGAGGATCTCGACCCGAGATCCTAGAGATATCACCGGGTAAAACGGAAGAGGAAGAGGTAAAACAAAGTTGCTTCTTTGACAGACGAGTGAAACCAAAGAACCTTGAGAGGTTGAACAAGTGAAAGAAGAATACAACGGAGATGAACGAAGTTAAGTGCACTCCGTTAGAAAAGAGTAACTAGGAGCATTATGAGAACCTTGAAGGTTGAAAGACATGAAACAAGAGCTCACGGATGACAAAAGAATATGAAACTGCAACGGTATAGCTAAGGAATAAGAATGACAGAATTTGGGCAGCACTCTGTCTGAAAATGGAAGGAATTAACATGAACTTGCCAAGTTGGGAAGATACTTGATGAAAACAACAACATATTGCCTCCGAAACAATTAAAAGAATGGCACAAGGTAAGAAGGATTCAGACAGCACTCCGGTTAAAAGATAGTTAAAACTTGATAAGACGAGGGAACTAGAATGAAGAATACAACACTCCGGTTAAATGATAAACAAGGGAAAGAACATGATCTCGATAAAAACGAGATGATGGTTAAAGAGAGCAATATCACAATGCCTCCGGAATGAAAGAATAGAATATAGATCAACGAAAGAAAAGAATGGAGAAGAAAAGACAACTTCTCCGGCAAATGAATTGAAAGAGCATCCTTACGAAGAAGGGTTGAATGAAGTTGTTGGAAAAATCAACAACGAAAACGAATAAGCTTGATGTGGGCTTATGGAAAACATCTCAAAATGAAGAGGTGACAACCAGCCACTAACGAAAACGATTGATTGGATTGAGATCAACAAGGAGATGAAAAACTTATTTCACCGGAATGATAAATGAAGAACTTGGGTCATTTATAAGCACCATAATTGCAACAATCCTTAGGGAACGCTTTTAGGTGAAATACAACCCAACATAACTCCAATGCATAGATTGAAGGGTTGAAAAGATCTCCTGAACAAAGAAAATGATGGGTTTAAATATCTCATTCTTGAAAACTCGTGAATCATGAAACATGAAGGAATTGTCAAAATGACATAACACCATCTGAAAAGATAAGGTAGAAAGGATTACAATTGGAAGCATGATGAAGAATGCTTGAGTTCCAACAAGAATCTTGATGAAGACTTCGAGGATGAATTAAAACATGATGAACCACCATGAAGAACTCCGATAATGAAAGCATGAGAAGTGAAAGATGAAAAGAATAAGATTCAAGGCTTGCGATGAGTTAGATGGGACTTTGAAATGATATACTTGAAATAACTTGAAGCTCCGGAAAAACAAGATGAACAACTTAGAACCGAGAATATGATATGATGAACAAGCTCCAGAGAAAAGAATTAAATCACCTGGAAGGAATAAGAATAAGAATTATGTCATGCATCTCCTTCACCAATTTAAATTGATGACAACCAAAGGATTTGGCATACTACTTATTCTCGTTGCAAAGAATTAAAGAGAGATCTAGCACAACCTTGGATAAATCTTCAACGAAGCACCGGTAGGATTATGAAAAGAACAAATGAATTGAAATGATAACAAGGAAGAGTAAACTTGAAAGAACCACCGTAATAATATGGAGACGAACGAAGAGACATCAATGAAGAATATTTGGTGGACGAAGTTGAAAACTGAGAGCGGAGAATCTTCTGAAATGATGGCCTTCGGAGGATCACAAAGAAAAGAATTCATGAAACGCTTCGTATGGGTATAAAAAGAATTCCTCACAATCTGAACAATAATGAGGATGGCAAGAAGCTAGAACCATGAATCTTCAAGAGAAGGGCCAAGAATTAAGAGAAACACTTCTCCGGTCTTCAATTGTTGAGAGTGAAGACGAGAAATGCCATGAAGAATTGTTGAGCACTCCGGAAGAATAAAAAAAAAGATGGGAGGTGGAGCTAAAGATGGAAATAATTGAAAACAAGCTTGGAGAAGGCATGTGACTGATGGAATCATACTTACGTCACACTTTGAAAAGAATTCTCCGGAAAAAGAAGAGTCAGGTAAAATCCTGGGAAAGACCTGTGGGTTAAGGCCCACTCAAAAGAAATCACCGTTAGAAAAAGATTGCTTAAAAGATATAGCACCGGTTGAATTAAAATGGCTTGAATAAGATAACAATGCTCAAGATAATTTGAACGGATAAAGAATGGAAACATGAATCTTCAGCACTCCGGATAAGAATAACAAGAGGAGAATGATTAATTGGTGCACCGGAATAAGAAAGCATTGTGAAAAGAGGAAAAAGGATAAGATCAACACCGAAACTTGAATTACATCCACCGGAGAAGAATATGAGAACAAAAGAATGATGAACTTGAAGCTCTTGAGCATCTTCGCGATAAATCACCGGATAAGAACATTGAAGGAAAAGAATGAAGAAAATATCACATGAATAAAATGGATATTTCATTTGAGAATTTCTGGCTCCAAGAAGAAAAAAGGGTGGGAGGGCGGGGAAAAAGAAAGACAACTTGAGATGAACAAAATGGACACCGGTTGAAAAAAAGAATTAAACATGACCATCTTGATGATCAAGAAGAAATAGCACTCCCATAGAAGTATGAGGACACCGATTAAGAAAGGTATGGAATCAACATTTGACATCGAAGCAACTCGAATACCAGAATCAAAACAAAAGAACGGATAGATATATAACATGATCTTCACAATATCATTCGAACAGAGGATCGAACGAATGAATTCCGCAGGTACATCAACTGGTCGAGAAGCCACTTGGAGAACAAAAGTAAATAAAAAGGAACAAGGTGCAGAAGAACAAATACAAGATAGAAGCTTCGTTCCGCATCTTCGTGCTGAAAGCTCATGGAACATGTTACAAAAGGGTTTTGCAATCCCCGGATCAGCATAGCCAAGGACCCTTTAAGATGCAACTCCCGATCAGAACAAGTCCATAAAACCACTTCACTCAATGTAGAACCCCAAACTTCATATCGAGCATCCGTTGGAAGAATGCCTAGAACTAGTAGATGAACCCACCTATAGATTTCCGAAAGTTTCCAGTTATGCAATCAGGTGTTGGGGATACACGGGAAGCACCGCGCAATCAACTCTAAACCTACATCCAGGTGTATCCATCCTTCAACACATAACCAGTCTTTCTCGGAAACTGTGTATCTCGGACCTTCGAAAAGCATCCACTATAACAAGCTATGGCAATACTCTCGAACTACCTCCCCAGTACTGGGTGATGTCGGGGTTATCTTGCCACTGGCCGTATAGGAGAGATTTTCGATGTCGGCCGTCTTAAGTATTTAGTACTGCCGCGATATGCTTGTTACAATGATACCTCGAAGCTCAACTCCTCGGTAACAGGAGGCATCGAGAACAATATCCTTGTCACAAGAACATCGAAACAATCCCAGAATACTCGCGGGATCCTAAAAAAAAATTTGTGCAATTTTTGAAAGTAGAAGAGAAAAGAGTAATCGTCAGGAGTCCTCACCAGAGAGAAAGGGGATGAGAAGCAAAGAAATCCTACTCTCCGATATAATATAGGACTCAAAATGTTTTCAGTGTGTGCCTAGACTCAACCGTCAACGATTCGATCAATCAGTGGGGGCTTCTAGGTCGGAGAAGGCTCTGAATACCAACTTGTAATGCCCAGGATGGGACTATACCTCCTACGTGTCGAGGCACGACTTAAAGGTATAAGCCCATCCTAGAATGATCTCAAGTTTGGTATCTTTGCACAACTCATGTAAAAGAGGGATTAAATTGCAAAAGGAGATAGTTGGCTTACACTCGCCACTTCACACAATACATTACATAAACAATCATCATTCAAAACATCACAACCCGACTACGGGTGAAGATCCAAAAGAAAGATACCAAACAACATAAAGCCACAGGTCAGGATCGAATCCTAGTAGAAACCACTACTGAACATCGAAACGTCACAAGCAAACGGCCAAACTCTTCATCGGGCTCCCGATGAAGTACTTGAACCAGCTCCTGCTTCAAACTCGGCTGAACCTGCAACTGGTGTGGTGAAGTAACTGTGAGCCACAGAGGACTCAGCAATCCCGTTCCCGGGTAACAAGACTATTTAAGCCTTGGGTGAGGACAAGGCTGAAGAAAGAACGAGAGGTGAAGGAACAAACAAGAGTCTGCAGCAGCAACTAGCACTAACTTACGTAATAGAGAGCGAGAAGAGAAGTGCATCGGTCGAAAGATGATCACGAAGTGATCCTAACTAAAGCCGGTCAAACATAACCCCACCATGTTCAACTCCCGAATCCCTATTCGGAAATTGACAGTCACGGTACACACGCTGGTAGTGTATTAGAACATTGTGTCAAGTTATCTACAACCGGAATTAACAAGCTCCCATCTGCCACATAACCGCGGGCACGGCTTTCGAAAGTTCAAACCCTGCAGGGGTGTTCCAACTTGACCCATCACAAGCCCACGATCCGCGGAGTCGCAACTCCATAGTTGGGAAGACCCGAGTATTCTCGGAATCCCGTGCTCAAGTTAAACCGAACTAAGGTAAGGCTAATCCAGCAAATCCTCCCGGCGTGTCGACACCCTGATAGTAGCCGCGCGTATCTAGGTCTCAGGACACGACCGGATGGGCGAAGCTACAGGACCCAAATACCTCGGGTTGCCCCAAGGCGGTTCCCGCAGGCTCCCCGTTTGGGACCAACACCATCGGCACTGGCCCCCCCTGCTATGTAGAAATAAAGGATCCTCGAGGGAGCGACCCTCTATGCAAATTTAATTAATTAATTAAGTTGTTATTATGAGGCAAATAGTACCAAAAATTGGGACTTGCTGGAAAAGACTTAGCACTTAGCGGTTTATCAAGGGGGTCCCATACACCCCAACCGTGTTAGGAACGCATAATCAAGGAACATAACACCGGTTTATACGGTTCCTAATGGCATGAGTGGAACAAAACACCAAGCAAAAGGCTTAGCCTTCCACCCTTGCCAGTATATAGATGATTTCATTTTAAGCATTTATATAGTGTGATATAACCCAACCAAACTTCAACATGAAGCAAGCATCTTCGATCTTCACCTGCAACTAACAATGCTATAAGAGGGGCTGAGCGAAGCGTACTTAGCCAAGCAACGGTTTGCGTAGGTAGGGTGGTTAAACATGGCAATTGGTTACAAGTAGGAGGCTGACAAGAAAGACATGGGCATCGAGGCAAAACTATAGAGCGATACTCTAGCAAGAGGCAAAAATAGTAATGGTATCCGGGTTCGGTCATCTTGCCTGGGATTCCACAGAGGAGAAGAACGGATCCAAGAAGAAGACGGAGCAACAGACGAGCGGAACCTCACAACTCCGGAACGAAACCGAAGCTAACAAAAGAAGCAACCGGAAAGAAAGAAACAACACGGTAAACACACATATCAACATGGCATACGATGCACAAACAAGAATGATGCATGTCCGGTTTAAATATGCAAGGCATGGCAAAGTGCACAAACAACACTACAAGTTAAGTGGAGATCAATATGCAACGAGTTGCATATTGACGAAACACCACAATAATTATTTAGTTGACTCTAGTTATTAACAAGACAAGATTAATTGTTTGTTAACATGGCAAGAGGTGAAGCATAAAGAAACTACACTAATAAAGCATTTTAAATGAGGCCGGAATAACAACAACATATCCGGAAAATCCTCATGAGCATGTTTAATAATTATAAGCAAACAACAATTCACACATATATAATGTTGTTAACATGATGCGGATGACATGATCAAGTTTATGCAAGTTTTATTAAAAGGTTGACTTAAAAGAGATAAGAAGTGTTTGTCACCGTGGTGGAAAGAAAGAGTGCCACGGCAACGATTTCCGAAAATGATGCCACGGCAACATATCGGTTCCGGTATCTCGTTGAGAGACCGGTGCAAAAGGTGACGAAGCGAGTCAAACGAGATGATGGGGTGTTCCCGTTGCCGGGTTCCCACGAGTCGGTGGCGAGGCAACCGAGGGACAAGACAAAAGGTCGGAACGGGCACGAAGCACACAAGGAAGACATTACATACAACACAACAAGCATGCACGGTTCACGACTCGGGGTTATACCTTCGAAACACTCGTTTCGGGACGGTTCGAGAGCGTCGAGGAAGTAGCCGTAGTAGAGGAAGTAGTGGTACACGGGGCGACGGTAGTGGTACACGATCGTAGTGGGAAGTAGTTGTTCACGGTTCTCCGGCGACGGTAGACGTTCGGGCGACGGTAGTGGTACTTGCGGCGTCGTGGTACTCGTTCACGTAGTCGTACACGGATGTAGTTGTTCACTTCTCCGAAGGGTACTTGTCGCGTCGTCTTGTGTCGGCGTTCGTAGGGGTACTTGGTCGGGTCGTCGTGTAGAGGTACTTGGCGCTTAGGCGTTCGTAGTGGTACTTGGGGGTTCCCGTTTGCGACGGTAATGGAAGTAGGTCGTTTTCCGGGCGTCGGTAGTGGTACTTGGTCGTGTAGTTGTTCACATCTCCAAAAGAGTACACGGGTCTCCTGTCCAAAAATATTACAGCAAAGGCACAAAACAAACAAAAACGCAGCATCACAAGGAGGACCACGGCGGACGGAGACGGGCGCCGGACGACCTGCTGGACGGAGAAGCAAAAGGGCCCTCGGGCGCATCGGGACCGGGCGGCTCGGCGCAGGCACAGGGAGGCGCGCTCCTGGAGACGAGGAAGGAGTCGGGGCTGGAGGCGCCTCGGGGTCGCGTCGGGGCGGCCCTGCTGCTCCCATCGCTGGGGAGGCGGGGCCTTCCTGACCGGAGGGAGGTCGGCCGGCGGCTGCTGGAACAGAGGGAGGAAGGCGCCTCGCGGGGCAGGGACGAGGGAGGCCACGGAGAGGCGATCTGGCGAGGCGATGGCCGGCCAGGGGGCGAGGAAGAGGCCTCTGGCGCGGCTCGGGAGCCGGCGCTGTCGAAGAGGAGCAGGCGCTCCTGGCGCCCGGCGGCTCGCGGCAAGGAGGATGGAGGGGCCGCGGAGGGAGGCCGTCGGGCTGCTGCAGAGGTGAGGCTCGGGCGCCTGCCGCTGGACGGAGGGGAGGCCGGCGCTCGGGGCCACAGGGAGGAACGGAGGGAGCACGGTCGCGACGAAGGAGGGTCGAGGAGAGGGTTCGTGCGGCAGAGGGAGATCGAGGGCTCGGGAAGGGATCGAGAGGAGGAGCGGGAGCGTGGGATGCGGGACTTGTGCGAGCGAGGCAGAGCGGGGTCGAGGGCCAGAGAGCGAGAGAGAGATCGAGGGAGGGGGAGTCGGGGTGACGAAGGCTCGATCGATGGGGAACGCCTGGCGGCGGAGGGAGGAAACGATAGGCTGCGGGAGCCTAGCGAAGCTAGGGTTTGGTGCGGCCGGAGTGGGCCTGCGGGCTGGAGTGGCCTGTTGCTGGGCCGAAAGAGGGAAAAGGAAGGCCCAGATGGCTATGAGGCTGGAAAGGAAAAAAACAAAAGGCTGGGCCGCTGGGCTCTTTTCTTCTTTTTATTTCCTTAACAGAAATAAAAATAGAAAGAGTGCAAAAGAAAGAGAAAAGAGGCCAGAACAGAAAATAAAAAATATGGAACATTTTTATAAGGCTTTACGGGATATTCCCACCTCACAAAAATAATTCCAACAAAAGGGGAAGTGCAAAACTAAAACATTTAGCTTGCAAACCAAAAGGAGTTTAGATTTTTGGAGGAGCCTCGAAACAACGGAAAGAAATTATCGGCAAGGTTTTGAAGGTGAAACTCGAAGTGAAAAGACATGGGGAAATTATGCAAGTGTGTTATGGTGATTCCGAAGCAATGGAATATTTATTAATATAGCTCCATAATATTTGGAGGATATGTTATAAAGAGAAGTCACCTTCCCTCGATTTAAATGGACCGAAGGTCCACACGATTTATTAGGTTGAGATGCAAAATAAAATATGACATGATGGCATGATGACATGATGCAAATGCAAAAAATAAATAACACAAGCACAAAAGGAACACCCGGGCAACCCGGAACATCTGGAATCTTCAGGAATCTTCTGGAATCTTCTGGGACGTCAGTCTCGGGCGTCACAAGGACGTAAGGAGACTTGCTGGTTGTGTGGCCGCCCTCAGCAGGTTCATTTCAAAATCTGCAGAACGCGCCTTGCCTTTCTTTAAAATTTTGAAGAAGGCAGGTCCTATGAAATGGACTCCGGAAGCGGAGGCAGCGCTGCAGGATTTGAAAGGATACCTATCCTCCACTCCAATACTTGTCGCACCTAGGCCACAAGAGAAGTTGCTGCTGTACTTAGCGGCAACCAATCAAGTGGTTAGTGCTGCGTTGGTAGCAGAAAGGGAGGCAGAGGAAGAGCCCACACCTCCGGCAAGCGAATCCAGCGACAAGCAGGGGGCTCCACCGGCAAGCTCTGGCCCCGACAAGGACAACTCTGCGCAGGAGCAAGGAGAAGTGCGAAGGAATATGGTGCAGCGCCCAGTGTATTTTGTAAGTTCCCTCTTGCAGGGGGCTAGATCAAGATACTCTGTGGTGCAGAAGTTGCTTTTCGGCCTCCTCATGGCCTCGAGAAAGCTGCACCATTACTTCCAAGCACATGAGATAACAGTAGTCACTCACTTTCCGTTGAAAAGGGTATTGCAAAATCCCGAAGCAACAGGCAGGATCGTCGAGTGGGCACTGGAACTGTCAAGCTTTGGTCTCAAGTTTGAGAGTACTTCAACCATACAGAGCAGAGCTTTGGCAGAGTTTATAGCTGAATGGACCCCAACGCCCGATGAAGAAGTTCAAGAGACAAGCGTCCCCGTACAAGAAGCGACCAGCGAATGGGTAATGTACTTTGATGGTGCTTTCTCGCTGCAAGGCGCTGGTGCCGGCGTGGTACTCATAGCGCCCACCGGAGAGCACCTCAAGTATGTTGTCCAGATGCACTTTCCCAAGGAGCAAGCGACAAACAATACTGCTGAGTACGAGGGTTTGCTTGCCGGCCTCAGAATTGCAGCCGAGCTTGGGATCAAGAAGTTGATTGTGCGGGGAGATTCTCAATTGGTGGTCCGACAAGTGAACAAGAGTTATCAGAGCCCTTTGATGGAAGCTTATGTTGATGAAGTGAGAAAGCTTGAAGAGCACTTTGAAGGTCTGCAAATGGAGCACGTCCCAAGAGCTCAGAATGATATTGCGGATGGCCTTCCAAAGTGTGCTGCAATGAAGTTACCTGTGGAACCAGGGACCTTCCTGCTCAAGCTAACTCAGCCATCCGTTACACCATCAGTTGGGCAGAACAAGAAGAGAAAGTTGGTCTCCGGCGACTACTTGCCGGCGGATCTTCCCGAAGCCGCCGCCAAGGTCCCCAAGATCAACAGTCAGAACGCTGAGGAACAGTTTGCTCCTGCAGATCCAAGGGTCTGTACAGTTGAAGCAATCGTTCCCGACAAGCCTTGCCCCGGCAGGCTTGCCGGGGGACCATCAGCTCCGGCTAAACCGGAGGTTCTTGCCGTAGAAGCTGGGGTTCCCACAGCGGCCCTCATGCCTTTAGTCCTTGCCGTTGAGCCCCGGGCTCCGGCATGGGCACAGCAGATCGTCCGTTTTCTGCAAACTGGAGAACTTCCCGACGACCCAGCAGAGATAGAGAAAATAACCAGGCAGTCAAGTATGTACCAGTTCGTGGACAATGAACTGTACAGAAGAAGGCTCAATGGTGTCAGGTTGAAGTGCATTTCCAGAGAAGATGGACAGAAGCTATTGGCGGAGATACATGGAGGCATATGTGGCCACCACATTGGCGCAAGGGCACTTGTCGGGAAGGCGTTCCGGCAAGGGTTCTTTTGGCAAGAAGCCCTCCAAGACGCAACTGCACAAGTAACCAAGTGTGAAGCGTGCCAGTTCCATGCCAAGCAAATTCACCAGCCAGCTCAAGCTCTCCAGACGATTCCTTTGTCCTGGCCCTTCTCGGTCTGAGGGCTCGATATCCTCGGCCCCTTTCCCCGCGCTGTCGAGGGATTTGAATACTTGTACGTTGCAATCGACAAGTTTACAAAGTGGCCAGAAGTGGAACCAGTGAGAAAGGTGACAGCACAGTCAGCAGTTAGGTTCTTTAGAGAGATTGTTTGCCGTTTCGGGGTCCCTAACAGGATCATCACCGACAACGGCACACAGTTTACAAGTCGCACCTTCATGCAGTACGTCCAAGACCTTGGCGCCAAGGTCTGTTTTGCTTCTGTTGCTCACCCGAGGAGCAATGGTCAAGCGGAGAGGGCCAATGCTGAAGTGCTGCGCGGGCTCAAGACAAGAACCTTCGACAGGCTGCGCAAGTGCGGAAGAAACTGGATAGAGGAGTTGCCGGCGGCTCTTTGGTCAATCAGAACGACGCCAAGTCGAGCCACCGGACAGACACCCTTTGCTCTAGTCTATGGAGCAGAGGCAGTTCTCCCCACGGAACTCGTATACGGATCTCCTCGAGTGCTCGCTTATGATGAGCTCAAGCAAGAGCAACTGCGACAAGATGATGCATTGCTCCTTGAGGAGGAACGTCTCCAGGTTGCTGTACGAGTTGCTCGATACCAGCAAGCCTTGCGCCGCTATCATAGCCGCAAGGTTAAGGCCAGGAGTCTCGAGGAAGGCGACCTTGTTCTTCGGCGTGTTCAGTCCGCCAAGAATTCCAACAAGTTGACGCCGAAGTGGGAAGGCCCTTATCGGGTGAGACAAGTCACAAGGCCCGGCGTTGTCCGCCTTGAGACCGAAGAAGGCTTACCGGTGAGCAATTCCTGGAACATAGAGCATCTTCGCAAGTTTCACCCATAAGGCGTGGTTGCCGTGATCCGCTCCGGCAACCACCTTTTGTACGAGTCTTGCCGCTGTTGCATGTAAACCTTTGTACAAAGCCGGGCGCAGATCCCGTGCATCAGTAAAGCTTTTGTGTTTCGCACTATTTGCCATTTTCGTGCTTTTCTTCGTTATTTGCATGCATTGTTTGGCATCTTGTGCAACACACATACCCGGTAAGCATTAGCAGGCCAAGAAGCCCTATACTTGTTTTCCCTTCTCTTTTTCTTTCCCTCTTAAGAAGAAGGAATGTTCCTCGCGCACAAGTTT
>LR738710.1:605636566-605665091 GCA_902687465.1 Secale cereale | reverse complement strand
GGAAGGAGGTGGAGGATGAACCAAGTGCTGTTCAAGAAAGAGAAGCTTTGCCGGGGGATGAACGAACTATGAAAGCTAAGTTACCAGAATTTGAGCAATTCAAATTTTTAAATTTTAGTTATCTTCCTTGAACAACCACACTTTGTATGGAAAACCTGTGCGCGGAGGAACCTACCCGCGGCTAGCCGCACCCTTACTCTGTTTCGAGCACGCTCAACGGCTTAAGTGAGCTGCGACAAGTGTCGCGCCCTTACTTCGTTCTTGAGTTCGCTCAGCAGTCTAAGTGTGCTGCGACTAGCTGCGGCAAGGTTGCTTGCCGACAAGGTCTTTTGCCAGCAGGCTGCTCAGAGTCCAGCACTCAGCGCTCGCGGCAAGGGCCCCTTGCCGGCAAGTCCCCTAAAAGCGTAGGGTAAAAAGCATACAAAGTAAAGGGCCAAAGCAAGGGAGATAACACTGCATTGGCTGATCAAAATAAGACTATATATTACAAGGATAACTTGCCGCAATAACTAATCGATTCATGTCCATAACATAACTTGCAGCGGCAAAGGGAACAGAAAGGAAGAAATCTAGTCTACGCGGTCGCCTTCACGCCTTGTGACCTTGTTCACCTTGGCGACGATATGGGCGACCTGCGCCTTCAATGCCTCCTGGTCAGCGTCGTCCGGCAAGGAGCGGAGGACGTTGACAAGGTTGATGCCGGGATTGCGATAGACAATCTTCGTCAAGACGCGCTCCAAGGTGCCCGCGCAGAGCCGACGCGACTCGTCGGCCAACTGCGCGTGGAGCTTCTCTCGCAGCCGTGCAAGCCCCGGCGCGATTCCCCTGAAGAAGAGACTTAACCTGGCGCTGTGGGGGAGGGCCTCGTCGGGAGAATACACGAGGTGCTCCGCCCTCAGCGCCATCATCTCCTTCTCAATGTTGGCAGCGGAGGTGACCAGATCGTCAGTCCATTGCTCCACCGCCCGGCTGAAGTTGTTCGCTGAGACGGCGGCGCTCTCCACCAGGCCTCGTTCCATGCGGAGCTCGTCCTTCAGCTTCGCCTCGCGATCCCGGGCGGCGTCCAGCGAATCGGTCAGAGTGGAGACCTTCAACTCCAAGTCAGCAATTGAATCCTTGGCGGCCTTGAGCTCGTCGCCTTTCTTGGAGAGGCGTACCTGCAAGTCGGAGTTGGTATGGGCGTCTTTCTCCCGCTCCACATTGAGCGCGGTGACCCTGTCCTCGCTCGCCTTCAGGTACCGCTCCAGCTGCTCCACCTTGAGCTCCAAGTCCCTCTTGGCAGTCTCCGCTGCGGCAGCAGCAGCCTTCACCTCGTTCAGGGCTCCGCCAATGGCCCGCTCCCGGGCGGTGAGGTCGTCCTCGTGGGCGTCGAGGTCGACCTTCCGTTGGTTGAGCGCTCCTTCTCGCCGGGACAGCTCCTCACCAGCCAAGCGCTGCTGCTCCTCGGCCTCGGCCTTCTCAAGGAGGAACTCTTGCTGCTCCTCGGCAAGCCTTTTGCGCTCCTCCGCCAAGTTGCGGAGGGCCGCCTGGTTGGCGGCGCGGAGCTCCGCGGCGTGCTTCTCCAAGTCTGCTCCAGCCTTGGCGGTGAGAGCTTCTCGGGACTCCAGTTTCGCCTGCCTGGCCCGATACAGAGCCAGGAGCTGACGAAGGAGCTTCTCCTCTTCGGGCTCGTCACTCCCGCCAAGCACTTCAACGACCTTTAACCCCGCGGAGGCGATGACCTCTCCATCATAGGTCTCTCCCTCCACGGGGACTCGCGATGAAGACGCCCACGGGACTTGTATGAAGATCCCGTTGGGGGCTTCAAGATAGACGCCCGACCGCTCCGTGGACGCGGAGGGGTCGGCGGCCGGCGCAGCGCTTGACGCTCCTGCTGCCTCCGGGCCAGCAGTGCGGTCGCCGGTCCCTTCTCCGCCCGCGGCGTCTGCGGTCGGGGCGGTCTCCTCAGCGGCAGGCTCGTCGGCTCCAGCCATGCCCTCAGTGGCAGTGGCGTCGCCGCCGTCGCCGCGCACCTCCTCCTCAACGGTGGCCTCCGTCTCCATAAGCTCTGGGGCGGGAGGATCTAGCGGAAGAAAAAGGAAAGAAAATATCAAGCAAATATCCAAAAAGAAGAGTTCAAGAAGAAGAAGCTACATGACTTACCTTCGAGGACTTCTTCAACGACAGGCTCCCTCGCCGGGGAGTCTACCCTTGGCGGCGGAGTGGTGGCCCCTGCAGGCGGAGGGCCGCCCGCACCCTCCCTTGGCGGGGTGCTCACCCTCGTCGGGCTGCTCACCCTTGGCGGGGCGCCCGCCCTCGGCGGGGTGCCCGTCCTTGGCGGAGCGCTCTCCCTCACCGGAGAGCTCGCCCTTGGCGGGGATGGTGGGACAAGCAGCTCGTCGGGGGCAGTCTCCGGGCGCTCCTGCCGCTGCGGCTCCACTTCTGCACAAGACAAACAAAATAACAAGAGGTTAGTACAAGCTAAAACCTTAAGCGCGCCCGACGAACAGGAAATTCAAAACCCAGACTTACGCTGGGGGCTGCGCTGGGGGCTGCTCCTCGGAGCAGCAGGTTGGTCCGGCAAGCCTGCCGCTGGCACGTCTCCGGTCGCCGCGACGGGCGAGTCGTCTTCGACCTCAACCACAGGGATCTTGGCCCTCTTCGCCATCCGCTGGATCAAGGTCCTGCAAGCATAACAAGAGCAAGATCAGGATCGACAAAGGAAATCAGGACAAAATCGAAAAAAATTACAAGTTACAAGAACTTACTCCTCTTCCTCGTCGTCGGAGCTGAGGGCGGAGAAGTCGAACTCCACCTGAGGTGCTCCCGTGCGAGGAGCAGGAGGAGAAGGCTCCCTCGGGCGCTTGGCAGTCTCCGGGGCTGGGGGCTGCGAAGACCCAGCCTCCGTCGTCGCCGAGGCCCGAGGAGCAGGAGGGGCGGCCGTTCCGCTCCGGGAGGATCCCCCTCCGCTAGGCGCTGGTGCGCGAGGCGCCTCCTGGACGACTTTGCTCGTCTTGGTGGCGCGCGTTGCGCGGCGCGTCGGCTGCTGTCGGGGCGCCTGCGGCCTCGCCACCTCAGCTGCCTTGCGGAGGCGCTTCTTTGTTTGCTGCTTGGGACTTGCCGGTGGCGGGGAGTTCTCTGAGAATGAGGAGGCATCGTCGTCAAGCCCCAGAGATCCACCGGTGTCTTCATTGGCCTCGACGTCCTCCTCCTCCACCTCCCCGGCAGGCCCGCTGGACCCAGCGCCTTGCCCGGCGGCCCCGCTCCCTCCGGCAACCCCGCTCCCTCCGGCAACCTCGCTCCCTGCGGCGGCATCGCTCACAACCCCGGGTATCCCGGAAAGCCTCAGGGAAGGAACCCCTGCAAACTCCTCGGGCGGAAGCTTAAGCAGCCTGCGGATTTCTGCCTCCTCCGCTTGGCACGCCACGTCCGCTGCCTCTGCGTCGTCCGCCGTGTATCCAAAGTCACCTGCCGCTGCAGCTGCGGCAGCCTCTTCCATCCGGGAAGCAATGTAAGCTATGTCCCGCGCCGTAGTGGCCCGGGTGAGGCCCCTGTTCTCCTCGGTGTTCTTGGGCGTCTCAACTAAGTTGTCGAAGAAGCTCAATATTGCATCTGGCGGAGGCTCGATCCAGGTGGGGACGATGCCATGGGAGTCGCACGCCGGCATCATTGCGCGCAAGGAATCACAGGCGGTGCTATTGCACAGTGGCACCACTCCCTTGGCGTGTCTGAACCACTCCGGATGGGCCGGGTCATGCTTGAAGAGCTCTCGGACCATTCCTTTCAGCTCCAAGGCAGTGAAATTGAAGTTTAACCCAGGGCGCAACCTCATGATATCCGCCGCGTTGCCAAATTCCCATGCTGGCCTTTTCCTTTCTTGTAAAGGGGCAATGCGGCGGCGGAGGAAATCTGCCCCTACCTCTCCGATGGTCAGATTGGCTACCCGGAGACGGATAATCCTGACGAGGGCAATACTGAGCTTGTTGTCCTCCGGGGCCAATTCGCTCCAATCTCTGCCGCGCACTATGGCAGTGGTGCGCGGCGCGGTGAAGGGCTCCGGCTCATCTTCCACTATCCAGCACCAATCTGCACGCCACTCCTCCCACTTGCCGCGGAGTTCTCCCTTCAGGTATGAATCTTTCTTATTCAGCCGGAAGATCCAGGAGATGCCGCCGGAGAGGGGAGCGCCAGCCTCTACTCTAGGCATAAAGAAATGGCGAAAAAGGGCGACATTTGGATGAATCCCTATGTAGTTTTCGCACAGATGTGCGAAAACGGCCATCGTAAGGATGGCGTTGGGAGTAAAGTCTAGGAGGTGGAGGTTGTATGTGTTCATAATGTCGCAAAAGAACTCCGAGTACGGAGGGCACAACCCACAGTGAAAGAAAGCAGCGAAGAAGAAGTACTCGCCGGGGAACAGATCTTTGGCGACGGCGGGGAAGGCTCTGGTGCGGGGATGAGCTTTGGTCTCCCCGGACCAGAAGAGATAGTACTTGTTCCGCAGCTCCCTCGCGCTGAGCCTCGGCGCGAAGACCACGTTCCTCTTCCGCAGGGCGGCAAGCTTCGCCGCCTGCTCGGACTTCTCCTTCTTGGCCTTGTCGCTCTTGGCCTTGTCGCTCTTCGGAGCCATGGCGGGAGCAGTGGGGAAAGAGGCGAGGAGCTCGACGGCGCCGCGGATGCGGAGGACGGCGGAGGAGGGGCGGAGGCAAGAAGCAGCGGAGGTTTTCTGGAGAATGAAAGCGCAATGAAGACGAAGGAGGGAAACTGCCCCTGCTTCCTCTGCTTTTAAGGGGGGAGTGGGGGACGCTCCGCATTTCCCATTAAAGAATGAGGCCACGATCTCCCCCACGACGCCGCAATCAACGCGTGCCATTAGGGGGGATGCGGCGGATACGGAAGGAGATTCGGCGTGCCGTGGGGCGCGTGTGCCCGTGCACTATTTTGGGCCTGGCCCAACAGCGCTCGGCACCGTGTGTGGCCCAGGCCCGGGGGCTCCTGTCGGTGTACTAAGATAGGGGTACCTTAGTACCCCAACTTGTGCACGGGCAGTAGCAGCTTCCCGCGGCAGGGTTTACCACGTGCTTGCCGGAAACCTTTTCGGTCCTTATGAAGCCATTCAAAAACAAAGTATACAAGTCAGAAGATCAAGACCCCGGCGAGTGGAGCTTGCCGGGAAGGCCGCACCAGGCTCAAGATTATCACATTAACACAAGATCCTGGCAAGGGGAGCTTGCCAAGAAGACCAGGAGACAGCATCTCAGAAGACATGCCTCGGCGCACCCTGCGCCCCGGCAGGACCCGAGGAGCGACAAGCTTCCGGGCCCGGCAAGATCAAGACCCCGGCAAGGTGCTTGCCGGGGGAAGCCTGCGCTGTGTGCCCGCGCTCCAGCTCATCGGCCCATGCGTCACCCTAGGGCCCTTCCAGGGACGCGTGGCGGATGGCTGTGCAGCCTGGGGGACACGGTGGCACGCCACGGTGACGAGGCTACCGCCGTGGCGAACGGAGACACATGGACGGGCGCTTTTGGGGTCGACGGCGACGGGCATTTAATGCCCTTGTCCCCCACTGTCAAAGTTAGGTGAAGACCACTGTTCATCCACTGTTCATGCACTGTTCCCGCACTGTTACAACTACCACCAAAGTTACATTTTTACCCTCCTCTACGTTGACACCTGTCGGTGACCCCTTGAGCTATAAAAGGAGGCCCATGCACAACGTAGAAAGGGTTCGAAACCTAGACAGCTCTCTTGCTCGGTGTAGCTAGCTCTTAAAGCTCCCGAGCTCAAGATCTCAATACAATCCAAGCAGGAGTAGGGTTTTACGCGTCCGCGCGGCCCGAACCTGGGTAAACTGCCCACGGGTGCTCCTCGATCCGCTCTCCGTGCTCCCTCCGCTCCCTTACCGCAACGTACAAGGGGCTCCGGTCCCATAGGTGCTCGTGGCGGACAGTTTCCCCCGACAATATGCAACGAGTTGCATATTGACGAAACACCACATTAATTATTTAATTAACTCTCATTTTATTTACAAGACAAGATTAAATGTTTTTAACATGGCAAGAGGTGAAGCATAATAAAACTACACTATTAAGGCATTTTAAATGAGGCCGGAAAATAACAACAACGTATTCCGGAAAATCACCATGAGCATGTTTAGTGATTATAAAGCAACAAAAATTAAACATTCTCATGTTGTTATCATGATGCGGATGACATGATCAAGTTTATGCAATTTTTATTAAAAGTTTGACATGAAGAAGATAAGAAGCATTTGTCACCGTGGTGTAACGAAAGGGTGCCACGGCAACGAACCGAAAATGATGCAACACAACATATCGGTTCCGGTAACTCATCGAGAGACCGGTGCAAAAGGAAAGATGGCGTGAGCGAGTCAAACGAGATGAAAGGAGGGGCGATCCCGTTGCCGGGTTCCCACGGGTCGGCGACGAGGCAACCGAGGAACATGACAAAAGGGCGGAACGGGCACGGTGCACACAAGGACAAACATTTCATACAACACAACAAGCATTCACACGGGTCATCGGCTCAGGGTTATACCTTCGAAGCGTGCGTTTCGGGGCGGTTCGAGACGTAGAGGAAGAAGGCGTTCACATTCGGAGAGGAAGTAGCCGTTCCGTCGGCGGTAGTGGAAGTAGTGGTACACGTTTCCGAAGAGGAAGTACTTGTTCCGTAGAGATACACGTGTAGTGGTACTTGCGGCGTCGGACACATTCGGGGCGACGGTAGTGGTACACGTTCCGTAGGGGTACTTGTCGCATCGCCATGTAGTTGTTCACGTTCATCGGAGAGGTACTCGCCATCATAGCCGTAGAGGTACACGGGGCGACGGTAGACGTTCGGGCGACGGTAGACGTTCGGGCGTCGGTGGTAGTAGAGGAAGTAGAGGTTCTTGACGTTCGGAGACCGGTCTTGCCTGCGGTGCACTTGACGAAAAAAAAAACAACAGCACACAAAACAAAACACAGCAGTCTCGGGACTCCATGGTCATCGGTAGTGCTGCAGACCATGGCGCGCGGCTGCTCCTGGCCGACGCTGGACGCGCAGGGCGCTGCAGAGGAATGGGGAGGCCGGACTGCGCAAGCGAGGCTACCGACGTGGAGAAGGGGCTCGGGCGTCGAGGTCGAGGGCTCCTAGGGACGCGGCCTGCCTGGCCGAGGCTGGAGCGACGCACAGGAGGAGAGGGGGACGCGCCCGGCTGCTCGGCGGTGACGCAGGGCGACGCCGGCTCGCGGGCGAGGCGCTGCTCCGGCCCCGTCCAAGGCGGCTGGAACGAGGCGAGGAGGGCTCGGACGAAGGGACGGGCACGGCGTCGAGGCGCTCGTGGCTGCGGGAGGAAGGAGGCGAGGCCGCGAGCTGCTGCCTGGCGACGGGCAGAGGAGGCAACCTGGAGGAGGGAGTCGGGCTGCGAAGGAGATTGGGGATCGAGGGGCTGCGGCATTCGATGGGAAAGGGTGCGGGGAGAGACGAGCGAGAAGAGAGCGAGAGGTCGAGAGGGAATCGGGAGATGCCTGGCGGCGGAGGGGGACAGAAGGAACGATGCGGTCGGGGCTGGGACGAGCGGTCGCTCCACTAGGGTTCGGGCGGCCGGGCCATATGGGCCAGGAGGAGAAGTGCGGTCGGCCTGGGCCTCAGCTGCGGCTGGGCTGCTAGGAGAGGTGTGGTGGCTGGGCCAAGAGGGAGGAGGAGGTGTTGGGCCGGCTGGGAGGAAGGAGGAGGCCCGGTGCGGCTGCCCTCTTCTATTAAATTCTATAGCAGAAAAACGAAAGAGAAGGAAAAAGAAAAAGAGGAGGGGGTTAGGGCAAGAATTAGGACAAAGCTTAATTTTCTCGGGCTCGTAAAAATGAGCACGATCGGAGAAAAATATAAAAGGCCAGATCGGAAAATAATTCAAACATATTTGAATTTAATTCAAATGGGTTTGAACTAAGACTTGAATATAGAAGTGTCCAAAAATGTTCGAATTTTCAGAGGAACCTCGAAACAACGGAAAAGAATTATTGGCAAGGTTTTTGAAGGTGAAACTCGAAGTGAAAAAGGCATGGGGAATAATATGCAAGTGTGTTGGGTTAATTCCAACGAATGGAATATTTATTAATATAGCTCCCTAAGATATTGAGAGGCTTTTATCTGTTATAAAGAGAAGTCACCTTCCCTCGATTTAAATGGATCGAAGGTCCACACAATTTATTTAGGTTGAGTTGCAAAAATTAAGAGATGATGACATGATGGCATGATGCAATGCAAAAATAATAACACAAGCAAAAAGAACACATGGGAGAACCCGGAACATCAGGAATCTTATGGAATCTTCTGGGACGTCGGTCTTCGGGCGTCACAACTCTCCCACACTAACAGAGGATCTCGACCCGAGATCCTAGAGATATCACCGGGTAAAAACGAAAAGGAGGAGGTAAAACAAAGTTGCTTCTTTGACAGACGAGTGAAACCACGAACCTGAAAGGTTGACCAAAATGAAAGAAGAATACAACAGAGATGAACGAAGATGAAACACTCCGTTGGTAAAGAGGGACAAGGAGCATTATGAGAACCTTGTAGGTTGAAAGACATTAAACAAGAGCTCACGGATGACGGAAGAATATGAAGTCGCAATGGTATAGCCAAGGAATAAGAAAGACAGAATTTGGACAGCACTCCGTCTGAAAATGGAGGGAATTAACATGATCTTGAGGAGATGGAATGATACTTGCTGAAAACAACAACACATAGCCTCCGGAACAATTAAAAGAATGGCATACGGGATAAGAATGATTCAGACAGCACTCCGGTTGAAAAAAAGAGAGGAAAAACTAGATAAAAGACGGAACTTGAATTGAAGAATACGACACTCCGGTTAAATGATAAGCAAGGGAAACAACATGATCTCGATAAAAACGAGATGATGGTTAAAGAGAGCCACATCACAATGCCTCCGGGATGAAAGAATAGAATGCTAGGTCGTTGGAAAGAAAAGAACGAAGAAGAAAATGACAACTTCTCCCACGAATGAATTAGGAAGACCTCCTTACAAAGAAGGTTGAATGGGGTTGATGGAAAAATCAACAACGAATAGAATAAGCTTGTTGTGGGCTTATGGAGAACGTCTCAAAATTAAGAGGTGACAACCAGCCACTAACGAAAACATTTGATTGCAATGAGATCAACAAGGAGACGATAAACTTATTTCACCGGAATGATAAATGAAGAACTTGGGTCATTTATAAGCACCATAATAGCAACAATTCTCAAGGAAAGCTTTTAGGTGAAATACAACCCAAGATAACTCCCACAAATAAATTGAAATGTTGGAAAGATCTCCTGAACAAAGAAAATGATGGGTTTAAATATCTCATTCCTGACAACTTGTGAATCATAAAACATGAAGGAATTGACAAGAATGACATAACACCATCTGAAATGATAAGGTAGAACGGATTGCAATTGGAAAGCATGATGAAGAATGGATGAGCTCCAACAAGAATCTTGATGAAGACTTCGAGGATGAATTAAAACATGATGAACCACCATGAAGAACTCCGGTAATGAAAGCATGAGAAGTGAAAGATGAAAAGAATAAGATTCAAGGCCCGCGATGAATTAGATGGAGCTTGAAATGATGTAATAGAAATAACTTGGAGCTCCGGAAAACAAGATGGACAACTTAGAACCGAGAATATGATATGATGAACAAGCTCCAGACAAAAGAATTAAATCACCTTGAAGGAATAAGAATAAGAATTATGTTATGCATCTCCTTCACCAATTTAAATTGATGACAACCAAAGGATTTGGCCTACTACTTATTCTCGTTGCAAAGAATTAAAGAGAGATCTAGCACAAGCTCGGATAATTATTCAACAAAGCACCGGTAGGATTATGAAAAGAACAAATGAATTAAAACGATAACAACGGAAGAGTAATCTTGAAAGAACCACCGTAAGAATATGGAGACGAACGAAGAGGCATCAATGAAGAATATTTGGAGGATGAAGTTGAAAACTGAGAGCGAAGAAAATATTCTGAATTGATGGCCTTCGGAGGATCACAAAGAAAAGAATTCATGAAACATTTCGGATGGGTATGAAAAATAATTCCTCACAATCAAAACGACAATGAGGATGGCAAGAAGCTAGAACCACGAATCTTCAATGGAACGGGCCAAGATTTAAGAGAAACACTTCTCCGATCTTCAAATAAGAGAAGACGATGAAATACACCACCATGAATTGTTGAGGCACTCCGGAATGAAGAATTAAAAGGTTGAAACAATGATGAACAAGAATTTGAAAGCGATCTTGGAGAAGGCATGTGACTGATGGGATTCATACTTACGTCACACTTTGAAAAGAATTTGAGTATGACTCCAGAAAATTAATTAGAAGAGTCAGGTAAGATCCTGGGAAAAGACCTGTGGGTTATGGGCCCACTCAAAAGAAATCACCATTGGAAAAGATTGCTTAAAAGATATTGCACCGGTTGAATTAAAAAGGCTGAATAAGATTATAATCCTCAAAATAGTTTGAACGGATTAAGAATGGAATTATGAATCTTCTGAGATACCTTCAGCTCTCCGGATATGAATAGCAAGAGGATAATGATTAATTGGTGCACCGAAATAAGAAAGCATTATGAAATGAGGAAAAGGATAAGATCAACACCGAAATCTTGAATTACATCCACCGGTAGAATTGAGAACAAAAGAATGATGAACTTGAAGCACTTGAGCATCTTCACGATAAAGCACCGGATAAGAACATTGAAGGAAAAGAATGAAGAAATATCACATGAATAAAATGGATACTTCATCTGAGAATCTCTGGCTCCATAAAGAAAAGGGTGGGAGGGTGGGGAAAACAAAGACAACTTGGGATGAATGAAACAATACACCGTCAGATTTCTCAACGGCGTCTGTATGGAATAACTTGAAGAGAAGGCACACCGGTTGAAAAGGATTAACATGAAGATCTTGATGATTAAGAAGGACTAGCACTCCCATAGAAATATGAGAACACCGATTAGGAAAGGTATGGAATCAACATTTGACATCGAAGCAACTTGAATACCAGAATCAAAACAAAACAAAGGATAGATGTGCAACATGATCTTCACAATATCATCCGAACAGAGAATTTAACGAATGAATTGCGCAGGTACATCAACTAGTCGAGAAGCCACTTGGAGAACAAAATAAAAATAAAAAGGAACAAGGAACAGATAGAACAAATACAAGATAGAAGCTTCGTCCGACATATTCGTGCTGAAAGCTCATGGAACGTGTTACAAAAGGGTTTTGCAATCCCCGGATCAGCATAGCCAAGGACCCTTTAAGATGCAACTCCCGATCAGAACAAGTCCATAAAACCACTTCACTCAATGTAGAACCCCGAACTTCATCTCGTGCATCCGTTGGAAGAATGTCTAGAACTACTAGATGAACCCACCTATAGATTTCCGAAAGTTTCCAGTTATGCAATCAGGTGTTGGGGATACACGGGAAGCACCGCGCAATCAACTCTAAACCTACATCCAGGTGTATCCATCCTTCAACACATAACCAGTCTTTCTCGGAAACTGTTTACCTCGGACCTTCGAAACGCATCCACTATACAAGCTATGGCAATACTCCCGAACTACCTCCCCAGTACTGGGTGATGTCGGGGTTATCTTGCCACTAACCGCATATGAGAGTTTTCGATGTCGGCCGTCTTAAGTATTCTAGTACTGTCGCGATGGATTTGTGACGATAACACCTCGGAGCTCAACTCCCCGGGACACTGCCACAACCCCTAATGACAGGAGGCATCGAGAACAATGTTCTCGTCACAAAGACATCGAAACAATCCAAACAATACTCGCGAGATCCTAAAAAAAAATTGGTGCAATTTTTGAAAGTAGAAGAGGCAAGAGTAGACGTCAGGAGTCCTCACCAGAATGAAAAGAGATGAGAAGCAAAGAAATCCTACTCTCTGATATAAATATATAGGACTCAAAACATTTTCAGTGTGTGCCTAGACTCAACCGTCAACGATTCGATCAATCAGTGGGGGCTTCTAGGTCGGAGAAGGCTCTGAATACCAACTTGTAATGCCCAGGATGGGACTATACCTCCTACGTGTCGAGGCACGACTTAAAGGTATAAGCCCATCCTAGAATGATCTCAAGTTTGGTATCTTTGCACGACTCATGTAAAAGAGGGATTAAATTGCAAAAGGAGGTAGTTGGCTTACACTCGCCACTTCACACAATACATTACATAAGCAATCATCATTCAAAACATCACAGCCCATCTAAGGGTAAGATCCAAAAGACAAGATACCCAAACAACATAAAGCCACAGGTCAGGATCGAATCCTAGTAGAAACCACTACTGATCGTCGAAAACGTCACAAGCAAAAGACCACTCTCTTCATCGAGCTCCCAGTGAAGTACTTGAACCAGCTTCTGCATCAAACTCGGCTGAACCTGCATCTGGTGTTGTAGTAACTGTGAGCCACGAGGACTCAACAATCCCATAACCATGGGTATCAAGACTAGCAAAGCTTTATGGGTAGGAAGAGGTAAAGTGGTGAGGCTGCAGCAGCGACTAAGCATAATATGGTGGCTAACTTACGAGTACCAGAATAAGATGAGAAGCTACGCAAACGGTCGCAAAAGGTGATCGCTAAAGATCCTGAACTACATACGAGTCAAACATAACCCCACCGTGTTCTCTTCTCAAAGTGAAAAGAGACAGTCACGGTTACTCACACAGTTGTGTGTTTTACTTCGGATCCTCTGTCAAGTTTTCTACAACCGGACATTAACAAATTCCAATCTGCCACATAACCGCGGGCACGACTTTCGAAAGATCATAACCCTGCAGGGGTGTTCCAACTTAGCCCATCACAAGCTCTCACGATTAGCTGAAGTGATAAATATAATATCATCACCCCTTATCTTAGGGAAAATCCGATTAGGCTCGGCATCCCGGTAGCACAAGTCATTTCGACAATGGTAAAACAAGTCCAGCAAGACCTCCCGGCGTGCCGACACCCTGATAGTAGCCGCGCGTATCTCGTCTCAGGCCACGTCCGGATGGGAAAAGCTACGAGTAAAACCAAACCTCGAGTTTCCCCAAGGTGGCCCCGCAGGTTGCCCGTTTGGGACCAACACCATCAGCACTGGCCCCCCTGCTATGTAGAATTAAGAATCCTCGGGTAGCGCTAACTCCCTATGCAATTTAATTAATTAATTAAGTTGTTATTATGAGCAAATTAAAACCCATGTTGGGCCTTGCTGGAGGAGTTTTATTCAAAGTCGAACTGTCAAGGGGTCCCCATCCACCCATCGTGTAAGGAACGCAAAATCAAGGAACATAATGCCGGTTTATCTGCGCCTAAGGTGGCATGAACGGAACAAAACACCGAGCAAAAGGCCAAGCCTTCCACCCGTGCCCAGTATATAGGTGTGTTAATATATATTAATAGATATTGTGATATTCCAACAACAACAAGTTCACCTGGAACGGACTTCATCTTCACCTGCAACTAACAACGCTATAAGAGGGGCTGAGCAAGCGGGTAACATAGCCAAACAGTGGTTTTGCTAGAAAGGTGTCAAAGGTTAGAGGTTTCATGGCAACAAGGAGAGGCTGACATAAAAGATGGGGATCACGACATGTAATGATAGCATCAAGACAACTAAGCATGGCAATGGTAGTAAAGGTATCCAAGGGTATGATCATCTTGCCTGGAATTCCACAAGGGAGAAGAACGGATCCATGAAGTAGACGGAGCAACATAGTCGAGCGAATCCTCACAACTCCGGAACGAAACCGAAGCTATCAAGAGAAGCAACCGGAAAGAAGCAAACAACACGGTAAACACACAAGCTTAAACATGGCATATGATGCACATCCAAGTATGATGCATGTCCGGTTTAAATATGCAAGGCATGGCAAAATGCACAAACAAAACTACAAGTTAAGTGGAGTTCAATATGCAACGAGTTGCATATTGACGAAACACCACATTAATTATTTAATTGACTCTCATTTTATTTACAAGACAAGATTAGATGTTTTTAACATGGCAAGAGGTGAAGAATAATAAAACTACACTATTAAGGCATTTTAAATGAGGCCGGAAAATAACAACAACGTATTCCGGAAAATCCCCATGAGCATGTTTAGTGATTATAAAGCAACAACAATTAAACATTCTCATGTTGTTATCATGATGCGGATGACATGATCAAGTTTATGCAATTTTTATTAAAAGGTTGACATGAAGAAGATAAGAAGCATTTGTCACCGTGGTGGAACGAAAGGGTGCCACGACAACGAACCGAAAATGATGCAACAGAACATATCGGTTCCGGTAACTCATCGAGAGACCGGTGCAAAAGGAAAGATGGCGTGAGCGAGTCAAACGAGATGAAAGGAGGGGCGATCCCGTTGCCGGGTTCCCACGGGTCGGCGACGAGGCAACCGAGGAACATGACAAAAGGGCGGAACGGGCACGGTGCACACAAGGACAAACATTTCATACAACACAACAAGCATTCACACGGGTCATCGGCTCGGGGTTATACCTTTGAAGCGTGCGTTTCGGGGCGGTTCGAGACGTAGAGGAAGAAGGCGTTCACGTTCGGAGAGGAAGTAGCCGTTCTGTCGGCGGTAGTGGAAGTAGTGGTACACGTTTCCGAAGAGGAAGTAGTTGTTCCGTAGAGATACACGTGTAGTGGTACTTGCGGCGTCGGACTTCTTCGGGGCGACGGTAGTGGTACACGTTCTGTAGGGGTACTTGTCGCATCGCCATGTAGTTGTTCACGTTCATCGGAGAGGTACTCGCCATCGTAGCCGTAGAGGTACACGGGGCGACGGTAGACGTTCGGGCGACGGTAGACGTTCGGGCGTCGGTGGTAGTAGAAGAAGTAGAGGTTCTTGACGTTCGGAGACCGGTCTTGCCTGCGGTGCACTTGACGAAAAAAAACAACAGCACACAAAACAAAACACAGCAGTCTCGGGACTCCATGGTCATCGGTAGTGCTGCAGACCACGGCGCGCGGCTGCTCCTGGCCGGCGCTGGACGCGCAGGGCGCTGCAGAGGAACGGGGAGGCCGCACTGCGCAAGCGAGGCTACCGACGAGGAGAAGGGGCTCGGGCGTCGGGCTCGAGGGCTCCTAGGTACGCGGCCTGCCTGGCCGAGGCTGGAGCGACACACGGGAGGAGAGGGGGACGCGCCCGGCTGCTCGGCGGTGACGCAGGGCGACGCCGGCTCGCGGGCGAGGCGTTGCTCCGGCCCCGTCCAAGGCGGCTGGAACGAGGCGAGGAGGCATCGGACGAAGGGACGGGCACGGCGTCAAGGCGCTCGTGGCCGCGGGAGGAAGGAGGCGAGGCCGTGAGCTGCTGCCTGGCGACGGGCAGAGGAGGCAACCTGGAGGAGGTAGTCGGGCTGCGAAGGAGATTGGGGATCGAGGGGCTGCGGCGTTCGATGGGAAAGGGTGCGGGGAGAGACGAGCGAGAAGAGAGCGAGAGGTCGAGAGGGAATCGGGAGATGCCTGGTGGCGGAGGGGGAAAGAAGGAACGATGCGGTCGGGGCTGGGACGAGCGGTCGCTCCACTAGGGTTCGGGCGGCCGGGCCATATGGGCCAGGAGGAGAAGTGCGATCGGCCTGGGCCTCAGCTGCGGCTGGGCTGCTAGGAGAGGTGTGGTGGCTGGGCCAAGAGGGAGGAGGAGGTGTTGGGCCGGCTGGGAGGAAGGAGGAGGCCCGGTGCGGCTGCCCTCTTCTATTAAACTCTATAGGAGAAAAACGAAAGAGAAGGAAAAAGAAAAAGAGGAGGGGGGTTAGGGCAAGAATTAGGACAAAGGTTGATTTTCTCGGGCTCGTAAAAATGTGCACGACCGGAGAAAAATATAAAAGGCCAGATCGGAAAATAATTCAAACATATTTGAATTTAATTCAAATGGGTTTGAACTAAGACTTGAATATAGAAGTGTCCAAAAATGTTCGAATTTTCGGAGGAACCTCGAAACAACGGAAAAGAATTATTGGCAAGGTTTTTGAAGGTGAAACTCGAAGTGAAAAAGGCATGGGGAATAATATGCAAGTGTGTTGGGTTAATTCCAACGAATGGAATATTTATTAATATAGCTCCCTAAAATATTGAGATGCTTTTATCTATTATAAAGAGAAGTCACCTTCCCTCGATTTAAATGGACCAAAGGTCCACACAATTTATTTAGGTTGAGTTGCAAAAATTAAGAGATGATGACATGATGGCATGATGCAATGCAAAAATAATAACACAAGCAAAAAGAACACACGGGAGAACCCGGAACATCTGGAATCTTCTGGAATCTTCTGGGACGTCGGTCTTCGGGCGTCACAGCCCCGCCGCCGGTTTGCTTGCCCCCTCTCCCAAGCCTCCAAGCCCCCCTATATATATAGCCCCCTTGTCCCCAAGCCGCACACCGCCGCCTCGCAGCAACACCGCCGCCGCCGTTGCCACACGCCACTGCCGCGCTGCTGCCCACCACCACCGCCCGTCACAGCCCGCCGCCCGCCGCCGCCCGCCGTCGCCAACGCCGCCGCCCGCCAGCTATTCGATGAGGTAGCCGCCCGCCGACCGGTTTTCTGTAGAAGACCGTCGGTTTTTCTTTTAGAACCCTAGTTCATATTTTTACTAGATCGGTTCTCTGTTTTTTTTCGGTTTAGTTTTTAGTGAACATTAACCCGTTCGTTCGTTCTAACGAACGAGTTTGTCGTTTAGTCTCAGCTGACGAACGTTCATTCGTTAAGCTGTTTTTAGTTTTCTTTTCCTAGTTTATTTTCTGATCGCGATCTCTAATCCCATCTTCGTTTTAGTTTATCTTTTCGCTCGTTTATCGGAATTAGGCGATTCAAGCGCCTGGAGTTTCATCTCGAAATTCTCTTTCCGTTTAACCTAGTCACTCAAGCGTTTGCCGCTGCTAAATTTGGACTTTGGTCCAGATTGGTTCGGTAGTTGTTTCTCTTTCGCCATTTGTCTTTCGTTGCATTTCTTTTGCCGTTTCTTTTGCAAACCGGAGTTCTTCAGTTGAACTTTCTGGTTAGATCTCTTAGTTGAGTTTTACCCGTGCATTAGTTAAGTACTTATTGTGTGCTCGTTTGTTTGCATTAGAGTACCCGGAGTGCGCCGCTTGCTACTTTGAATCTCTAGGTTTTGTGGATCATCAGCAAGGCAAGTAACACTTTGATCATACTATCCAATTACCCAGTTTTCATTGCATTAGTCAAACCCTCACACATTGGATGAGTAGGAGCTATTAACTTGTGGGACTGGGAAGTAGATTGAGGTAGTACCTATTACCTGCATTACATTCAAACCTTTGGGAGTTACTTCTACCTTTGCTGTTAGGCCATGCTATGCTCGTAGATGTGGATTGGGTGAGTGTATCCATGACAGATGTGAGTTTGTTAATTAATGGTTCAACTAAAGGTGGCAACTGTAACACACATCTGGGTGGATTGAGGCACCTGGATATTCCAGGCCTGTTTTTCTTTTGGACCACCACCCAGGCTCAAAGGGATCATGAGATTATTCATACTAGAAACTTCCGTGTGCAGCCACAGGCCAATATGGGTGATGGGCTAGCAGATGTAGAGGGATTGTAGGTGTACCGGCATATCTATCTGGTTAAGGGGACCTCTTCGGAAAGACTGTGTCTCGTTCATCTGTTTCTTAAACACCATACATTGCGAGAAACCAAACAGAGGTGATCGAGTCTTGTGGGGAAAAGTGCACAAACCTCTGCAGAGTGTACAAACTGAGCATGATTAGCCGTGTCCCCGGTTATGGACGTCTTGAGTATCTAGTACCTGGATATCATGTGAATCTCATCATGTTACTTTAATTAATATTGTTGGGTTTAATGATGATTTTTAATTGGGGTTGAGAGGATGTCTATCTTCTCAACGATGTTTCAACTACCATGATAGTTAATTAAAATCTATTCCTTGGCAGTAGGGAAAAATTGGCTTTACGCAAAAACTATAAGCATAGAGCTTTCCACCAGCCATATTGCATATAGTATAGCTTTACTTTTGTTACTCTCTTGTGTTACTTTGCCAGCATATTCCATGTGCTGACCTGTTTCGGGCTGCAACGTTCATGTTGCAGACTTTTCAGACGACGAGTAAGGTGACTTATAGGTCATGCTTCTATACTCAGTGATGCCGTTGGAGTTGATGGACTCACTTATCTTCCAAGCCTTCCGCTGTTATCGTGTTAGATGGACTTAAGCCATTTTTATTGTAATAAGTTCACCGTTGGAACTATCGATGTAATAAGTGTGTGATTGCTACTCTGTTATAAATCCTTCAAGTACTGTGCGTGTCAGCATTACTGCTCCAGGGATGACACTAATGCACAGAGATCAGAATGTTTGAGGTCTGGTCGCTACAGGCTCAAATTTCAAGGAGGACCAATAAACCAGGACGGAGGTAGTACTACGTACTTATCCTGTTTGGGTCTAGGCCTTGCATTGCCATACTTCGCCACACATTTTTGCCAAGCTTGCCTAAAATTTTCAAAATGAAAAGGAGGTATACTTGCGCACGGCTATCGCGGGCGCACCGCACCATCACACGTTCGCTCCTGCAAGCCGTGGTCGCACCGCACCCTCACATGCACAGTCGCTCCTACACGCCGCAAACCCAACCAAGGGAACACACCGTCACTGACACGTGCTATCGCATGTGAACAAACCAAACTCAGCCATCCTACCGCTGACACATAATTTTCGTTCATAGAGTATGTTTATCCAACCGCATGTTGGGGAGTATCCGTACGACCCATGCGGTGGTCTGTTGGGGAAGAAGAAAAGGTGAGGAAGAAGGGTTAGGAGACGTAGGATATTCATCCAACCGCCTGAAATGGTAGACTGACCCAAGTCAGGTGACTTGCATAACAATATATGTTTTTATAAAACAAAAGATCCATAAAAACAACAACATAAAGAAAAACTATCACTGCTCGGGGAATGAGACGGCCTCGTCGTCTTTGGCTGCCGGCGCAAACCAGCCGTAGCTGCCGACGTGTGTCTCCGCACCACTCGTTCACGTGGAGCGTGCGAGCGCTCTACACGGATGAGACCACCGCCCGATTCAAGTCGAGGACGTCTGATTCCGCCTGCAGGATGGCCTCGATGGCAGAGGCATCCACGCGCTCCGCATTGAGTCGAGCCTCCGCCGCCCGGTTCAAGTCCAGGACGTCCGGTTCCGCCTGCAGGAGGGCCTCGATGAGAGCGGCAACCGCGCAATCCACGTCGAGTTGAGCCTCTGCCACCCGGTTCAAGTCCAGGAAGTCTGGTTCCACCTGCAGGAGGGCCTCGATGGCAGCGGCATCTGCGCGCTCCGCCTCAAGTTGAGCCTCCACTGCCCGGTTCACATCCACGACATCCGGTTCTTCCTGCAGGAGAGCCTCGATGGCAGCAGCATGCGCGCACTCCGCGTCGAGTTGAGCCTCTGCCTCTCCTCCTTTAGTATTGCCAGGTTGAACCGCTGGTCCGCCTGCACCATGGGGGACTCGGACGCCGGCACGAAGTTGACGTCCATCGTCTCATACCCATCGGGGGCCTTCTGTGCCATGACCTCCGCCATGAACATTGGATCGGCTTCCTCCTCCTCGTAGCTTGGCTCCAGAGAATTCGGGGATTGGCCTGCCGCAAAGCGAGCTTAGGAACGGAGGTCTCTGGCGCCGACCGCTGCCGCGATTTCTGCGCAGTGCTCCGGCGTTAGCACCTTGTAGTACGTTATCTTGTGGCGCACCATGGCTTCCGGCGAACAAGGGGACGCTTGATGTGGGCTAGGGGATCGAAAGGTGGGGGAAGGGGCTGGAGATTAGGTGTGGTTTTAGGGCAGTGCCTGCCGTAGGCCGAGCAGCGAAGGTTCTGGTGTGAATAGTGGTTCCGGTGATGACTGGTCAATCGGTTTTGACTGTACATCCCTCTTGTCGCGTTCGCGTTGCAGCCCGGCATGCTGGACCCTCCACGTCACTCACGGAATGGAACGCGCTTTGTCTTGCGTTTTTGCTCGCTTGTGGGAGCGCAATTGAGGGCAAGCCGACGTCCCTCCCCTCCCCCGCCCGCGTCATTTTATGCGGAGTAAATAAAAAATAAAGGGAGTATACTACGGATGAGGATACCCTGACGTGGCCGAACCCATTGAGTAACTGACATGCGGGGCCTAGCAAGCTTGGGGTCTGCCATTAAGTGACCGAAAGGGAGGGTAAGGCAGGGATACATATGTGAAAGGAGCTTCCAATGATATAATTTTCACATTATATATCTCATGTACTATTAATCTTGTCAATAGTCAAATGCAGTTTTGGAAAACACATTAGAGCATGGTTAATAATATAGCCAGTCGATGGCTATAAGGAACTGCCATGTCATCTATCGATCTCGTCAACATGTGTCGGGGCATGAACCGAATGGGATGTCAAAATTAAGACGCGAAGCGACACGTAGTGGAGGCAAAGTGAAACTTCAAACGAACCATTTGTTTGTATGCACGTCAGAAAAATTACAAATAAACATTGGAAATACAAGCATGGTCTAGGCCCAAATGCGAATGATACTCGGCAGAATGTTCAAATGAGGCATGCAGGAGTATGGACTCGACCGGAGGGCGACATGATCGATGGAGAGGAATGAGAAATAAGCAAACGCCACATGATTATACTTGAACGACTCAAATAAAAAATAAGTTGTCTCGCTTGGCCTACATAGTGAAAGGCCTAATGCGCAACGCGGAGCACTAACGCTCGAATATGGCCGGGAAAATAGGGAAACCGACATGTGGGGCACACCTGTCGGGACGATGTAGCGCAAACTAGTCCAATGGAGGAGCTGGCCCACGACCTCCTCGCCACCGGCAACCGTTCATGTGGGTCGTGGGGGCCAACAATGTGGCGCAGCTCCAGCACCGCCTCTGGACATGGCGACCGCGGTGAGCGACACGCTCATGGTCGCTAGACACGGTCGGTTTCCGTGTGCCGAGGGTGGCGTTAGTGTTGTCGCATGACCAACAGTATGTTTGGTTTGTGCAAAAGGTTGCCCCATCAAAGCATTGGGTAGCCAAAATTTTGGTTAAGGTTTTGGTTGCCCATGATTTGGCCGACATCTGCAAGAAAAATGAACTAGAGTTGGCTAGAGTTCATTGGCATGCAAAAAAATGGCAACCATCCAAACAAAGACCAATCTTTGGGTCATGACCAAAATTTTGGTAAGGTGCACTTTGGCCACAATCCAAACACACGCTAACACCCGACTCGTCGAGGATGCACGGGGCACCGGGACGCGTCCGCGGAGTGGTGTAGCGCGGCCAAATGCATCCTCAGGACCTGAGACCATGCCGGGTCGTCTTGCTTTTTCAATGACATGCGTCGATCGCATGTGAGTAGAGGGCATCTACAACGTTGCCACGACCGCAGCTGACTACCCTTGCACGCCAAAAACCCTCGTCCCTCGCGCCGTCACGCGGTGCGTTCCCAGCCGGTGCTAGCTGCCCGCGTTCATGCCGTCCGTCCGTATGCCGTCGTTAAGAGGCTCGGCGCCCGAGGAACCAACTCCGGCGACTTAATGATGCACCAGGATGCTTGGCCTCACCGGAATGCGCTACTTAAAGCGGCAACGCCCAGCTAACCTCCACACCATAGCGCATCGTCCTCCTACCTGGCACCACATCCGGCTCTGCGGGAGAGCTTGTCTTCAGGGATGGAGCTCGAGGTCGCCGCCCTCGCTCAAGTCGCCGCACAAGAGGTGGCCACGCAGGCGGCCGACGACGGGAGCACCATCAGCCACGCGTCCTACTTGCCGCCGTCGAACATCCGGCACCGCCGATGTTGGGGACTCCTCCGAGGATGAGTAGGGCATGGGAGGCGGCAGGGCTTGGTGTGCCAACTGGCCAGTCCATCTCCCGTGTTCTACTTTTCCTCGCCGGAGACCGCACCTTCACTTCACGGGTCTTGAACCCCGCCCCCGTACATGGAGATCGCAGATGGAGGACGTTGGTCGCTGTCATAGAATAGGTTTATGGGCGGGTTTCTTTTATTTTTCTGTCCTATAAAAGTTTGAAATGTTATGAAAATATGTCGTGTTTGCATTAATCTCGGCCGATGTATATGAACTTTCACAATAATATATTATATTGTAGGAGTACTAGCAAGATGCCCGTGCATTGATCTTGTGGGAGAAAAGGATGAACGTGGGAAGGCATTATCTGCAAATGCACATTCACACATTTCACATCTACGGGAACCTTCTAAAGGGTTAACGTAAATTGCCTCTCTCTCCTCCCCTGATTTTCATGGTTGTGGGCCCCTCCCTCCCCCCAATCAACAATCAACAACTCACACATTTCACATTATGTTAATTACGTAACTGGGACTACGTAGGTGTAGCATTACTCGTCCTAAAAAAACCAACTAAGCCAACCTCCCAGCATATCGCGCGGGAAAAGACCCGGCCGCGTCGTTTTAGTCGGGATTACCGGATTACTAGTAGTAGTATCGATGGATCGCGCGAAGCAACAAGTTTTTTTTGAGGGGGCAAAGCACCTAGTTTAAAAGGAAAAAAGGGGGTACACTCACAGCATCCTTGTCGCGGTCACATTGCACCCCACACACGTTCGGTCCTGCACACGGCTCACGCAAACGGAACGCGCTTCGGCTTGCCTCTTCACTGACACTTGGGACTGCACTTGGAGAAACCGACCATGCGCCAAACTCCCTCCGCCCACCACACGAAAATCCTCCCCTCACCCAAAAATCCCCCCCCCAAATACTAGATTCAACCGCCCTTCGGCCAACTAGCCAATAATATTCCCCAAACCCCCTCCCCTCGTCCCCCTCCACTCCATTCGCTCTGCCAAAGCCCCCCTCCCCGCCACGCCGATACGTCAGTGCCGTGGTTCGTCGAGGGGACACACAGCGATCCTCTCGCTCCCACAGTACGCTCTCGTAGACTTCCGTCATCTAGCCGCGCCGCCACCGCTGGCGACGTTCTTGTGGAGGCGCACGGCGGTCAGCGCCGCCACCGCTGGCGATGTTCATGTGGAGATGCACGACGGTTAGCTTCTCCCACGATACACGCATTCTAGACTGAGGCCCCGTGCATGTCGGTGTAGCGCTGAATGTTAGCTGATAGACGCTGTTAATCTCACTGTTTGCCAAAGTAGTTTACAGTCAATATGCTCTGCTTAAGAAGCTTCCTTACCCTGTTCTGCACTCAATCTGCTTAGCAGAGATGGCATGCCAAGGCCGATTAGTTGCTAAAATATCATGCCATATATTTATTGTGACGTAGATTGCCATGGTCTAGTACCCAATTTGATAGGTGAAATAGCTCTACACCGTTTTATACTCGATCTTTGTTGTTGCGATGGCCTTCGATAGTTTGATGGCTGTGTGCTCGGCCTCATTGACTGCTGAAACAGCCTGCCATAATTTAGCACTCAAATTTGTTTGGTCAATTAGCTTTACATATATTTCGTTACTTAGATCTACTCGTCCAAATATCTTGCCATAGCTTTGGACATCGACCTAGCTATTTTCTTCTGGACTTCATAAAAAAGCATATATGTTTTCCCTGTAATATCTAGTAGAAGAACTAATTTGTATGTCTAACAGATGGACAGGACTTGGATAACTTCTGCTCGAAGATTCTCCGCTACATATGTCGAGGGGGTTGAAAATTTCATGAACTTTATCAGAGCTAAGTACGGTGGTCCGAAATCAGATGTGCTCTGCCAGTGTAGCAGCTGTATGAATTCAGTTACAAGACCCCAGTCAACTGTGCAAAATCATCTACACTTGTATGGGATGTCGGTCACATATACTAGGTGAGTTCATCATGGTGAAGTTGTGAACGTCAATGTTATTGACTAAGTGGAAGCAGCAGATCACCATCTTGATCTGCGTGATGCTCAAGTGGAAGAGGAGGAGGAGGAGGAGGTGGTGGCGGAGCCAGTGAGTTTGACCAACATTGAAACAATGCTACGGAATGCTCGCACATTCCGTGAACTTTCACATGCAAAAAAAACGGTGGGCCCGCATGTTAGAACAATGCAACGTGGCTGTCACCACAGGAAATAAGCTGTCAGTATTCTCAGCTATGGTCACCTTTCTTCAGGTGAAGACATCTGAGCGGATGACCAACAAATCATTCGATGCGATGTTGGCTGCTTGCCGCAAAGCTTTCCTAGATGCGTCTGAGCTGCCACACACCTACAGTAAAATGAAGAATTTCCTTCATGCAGTTGGAATTGGATATGTCCTCATAATGTTCTGAGACATTTTCCAATTACACCAAGATTGCAGAGGTTGTTTCATGATGCTGAAACAAGAGAGGTTGTACTGTGGCATTCTAGGAACCAGGAGTACGGAGATCAGAATGTAATGAGCCATCCATCACATGGTAGTGAGTGAAAAAGCTTCAATCAGAAGCACGAAAAGTTTGCTGCTGACCCGAGAAACGTTAGACTTGGCTTAGCTTTAGATGGATTTAACCCATTTGGCCACCAGAGCGCCACATATAGCATGTGGCCAGTGCTTGTTATCCCTTACAACATGCCTCCAAATGTCTGCACCAAAGAATAAAACTACATGATGGCCTTGCTCATCCCAGGTCCAAAAAGTCCTGGAAAGGATTTTGATTTGTTCATGGAGCCTCTTGTGAAGGAACTTCAACAGCTATGGAGGGGTGTTCTCACTCGAGACCTATATAGCAGCCCACTAGCTGATTTCTTTTTGTGTGCTATTATAATTTGGTGCATCCATGATTATCCGGATTTGGGCACTATGTCAGGGCGAACGACACATGGTTACAATGCATGTGTTCGCTGTGACAGGAATCCGCTGTCATACGCAATACTTAGCAAGATCTGTTACATTGGACACCGCCGTTTCCTTGCCAAGGACAAGCCACATCCTAGAAAATACCGAAGACATGTATTCAATGCAAAGCATGAAAACCGTGATGCACCAAAGAGGCTCACCGCCGATGAGTTGCAAGTGGAATTAGAGAAGGTCAGACATCTTACACCAGGAAACCATCCTGATAATGGTAGCGGGAAATGGAAGCGTGGCAGGGCAGAAGAGAGATTATTGTTTACCCGTAGGTCCACTTTGTGGGACTTGGAGTATTGGAAAGATTTGGATCTGCAGCATAATCTTGATGTGATGCACATCGATAAAAATATATGTGACAGCATTATCGGCACACTTCTTAATATTGAAGGCAAGACAAAAGATACCTTAAAATCTAGGATTGATTTGACACACCTGGGTATCAAACGGGATTTGCAGGTGCAAGATGAAGGTAAACCACGGGATATGGCACCAGCTGTGTACGTCTTGGACAAGGTAAAAAGAAAAGAATTCTGTGAGGTCCTGTCACGTGTGAGATTCCCACATGGATTTTCTTCCAACCCTGAAAGGAGAGTCAGTGCATATGGAAACAAGGTACAAGGGTTGAAAACTCACAACTGCCACATCCTACTTCAAAGGGTTTTACCTGTTATCCTTAGAGGATTGGGCCGCCCTGACTTATACAGAGCAGTTGCAGAGTTGGGACAATTCTTCAGGGAACTCTGCAGTAGAAATATCAGGATAGATGCTTTGGAGCGTCTTAGAGACAAGATACCAACTATCCTATGCGACCTTGAGAAGATATATCCTCCAGCCTTCTTTGATGTGATGGTGCATTTGGCTGTTCATCTACCTGATGAGGTAGTACTTAGAGGTCCAGTACAGTATGGCTGAATATACCCTATTGAAAGGCGGCTAGGCACTTTCAAGTGCTATGTTAGGAACAGAGCTAGACCCGAGGGTTCCATTGTAGAGGCCTAGATTGCTATAGAAGCGTTGACATTCTGCTCAAAATACATTGAAACAGCTGATCAGCTTAGCAAAGAGGTGGATGAAGACAATCCTGGGCTCAATGTTTTCGATTATTCTGTTCGAGTTACAGGGAAGAGTCAAAAAGAGGACATACCTAAAGATTTGGAATAAATGGTTTGGTATGTGTTGAATAATTGTCCTGAGATACTACCCTATATCAAGTAAGTGCTAAGTACTGCAGCTTATACATCATAATCTACTAAACTTGCAGCACATTCTTAGATATTTAGATGTTTGACGCAATCACTATGTTGTGCAGCATCTACAATAAGGAGTTACTGGCGCAAAATCCAAGAAAAAATGACAAACTCGTTATGGCAGGATTTGCGAAATGGTTCAAGAGCCATGTAAGCTTTTGAATTGCAATGTCAGCTTTTTTAATATATTGAGTACATAAGATGATCAACTTGTCTATTTTCTATCCATAGGTTAAGAAGATGAGGGAGGATGGCAGGCAGTTGATGGTGCCCTTTACTCACTAGTAATGGGTCCTGATACTCGGGTAAGACATTATGAATGTTGCGTTGTTGGAGATGTGCGCTACAACACGCTTGCGCGAGACGAAGGCAGGAAGACACAAAACAGTGTCATCATGAGCACGGATACGTATGACAAAGAGACAACGGAAATGTATGCTAACATAACAGACATTGTTCAGTTGCAGTATATCTCTAGTTTTGAGGATCATCGGTGTGTGGTTCTGTTGTGTTGTCGTTGGTATAACCCGTTTTCCAATATCCCAAAACCCAGAGATGATGATTATTTGAAATCCATCAATGTCAAGCCTGCATACCAGAACAACGAGCCTTTTATTTTGGCAAATCAAGCAACACAGATATTTTTCTTGGAAGACACATTTGCACGTAGAGATGACTGGAGAGTATTGCAAAGGTTTGAGCAGAGGAATTCGTTTAATGAAGTTGCACAACAAGATGATGCTTACACTGCTCCTGATGTACAAGATAACACAGATGTTCCTAATATCTTTGAGAACCATCATGTTAATGACGCCGGCGAAAAGATTGCCTGTCGTGCTGTGGACATACAAGAGTTGATCAAGAAGAAGCCAACATTCGAGGACGTTGAGGACGAAAAAGAAGATGACACCGTGGGGAATTACGATTCAAACTGATACACATGGCGAAGATGTTGACGCAGCTCTTGCGGATGATTCTTGCATTGGTTTTGTCATATTTGCCTGTCAGAAGACATTTTTTTATCTACTATGTGAAATTGTGTTTGCTATGACAACTGAAACCTGATGAACATGTTGTTTAGTATTTTCCTGTGAGAACATCACTTGTTATGTATGCTGATTTGTGTTTGGTGATTGTATGACGACTAAAACATGATGACATTGTTGTTTAGTTGTACTCATATTTGGCTGGGAAACTTGAATTTGATGACATATGATGTTGGAGTGCAATTTTCTCGACGTCTTCGAATGAGAACAAAGCTGACCCGACAGGGCCTCTGCTAATTTATTTATTTATTACCAAAGGGCATCTGCTATTTATTTATTTATGAGCAAAAGAGGATACCCCCTAATTTCCGTTAATAGAAATCATTAGATGTTCACAACACTACGCCCAGCCTGCTACACAGGTTTCATTCATTACTAGTTTCAACAAAGTGCTCATGTCATAGCCACTGAATACATCATGAGTGCTACATACACTACAAAAAAAGAGACAATCATCCTACGGAGCACATCGATTTTTCCCATTATCTTCACAAGCTCTTTCATCTCCTCATTGTTGTCAAGGCCGTTCAACAGCTGTTGCTTGGCCATGATCAGAGGAACTGCATCTTTAACCTTCTGCTCTGCATCTTCCTCTCCTGCCATTCCTTCAGTTACTTGTCCAACACCCCAACCTGCTGGTATTGGGATTTCTCGGCTAACCAAATAATCAGCGTAGTTGCACTCCCCCACATCAGCAACTTCCCAGAAATACAAATCACATGAATCTTCCCTTTTCTGCATGAATCAAATTGGAAGATCATCAACCAAACTATTAAAAAAATCAGCAACTAAAAGCAGCAGAACAACACTTAAACATATTATTTCCCCATGATTCGGGCATTTGTAGAAGACTCGGCCAGGGTTGAGGATTGTGGTTGAGACGCGACGTATGACTCTGCGTGATTTGCAGCAGTGGCACCACACTAATGGCAGCGGGTTGCGATGAGCAACCGGCTGCGGTGCGCGTGCCGGCGGGGGTGTGATGAGACCCATTGGCGATGGTATGGGTGGCGACTTGGCGCATATTTGGTTGTTGCCCGGTGAAGAGGAGGTGGACGACAACCAGCGGACATGGTTGCTACGGCCAGAGCTTCTGATGCTAGGCAGAGTAAGTAGAGAAGAGGAGAAGCAAACGTTGGATATGTCAGCTTCATTACTTGCAGAGTAGCATAGCACCGTATATAGTCATAGTCTAGGTTTGGATTCGAACCAGCTACAGGAGCACGTCTCTCTTTTTTCTAAAACTCAGCAATGTATCTTTACTGGTACACTAGCTTGTTCTGTACGCCTTCTCAAGTCTTTGATTCCTCCACCTGACATCTGGGAACCACCGTAAGGGCCTCTGTATTTCGCGGAAAAAAA
>LR738710.1:605601102-605628458 GCA_902687465.1 Secale cereale | reverse complement strand
CCCCCCCCGGGCCGCGCCGGGGGGCGCCTCGGCCCCCGAGAGCCCCCCGGTGCCCTACTTTGCCAGATATTTAAAGGGTCCCCCGTAACCCTTGAACCAGGACTTCTTTTCGCGATCCCATCTCTATTCCGCCGCCGCCGCCGCTTCCAAGATCGGGAGCACCAGGAGAACTCTTCCCGGCACCCTGCCGGAGGGGAGGATCACCACCGGGAGCTTCTCCACCACCATGGACGCCTCCCGGATGACTCGTGAGTAGTCTCCCTTGGACCATGAGTCCATGACCAGTAGCTATGTGATGTTCTCCTCCCGTTCTTGTGCTTCACTAATTAGTCCTTGTGAGCTGCCCTACATGATCGAGGCACCTATGTAATCCTTATGTTGTTGCTATGTTGAGTTTGCTGGGATCCGATGGATTATGAGATTATGTTCAGATTGATCTTGAGTAATATATTTGATTCACCTCTTTTATATTTTAGTTCATAAGTAATTCTTGCATGTTCTCCGTTGTTATTTATTGCTTTGGCCAAGTAGTAGGTAGTGACTCCAAGAGGGAACGTTATGCTCGATTGTGGGTTCATGCCCCTCGATGACTAGCTTGAGTGACAGAAACATGAGTCTAGGGGATGTGCTGTTGCCACAAGAGGGAAAACAACGGTGCTTGTGCCCGCGGGTGCAAGGATTGTTTACTTTACGCAAAGTTCTTTTAATGCAGTTGTCTGTTGCATTGAGTTTACACTATGGGTGGGACTCGCAACTTAATACTAGCGAGATGTTCTGGATAGATATCTCAAGGTGGATGATTAGTAGTAGATGCAGATGGATTTTGGTCTACTTACTTTGGCGTACCGCCCATGCTTTGAACCTCAACCTTTCTTGTAATGTAGTCAGCATTGGTTTGCATTCGTGGTCCTGTCAATTGCCCAGCTGTAATTTGTTACCTCACATAGTTGTTTTATCTTTTTTTGGGAGAGAGACATCACTAGTGAACATCATGTGACTCCGGTCCATATTACCATCATTGATCACATACACTATTTACTTTTCCGCTATTTTATTTACTATTGCAAAACACTATCTATCACTACTATCATATTGCTTTTAACCCTTTGTGAACTACAAGGCCGGAGAGATTGACAACCTCTCTCTACTCGTTGGGAGCAAAGTTATTTGTATCTGTGTGCAGGTCCACGTTGATTGCTAATTGCGCCGTTAGCAGTTGACACCTACCTGTTGAACCTTGGAGTTTCTGGGGATTCGATCCTTGGCATCTTTGCTAGGGGAAAACACTTCTACTTACTACATCTTACACCTTCCACTTGGGGTAATCCAACGAGGGTTTCGAGGCCCATCAGACCCACCAGCTACATCTTCGCATCCAAGGAAGTGCCTGACAGTCGGGACCCAGCTGGTCGAAGCATACGTAGCGTTGTCATTCTGGTCGCGAACGTTTACGTACATACTGGTCGATGTAGAGGCGCGCACGTCTCATAGTAGAGGCGCTCACGTAGCATGTACACGTACATACAGCGGCCAGTGTGCAAGAAAGAAAATACGGCCACATACGTACATACAGGCAGGGTCTCGAACACCTACTCGCGCATACGTACGGCCATGGCTCGTGTACATGGCTGGGTCGGAACGGAGAAACCGCGTCGTCGTCGTGTTCATGGGGAGGTAACGGAATGCGTCGTGTTCATCGGGAGGCAACGTAACGCGTGGGAGCCAACCGGTTTGGACGGAACACCCGATGGAAACGAGGCCTGGTGTACCGCAAAACGGAGGAAACGACCTTGTGTTTGACCGGCCACGGTCGAAACGGCATCCTGTTCATCGGGAGGGGTCTGGCGTACCGCAAAACGGAGGAAACAGACCTCCTACGGACGATACGGGGGTCCTGTTGATCGGGAGGGGTGTGGCGTACCACAAAACGGAGGAAACAAACTTGTGTTGGAGCGCTACGATCAAAACAGGGGTCCTGTTCATCGGGAGGGGTGCGGCGTACCGCAAAACGGAGGAAACGGAGTTGTGTTGGAGTGCTACGGTCGAAACGGGGATCATGTTCATTGGGAGGGGTGTGGCGTACCACAAAACTGGACTCCACGGATACTGTTCATCTCCACCGTCGACCCCCTCCAGCCTCCATGGGCTACTGTTCATCCACCGTCGACCTCCTCCTGCCTCCACCTACGACTGTTCAGCCTCCACCGCGCGCTACTCCACCGCCTACTGTTCAACCAGCCCTCTCGACGGGCTCCTGTTCAACCACCCCTCCATGGGCTACTGTTCATCCAGCCCTCCACCGTCTACTATTCATCCAGCCCTCCACGGAGTGGTCCTGTTCATCCAGCCCTCCATGGGGTCCTGTTCATGCAGCCCCAACCGGCTCGATCGATCGGGGTCCTGTTCAACACCACATGGTCCTGTTCATCCACCCCCACCGGGAACTGTTCATCCAAACCCCTAGTAACGCTCACTGTTCATGCAGAGGCAGCATCGATCGGCTTCAGTTAGCAGCAATAGCAAAGGAATCGCTCGATCGGGTTCAGTTAACAGCCATCGACCGATCGCTCGGGTTTAGTAACGCGTAGCCTGCAGTGCAATCGCTCGGGTTCAGTTAGAGCCCAACGCCTAGCTCGGGTTCTGTTAGATCCCAACGCCTCGCACCCACGCGCGTGCGTGTACGAGAGAAACGCGCATTGCTCGGCCCCGACCGCCCACCTTAACCGGGAACACCCCGATATTTTCCTCGCCCTCGCTTCTTCCACGGTTTTTCTGTCATGGACGGCCCAAATAATGTCATGCAGCTGCGTCTCCGGCCCGCCCAGGACGAAAAGCCCATTTTCTGTCATGATTTTTTGTCATAAAAGTAGGACCCCACCATGTCTATGATGATACCGTGTTTTGTCACAATGATTGTCATAGAAGTGTCATAAGTATGACATAAAAAAGTTTCGTTCGGCCCAAAATGTCACGGATGTGTCTTTTTTTGTACTGTTTGGTTTGGCCTACTAGATCTATAGTTCTTGCAAAGGGAGAAGTGCTTGGCTTTGGGTTCAATCTTGCGGTGTCCTTTCCCAGTGACAGCAGGGGCAGCAAGGCACGTATAGTATTGTTGCCATCGAGGATAACAAGATGGGGTTTATATCATATTGCTTGAGTTTATCCCTCTACATCATGTCATCTTGCTTAAGGCGTTACTCTGTTCTTATGAACTTAATACTCTAGATGCATGCTGGATAGCGGTCGATGTGTGGAGTAATAGTAGTAGACATAGAATCGTTTCGGTCTACTTGTCACGGACGTGATGCCTATATATAATGATCATGCCTTGATATTCTCATAACAATGCGCTTTTCTATCAATTGCTCGACAGTAATTTGTTCACCCACCATAGAATTCTACTATCATGAGAGAAGCCACTAGTGAATCCTATGGCCCCCGGGTCTATCTTTATCATATTACTTTCCCTCAACTTGCCAATTCTGTTGCCGTTGCTTATTTGCTTTATTTGCTTTTTCTCTATACTAAAAATATTATCTTATCATATCTATCAGATCACACTCTCGTAAGTGACCGAGAAGGGTTTGACAACCCCTTTTATTGCATTGGCTGCGAGGTTCTTATCTGTTTGTGCAGGTGTGAGGGACTCGCGCGTGGTCTCTTACTGTATTGATACCTTGGTTATCAAAAACTGAGGGAAATACTTACGCTACTGTGCTGCATCACCCTTTCTTCTTCGAGGGAATACACCGCAAGCTCGAGAAGTAGCAATATACTCTGGACCCCTCGTGTGATCCGACCAGGATAAGCATGGCCATGCGACAAGGATTATGAGGTAATCCAGTTTGGATCGGCATCACTGGAACGAGAAAGAGGTCGGGCTAGCGCAAGGATGATAGACTCGCATTGAGCCCGACAACATATATCGTGTGGCAAAGGGAATAGAAGTGTGACACGTTGTACAGGTTTGCCTAACCAACTTCATAGTCTGCTTGGTGGTTGGCACGCCTTGCTAGAGGCCGCTACCAACCGTGCAGGTCGGAGGTGATCCGGACTGTGACCAAGCCGACTTGAACCTAAGGGGTCGCACGCTTAAGGGAAGAAACCTGTGAGGTTGGATCCGACTCCACGAGTCAGACTTGGTCCTACTCGGACTCGGATACAGACAGAACAGACTTTGGGCTTTAGGGTCCATGCGAGGCCCAAATGTTGAGGCCACGTTGGATGCCTATATATAGTGGAGGTGCGGCACACTCATTTGGTTGATCGCTTTGGCGCCGTCATTAGGGTTTGCATGTGTTGCGAATAGCCACTCCACCCGCCGCCGGTTGTGTGATCGGATCTAACAGTCCGCCGCACGACGTTCCTCCTGCACGCGCGGATACTGTTAGAGGCGGTGCACTTGCGCCACTTCGGGGAACCTATTCACGGGATCTGATCGGCTACGTGGGAGATCGACGAGAAGGAGACGACTTCGAAGACGCGCTGCCCCAACTCTACTTCCGCTGCATGGCACTACGCGTCTAATGGTAACGATCTATGATCCATCTCCCTAGCATGTTCTTGGATGTTCTTCGTGTAGGAAAATTTTAATTTGCAGTCGGCACACCCTACGGTAGAACCCAACAGTGTTCACTATGTTCAAGTCATGCTTTGATGTAGTGTGAAACCACTCTCGTGAGAATGTTGATTGTACATCAACCATTCCCATTGCAATGGGATAAATGCGGTTGTTTGGTTTTATGCTAACAGCAGTAAGTAACTAACCTTTGTACCTACTTGTCAAGTGGCATCCATCGATAAAAATGATTGGCATACATCCATTTAAGAAACCTCTCTTGCAAGCATCATACGACCAATACAACGACGACAAATGATCCTTTGGTCCTCATTTTCATTCTCCTTAACAAGTGTTGTGCTAACAAGGAAGGTACTGGTAGGATTGCTCCTCCTTGACTCTTTACCATATTTCCATAGCTGCTGGCTACTTCATCTCCATGTATCAAATCAAGTGTAGCTCTCCTTGCCCTTCATAATTTGACTCTGTGAGGTCTGACCTTGAATTTTCTCTTAAATTTGTTTCCAAGGGTCACCAAGTCCATCATTTGGTTGTCTCTGAACTCCTCAATGAACTTAGCGGTAACAAATTTAACTGACAAACACTTTGCATCCCAAGATTCCTGACATGTGTGATTGTAATTGTATCTCTTAATTACAATGCTTCATGTTGTGTTGTCCTTAGACGCCTTCAAAAGCCATGGGCATCCAGCAGATCAAGATGCATTCAACCTCATTGCCTCATTTCTTCCTTCGTTAATCGTAACCTAGTTTCTCACTCTGTATGCAACCAAAGCATCTCTAAGCTCTTTCATTTCACCATAAACTTGCCCAACTCATAAAATTGGATTATTTATGTCCACCTCTGGATTAAATGCCTTGAAAGAGTACTTCAACCTTTCTAGCTCTTTCTTAGACAAGTTTAGATCTTCATCATCTTCCACTAGATCTTCATCATCTATGTATTCCTTCTGCTCATTGTGGCCATTCACACTCTCATCAACAATTTGAACAAGTATATCATCATCCCCATCGGGACCATCATAATCACTTTCATAAAAAAATCATATGTGCCAGTGTCCTCTCCATGCTCTTCCACTGCTCCATCTGCATGCTCATCCTCTGATGCCTAATACGTCTCCATCGTATCTATAATTTTATATTGTTCCATGTCAATGTTATACAACTTTCACATACTTTTGGCAACAATTTATGAGATTTATTGGACTAACATATTGATCCAGTTCCCAGTGCTAGTTCCTGTTTGTTGCATGTTTTTCGTTCGTAGAATATCCATATCAAACAAATTCCAAACGCAATAAAACATTACAGAGATTTATTTTGGAATATATATGAATTTTTGGAAGAATAATCAAGGCAAGATGGTGCTCAAGGGGGCCACTAGGCACCAGGGCCCGCTAGGGGGTGCCGACGCGCCCTAATGGGTAGTGGGCGCCTTATAAGGCGGTTGTTGCCCTTCTATTGCTGCAAGAAAGATAATTTATGGATAAAAATCATGTTAAAATGTCAGCCCAATTAGAGTTATGGATCTCTGGATATTTAAGAAACGGTGAAGGGCCAGAAAAGAGGGTTGCGAAACAGAAAAGAAACACACACGCGCGCGCGCACACACACACACACACACACACACACACACACACACATAGAGAGAGAGAGAGAGAGAGAGAGAGAGAGAGAGAGAGAGAGATTCAATCTAGGTGGGGATCTCGCCCCTACGCCACCATGGAGGTCAAGGATCATCTAGGGGGGAGTCCAAGGAAGAAGAAGGAGGAGGGGGGCTCTCTCCCCCTCTCTCCCGGTGGTGCCGGAGTGCCACCGGGGCAAGGATCGTGGTGGTGATCTACATGAAAAATCTTGATACTGTCAACACCAACTTCTCCCCCTCTATGCAGCGCTGTAACCTCTCTATTCCCGCTGTAATTCTCTACTTAAACATGGTGCTCAATACTATATATTATTATCCAATGATATGTGGTCATCCTATGATGTTTAAGTAGATATGTTTTGTCCTATGGCTTGATCGACGATCGTGGTTAGTATGAGTTGTATATTTTATTTTGGTGATGTCCTGCAGTGCCCTCCATGTCACGCAAATGTGAGGGATCCCTGCTGTAGGGTCTTGCAATATGTTCATGATTCTCTTATGGTGGGTGGCTAGAGTGACAGAAGCTTACGCCCGATTAAGGGGGTTATTGCGTATGGGAGTAAAGAGGACTTGATACTTAAGGCTATGGTTGGGTTTAACTTAATGATCTTTAGTATTTGTGAATGCTTGCTAGAGTTCCAATCATAAGTACATATGATTCAAGTACGGAAAGTATGTTAGCTCATGCCTCTCCCTCATATAAAATTGCAATAATGATTACCGGTCTAGTTATCGATTGCCTAGAAACAAATCTTTCTCTTGTGTTACAAAAAGCTTTCTACTACACTATTAAATTTATTATCTTGTAATTTTTTCTTAGTTTTATTCTTGCAAAGTATTTCTAGTTTTATTCCTGTTCTATGTAATGCTGGTACAACGAGGTGTTATACAAATGGTTTTTAACCCCTTTCCGCGACGACATTTGGAACCGTCGCCAAGTGAGTGTGGGTGATTGGGGGGGTCCTTCCCACACGACCCAGACACCGTCGGGGATATGCCCTCCTGGCACACACGCTCGGCAAAATGATGTTGTGTGAGACCAGAGAGCGATCAAATACGGTTATACGTACAATAGTGCTAAAAATACAATTATACAAGCAAAATTGTTTCCGGTCGTAAGTACATCCCACACAGTCAGTCCCCGCTAAACGTTTCCATTCGTATATACATCCCACACAGTCTCTCCAAGGAAAATGTTTCCGTTCGCAGGTACATCACACATGATATTAACAATTTTATCGTTTGAATTATTGAATGCATCACATACGGTGCGTAGAAGAAGCTGTGTGGAAAAGGTTGCCCATCACACAGAGTTTTTATGTGATAAACGTTTGTGCAAGGTGGCCTAACACAAACAGTTTTCAAGAGAAGGTCGTGTGTGATTTTTCATTGATCCAACACGGTTTATTCCTAGAAACTGTGTGCGTTGCTTGAGGTCATGGCCCACGGTATTTTCTCAATAACCGTTTGCAATAGCAAAACCCAATTAGCAGGCTAATTCGCCATTAGCAGGCTAATTTCCCTATTATTAATAATCCATTTATTAATCTAATTAACATTCATATTAAGCACATAATATATTTCATTTCCATATTAAGGAAGCATGATTTCATAATTGAAATACATCAGAGTACAACATGATATAGCTTCAAGACTCAGCTACCCCATTACACAACTGCACCAGCACCAAGTTTCACATTCAACATGCAGAACCTTTCAAAATTAGTATCATAGACGGTACATAGACAAATGCATCTCATCTGGAAAACTGCTGAAGTGGAAGGCGAATATTGAGCCTTCATTCATGTTGAAGGTATTTGCAACTCTAGGCCAGTGCTTGTGGATGATTGATCGTTCGTCCTTCGTCCTCTTCAGGAACACTTCAATATGGAACCGTGGGTGTTGTATGAAATCCTTCCTCGCCTTCTGACCATAGAGGTGGTTTGAGAGGTAATCATCAGTGAACTGCTTTGGAAAGGCCTGAAAACAAGGATGTGCATAAATATCTTCTCTATATTGTAAATGGGGAAAAGGAATAAAAAATGGCAAGGTATAATAGTTAGTACCATCTTGTAGTGAACTCATGTCTTCTTCATTGTGCAGGCAAAGATCTTGTTGTTTTTTGTCGCTAATTTATTTATCCTAACAATCTTTCTGAGTTTCTTGACTTGATTGATATTCATGGACAACTCATTTCCCCATATGCAAAAAGGGTCGAACAGTGGGTCAAAACCTCTCACAGCGGTACCTACATGTGCAAGACCAAATTGTTAAAAACCTAAATATTAGAATGGTTCCTACAATTGCACAATAATGTACTATTACACAACGGACCATGCACGTTCTAACCTCGATTGTAAACCTCAGTGCTTCCCATTGTTTCCCTACAACACATATAAGGTAGTTAGTCATCAGGTTAAGTAAGGGTTCGCATGCTATCAGTAAAATATGTTGATGAAAAATAAGCACATTGCAGATTCATCAGATTAGTTCAAGCCACATGGAAAACCCATTTATCCAAACTAAGCATGATTAAGAATTAGGAAATATAGCACTTGCATATGTTTCTCATGTATTAAGTACAGCCAAATTCGATTTATTCCTCACATGCACAACAATACAAAATTCTACCCACGCCAATTGGATATCGCATTGCAAAATTGAACCAATCAGTTAACTAAACACCACAACAAATGAACCAAACATTAACCGAGCACCACATTGCACAATATAATATAATCCTAAAAGAAGATCAGTCAGTTAACCAAACCAAGCATGCTTAACAACTTCAAAATGTAGCAATTGTATTTGTTTCTCATGTATTTACTACAACCAAATTCAATTTATTCCTCACATGGTATACAATAACAGAATGCACCCACAACAATTGAACATCGCATTGTAGAATTGAACCAAACAGTTAACTAAACACCACAACATATGAACGAAACGTTAACTGAGCAACACATTGCACAATATAACATACTCCTAATACAGTTAACCAAATCAAGCATGCTTAACAACTTGGAAATATATCAATTGTATTTGTTTCTCATGTATTTAGTACAACCAAATTCGATTTACTTCTCACATGGTATACAATAAAAGAATGCACCCACCACTATTGAACATCGCATTGCAGAATTGAACCCAATAGTTAACTAAGCACCACATTGCACAATGTATAACCAAAGCAAGCATTCTTGACAACTTGGAAATATAACAATGGTATTCGTTTCTCATGTATTTTATAAAAATAAATTCGTTTTATTTCTCAGATGGAAGAAATACAAAATTGCAGCCTGAAGAATTGAACATCACATTTGCATAATTGAACCAAACAGTTAACTGAAGATGATAACTAATTAACCAAACAGTTAATATGTGAGCACCACACTGCACGACATATAGAACATATACACTGGAGCAACAGATTGCATGGTAAAATTAGATAGCACAATTCACTAGAAATTTTTAAGGAAAGGTAGGAGCAGCACACGCAACGGGTAAACTGAGCATGCTTAACCGATGTAGCTAGCAAATGGCAAGGTGCTCCTCCAAGTTCTACGGGTCGGCACGAATGGCAGCCATCGCGACCTCATCCGCGCGTGTGGCCGTGATTTGCTTCTCCACTTCCAAATGCTCCTTGAGCTCTTGGCTATACTGCGTGCACCATGGCTTAGGGCGGCACTTATTTGGTGGAGGATTCGGTGATTTGGGTGGAAGGTGACGCGCCGGTGGTCGGGGCATGTGGGATGTGTTAGGTGGAGGAAGATGAGGATCGGATGTGGATTACCTGCTTGGATAGACGAGGCCGAGCAGCGTGAAGGAGGGTCGCTGGCGAGGGGGCGGTGCTGCAAGAAAGGAGTGAAGGTTTCAACTTGGAAAGGAAAGCGGAAATAGGGGAAATGTGGCTTTTGGTAAGGGGGAGGGGTGGGTAGATATTTCCACGAAAGCCGAAAATTTTGAATCGGTTCAGTGAAAAAACTGGCACACAAAGTGTCATTAGACACGGTCCCTTATTCAGAACTGTGCACGATTTGTGAACATCACAAACGATTCAGATAGCGTAACCCGTGTGTGATGAGTTTGAACGTCAAAATTTTTTGTTCTAATTTCCCTGGTTACAGTGGTCATCCACGTCATTGCATAATTTGGGTACACAACACACCCACACTTCTCAATCGAGCAAGTTCAGCAATTAAATAGAGCTAGCTGGCCTAAACATTACTCTAAAAAATTAAAGACCGGTGCTCTTAATTAAATAAAACAAAGAGTACTACTACGGCTGGTGCTCGTCGATCTCCGCTGCCTCCTCCATGTCCAGCTCGCGCCCGATGGTCTCCTAGGGAAGGGGCTCCATGGCATCCACCGCACCATACCCGGCAGGCATCTCACCATCAGCGTCCGCGATCTTTTTGGAAAAGGCCGCCACGAGCTAGGCATGGGCGGCCGTGATCTGGGCTTGGACAGCTGCTCGAACGCTCTCGGCGATTGCCAACTCTTCGGCCGTGGGTTGCCGACTGATACGTCTCCAACGTATCTATAATTTTTGATTGTTCCATGCTATTATATATTCTGTTTTGGATGTTTAATGGGCTTTACTATACACTTTTATATTATTTTTGGGACTAACCTACTAACCCAAGGCCTAGTGCAAATTGTTGGTTTTTGCCTATTTCAGGGTTTCGCAGAAAAGGAATATCAAATGGAGTCCAAACGGAATGAAACCTTCGGGAGAGTTATTTTTGGAACCGTATCTACCTAGAAGAATTGGAGTACACGTGAGAGAACGAAGGAGGTGGCCACGAGGGTCGAGGGCGCGCCCCCTCCCCAGGGCACGCCCCCACCCTCGCACCCCCCCTCTGGCTCCCCTGATGCCCTCCTTCCTCCTATATATATCCATGTACCCTGAAAACATTGAGGCAACAGAGAAAACCCTAATTCCACCACCGCAACCTTCTGTTCCCGTGAGATCCCATCTTGGGGCCTGTTCCGGAGCTCCACCGAAGGGGGGATCTACCACGGGGTGCTTCTACATCAACACCATAGCCTCACCAATGAGTTGTGAGTAGTTTACCATAGACCTTCGGGTCCATAGTTATTAGCTAGATGGCTTCTTCTCTCTTTTTGGATCTCAATACAAAGTTCTCCTCGATCTTGGAGGAGATCTATTTGATGTAATCTTTCTGCGATGTGTTTGTCGAGATCCGATGAATTGTGGGTTTATGATCAAGATTATCTATGAACAATATGTGATTCTTTTCTAAAATCTTTTATGTATGATTATAATAACCTTGCAAGTCTCTTCGAATTATTGGTTTTGTTTGGCCTACTAGATTTATAGTTCTTGCAATGGGAGAAGTGCTTGGCTTTGGGTTCAATCTTGCGGTGTCCTTTCCCAGTGATAGCAGGGGTAGCAAGGCACGTATTGTATTGTTGCCATCGAGGATATAAAGATGGGGTTTATATCATATTGCTTGATTTTATCCCTCTACATCATGTCATCTTGCTGAAAGCATTACTCTGTTCTTATGAACATAATACTCTAGATGCATGCTGGATAGAGGTCGATGTGTGGAGTAATAGTAGTAGATGCAGAATCGTTTCGGTCTACTTGTCACGGACATGATGCCTATATATAATGATCATGCCTAGATATTCTCATAACTATGCACTTTTCTATCAATTGCTCGATAGTAATTTGTTCACCCACCGTAGAATTATGCTATCATGAGAGAAGCCACTAGTGAAACCTATGCCCCCCAGGTCTATTCTCAACATATTAATCCTCCATCTACTTTACTTTGCTTTATTTACTTTCTGTTCTTATATAAAAAATACCAAAAATATTATACTATCCTATCTATCAGATCTCACTTTCGTAAGTGACCGTAAAGGGATTGACAACCCCTTATTGTGTTGGCTGCGAAGTTCTTATTTGTTTGTGCAGGTGTGAGGGACTCGCGCCAGGTCTCCTACTGGATTGATACCTTGGTTCTCAAAAACTGAGGGAAATACTTACGCCACTATGCTGCATCACCCTTTCCTCTTCGAGGGAATACAACACAAGCTATAGAAGTAGCAAGAAGAATTTCTGGCGTCATTGCCAGGGAGGCTTACGCAAAAGTCATATACCAAGTACCTATCACAAACCCTTATCCTTCACATTACATTATTTGCCTCTCGTTTTCCTCTCCCCCCCACTTCACCCTTGCCATTTTATTCGCCCTTCTTTTTTCGTGTGTTTATCGTTCGCTTTGCCTTGCCATCAATGCTAGCATGCCTATCATTATCAATACTCCCGAGAGTTAGGTTCTCAATTTTAAACAAAGGGAGGAAGAAAAATCTAAAAGATGCCTGGTTTAGAATTTGCAATGCTCAAAATATATCTACTAGGAAGCTTTCCACTTCCGTGCTTCTTCGCAATTTTTATGTTGGCATAACACCGTGGAATAGATATATTCTTGATACCATTACCGGAGGGAATTTCTTGGGTAGCCACACTTTTTATTCTTATAATGCTATGACTGAATTATTTGGCTCACCACCTCTTCTGGTTAATGGAACTGTTTTAACTTTGGAACATGTTATGCAAAGGCTTGAAATTATTGAAAACAAAGTTGCTACCGTAGAGTTGTTTGAGAGTTTATATAGAAAGATCCACAACTAAATTACTCAGTACGGATCCAAGGTAGGAGTTATTTTGATTTTTTTTAAAGAAAAAGAACCTGTAGTCAAAGAGAGAATAGATCAAGATTCCACTAGAATCGATAAACTTGAGGATATTATCACTAATGTAGGGTCTGGTATTTCAGCTGTGAAAAATACTTCGATTCCCTCTACAACTAAATTGGCCAAATTTATGTATGTTCCTAAAAATAAGGGTGAATCATCTAGTAAGGAAATTGCGGATCTCAAATCCATAAGTGTTCACCCCAACTTTCTCACTTTTGCAAGGGAACCTTTTGCTACAAATGAATTTCTTGATTTCTTGCCTAGAAGTTAGATTATCAATAGGAATAAAGAAGTTCCTAAGAATTATAAGTGCTTAATCGAAGAGTATCCTACCAAAGAGGGCAATACCTAGATCTATTCTTGTATCGTGCCTAGCTAGGGGCGTTAAATGATAGCGCTTGTTGGGAGGCAACCCAATTTTATTTTCTTTGTTTTGCTTCTGTTTAGGAATAAATATTGCATCTAGCTTCTATTTAGATGCATTTTTGTGCTTTAATTAGTGTTTGTGCCAAGTAGAACCTTTGGGAAAACTTGTGTGAAGTTTATATGTTCATGCTGTAAAAAACATAAATTTTAGCGCTCGCGAGTTTGGCTGTGATGTTTTACTGGAGAGTGACATTTAGTCGATTCTTTTTGCAGATGATTGATAGACAAATTCCTCACGTTTAACAAATTATTTCAAATTTTTTGGAGTTACATAAGTATTCCAAAGTTACAGATTACTACAGACTGTTCTGTTTTTGACAGATTCGGTTTTTCGTGTGTTGTTTGTTTATTTTGATGCATCTATGAGTAGTATTGGAGGATATGAATCATAGAGAAGTTGTAATACAGTAGGTTTAACACCAATAAAAACAAGGAATGAGTTCATCACAGTACCTTTGAGTGGTGGTTTGTTTTCTTATACTAACGGAGCTCACGAGATTTTTGGCTAAGTTTTGTGTTGTGAAGTTTTCAAGTTTTGAGTATGGCTTTGATGGACTATGGAACAAAGACTGGCAAGAGCCTAAGCTTGGGGATGCCCAAGGAACCCCAAGGTAAAATTCAAGGACAACCAAAAGCCTAAGCTTGGGGATGCCCCGGAAAGGCATCCCCTCTTTCGGCTTCATCTATCGGTGCATCCCCTCTTTCGTCTTCATCTATTGGTAACTATACTTGAAACTTTATTTTTATTCACCACATGTTATGTGTTTTGCTTGGAGCGTCATGTATGTTTTGAGTCTTTGCTTTTTAGTTTGCCACAATCATCCTTCCTGGACACACCATTTGAGAGAGATAAATATGGTTTAGAATTTATTAGAATACTCTATGTACTTCACTTATATCTTTTGAGCTAGATAGTTTTGCTCTAGTGCTGCACTTGTATCTTCACGGTGGTGATTTTATTTTGCGAAATTGTTGATCTCTCATGCTTCACTTATATATATTTGAGAGTGTTTTAGAACAGCATGGTAATGTGCTTTGGTTATAAAACTAGTCCTAATATGATGGGCATCCAAGATGGGCATAGTAAAAACTTTCATATAAAGTGCATCGGATACTATGAGAAGTTTGATACTTGATGATTGTTTTGAGATATGAGGATGGTGATATTAGAGTCATGCTAGTAGAGCAGTTGTGAATTTGAGAAATACTTGTGTTAAGGTTTGCAAGTCCCGTAGCATGCATGTATGGTAACCGTTGTGTGACAAATTTGAAGCATGAGATATTTCATTGAGTGTCATCCTTTGTGTGGAGGTCGAGATCGTGCGATGGTTAACTCCTACCAACCATTCCCCTAGGAGCATGCGTGTAGTACTTTGTTTTGATGACTTGTAGATTTTTGCAATAAGAATGTGAGTTCTTTATGACTAATGTTGAGTCCATGGATTATAAGCACTCTCACCCTTCCACCATTGCTAGCCTCTCTCGTACCACGCAACTTTCGCTGGTACCATACACCCACCATATACCTTCCTCAAAACAGCCACCATACCTACCTATCATGGCATTTCCATAGCCATTCTGAGATATATTGCCATGCAACTTTCCACCATTCCGTTTTTATGACACACTTCATCATTGTAATATTGCCATGCATGATCATGTAGTTGACATCGTATTTGTGGCTAGGCCCCCATGCATAATTTTTCATACATGTCACTCTTGATTCATTGCACATCCCGGTACACCGCCGGAGGCATTCATATAGAGTCATACTTTGTTCTAGTATCGAGTTGCAAATCAATATAAGTGTGATGATCATCATTATTAGAGCATTGTCCCAAAGAAAAAAGAAAAAAAAGGAAAAAAGGAAAAAAAAGAAGAAGGAAAGGCTAAAGAAAAAAAAGGAAAGGCCCAAAAAAAGAAGGAAAAAAAGAAAGAAAACAAGAAAAAAAATGGAAAGAAAAAAAGGGACAATGCTACAATCTTTTTCCACACTTGTGCTTCCAAGTAGCACGATGATCTTCATGATAGAGAGTCTCTTGTTTAGTCACTTTCATGTACTAGTGAGAATTTTCATTATAGAACTTGGCTTGTATATTCCAACGATGGGCTTCCTCAAATGCCCTAGGTCTTCGTGAGCAAGCAAGTTGGATAAACACCCACTTAGTTTCTTTTGTTGAGCTTTCATACATTTATAGCTCAAGTGCATCCGTTGCATGGCAATCCCTACTCACTCACATTGATATCTATTGATGGGCATCTCCATAGCCCAATTATAGGCCTAGTTGATGTGAGACCATCTTCCTCTTTTTGTCTTCTCCACAACCACCGCTCTGTTCCACATAGTGCTATGTCCATGGCTCACACTCATGTATTGCGTGAAAGTTGAAAGAGTTTGAAAAAAATTAAAGTATGAAACAAGTGCTTGGCTGTAACTGGGGTTGTGCATGATTGGAATATTTTGTGTGACGAAAATGGAGCATAGCCTAACTATATGATTTTGTAGGGATGAACTTTCTTTGGCCATGTTATTTTGAGAAGACAGATTGATTTGTTAGTATGCTTGAAGTATTATTATTCTTATGTCAATATGAACTTTTATCTTGAAACTTTCGAATCTGAACATTCATGCCACAACAAAGAGAATTACATTGAGAATTATGTTAGTTAGCATTCCACATCAAAAAATCTGTTTTTATCATTTACCTACTCGAGCACGAGCATGAATTAAGCTTGGGATGCTTGATACGTCTCCAACGTATCTATAATTTTTTAATTGTTCCATGCTATAATATATTTTGTTTTGGATGTTCAATGGGATTTACTATACACTTTTATATTATTTTTGGGACTAACCTGCTAACCCAAGGCCTAGTGCAAATTGCTGTTTTAGCCTATTTCAGGGTTTCGTAGAAAAGGAAAATCAAACGGAGTCCAAACGGAATGAAACCTCCGGGAGAGTTATTTTTGGAACCGTATCTACCCAGAAGACTTGGAGTACACACGAGGGAACAAAGGAGGTGGCCACGAGGGTCTAGGGCGCGCCCCCTCCCCCTGGGCGTGCCCCTACCCTCGTGGGCCCCCTCTGGCTCCCCCGATGCCCTCCTTCCTCATATATATATACATGTACCCTGAATACATCGAGGCATCAGAGAAAACACCTAATTCCACCGCCGAAACCTTCTGTTCCCGTGAGATCCCATCTTGGGGCCTGTTCCGGAGCTCCACCGTAGGGGGATCTACCACGGACTGCTTCTACATCAACACCACAGCCTCACCAATGAGTTGTGAGTAGTTTACCACAGACCTTCGGGTCCATAGTTATTAGCTAGATGGCTTCTTCTCTCTTTTTGGATCTCAATACAAAGTTCTCCTCGATCTTCGAGGAGATCTATTCGATGTAATCTTTTTGCGGTGTGTTTGTCGAGATCCGATGAATTGTGGGTTTATGATCAAGATTATCTATGAACAATATTTGATTCTTTTCTGAAATCTTTTATGTATGATTATAATATCCTTGCAAGTCTCTTCGAATTATTGGTTTGGTTTGGCCTACTAGATCTATAGTTCTTGCAATGGGAGAAGTGCTTGGCTTTGGGTTCAATCTTGTGGTATCCTTTCCCAGTGAACGCAGGGGTAGCAAGGCACGTATTGTATTGTTGCCATTGAGGATAAAAAGATAGGTTTATATCATATTGCTTGAGTTTATCCCTCTACATCATGTCATCTTGCTTAAAGCATTACTCTGTTCTTATGAACTTAATACTCTAGATGCATGCTGGATAGCGGTCGATGTGTGGAGTAATAGTAGTAGATGCAGAATCATTTCGGTCTACTTGTCACGGACGTGATGCCTATATATATTGATCATGCCTAGATATTATCATAACTATGTACTTTTCTATCAATTGCTCGATAGTAATTTTTTCACCCACCGTAGAATTCTGCTATCATGAGAGAAGCCACTAGTGAAACCTATGGCCCCCGCGTCTATTCTCAACATATTAATCTTCCATCTACTTTTGTTTGCTTTATTTACTTTCTATTCTTATATAAAATTACCAAAAATATTATACTATCCTATCTATCAGATCTCACTTTCGTAAGTGACCGTAAAGGGATTGACAACCCCTTATCACATTGGTTGCGAAGTTCTTGTTTGTTTGTGCAGGTGCGAGGGACTCGCGCGTGGTCTCCCACTGGATTGATACCTTGGTTCTCAAAAACTAAGGGAAATACTTACACTACTGTGCTGCATCACCCTTTCCTCTTCGAGGGAATACAACGCAAGATCGAGAAGTAGCACCGACCGTTGTTGGAGAAGCTTCGCTCGATTTGTGCAGTGACTGCCATGAGCTGGGCATGGGCGGCCTCGACTTGGTCGTGGGCGGCCTCCATCAGGGCTAAGGCTGCCGCTGCAGAACAAATAGTTGGTGTGCCGCTCTCGCTAGTTGCTATCGCCGAGGCAGCTGTTGCTGCCACCACCTAAGAAGCAACAACGGCCGTTTGGGCTGCCCTGGCCGCCCGGTCACAGAATGCGGCTGCGCTCATGCACCTTGTTAGCACGCGCATGGTGGCTGCGGCCGCACTCTCGCCAGAGTGGGCCGCTGAAGTTGCCCTCACGATGCGGGTCATGCATCCCCTTCTTTCACCGACGATGATTGCACATTGAAATGATATTTGGGGAGCGAGCTAGTGTGCTTGACACACCGTCTGTGGACTGTAGCCGACGCACCTTCTCGTGTAAGCCATAGGCGTACTATAAACAGATGGTGCTCCAGGATATTTTGTACTGCATCTCACACTGTTGGTGACAATAAAATGTGTGGGATCTACTTGTTTTTCATCTTGATTTGAGTTACATAATTGGGTCACAACGGTAATGGACGGTGTTTGAATTGCTAGACCTTTTATCAGCAGTGAACATGCTACTATATGTGTGTCATAAAAAAATTGGAATTATTCAGGGTTCATTTGGAAATTTTATACATTAAATTGGTTATCTAGCCATTTCAGGTGCACAATTCAAAATTAGAGCACATGCACATGCTCTGGTGCACCAACATGGGTTGTAAAATCAGATATGTGTCCATGGGTTTATGCTTATATCCCATGCAAGAAATGGCGATGAATTTTGAACACCACGGCACCGTGGCTCTCCGACAAATGTTGAGGTACTTCCTTTTGTAATTCTAGTAAATCCAAAACCCGTCTGAAATTCATGAACCTTGGCATGCTATCATGGAATGGCATCAACATGCTGGGATAAAAAGTATTGTCCCATTTGGGGCAGGTTATGGTATAAGCTTCTCACAAACCATAGCTTCTCACAAGAAGCCTCATGGTTCCGTTAGGTAAACGTGTCACCTTTGTGGACAAAACGATATTCGTCGCCTCTTCTTCCTTTCAATTTTTTTCCTGGTGTCAACATAGAACAACAAGAGTGTCGTGTTAATTTTTGGAATTTTTCGGGGATCATTTGGACATTTTTATACGTTAATTGAGTTTTCTAGGCATTTATGTGCATAAGTCAAAATTGAACTACATGCACATGCTCCAATCCATAAAAACGGGTTGCAAAATCAAATGTTTGCCCTTGGTTGCAAGATTAGGTCACATGCAAGAAATGAGAACGAATGTCAAACACCTTAACACTGTCACTCGGCCGCTAACATTGAGATACATGGTTTTAAAATTCTAGTAAATCGAAAACTCATCTGAAATTGATGAAACTTGACATGATATCATGGAACGGCAGCGACATGCCGTGGTAAAAATATTGTCCCATTTGGGGTAGGTGTGGGTATAAGCTTCTCGCAAACCAGAGCTTCTCTCACAACAAGCCAGATGGTTTCGGTAGGGTACGTGCCACCTTGGGGGACGAAATGATATTTGTTGCCTCTTCTTACTTTCAAAATGTTTCTCGTGTCAACAGAGAACAACATGAGTGTTGTGTCAATTTTTCGGATTCTTCGGGTTCGCTTGGACATTTCTATACATTAACTGAGTTTTCCATGCATTCATGTGCATAATTCAAATTTGAACTACAAGCACGAGCTCTAATGCCTATAAATTAGTTCAAAATTCAAATATGTGTCCTTGGTTGCATGCTTAGGTCCCATGCAAGAAATGGGAATGAATCTGAAACATCCCGCCACCGTCACTCGGCCGCAAATATTGAGATACCTGGTTCTCAAATTCTAGTAAATCGAAAGCTCGTCTGAAATTCATGAAACTTGGCATGCTATCACGGAGCGGCATCAACATGACGTAGTAATTGTTTTGTCCCATTTGGGGCAGGTTTGGCGATATGCTTCTCACAAACCAGAGCTTCTCACAAGAAGCCTGATGGTTTCGGTAGGGAACATCCCACCTTTGGGGACGAAACGATATCCATTGCCTCTTATTGCTTTCAAAAAAATTCTCGTGTCAACATAGAAAAACAGGAGTGTTGTGTCAATTATTGGGATTTTTCGGCGTTCGTTTGGACTTTTTTATGCATTAATTGAGTTTTCAATGCATTTATGTGCATAATTCAAATTTGAACTACGTGCACATGCTCTAATGCATATAAATTGGTTGAAAATCCAAATATGTGTCCTTGGTTGCATGCTTAGGTCCCATGCAAGAAATGGGAATGAATGTCAAACACCCTTCCACCGTCACTCGGCCGCAAACATTGAGATACATGGTTTATAAATTCTAATAAATCCAAAACTCGTCTGAAATTCATGAAACTTGGCATGCTATCATAGAGCGGTATCAACATGCCATGGTAAAATTTTGTACCATTTTGGGGGTAGGTTTGGGTTTATGCTTCTGACAAACCAGACATTCTCCCAATAGGCATGATGGTTTCGGTAGCGAACGTCCCACCTTTGGGGACGAAACGATATCCATTGCCTCTTATTGCTTTCAAAAAAATTCTCGTGTCAACATAGAACAACAGGAGTGTTGTGTCTTTCTTTGGGATTTTTTCGGGGTTCGTTTGGACATTTTTATACATTAACTGGGTTTTCTAGGCATTTATGTGCATAATTCAAATGTAACTACATGCACATGCTCTAATGCATATAAATTGGTTGAAAATTCAAATATGTGTCCTTGGTTGCATGCTTAGGTCCCATGCAAAAAATGGGAATGCATGTCAAACACCCTGCCACCGTCACTCAGCCGCAAACATTGAGATACCTGGTTTTTAAATTCTAGTAAATCCAAAACTCATCTGAAATTCGTGAAACTTGGTATGCTATCATGGAGCGGGATCAACATGTCGTGGTAAATTTTTTGTCCCATTTTGGGCAGGTTTGGGTATAAGCTTCTCACAAACCAGAGCTTCTCACAACAAGCTTGATGGTTTCGGTAGGGAACATGCCACCTTTGGGGGCTGCCTCTTATTGCTTTCAAAAAGTTTCTAGTGTCAACATAGAACAACAGGAGTGTTGTGTTAAATTGTGCAATTTTTCGAGGTTCGTTTGGATATTTTTATACATCAACTGAGTTTTCTAGGCACTTTACGTGCATAAATGAAATTTGAACTACATGCACGTGCTCTAGTGCATATAAATTGGTTGAAAATCAAATATTTATCCTTGGGTGCATGCTTAGGTCCCATGCAAGAAATGGGAATGAATTTCAAACACCAAGGCACTGTTGATTGCCGGCAAAACGTTGAGATACTTTGTTTTTAAATTCTAGCAAATCCAAAACTCGTCTGGAATTCATGAAACTTGCCTTGCTATCATGGAATGGCACCCGACATGCTGTGGTATTTTTTGTGTCCATTTTGAGAGAAGGCGTAGTCGAATAACAACCAACAAAGGCATTTTGAAACAAATAGCTGCCCCTCTAACATCGCAAACGTTTGTATAATTCAAATCGTGTGCATTATGGTATACATTCACGTGATGCCATGTGTTTTGGTTTCAATGGCTATAGGAGGTGCCGTGTGGACAGCTGCTTGAATGAACGGGAGGCGTGCGAGTGTAGTACGGTGCGCAGGCTGACCGAGAGGCGTGCAAGCTGTCCTCAAATGTGTAGGCTCACCAGGAAGCGTGTGAGCTGTAAGCTGCGCAGGCTCACTGGGAAGCGAGCCCTTTGATTTCCATGATCGCCCGCCTTCCTCTCCCTTAATGGCGCCCGAGACGCTGCTTAATACAGGCAGCCTTACTGTTCACCCCCCATTCCCCTCCCTCCCACAGACCTCCACCAACGCCATGGCGCACAAGGACCATCTGTCACTAGTCTTAAAGTTTGGTGAAGTCGACTCTGAGCCGGAGGAGATAGAAAATATGGAGGAATGGGGCCTAATGGACCAGAACGAGCTGGCCGTGGCGGTTGCTGCCCCCGCTCCCGTCCCAGCTCCCATCCCTGCGCCTGCGCCAGCGACCATCCCCGTACCATTGACGGGCTGGTCGCCGAGCACTATCGCAGAGCTGGAAGCCGCGGGCGTCAGCGAGGTCTCCAAGGACCCGCGTGAGCTCATGTACATGCCAGCGACAACGCCCATGCTCGTGCCCGTGCGTGCTCCTCCACCCACCGCGGCGCATGTCCCCGTGCATTTGGCTGCACCCATCGGGCCCGTGCCCGTGCGCGCGCCCCCTCAGCGGCATGGGACACCGTCGTCGACCGCTGCCTCTCAGCGCCACCAGATACCGTCCTCCCACGCCCCGCCCGTCGATCGCGTGACTACATGATGTTTCATTTACAAGTGAAGAACATTCTATGCTGCATTGAAGACTTCAACAACGACGTACTGGAGGACGACAACGACAACGACGGTGCGACACGCCACCATCGCCACCGTCGGAAATAGTTTTTTTCTTGGGTTTAATATTGTATCTCGATCATATAAATATAAATTCGCAGTATGATTGAATGAAAGATATGGTTTGAGTGAACTTGCGCTTTTCTCTCTTAATGTACAGACTTATCAAACGATTTTATTTTGAAAAAACGTCAATGTTTTTTAAATATAAAATACTCATCGCAAATGTTTTAGTTAAAAGACCTGTATGCAAACCGACAGCTTCCCCAGGAAGCCAAGGGAAAATATGTCGAGCAGGATTTGTGCAGCTCTTGATCGCAACCATTTTACGTAGAACACACGTATGCAAAGTGAGAGCAGGATTTGTACATCTCTTTAACGCAAACGGTTCTTTTGGATGACCTGTGTGCAACCACTTACAAACAATTTGGTAAGATTTGCATCTGTCATATTGGGTATGTTGCCATTTGTCAAACTGGAAAGATTGACATTTGTTGATCTAGAAACATTGCCATTTGTCAAGCTTGTCAAAATATGCAGCTAAAAATCACTAGCATTATCTAATTTTTGCAACTAAAATTCAGTAATTAAGCATGGATTTCATTCATAGATTAAGCAGTCGTTCTTTATACAAACAGTTCAACTCGACAGCTGAACCGACCAAACTTTTCACCAATTGTTGCCAACCACGTACTGAAATAGCTAGTTCTACTTTATATACTAGCTAATTTTAAGTACGTTTTTCAGTTCCACCAGATATATAGTTAGATGAATTGAACAAAATAGCCCCTAAATACAACTACTACGGAGGGGTTTTGTACTACTTCCGGCAGCCTCTCCTCTGCCGAGCACGGTTAGTAAGAGGTAGAGGAGGAGGAGCCTAACGAAGAGCTGGACAACTACAATACGGTGCCTTTCGCTACTGCCCCTTCGGCGACGCGCACCTCGAACGCCCTCTGCCGCTCCAGACGACACCTCTCGAAGCGGTGGTTCTCCTCGTAGATCTCCTGATTCCTCGCCTCTGAGGCGGCATGTGCCGTGGCCACGGCGGCAGTAAGGCTCTTTGCGTGCTCGACGAGGCGCTCCTCCTCCCTCGGGAACTCAGTGTAGCACGCAAGGTTGCTGACGCACTTGCGGGCATCCACCTCCACCTCCCGCCTTCGAGCGGTGGTGGCGGAGCGGGTGATGACCCCGGCGATCGACGGTGGGCTGGCGGCCGCGGCGGCCGATGATGGGGTGGCAGCCACGACCACCCCCCCCCCCCCCGCCTTCGGGCTGCGGTGGCGAAGCGAGTGATGGCCACGGTGGCCGACAGTGGGGTGGCGGTCACGACGGCCACCTCCCGCCTTCAGGCCGCGGCGACGGAGCAGGCGATGGCCCTGGCTTTCGACGGTGGTGTGGCGGCAACGACAACCGGCAACAGCTACCGACGAGCAGTAGCGACAGAGCATGTGGTGGGTGTTCCGTGCACACCCAACAGGGATGCCACGCGCACTACACTACGTTAGGTACTGCGCCACCGTGGCGGTGTAGGCTCCCAACTGGAGTTGTCCTCTGATGATGCCAGAGTGGTTGATCGATGACGATGGACCAGTGCCATTGGTGATTGTGGGAGACGCAGACGAGATAAGCTACAGGGAGGGAGGGGAAAATGCAATGCAGGACTCGCCGGCTGTGAGGGTTTATATAGCAGGACATTAAGCATTGAGATTTTGGGGAATTTCACCGAGTCGGGCGGGAAGCTTGTGCGGGAACCTGCGAGGTTGCGCGTGAACGGGATCACCGACGATTCATTGGCGCCACCGTTTGGCGAAAAGAACGCCCCCGCACGCTACGCAAGCTTACGATGTAAGCCATCTGAGGCAGCGGGGTGACAAGACATGCGAGTGGAGGACGAAAGGCCACATACACATACGGTTAATAATAAAACATTTGCGATTTAATTACCTACTATACCCCCATCCTAGTTTATAAGTAGGATTTAACTAATAAAATACGAATGCATGTCGCCACATATTATATAGTTGGATTCGTATTTGAACATAGTTTCCAATTATATAATTTTTATAACATATGCATTAACATTTTGTTGGTTAAATTTGAGGGAAAAGTATGGCATAGAATATAAAGGGGACTATAGACCAAGACGGAGGTAGTATCACATGGCCGCTCTCTACGCAGCGACGCAACTGTTGGTCGGCTTGTAGGCGACCATTTCCTGCGTGTTCAACTGCTATATGTGTGTGTGGTTGCTTGCGATTGAGGCGGCCGCGGCGTGCTCTGGTCGCGTCCCGCCGCGCGCGCTCTGCTCTCACGTCCCTCCGGGTGCTCTGCCCTCATCCCTCCACGTGCGCTTCCTGTGTTTGGGGCTGGCGCATGATCACGCACATTCATGTGCATGCGGTTACGCTGGGCGCAGTGCGACAATGCAGTTACCTGCTGCAAAAGCTGACATGCGGACGCGCCGAGAATCCACGTCGCCCAGCCCCATTTATTATTGTGTCCATTTACCTTCATCTCTTGCGTCACACGACAGAATAAGCACACCCACGACGACACATACAGGGAGGACATCCAGCGGTTCCAATGGCGATCCCCGTGGCTCCAATGGTGCTCCCAGCGGCCGACGAGGACAATGGCAGGTAGTTCACCACGCATCACGTATTGGACACCCACGTGAGGGGGAAGGCCCTCTCGGTGGTGTACACGAACGATCCGGTCTCGGTGGATAGCTCCATCCAAACTATGGAGGAGTTCCTTGCCGAGGACAAGTACGAAGTGGTCGGCTTCGACCTCGAGTACACCATCGGTCGTGCCAGGCACGATCAGAAGGTTGTCGCCGCCCAGTTGTGTGTGTGGCACGACGTCCTCGTGTACCACTACCACCTGGCCACAAGGCCTTGCGAACATTTCTCCAGGTTTATCAACAGCTCCGACAACAATTTCGCTACGGTGGACACCACCAACGATCTAAAAGCGCTCAAGGTTTAGCTCTTGAAATGCCAAAATCTTGTCAACATCCAGGACCACTACAAGGTCTGGGGCAGTGACAACAACAGAAAAAACTCCCTGGTTGACCTCGCCTCGGCCATCATCGACCCCTACTACATGAAGATGAAGGTCGAGAGCAAGAAGGACAAGATCGCCTCGCACAGTGTCTGGAATGAGATACTGGATGAACAACACGTCATGTGACGCGTACACAAGCTACGAGATGTACAAGCGGATCGTTGACATGAGGGAGTGTCTTCTTCCTGCCCTAGACGAGGGATCGAGCCACAGAGCAGTGGCGGGAGCATCACAAGATGTAGATGACTAGACTATCGTTTCTCCTAGTATAGAATGCAAACAATTGTTTATTGAGGTGTGTGTGAATTATCTGTATAGTCACTTATGTAATTCTGCTATAGACAGAGAAAATCATAGGGCTTATAAGCAGCAATCGTCTGTGTTATTATTTGTCTTCGCACACATTTATTATTATGGACCTATCTACCGCGTATCACACACATCTTGTTCAGTTGAACCCTTTCTATTGCATTGTCTAATCACACACAGTTCATCCTAGTGAACAGTATGCCGTACATCGCACACGCCCACATTTGGTTGCCCGTTTCTGTTGTTCTGCATCATCGCAAACAGTTCTTTTGAATTAACCGTTTGCCACTCATCGCACACGTAACTCCAATATGAACCGTGTTTGATGTCACAGCCATCGCAAACGTTTTGCATCTTTTTTGATGGTTTTATTAGATCATCGTTTGTGATTGATGCATCGCACACAGTTTCGTCGAATGGTCTCTGATCTGACTATCGCATTTGGACCATCCTGCAGTACTGTAAAGCAAACATTAAGTGTGCGTAGAGTTGTATTGGTGGTCGATAGAACTTGAGAGAATATTTGTTCTACCTTTAACTCCTCGTAGGGTTCGAGACTCTTACTTATTGACAAAGGCTACAAACGATGCCATACACTTGTGGGTTATCACTGCCTCTAAATGCTCGTCCTCTGCTTTCTCTCCATGATCATCCTCCGCTACCTCTCCATGCCCTTTCTCGGCTTCATCTTCATGTTCTGGATGGACATAACTATGTCATTCTATTTTATTCACTAGCATCATACATGAACTAGTGTTTCTAGAAATGACTTCTCCGGCCCTAAATCCACTTGGCATTTTCCTTTGTGTCATTACACTTGGTAACTCAAGGAAACCTCCATATATGACATCATCCCATTTCGATTTCACATGATTGTTCTCACCTATTATAACATGCAAACTTCTGTTTTCTCTGACCGCCCTTGCCTTTGAAGCAATTCTTCTTCATTATCTAAACATACCATGCCATCTAGAATGTCCTTCCCAGGCAATAACCAATACACTTGTAGCTCAAGACTAGTAATGTCATATTCCAAATGCTGCAATATGTAATTAATCACATCCCTAGACCATGTGTTCGCATAACAATTGTCATGCTCCTCTTGAGTGCTTCCCCAAAATGTCCTTCTATCATCCACCCCAAAGAATATGCCATTGCGTTCAAACACCGATGTAAATAAATTGAATTTTTTTTCCTACAAGTAGAAGTACACAATTGTTACGTGTCATAGAAAATGATAACTGTTGTTAATGAATATGCATGTCCTTTACTGATTTTTTTACAGCATCGCCTACTACATTTCTGTAAATTCGGCCACTAGATTATGAACATACATAAAAAAACTACAATACACTGATTTCTTACCCTCAATATTGATCCTATACAGTATAGTATATGCCATCTCTGGAACTGATTTAAACCTATATCAATTCTGAACCTATATTCTTCTTTACTGCACTATATTAATGACAGATCTGAACCACATGATTAACATTGTAGGGAAACCCATATATCTAGCATTGTTTCTGAACTATATTTTAGTAGATTCGTCCACTGAATTAGGAACATATATGAAAAACGATCGGGGGATGACCACCGGGTAGACAATCAAACCCGGAGCTCTTTACAAAACATCGGGGTAGGCCAAGCCCCTCAACCCGGTCGGACCATGCGTCGGCTCCCTAGCGCGAGCCAGCTCGGCATGGCTACCCAATAGACCGTGTGCCCGCAGCTCCCAGCAATAAGACGTACGTGGCTATAGCGACCCACCCTTTACGCCGGACCAGGCGGGCGTGGCAACAGTACACGCCGCCGCTCCCCCCC
>LR738710.1:605553543-605600772 GCA_902687465.1 Secale cereale | reverse complement strand
CACACACACACACACACACACACACATCAGGGAGGCAAGGAATGGTCTAGCCCATCTTCTTCCTCCACCCAAACAGCTCTAGGAGCATCCTTGTACCTAGTCTATATCAACCACATCAGGCAGGACTAGGGGTGTAATCTCTCCGGAGAGCCCCGAACATAGATACGTGTTGTGTCACACCCTCACGCGTATCAACCCTGCTTCCATAGCCCACCGGTGTCCATTCGTGCCCCCAACTTCTGCCATATTATGGCATCCGCCATAAGATCACCACAATAGTTGGCGCCCACCATGGAACCGCTCGCGCCATCGACCGGAGCTAAGCTTAGGATGGGGCCCTTCGCAAGGTCCGCGGATGGCATCGCGCATGGCATGGTCCCCACACCCTGCGCCGACTTCGCCGCACCTACGGAGAGCTCTGTCATGCTCTTCAATGCCTCTGCGCTCCCGTCATGCTCGCCACCGACATTTTCCACAGTAGCGTGCTCAACGTCACCGACTCGCATGTCCCTCTGGACAACGCCACGAACATCTATGTCCACGTGGAGTGTTGGTCATCGGCTCCGCTGGTGACTCTGCGCAGGCCAAGGCGAAGGCCGCAGCGGCCCGCGTCGAGCAGGCTGACCCGCTGCGCACCATGCTATAGGGTCTACTCGTCCTTATCATGCCCGACACCGACCCGGACGCCGTGGCGGGTCAGCTCAACGAGGACCACGAGCGGTTGGCAAACAACCACGGAGTTGGCTGTCGCGAAGCGCTGCCTGGAGTCCAATCAGCGCGAGTTCAACGCGGTGCACGGCCTCACGTCGGCTGGCGCCGAGCCTAGCCGACTCACCGAGGTATGGGCCCATGGCGCTGCCATGGGTTGCTTGCTGGGTGCTACCCCGGCCCTCTACGACATGTCGGTCAATAATATGTGCGCTGCCGAGGCCGCCATGGCGGATATCGAGTTCTTGACGGGAGAGGAACTGCTGAAGCGGCAGTAACGCATCCGTGACCTCGTCGCCTCTGTGAACGTGCAGCAAAAGCATCTGGACACCGGCTTGCCAGTCGTCTCCGCCACCAAAAACCTTGAGGACCCAGAGGTCTGGAGATTTTAATAGGCATCATCCCTGTGACCCGGCAAGGGCCAACCTGACCGCGGCCGAAGCGGGCGCATCGTGCACAAGCCGGCTCTATCCATCGATGACCATGAAGACTATGCGCGGGCACCCAACGAAGCCCGCCGCAGGGACCCTCCCCCGCCTTTGACCCGACAGGCTCAGACTTCTTCAGCATGCTCGGGACCCCGCGGGCCAGTCACCAGCCGGCTGGGTCTGCACAACATCGATGACACCGACACCTGTCACCGCATCGTGCAGCTGGCCTGTTCCCTCGCAGTGGAGGAAGAAGGATCGATCGGTCTGGCATGTTTCGGCCCCCGCATTCGAGACGAGCCCTTTACCAAGGGCTCTATCCTCCCGTGCTACACTCCCAAGTACGACCGAACCGCCAAGCCGGAGAACTGGCCCATCGACTATAGTGCCGCCATCGGCATCGCAGGAGGCAACCGGTGCCTAGCCGTCCGCTATGCCCCCCTCATGCTTCAGGGCTCGTCCTGAACATGGATGAAAAGCCTCCCATCTGGAAGCATCAACTCCTGGCTCAACTTCGACCAGGCGTTCATGCGCAATTTCACCAGCACCTACAAGCGACTTAGACGGCCTCGCACTCTGGCCATGTGCGTCCAGGGGCGGGACGAGACGCTCCGCAATTACCAGACCCGATGGACCGAGTTGCAGAACTGCTGTGAGGGCATCCACGAGGTCCAACCGATCCAGTTCTTCGTAGATGGGCTCCGGCACGACACCTTTCTCAAGAACAAGCTCACGCGCTCTGAGACAACCACCATGGCCTCACTCATGGCCACGGCGGGCAAGTACGCCAGAGCAGATTCGTCGATGAACGTGGAGGTTCAGGTGGACGAAGCCGGCAGGGCGGTGCCGGCTTCGAACCGGCGAGGGCAGCCGACGCCAGCAAGAGAACAAGCGAAGAGCCGAGCAGCCGCACGCCCGCCATGACAACCGGCTCATCTCTGCGGTAGAGGGCACGCAGCTAGGCAAGCCAACCTAAGGCAAGTGACCGCGAGCCGGCAAGATCGCCTGGCAACCCAAGATGACCTTTGAGCTGATGCTCGAAGCTCATTGCAAGCACCAGGGCGGCGCAAAGCCATTGACCCACATGCTCCGAGATTGCAATATCACCAAGCGCATGCAGCGGGGCTATCTTCCCACGCCCCCGCCTCCTCCGCCGGGAGCGGGGAAGGAACCTCTGCCTCCGCCGCCCCCAACGGCCGGTGCCATGTGAGATGATGCCTTCCCCGACCCAAACGCGTGCAACATCATCTTCACTAGAAAAGGCGGCAACAAACATGGCGAGCACTGGCTCCGGCAAGAGGAGAACACCATCGCCCCATCGATCTCCTAGTACATGCACTAGTCGGATTTCCCAGTCAGCTGGACCCGAGAGGACCACCTGGCCGTCATGCTGATGCCGGGCGGCTATGCCCTCGTCCTTGACCCCACCATCATCGCCGAGAAGCGCACTAGCCGTTTCTTGGAGTCCTCATCAAAGGCGACAACAACATCAACATCCTCTACCGCGACACCATGACCAAGCTCGACATCGAGGCAAGGCAGCTGGAGTCGAGCCAGGCCGTATTCCATGGCATCGTGACGGGTCTCTCCTACTCCTCGATCACTGGATCCGGCTTCACTTTCTATTTGTCTCCGCCGACCATTTCCTCTGCGAGCCGATCTGGTTCAAGGTGGTGGACATGTCCAGCCCTTACCACGCTGTACTCGGCCAACCCGCGCTGGCCAAGTTCATGGCGGTTCTCCACTACACGTATCTGAAGACGAAGATGCTAGGTCCCAATGGTATAATCACTATCAATGACGACTACGAGTGGTCCCTCGAGTGCGCCAAAGCCGGCTCGAAGCTAGCCGAGTCGCTAGTCATCGTCGAGGAGAGGCGCTAGCTCGACCGGATTGTCTCGCTGGCTAGCCAGCAGCTGGCGGCGCAGGCTCCCCCCAAGGAGACAGCTAGCGAGGGCTCCTTCCAGCTGTCTAAGGACGCGAAGAAGGTCCCTCTCAACCTGGACGACCCCAACCCCAAGGAGTACATTGTCGTGGGCACTCGCCTCGATAGCAAATAGGAAGGTGAGATAGTTGACTTATTCCGTGAGAATCGTGATATCTTTGCATGGTCTCCCAAAGGCATGCTAGGTGTTCCGAGGGAGTACGCCGAGCACAAACTTCACGTCCGCAAGGACGATAAGCCTATGCAATAGCCGCTGCACCGCTTTTCTGAGGAGAAGCGGAGAACCATTGGTGAGGATATTGCCCGACTTCTCAGCTTCATCATGGAGGTTTTCCACCCCGAGTGGGTGGCCAACCCAGCCCACATCCTAAAGAAGAACAACACATGGCACATGTGTATCGACTACACCAGCCTGAACAAGGCATGCCCCAAGGACCATTTCGCCCTACCCCGCATCGACCAAGTATCGACTCGACGATCTACTGCGAGCTCCTGTCATTCTTGGATGCCTACTCCGGCTACCATCAGATCAAGCTGGACCCAATCGATGCCTTTAAGACATCCTTCATCATGCCTTTCGAGGCATTATGCTACATCACCATGTCATCCGGCTTGAAAAATGCCGACGCCACCATCCAACGCTGCATGCAAAAGTGCCTCCTACCGCAGATCGGCCGAAATGCGCACGTCTACATGGACATCATCGTCGTGAAAACCAAGCAGCGCCTCACCCTCTTGGCCGACCTCAGAGAGACATTCACGAACATGCACTGGTACTAGATCAAGCTCAACCGGGAGAAGTGCGTGTTTTGCGTCCCAACCAGCCAGCTCCTCGGTTTCTTCATCTTGGAGCGCAACATCGAGGCCAACCGGAGAATATCAAAGCAATCGAGTGCATGTGCAAGCTGGCCCGGCTGTGCGACGTCCAGAAGTTCACCGGCTGCCTAGCTTCTCTCAGCCGTTTTCTCAGCCGGCTGGGGAAAAGGACTTGTCACTTGCTACTTCTTGAGCTTGCGTTGGTTTTTTCCTTCAAGAGGAAAGGGAGATGCAGCAAAGTAGAGATAAGTGTTTCCCTCAGTTGAGAACTAAGGTATCAATCCAGTTGGAGACAAACGCAAAAATCACCAATACCTGGAAAAACAATCAAACCACTAGCACCCAATGTGATAAAGGGGTTGTCAATCCCTTCACGGTTACTTGCAAAAGTGAGATCTGATAAAGATAGATAAACAAAAGGTAAAATATTTTTCGGTTTCTGGTTTATAGATTGGAAAGTAAAAGATTGCAAAATAGTAGATCGGAAACTAATATGATGGAAACTAGACCCGGGGCCATACGTTTCACTAGAGGCTTCTCTCTTGATATCAAATAATACGGTGGCTGAACAAATTATTGTCGAGCAATTGACAGAAAAGCACAAAGTTATGAAGATATCTAAGGAAATGATTATGCAATATAGGCATCACGTCCGTGTCAAGTAGACCGACTCCTACCTGCAACTACTAATATTACTCCACACATCGACCGACTCATGCCTGCATCTAGAGTATTAAGTTCATGAAGAACAGACTAATGCTTTAATTAAGATGACATGATGTAGAGGAATAACTCAAGTAATATGATGAAAACCCCATCTTGTTATCCTCGATGGCAACAATACAATATGTGCCTCACTACCCCTTCTGTCACTAGGGGAGGACACCGCAATATTGAACCCAAAGCAAAGCACTTCTCCCATTGCAAGAAAAACAATTCTAGTTGGCCAAACCAAACCTATAGTTCAAAGAGAATTACTAAGATATCATATCATGCATATAAGAATTCAGAGAAGATTCAAATAATATTCATAGATAAGCTGATCATAAATCCGCAATTCATCGGATCTCGACAAACACACCGCAAAAGGAGGTTACATCAGATAGATCTCCAAGAACATCGGGGAGAACATGGTATTGGGAATCAAAGAGAGAGAAGAAGCCAGCTAACTACTAGCTATGGACTCGTAGATCTGTGGTAAACTACTCACGCTTCATCGGAAGGGCAATATTGTTGACGTAGAAGCCCTCCGCGATCTAATCCCCCTCCGGCAGAGTACCAGAAAAGGCTTGCAGATGGGATCTCACGGGTACATAAGGTTACGGTGGTGGAAAATTGGTTTCGTTCCCTCCTCTAGTGTTTCTGGAATATATGAGAATATATAGGCGGAAGAATTATGTCAGGGGAGCTGCGAGGGCCCCACAAGGGTGGGGGCGCGTCCTACCCCCTAGGCGCGCCCTCCCCCCTTGTGTCCGCCTCGTGGCTCCTCCAACTTGATCTCCAAGTCTCTGGGGATTTCTTTGGGTCCAAGAAAAATCACCGCGAAGGTTTTATTCCATTTGGACTCCGTTTGGTATTCCTTTTGTATGAAACTCAAAAACATGGAAAAACATAAACTGGCACTGGGCTCTGGGTTAATAAGTTATTCCCAAAAATAATATAAAATAGCATATTAATACATATAAAACTTCCAAAATAGATAATATAATAGCATGGAACAATAAAAAATTATACATACGTTGGAGACGTATCAAGCATCCCCAAGCTTAATTCCTGCTCTTCCTCGAGTAGGTAAATGATAAAAACAGAATTTTTTATGTGGAATGCTACCTTACATATTTATTCATGTAATTCTTCTTTATTGTGGCATGAATGTTCAGATCCATAAGGCTCAAAACAAAACTTTTATAAATATCAAAACAGTAATACTTCAAGCATACTAAAAAGCAATCTATGAAATTAACATGGCTAAAGAAAGTTAACCCTACAAAATCATATAGTCTTTTTATGCTCCCTCTTATTAACATGAAGTATAAATCATGCCCTTATCCTGGTGTCATCCATGCAATTTTTTCCTACTTTTTAATGCGCTTCAGCTTTTTCAACTCTTCACGCAATACATGAGCGTGAGCCATGGACATAGCACTATGGGTGGAATAGAAGGTGGTAGTAGACAAAAGGAGGGAGAAAGTCTCACATCAACTAGGCAAATCAATGGACTATGGAGATGTCCATCAACCGATATCAATGTGAGTGAGTAGGGATTGACACATAACAGATGCACTAGAGCTATAAGTGTATGAAAGCTCAAAAGAAATCTAAGTGGGTGTGCATCCAACTTGCTTGCTCATGAAGACCTAGGGCAATTTGAGGAAGCCCATCGTAGGAATATACAAGCCAAGTTATATAACAAAAAATTCCCACTAGTATATGAAAGTGATAACATAGGAGACTCTCTACCATGAAGAACATGGTGCTACTTTGAAGCACAAGTGTGGAAAAACATAGTAACATTGTCCCTTCTGTCTTTTTTCTCTCATTTTTTTTATTTTGGGTTCTTTTGCCTCTCTTTTTTATTTTGTGGGCTTCTTTGGCCTCTTTTTTTATTTGGTTATGTTTGGCCTCTTTTATTTATAATCTCACATGGGATAATGTTCTAATAATGATGATCATCACACTTTTATTTACTTACAACTCGATACTAGAACAAAATATGACTCTATATGAATGCCTCCGGTGGTGTACCGGGATGTGCAATGATCGAGCATAGCAATGACATAAAAAACGGACAAGCCATGAAAACATCAAGCTAGCTATCTTACGATCATGCAAAGCAATATGACAATGATGGTGCGTGTCATAATAAATGGAACGGTGGAGTTACATGGCAATATATCTAAGAATGGCTATGAAAAATGCCATAATAGGTAGATATATATGGTGGCTGTTTTGAGGAAGGGTGTAAGGTGGTTTGATGCACTGACGAAAGTTGCGCGACACTAGAGTGGCTAGCAAGGTGGAAGGGTGAGAGTGTGTATAATCTATGGACTCAACATTAGTCATAAAAACTCACATACTTAGTGTGAAAAATTTATTAGCCCTCGAAGCAAAGTACTACTATGCATGCTCCTAGGGGGTTTGGTAGGAGTTAACCATCGCGCGCCCCCGACCTCCATGCAAAGATAAATAATCAAAACAAATGCTCTTCAATTTGGTTACATAGTTAGCGAAACCATACTTACATGCTTCGGGAATGACAAACCTTAACACAATTATTTCTTTAATCTCACAAACTAACACTAGCATGACTCTAATATTACAATCTTAACATCTCAAAAAAATTATAAGGAATCAAACTTCTCATAGTATTCAATGCTCTATATATGAAAGTAGTTATTATATCTCCTTTGGATGCCTATCATATTTGGACTAAATTCATAACCTAAGAAAATTACCATGCTATTTTAAAGACTCTCAAAATAATATAAGTGAAGCAAGAGATTTCAACTATTTCTATAAAATAAAGCCACCACCATTCTCTAAAAAGATATAAGTGATGCACTAGAGCAAAATTGCCTAGCTCAAAAGATATAAGTGAAGCACATAGAGTATTCTAATAAATCACGATTCAAGCGTGTCCCTCTCAAAAGGTGTGTACATAAAGGATGATTGTGGCAAACTAAAAAGCAAAGACTCATATCATACAAGATGCTCCAAGCAAAACATGTATCATGTGGTGAATAAAAATATAGCCTCAAGTAAAGTTACCGATATACGAAGACGAAAGAGGGGATGCCTTCCCGGGGCATCCCCAAGCTTAGGATCTTGGTTGTCCTTGAATATTACATTGGGGTGCCTTGGGCATCCCCAAGCTTAGGCTCTTGCCACTCCTTATTCCATAGTCCATCAAATCCTTACCCAAAACTTGAAAACTTCACAACACAAAACTCAACAAAAAACTCATGAGCTCTGTTAGTAAAACAAAGCAAATAACCATCCAAGGTACTGTTGTGATCTTATTCTTATTTTATATTGGTGTAATATCTACTGTATTCCAACTTTTCCATGGTTCATACCCCCCCCCAATACTAGCCATAGATTCATCAAAATAAGCAAACAACGCATAGAAAATAGAATCTGTCAAAAACAGAACACTTTGTAGTAATCTGAAAACTTTGCATACTTATGTAACTCTGAAAATTCTGAAAAATTAGGTAGACGTGGGGAATCTGTATATCAATTTTATGTAAAAAATTCAGAATATTTTCACGCTCCAGTGAATTATTGAATTTTCTGCATTGGACGCAAAAGTTTCTGTTTTTTAGCAAAATCAAATCAACAATCACCATAAGCCATCCCAAAGGTCTTACTTGGCTCAGACACTAATTAGAACACCAAATCACAATTACTACAGAAGTAATAATGTGTATTTATTAAAAAACAGAACCAAAAAGCAGAAAATTAAAATAAAATTGGGTTGCCTCCCAACAAGCGCTATTGTTAACACCCCTATCTAGGCATAAAACATAGATCTAAGTATTATCATAGTAATGATAAGACAAATCTCGAAAGCTCATCTCGTACTCTGTTCGTTCAACAACAAGTTTTTTTTGTGGTAAGCAAAATTAATCTAGGGGGCTAAATTTAATGGGATAAGGATCCCTTAGATCAAGCTCGGGAGGAATAGGTTCCTCCTTCGGCCGACTAATTCATCATTATAAGCGTTCTTTTGGCAAAAAGTCATGAGCCTACTTCCAAGAAAGAAAATCAATCCGCTGTTTTGTATAGCAAAATCGTCATTAAGCTCAGAAATTTTATCAACTAAAACATCGGTAGGAACCTTTTTTCTCAAGTTTCCACTATAAGCAACATGCTCGAGAGAACGTAAATGCATTATTTCTTCTTGGTTAAAGAGAATTTCCTCTATGGGAGGGCGACCGCCGTCTACTTTGTAATGCGCAAAAAATTCACTAGCTTCTTTCATAATGAATCTAAACTCGTGGGCTAGAAATATAGTGGCTGCGTGTTTAACAGAAGAATGCTCAATATTAAAAATTCCAGAAAAATCCTTTGTATGCAAGGATGCATATGAACAAATTGTCTTTCAAGTTAAACTATAACTAAAGATATAGCATCTGCAAGGCTATTAGTTTTATGAAGAATAGATCCGCCTAACGTGGGTAGCGCACAGACACAAGTAAACAAATCTTGAATAACCCCTTTTCCAATAATATCACCGCTACCTATGCGGAGGTTTTTTGTATGCAGGATACTAGATTTTTCATGGGGATCATTATTAGCAAAATCATCAAAGTTTCCCTCATTGTTACTACCATCTTTTTTGCAACAACCTCCCTAGTTTCAGACATAGTGGCAAGAACCGAACTAGCGAACAAGCAAAAAAAAGACGAACGGAAAAAGGGCGATGGAAAAAGGCAAATATTTTGTGTTTTTTTGAAAACGTTTTAGAAGTGGGGGAGAGGAAAATGAGAGGCGAATGGCAAATAATGTAAATGCAAGAGATGAAAGTTTTATGATGGGTACTTGGTGTGTCTTGATTTGGCGTAGATCTCCCTGGCAACGGCCCCAGAAATTCTTCGTGCTACTTCTTGAGCTTGCATTGGTTTTTCCCTTGAAGAGGAAAGGGTGATGCAGCAAAGTAGAGATAAGTATTTCCCTCAATTGAGAACCAAGGTATCAATCCAGTAGGAGACAAACGCACAAATCACCAATACCTGTACAAACAATCAAACAACTTGCACCCAACGCGATAAAGGGGTTGTCAATCCCTTCACGGTTACTTGCAAAAGTGAGATCTGATAGAGATAGATAAACAAAAGGTAAACTATTTTTGGATTTTTGGTTTATAGATTGGAAAGTAAAAGATTGCAAAATAGTATATCGGAAACTAATAAGATAGGAAATAGACCCGGGGGCCGTAGGTTTCACTAGAGGCTTCTCTCTTGATAGCAAATAATACGATGGGTGAACAAATTACTGTCAAGCAATTGATAGAAAAGCGCAGAGTTATGAAGATATCTAAGGCAATGATTATGCAATATAGGCATCGCGTCTCTGTCAAGTAGACCGACTCCTGCCCGCATCTACTACTATTACTCCACAAATCGACCGACTCCTGCCTGCATCTCGAGTATTAAGTTCATGAAGAATAGATTAGCGCTTTAAGTAAGATGACATGATGAAGAGGAATTAACTCAAGCAATATGATGAAAACCCTGTCTTGTTATCCTCGACGGCAACAATACAATATGTGCCTCGCTACCTTCTGCCACTGGGTGAGGACACTGCAAGTTTGAACCCAAAGCAAAGCACTTCTCTCATTGCAAGAAAAAACAATCTAGTGGGCCAAACCAAACCGATAGTTCGAAGAGAATTACGCAGATATCAAATCATGCATATAAGAATTATGAGAAGATTCAAATACTATTCATAGATAAGCTAATCGTAAATGCACAATTCATCGAATCTCGACATAAACACCGCAAAAGAAGATTACATCGGATAGATCTCCAAGAACATCGAGGAGAACATGGTATTGAGAATCAAAGAGAGAGAATGAGCCATCTAGCTACTAGCTATGGACCGTAGGTCTGTGGTAAACTACTCACGCTTCATCAGAAGGCTAATAGTGTTGATGTAAAAGCCCTCCGTGATTGAATCCCCCTCTGGCAGAGTACCAGAAAAGGCCTCCAGATGGGAACTCACGGGTACAGAAGGTTAAGTCGATGGAAAAGTGGTTTCGTTCCCTCCTCTAGTGTTTCTGGAATATATGAGAATATATAGACAGAAGAATTAGGTCAGGGGAGCTGCGAGGGGCCCACAAGGGTGGGGGCGCGCCCTCCCCCTTGTGGCCGCCACGTGGCTCCTCCGACTTGATCTCCAAGTCTCTGGGGTGTCTTTGGGTCCAAGAAAAATCATCGCGAAGGTTTTATTCTGTTTGGTATTCCTTTTCTGCGAAACTCAAAAACAAGGAAAAATACAGAAACTGGCACTTGGCTCTAGGTTAAAAAGTTAGTCCCAAAAATAATATAGAATAGCATATTAATGCATATAAAACATCCAAAATTGTCGGATTCCGGGTTCCGCAAACCCTAGAGAGGTTCGAACTCTGGGGTGCGCACGAAGAACACTCTTTGTCCAGTGTGCTCGCCCCACTACTAGGAAAAGGGCTATAGATGATATGGCCACTAATGGCGCACCAGACATGTACTAATGGCGCACCATGTGTTGGTGCGCCATTAGTGTCCAAATACTAATGGCGCACCACATCCACGGTGCGCCATTAGTAACAAAAAAAAATTTCATTTTTTTTCAAAACCACTAATGGTGCACCAGTGGGTAGTGCGCCATTACTGGTTAAACTAGTAATGGCGCACCACATCCGCGGTGCGCCATTAGAAATTCAATTTTTTTTCAATTTTTTTTTCAAAACTACTAATGGCGCACCAGTGGATAGTGTGCCATTACTAGTTCAACTAGTAATGGCGCACCACATCCACGGTGCGCCACTAGTAGTTTTTTTTCAAATTTTGATTTTTTTTTTCAAAACTAGTAATGGCGCACCGTGGGAGTGGTGCGCCATTACTAGTTGAACTAATAATGGTGCACCACTCCCACGGTGCGCCATACTAACTTGGCCCAAAATTTCACCAACTGCACCCCCCCTAGTGGACCGCCTTTTCCAGTTTAAAAAAAAAGAAAAGAAAATGATGGAAATGTCAAAAAATAAAAGAAAATAAATTTCCCATGTGATATATGGTCTACTTGTTGGGAACATTTACAAATACGAATTTCGACTTTATTTGCAAAATATCTTTGGAATTTGTAAAATGGGCATAACTTTTGCATACGTACTCGGATTAAAAAGTTTTTTATATGAATAATCATCTACTCGAAAAGTTACATCCGAATTTAATCGAGGGAACCCCGTTAAACATTTTAAAAATCCCCAAAAACCTAACAGAAAAAAGTTACGGGGCTTTTAAGATCTAGAGGCAAAAAAATTCAAACTTACTAGTGGCGCACCGTCTGCTAGGTGCGCCACTAGTAACAGAAAAAAAATTGGTTTCGAAAAAAATACTTTTGATTTTTTTTTCAAAATATGATAATACGTAATATGACCGGGAAGTTTGAAATATTTTTTCATAATTTCAACATACTCATGAACATGAACAAAGTCGTAGACATCAAGAAGGTTTAATAGGATTGATATGATAGATATATCAACAAGTGCGTGTGAAGTGAGCTGGTGTTGGGGTTGGATAGAACTGTGAAGTTAAGCGTGCTCGGGCTGGAGTAGTGTGAGGATGGGTGACCTTCTGGGAAGTTTGACCGCAGAGTGCGATTTGACTTGAGATTAAGCATATTGACCCGAGATTAAGCCGGGCTGGAGTAGTGTGAGGATGGGTGACCTTTTGGGAAGTTTGACCACAGAGTACGATTTGACTTGAGATTAAGCATATTGACCCGAGATTAAGCCAAGCATATTGACCCGAGATTAAGCCGGGCTGGAGTAGTGTGAGGATGGGTGACCTTTTGGGAAGTTTAACCACAGAGTATGATTTGACTTGAGATTAAGCATATTGACCCGAGATTAAGCCATAGTGACATGAGATTAAGGAAAAAATGAAAAAAAAATTTATGAAAAAAATATTTTGAAAAAATATTTTGAAAAAAAGTTTTTAAAAAAAATTGGAAAAAAATGTTACTAATGGCGCACTTCCGTGTGGTGCGCCACTAGTATACCAGATACTAATGGCGCACCAAGGGCTATACTAATGGCGCACCTGTGGTGCGCCATTAGTAAAAAATCTAATGGCGTGGTGCTAGTGGCGCACATGTAGTGCGCCATTAGTAGCGAAAACAGGTGTGCCACTAGCAGCCCTTTTTCTAGTAGTGCCCTATGATCCCACGGCCTAGCTCGACGAACTCAAAGAACAAGAGATACAGAGGATTATACTAGTTCGGGCCACCTTGCCGTGTAATACCCTACTCCAGTGTGTGTGGTGGATTGCCTTGTGAGTCTGAGGATGAAATAATATAGTGGGCAAACGACCTCTGGAGGAGACGTGTTCTTGGGCTCGGATGAGCTTGTGGTATGGTCGGGGTGGAATGGATCTCATCCCTTCTATGGTGGTGGCTAGGTCCTATTTATAGTGGCCTTGGTCCTCTTCCCAAATGTAGGCGGGAAGGGATCCCACAACGGCCAAATTCGAAGGGGAACAACTAGTACAAGCTATCCTGAAAAAATCGGCATTCTACTGCCAAAGGCTCTGGTGGTGACGCCCCGCCGGGCTCCAGGTGACCTCTGTTCTGCCGTCCTGGCAGTCTTTGGTCTTGTTGCACCGATATGGAAACCTTTGTTTGCTTCCTCGGAACTCCACGACTACGCTTGCCCCCTTAGCACCAAAGGGGAAACTAGTACACTGCGCCCACTGGCGCCCGCCTAGCCTTGGTCGTCATGGCTCACGTCACGTGAACCTCGCGAGGTGCGCCTTGCATAGATATCTCCACTCCTTGGGAGCGAGCCTAAAGAGGCTGCCCCAGGGACGTCTTTCCATCATCCGCCTCGCGAGGCTTGGCCACTCGCGAGGGTCTTGAGCTGTGGTTGCTGAAGCTGGGCCGTACCAAGCTCCCGATGGAGCCACGTCACAGGCCGCAGGCAGGCAAGTCTGGGTACCCCCGTTCCCAGGACGCCGAAAGTAGCCCCCGGGCCCAAGGCGCGCTCGAACTTGGCTTCGAGGTGAAGCCAAGGGGCAAGTGCGAAGCGCCACGGTCCCTAATCTCATGCGGCCTTGGTTGACACGCGTGGTGACTGATTTGACGTGGGTGTCTCCGCTTCCCGCACTACCTCTGTAACTGCCCGACTTGACGCTGCCTTGCTGCATGCATAGAAGAACCATCATTACGTCCGATCATGGAGACCGGCGGTTGGCCTCCACCTGGCTATAATTGAGGAGACGGCGAAGCCCCCGTTGGTCATCCCCTTCTTCTCGCCGCCTACCATTTCTTCTTCCTCCCTACTTCGCCTTTTCGCTGCAGCCTCGATGGTGCCAACGAAGAGGTTCTCTGCTGCGGAGAAGGGGAAAGCTCACTAGGAGGGGTCTGACTTCCGTCGCTCAAAAGAGGGTGGGGCCACCCTCGTAAGCATGTCGCTACCCCTGCAATGGTGCTTCGGGGTCGTGGGCGCACTTCTTCTGGGACCGACGTCGTCCTAGGCGGCGGAGACGGCACCTCTTCTCGCGGCTGAGGCTGTCCCCGGCGAGGCAGCCCCCCTGCCGCAGAAAGGCCTGCCGTGGTTGCCCGGCCTCCCCGTCCACGCTTCCATCCGGTAGAGGTGCTCCCGGAGTTTGCGTGTGGTCGAAGAGTCCGGCCGGCGCCTAGCACCAGCTTCCGCGCTCCTTCGGCTGCGAGCTGCCGGCTGGGGGTCTTGATGACATCTGGTTGCAAGCCGATGGTTGCTGCAGCAAGGCCTCGTGGGTCGTGGTGGAGGTCTTTGCCGTGGGAAACGTGGCCTTGGCCTGCGGCTGGCAAACGTTCGCCCATGCGCGTGGCTTGGCCAGGCGATGCACCCTCCACTTCAAGTACGATGGCGCTGTGACCGTCTTTGTGAGGGTGTTTGGGGAAGATTGTCGCCGCATAGGGTGCTGCCCCGAAGACAACGGCTTCGACAAGGGGCTCGGCCTTGGCGACGGTCGAGACCAGGCTGAGGGCGAACTTGCCCTTGGTGACGGCCGCGGCTCGTCTAGCGGCGGCGGCTCCTCCGCCAGTGAGAGCACCAGCAGCAGCAGCTATGACCAACCACCTCACCGTCGGGCTCGCTTCGAGGACGGCGACGGGTCTTCCTGCCGCCACGCGGTGGTCAAGCGCGAAGAGGGCTCAGATTGATCTGAGTCCGAGAGTCCCTTGGAGCCAGGTCTCGTCAGCTGCTGCGGCTGTGCGGCCCGCTTTTGTTTAGTCTTTCCTTTCTTCCTGCATTTGAAAAAAGGTAGATAGCCCCGCTGGCGCATGTAATGAACTATGATGCTTATGCTGCTATGCTATGTTTATTGCTTTTGTGCTATGTTATGATATTCATGCTCCTCGTGAGTGTAGAGGGATAACTTTGCTTGACACGCTTGGGGTGGCCTCTCACCTCGAGAGGATTCGTCTTCTGGTACCTGGGGAGGCCTCATTGCTATCGACTCGGGAGCCGCTGGCCTTGGAGGCATCATAAAGCTGCAAAAATTGTTAGGGAATCCACCGGATACCCTATTCCTCCTTGCGCGAGCCTTCAGGCGTGGGCTAATCATGGCTTAATGCACCACGTCGCGGTTCCTGGGGGGCACGGACTTGAGGGGTGCGCAAATCATGAGCTCATTCGAGGGGGCCTCACGAAGATCAGGGAAGCCGAAGCTCTGGAGCAACAGGGCTTTGGCGAGGTGTGCCCGCGGCATGGGCTGGCCCAGCGCACGGACATGGACACACCTACCTAGCCCCCGCGTGAGGCGTGCGAGGGAGAGCGTCAAGCAACTGTCGTCCTCCCTAACGCAAGAAAAAGGGGCGAGCAAAGTAGAAGAGGGAAAACTCAACTAAGTAATCGAGAAACACCAAACCTACAAATTAATCAAAAGATCACAACCAGCTACAGAAAGCAAATGAACAGCAGCGTCCGACACCTAGTCTAGTCTTCTCACCAGTGTGGAGCTAAGTGCTGCCACTAGGATGTGGAAGGTAGCCCCTGAGGCCCGAGGGCGGCACTCCAAAGACTCCGGGGCGTGTACAGCCCCAATCATTATTATGTGAGAGTGTCACGAGCGGAGAACTTCACAGGCACTGGGCCTTGCTTCATGGGTAGAACTTCCGAAGGTGCTAGATTTTCCAGGTGTTCTCGGGCGAACTACTTGAAGATGCACTGGGAGGCTGAAGCCTGCGCACCGCCCATGATGCAAGCGATGGCGCGATACTCCTGGAAGCCCCCAGCCCCTTCGTCCTGATCGTCGTTCCTCCTTGGCGGTGGTGGCAGAGGAGGGAGGACGGCCTTGCCCTGAGGGCGGTCCTCACGAGGTTGGTCCCTCCAGGCGCCCTCGCGAGGCTAGTCATGCTAGCGGTCCTCACGAGGCTGATCGCGCCGCTCCTGAGGGGGGCCGCGGTCGTCCCAGCACTCGTCGCGAACAGCCATGAGCTCTTGACAGTCGTTGGTGTTGTGGTTGTGCACGTTGTGCGAGGCACAGAATGGACGGCTGCTCTTGGATGACTTTGGGTGGTTGTGGCCACGATTCATCTCCGGTTCTGCCGCGAGCACGGCCACCCCCTTGTGCTTCATGTCTTTAGCCTTGGCCTTCTTGTCTTCTGGGTCATCAGCGGGGAGCTCGACGAGGGATAGGCGCCCTTCCTCAGCTCTTGCGCACTTGGTCGCTATGTTGAATAGCTCCACAGCTGTGCACAGATTCTCATGGATGGTGAGCTCGTCCTTCATCTTGACATTGCAGACGCCATCAGAGAATGCTGAGATGATGGCCTCGTCCGTCACCTTGGGAATTATAAGGCGGGTGTTGTTGAAGCGATGGATATACTTCCCCAGGGTCTCCCCCGGTTGCTGCTTGACGCGCCGCAGGTCACCCGCGGCTGGCGGGCGGTCACGAGTGCCCTGGAAATTGGCGATGAAACGCTCGCGCATCTCACTCCAGGAGGAGAACGATCCCGCGGGCAGGTTCAGGAGCCACGACTGCACGCCGTCCTTGAGAGCCATGGGGAACCAGTTCGCTATAATCTTCTCGTCGCCATTGGTTGCCTCGATGCTAAGCTCGTAAAGCTGCAGGAACTCAGCAGGGTCGGGGTGCCGTCGTAGCTTGGAGGAAGGTCAGGCTTGAACTTCCCGGGCGAGATGACGCTGCATAGCCCGGGGGTGAAGGCTCGGCAGCTGCAACTTCTCGAGCTTGCGTTGTATTCCCTCGAAGAGGAAAGGGTGATGCAGCACAGTAGCGTAAGTATTTCCCTCAGTTTTTGAGAACCAAGGTATCAATCCAGTAGGAGACCACGCGCGAGTCCCTCGCACCTACACAAACAAATAAGAACTTCGCAGGCAACGCAATAAGGGGTTGTCAATCCCTTTACGGTCACTAGTGGCTTCTCTCATGATAGAAGAATTCTACGGTCGGTGAACAAATTATTGTCGAGCAATTGATAGAAAAGCGCATAGTTATGAGAATATCTAGGAATGATCATTATATATAGGCATCACATCCGTAACAAGTAGACCGAAACGATTCTGCATCTACTACTATTACTCCACACATCGACCGCTATCCAGCATGCATATAGAGTATTAAGTTCATAAGAACAGAGTAACTCTTTAAGCAAGATGACATGATGTAGAAGGATAAACTCAAGCAATATGATATAAACCCCATCTTTTTATCCACGATGGCAACAATACAATACATGCCTTGCTGCCACTACTGTCACTAGGAAAGGACACCGCAATATTGAACCCAAAGCCAAGCACTTCTCCCATTGCAAGAACTATAGATATAGTAGGCCAAACCAAATCAATAATTCGAAGAGACATGCAAGGATATTATAATCATACATAAAAGATTTCAGAAAAGAATCAAATATTGTTCATAGATAATCTTGATCATAAACCCACAATTCATCGGATCTCGACAAACACACCGCAAAAAGATTACATAGAATAGATCTCCTCGAGGATCGAGGAGAACTTTGTATTGAGATCCAAAAAGAGAGAAGAAGCCATCTAGCTAATAATTATGGACCCGAAGGTCTATGGTAAACTAATGACAACTCATTGGTGAGGCTATGGTGTTGATATAGAAGCACTCCGTGATCGATCCCCCCTCCGGCGGAGCTCCGGAACAGGCCCCAAGATGGGATCTCACGGAAACAGAAGGTTGCGGTGGTGGAATTAGGGTTTTCTCTGTTTCCTCGATGTTTTCAGGGTACATGGATATATATAGGAGGAAGAAGGGCATCGCGGGAGCCAGAGGGGGCCCACGAGGGTGGGGGGCGCGCCTGCCCCCCCCCCTGGGCGCGCCCTGGATCCTCATGGCCACCTTTCTCGTTCCCTCGCGTGTACTCCAAGTCTTCTGTGAAGATACAGTTACAAAAATAACTCTCCCGAACGTTTCATTCCGTTTGCACTCCGTTTGATATCCCTTTTCTGTGAAACACTGAAATGGGCAAAAAAACAGCAATTTGCACTGGGCCTTGGGTTACTAGGTTAGTCCCAAAAATAATATAAAAGTGTATAATAAAGCCCATTAAACATCCAAAATAGAATATATAATAGCATGGAACAATAAAAAAATTATAGATACGTTGGAGATGTATCAAGCATCCCCAAGCTTAATTCCTGCTCGTCCACGAGTAGGTAAATGATAGAAACATAATTTATGATGTGGAATGCTAACCAACATAATTCTCAATGTAATTTTCTTTATTGTAGCATGAATGTTCAGATCCAAAAGATTCAAGACAAAAGTCTATATTGACATAAGAATAATAATACTTCAAGCATACTAACAAAGCAATCATGTCTTCTCAAAATAACATGGCCAAAGAAAGTTCATCCCTACACAATCATATAGTTAGGCTATGCTGCATCTTGGTCACACAAAATATTCCAATCGTGCACAACCCCGGTTTCAGCCAAGCACTTGTTTCATACTTTAATTTTTTCAAACTCTTTCAACTTTCACGCAATATATGAGTGTGAGCCATGGACATAGCACTATGTGGAATAGAGTGGTGGTTGGGGAGAAGACAAAAGAGGAATATGGTCTCACATCAACTAGGTGTATCAATGGGCTATGGAGATGCCCATCAATAGATATCAATGTGAGTGAGTAGGGATTGCCATGCAATGGATTTACTAGAGCTATAAATGTATGAAAGCTCAACAAAAAGAAACTAAGTGGGTGTGCATCCAACTTGCTTGCTCACGAAGGCCTAGGGCATTTGAGGAGGCCCACCATTGGAATATACAAGCCAAGTTCTATAATGAAATTCCCAGTAGTATATGAAAGTGACAAAACAAGAGACTCTCTATCATGAAGATCATGGTGCTACTTTGAAGCACAAGTGTGGAAAAAGATAGTAGCATTGTCCCTTTTTTCTCTTTTTTGGGCCTTTCTTTTTTTCTTTTGGCCTTTCCTTCTTCTTTTTTCTTTGGGACAATGCTCTAATAATGATGATCATCACACTTATATTGATTTACAACTAGAACAAAGTATGACTCTATATGAATGCCTCCGGTGGTGTATCGGGATGTGCAATGAATCAAGAGTGACATGTATGAAAAATTATGCATGGTGGCCTAACCATGAATACGATGTCAACTACATGATCATGCATGGCAATATGACAATGATGAAACGTGTCATATGAACGGAACGATGGAAAGTTGCATGGCAATATATCTCGGAATGGCTATGGAAATGCCATGATAGGTAGGTATGGTGGCTGTTTTGAGGAAGGTATATGGTGGGTGTATGGTATCGGCGAAAGTTACGCGGTACAAGAGAGGCTAGCAATGATGGAAGGGTGAGAGTGCGTATAATCCATGGACTCAACATTAGTCATAAAGAACTCACATACTTATTGCAAAAATCTACAAGTCATCAAAACTAAGTACTACACGCATGCTCCTAGGGGAAGGGTTGGTAGGAGTTAACCATCGCGCGATCCCGACCTCCACACAAAGGATGACACTCAATGCAATACTTCTTGCTTCAAATTTGTCACACAACGGTTACCATACGTGCATGCTACGGGACTTGCAAACCTTAACACAAGTATTTCTCAAATTCACAATTACTCTACTAGCATGACTTTAATATCACCATCCTCATATCTCAAAACAATCATCAAGTATCAAACTTCACATAGTATTCAATGCACTTTATGTGAAAGTTTTTACTATACTCATCTTGGATGCCTATCATATTAGGACAAGTTTCATAACCAAAGCACATTACCATGCTGTTCTAAAAGACTCTCAAAAGGATATAAGTGAAGCATGAGAGATCAATAATTTCTACAAAATAAAACCACCACCGTGCTCTAAAAGATATAAGTGAAGCACTAGAGCAAAACTATTTAGCTCAAAAGATATAAGTGAAGCACATAGATTATTCTAATAAATTCTAATTCATATTTATCTGTCTCAAAAGGTCTATCCAGCAAGGATGATTGTGGAAAACTAAAAATCAAAGACTCAAATTACACATGACGCTCCAAGCAAAACACATATCATGTGGTGAATAAAAATATAGTCTCATGTGGTGAAAGAGGGGATGCCTTCCCGGGGCATCCCCAAGCTTAGGCTTTTGGTTGTCCTTGAATTTTACCTTGGGGTGCCTTGGGCATCCCCAAGCTTAGGCTCTTGCCACTCTTTGTTCCATGGTCCATCAAAGCCATACTCAAAACTTGAAAACTTCAAAACAGAAAATTTAGCCAAAAATCTCGTGAGCTCTGTTAGTATAAGAAAACAAACCACCACTCAAAGGTACTGTAATTAACTCATTCTTTGTTTATATTGGTGTTAAACCTATTGTATTCCAACTTCTCCATGATTCATACCCCCCGATACTACTCATAGATTCATCAAAATAAGCAAACAACACATGAAAAACAGAATCTGTCAAAAACAGAACAATCTGTAGTAATCTGTAACTTTCGAATACTTCTGTAACACAAAAAAATGAAATAAATTGGTAAACGTGAGGGACTTGTCTATTAATCATCTGCAAAAAGAATCAACTAAAAAGCACTCTCTAGTAAAAAAAATACAGCCAATCTCGTGAGCGCTAAAGTTTCTGTTTCTTACAGCATGATCACATAAACTTCACACAAGTCTTCCCAAAGGTTTTACTTGGCACAAACACTAATTAAAACAAAAAACCACATCTAAACAGAAGCTAGATGCAATATTTATTCCTAAACAGAAGCAAAAACAAAGAAAATAAAATTGGATTGCCTCCCAATAAGCGCTATCGTTTAACGCCCCTAGCTAGGCACAATACAAGAATAGATCTAGGTACTGCCATCTTTGGTAGGCAATTCTTCGATTAAGCACTTATAATTCTTAGGAACTTCTTTATTCCTATTGATAATCGAACTTCTAGGCAAGAAATCAAGAAATTCATTTGTAGCAAAAGGTTCCCTTGCAAAAGTGAGAAAGTTGGGATGAACACTTATGGATTTGAGATCCGCAATTTCCTTACTAGATGATTCACCCTTATTTTTAGGAACATACATAAACTAGGCGAATTTAGTGGTAGAGGGATTCGAAGTAATTTTCACAGCAGAAAGAGCAGACCCTACATTACTGATAATATCCTCAAGTTTATCGATTATAGTGGAATTGTGATCTATTTTCTCTTTAACTATAGGTTCTTTTTCTTTTTAAAAAATCAGAATAACTCCTACCTTGGATCCATACTGGGTAATTTGGTTGTGGATCTTTTTATCCAAACTCTCAACCAACTCTACAGTAGCAACTTTGTTTTCAATAATTTCAAGCCTTTGCATAACATGTTCCAAAGTTAAAACAGTTCCATTAACCAGAAGAGGTGGTGGGCCAAACAATTCTGTCATAGGATTATAATAATCAAAAGTATGGCTACCCAAGAAATTCCATCCGGTAATGGTATCATGAATATATCTATTCCATGGAGTTATGCCAACATAAAAATTGCGAAGAAGCACGGAAGTGGAAAGCTTCCTAGTAGATCTATTTTTAGCATTGCAAATTCTATACCAGGCATCTTTTAGATTTTCCTCATCCCTTTGTTTAAAATTAAGAATGTCACTCTCGGGAGTATTGATAATGATAGGCGTGCTAGCCATGACGGCAAGGCAAAGCAATAAAACACTCGGAAGAACAAGGGCAAATAAAACGGCAAGCGTGAAGTGGGGGAAAGGAAAACGAGAGGCAAATAATGCAGTGCGAAGGATAAGGGTTTGTGATAGGTACTTGGTATATGACTTTTTGCATAGATCTCCCCGGCAACGGCGCCAGAAATTCTTCTTGCTACTTCTCGAGCTTGCGTTGTATTCCCTCGAAGAGTAAAGGGTGATGCAGCACAGTAGCGTAAGTATATCCCTCAGTTTTTGAGAACCAAGGTATCAATCCAGTAGGAGGCCACGCACGAGCCCCTCGCACCTGCACAAACAAATAAGAACTTCGCAGCCAACGCGATAAGGGGTTGTCAATCCCTTTACGGTCACTTACGAAAGTGAGATAGGACAGATATGATAGTATAATATTTTTGGTATTTTTGGTATAAGAACAGAAAGTAAAGAAAGCAAGTAAAGTAGATGGAAGATTAATATGATGAGAATAGACCCGGGGGCCATAGGTTTCACTAGTGGCTTCTCTCATGATAGCAGAATTCTACGGTGGGTGAACAAATTACTGTCGAGCAATTGATAGAAAAGCGCATAGTTATGAGAATATCTAGGCATGATCATCATATATAGGCATCACGTCCGTAATAGGTAGACCGAAACGATTCTGCATCTACTACTATTACTCCACACATCGACCGCTATCCAACATGCATCTAGAGTATTAAGTTCATAAGAATAGAGTAACGCTTTAAGCAAGATGACATGATGTAGAGGGATAAACTCAAGCAATATGATATAAACCCCATCTTTTTATCCTCGATGGCAACAATACAATACGTGCCTTGCTGCCCTTACTGTCACTGGGAAAGGACACCGCAAGATTGAACCCAAAGCCAAGCACTTCTCCCATTGCAAGAACTATAGAGCTAGTAGGCCAAACCAAACCAATAATTCGAAGAGACTTGCAAGGATATTATAATCATACATAAAAGATTTTAGAAAAGAATCAAATTGTGTTCATAGATAATCTTCATCATAAATCCACAATTCATGGGATCACGACAAACACACCGCAAAAAGATTACATCAAATAGATCTCCTCGAAGATCGAGGAGAACTTTGTATTGAGATCCAAAAAGAGAGAAGAAGCCATCTAGCCAATAACTATGGACCCGAAGGTCTGTGGTAAACTACTCACAACTCATTGGTGAGGCTATGGTGTTGATGTAGAAGTACTCCGTGATCGATCCCCCCTCCGGCGGAGCTCCGGAACAGGTCCCAAGATGGGATCTCACGGGAACAGAAGGTTGCGGCGTTGGAATTAGGGTTTTCTCTGTTGCCTCGATGTTTTCAGGGTATATGGATATATATAGGAGGAAGGAGGGCATCGGGGGAGCCAGAGGGGGCCCACGAGGGTGGGGGCGTGCCCTGGACCCTCGTGGCCGCCTCTCTCATTCCCCTCGCGTGTACTCCAAGTCTTCTGTGAGGATACGGTTCCAAAAATAACTCTCCCGAAGGTTTCATTCCGTTTGGACTCCGTTTGATATCCCTTTTCTGTGAAACACTGAAATAGGCAAAAAAACAGCAATTTGCACTAGGCCTTGGGTTAGTAGGTTAGTCCCAAAAATAATATAAAAGTGTATAATAAAGCCCATTAACATCCCAAACAAAATATATAATAGCATGGAATAATAGAAAATTATAGATACGTTGGAGACGTATCAGCAGCCTGCTGTGGCCACTGGAGCCCGTCGTGGAGGTGGAGCTTGGTCTTGGTTCTCATGTGCCGCCATTGCAGGGGGCGCACGGTCTCGACATGGTGGTGATGGGAGCGCAGGAGCTCCTCCTTGCGGACGCTGGACCTCTTGACAGCTTCCTTCTTCATGCGCGGGCGCCCCGCGTGGCCGCACGCCTTGGAGGGTGGGCGACGTCTTGACGTGGAGGTGGTGGATGCGCTTCATGAGGCACGTCGCCCATAAAGGGAGGCGGGCGAGGTAGCAAGAGGGACGGTGCAGGAGAGCCCCCAGCGGCGCTGACGAGTTAGGCGATGCGGTCCAGCCAGTCCTCGTAGAAGTCGTCGACGGGGCGGTAGCGCAGGAGCAATCGCGCCATGAGCAGCACAGCCTGCGCGACCGGGGGTCCGCAACGAGAAAGGGACGATGAACCGGCTGGGGTTAGCGACGGGGGAGCAATGCGTCCATCCTGCCGCACCGAGGGGTGCAGCGACGAAGCTTGCTGCTCATGCCTCGTCGGGCCAGTTGCTGCGTTGGCGGCAGTCGATGGAGATCGGGGGGGAGACGGGTCCGCCGGCGGGAGCCGTCTGAGCGATACGGGCGGCCCACCGCTCAGCACGAGCTCGACGATTGAATGCCATGGAAGCGGTGGAGCGGTGATGCGTCGACCAACAGAAGAGAGGTTTCGGCACACCCCTACCTGGCGCCCCAAATGTCGGATTTCGGGTTACGCAAACCCTTGAGAGGTTCGAACTCTGGGGTGCGCACGAAGTACACTCTCTCCCTAGTGCACCCGCCCTACGATTCCACGACCAAGATCGATGAACTCAAAGAACAAGGGACACCAAGTATTATACTGGTTCGGGCCACCTTGCGGTATAATACCCTACTCCAGTGTGTGTGGTGGATTGCCTTGTGCGGCTGGGGATGAACTAGGACAATGGATGATCAACCTCCAGAGGGGAGGTGTTCTTGGGCTCGGATGAGCTTGTGGGGTGTGTAAGGTAAAATGGATCCGATCCCTTCTGTGGACGGATCAGTTCTTGGTCCGGTCCCAAATCAGATCAGATCAGATGCCCCTCTATGGTGGTGGCTAGGTCCAATTTATAGTAGCCTTGGTCCTCTTCCCAAATATCGGCGGGAAGGGATACCACGACGACCAAATTTGAAGGGGAACAACTAGTACAAGTTATCCTAAGAAAAGCGATCTTCGCCTGCCAAAGGCTCTGGTGGTGACGCCGCGCCGGGCTCCACGATGACCTCCATTCTGCCGTCCTGATGATCCTTGGTCTTGTTGCACCTATATGGAAAACTTTGCTTTATTCCTTGGGACTCCGTGCCTGCGCTTGCGCCCTTAGCACCAAAGGGGAAACTGGTACACTGCACCCGCTAGCGCCCGCCTGGCCTTGGTCGTCATGGCTCACGTCACGTGAACCTCGCAAGGTGCGCCTTGCATTGATATCTCTGCTCCCAGGGAGCCAGCCTAGAGAAGCTTCTCCCAGGGAGGTCTTGCCGTCATCCGCCTCGCGAGGCTTGGCCCATCGCGAGGGTCTTGAGCTGTGGTTGCTAAAGCTAGGCCGTACCAGGCCGCCGATGGAGCCACGCCATGGGCCGCAAGCAGGCAAGTCTGGGTACCCCCGTTCCCAGGACGCCGACAATGATGACGTTCAAGTTGAACGACCAGGCGGACCAAGCTTTCCGCGACCTCAAGTGCATGCTATCCACCGCACCCGTCCTGGCCGCACCGACCGAGAAGGACCCTCTGCTGTTATACATCACGGCGACGACCCACATGGTCTGCACGGTGTTTGTGGTGGAGCGGCCAGAGGAAGGCAGGGCGCAGCTAGTCCCGCACCACGTGTACTACCTGAGCGAAGTGATCTCCCAATCCAAGAAAAACTATACTCATTACGAGAAGATGTTTTATGGTGTGTACTTCACTGCCATGAAGTTGAAGCAATATTTCCAGGAGCACACCATCACCGTGGTGAGCACGACCCTCATCGGCGAGATCATGGGTTGTTGGGATGCTTCTACCCAGGTGGCAAAATGGGCCATCGAGGTGGCCAGCCACACCATCAACTACGAACCCCGCACCTCCATCAAGACTCAAGCTTTGGCCGACTTCCTTGTTGATCGGCCGGAGACCCAGTAGCTGCCGCCGCCTCCTGACTCGACGCACTGGCGTATGCATTTTGATGGCTCCAAGATGCACGCTGGTTTGGGAGCCGGCATCGTACTCTCCTCCCCCAAAGGCGTCATGCTACAATACACGCCGCAGATCCACTTCGCCGCCTCCAACAACGCCGCCGAGTACAAGACCCTTGTCCATGGCCTCCGGCTGGCCGAGGAAATCAGCATCCAGCGCATCCTTTGCTACAGTGACTCCAACCTAGTGGTGCAGCAAGTATCCAGCGAGTGGGACGCCCGAGACGCCAACATGGCTAGCTACCGCTTCCTGGTCCAGCAGCTGACCGACGGGTTCGATGGCTGCGAGTTCCTCCATGTGCCAAAGGCCAACAATGAAGCAGCCGACAAGCTGGCCAAGCTGGGCTTGACCCGGCAAGTCATACCACTCGGCGTCTCCCTCGAGCACCTATGGAAGCCGTCCATCAAGCCGTCCCGGGACTCAGAGTCCATCTTCGTCCCAGCTGACCAGGCGGCGCCCCTTCCCGGCCCTAAAGATCCCGGACCTGCCCCAACCCTCGAGGTGACCGGCTCCTGCTCGGGGGATGCCGGCCTCGAGGCCGATGAGTCTGGCGCGGGGGCTGCGGACCCGGCCATTGGCCAAGTTGTCGTCTTCTTGATCGTGAAGCCCCCTTCCTGGGCACAACCGATCCTCCTAGAAAGCGGTGAGTGATGACCCACAAGTGTAGGGGATCTATCGTAGTCCTTTCGATAAGTAAGAGTGTCGAACCCAACGAGGAGCAGAAGGAAATGATAGGCAGTTTTCAGTAAGGTATTTTCTGCAAGCACTGAAATTATCGGTAACAGATAGTTTTGTGATAAGATATTTGGTAACAAGTAACAAATAGTAAAAGTAAATAAGGTGCAGCAAGATGGCCCAATCCTTTTTTTAGCAAAGGACAAGCCTGGACAAACTCTTATATGAAGGAAAGCACTTCCGAGGACACATGGGAATTATCGTCAAGCTAGTTTTCATCACGCTCATATGATTCACGTTAGTTCCTTTGATAATTTGGTATGTGGGTGGACCGGTGCTTGGGTGCTGCCCTTACTTGGACAAGCATCCCACTTATGATTAACCTCTATTGCAAGCATCCGCCACTACAAAAGAAGTATTAAGGTAAACCTAACCATAGCATGAAACATATGGATCCAAATCAGCCCCTTACGAAGCAACGCATAAACTAGGGTTTAAGCTTCTGTCACTCTAGCAACCCATCATCTACTTATTACTTCCCAATGCCTTCCTCTAGGCCCAAACAATGGTGAAGTGTCATGTAGTCGACGTTCACATGACACCACTAGAGGAAATACAACATACATCTTATCAAAATATCGAACGAATACCAAATTCACATGACTACTTATAGCAAGACTTCTCCCATGTCCTCGGGAACAAATGTAACTACTCACAAAGCATATTCATGTTCATAATTAGAGGGGTATTAATATGCATAATGGATCTGAACATATGATCTTCCACTAAGTAATCCTACTAGCATCAACTACAAGGAGTAATCAACACTACTAGCAACCTACATGTACCAATCTAAGGTTTTGATACAAAGATTGGATACAAGAGATGAACTAGGGTTTGAGAGTAGATGGTGTTGGTGAAGATGTTGATGAAGATAACACTCCCCAAGAAGGGAGAGTTGTTGGTGACGACGATAGTGATGATTTCCCCCTCCCGGAGGGAAGTATCCCCGACAAAACAGCTCTACCGGAGCCCTAGATTGGTTTCACCCAGGTTTCGCCTCGAGACGGCGGCGCTTCATCCCGAAAGTCTCCTTATGATTTTTTTAGGTCAAAACACCTCATATGGCAGAAGATGGGCATCGGGGGGCTGCGAGGGGGCCCACGAGGCAGGGGGCGCGCCCTGGGGGGTGCCCCCACCCTTGTGGACAGTGGGTGGCCCCCCTCCTGTACTTCTTTCGCTAGATATTTTTTATATTTTCTGAAAGGAGTTTCGTGGAGTTTCAGGGCTTTTTGAGTTGTTCAGAATAGGTCTCCAATGTTTGCTCCTTTTCTAGCCCAGAATTCTAGCTGCTGGCATTCTCCCTCTTCATGTGAACCTTCTAAAATAAGAGAGAAAAGGCAAAAGTATCATGACATAATGTGTAATAATAGCCCATAGTGCATTAAATATCAACATAAAAGCATGATGCAAAATGGTCGTATCAACTCCCCCAAGCTTAGAACTCGCTTGTCCTCAAGCGAAAGCCGATATCAAAAAATATGTCCACATGTTTAGAGATAGAGGTGTCGATAAAATAAAATACGGACATGAGGGCATCATGATCATTCTTATAACAGCAACATATAAAAATTGTCATATGATTTCTTATGATAGAGTAACAATCCATTCACAATGTCAAGTATGAATCAGAAACTTCATTGAAAACTAACAAACTATGGTCTCGGTCATTGAAGCAATTGCAATTTATCGTAACATCGGGAAGAGTGAATATAAGAGCATTTTAGCAAGTCCACATACTCAACTATCATTTAGTCTTTCACAATTGCTCACACTCACGCAATACTTACGGGTATGGAGTTTTAATCGGACACAGAGAAAGATAGGGGCTTGTTGTGTTGCCTCCCAACCTTTTACCTCGAGGGTAATGTCAACAATAATAGATCATGATAACTTACATCCAAGTGGGTATATATGTCAGGATCTTTCCAACACAATGTGCTTGCCAAAGGATAAAATGTAAAAAGGAAAGGTGAAGATCACCATGACTCTTACAAGGTAAGAAAAATAGATAGGCCCTTCGCAGAGGGAAGCAGAGGTTGTCATGTGCTTTTATGGTTGGATGTACAAAATCTTAGCGCAAAAGAACGTCACTTTATATTGCCACTTGTGATATGGACGTTTATTATGCAGTCCATCGCTTTTATTGCTTCCATATCACAAGATTGTATAAAGTTTATTTTCTCTACACTAATAGATCATACATATTTTAGAGAGTTTCAACAATGACAACTTACTTGAAGGATCTTACTCAATTCATAGGTAGGTATGGTGGACTATCAAGACAAGACTGGGTTTAAGGATGTATGGAAGCACAAGTAGTATCTCTACTTGGTGCAAGAAGTTTTGGATAGCATGATGGGGAAAGGCAAAATCAACATGTTGGATGATCCATGACAATATACTTTATTTCCGATATAAGAAGACATAACCCATTACATTGTCTTCCTTGTCCAACATCAACTCTTTAGCATGTCATATTTTAATGAGTGCTCACAATCATAAAAGATGTCTAAGATAGTATATTTGTATGTGAAAACCTCTCTTTCCTTCTTACTTCCTAATAATTGCAACAATGACCAAAACTATGTTTGTCAACTCTCAACAACTTTTATTCATCATACTCTTTATATGTGAAGTCATTACTATCCATAAGATCAATATGATCTCTTTGATACTTTTTATATTTTCTTTTGTCCTCTCATGATCATAGTGAGATAATCAAGCCCTTGAATCAAAACTAATCTTTATTATATATAGCTCACGGACTCGGTTATAAAGATAAAGATTATAAAGCAAAGCTCACAACTAGATCATACTAAACTTTATTTTACTAGATCAAGATATTACCAAAAGGATCGAACTAAGAAAAACGGTATAGATAGGAGTGTGAGGGTGATACGATACTGGGGCACCTCCCCCAAGCTTGGCAGTTGACAAGGGGAGTGCCCATACCCATGTGATTATGTCTCTTTCTTCGGAGGTGGTGATGATGGAGTTATTGATGATGTAGGCTTCTTCCTCAATTTGCGCTTGAGGATAGAATTTTGCTCCCTTAGGTCATCGATCTCCTGCTCAAGGCTTAATATATTTTTGCATAGTTCCTGCTTGTTTTCCTGCAAGAGGCGAAAAGGGATAAACTCGATCTTAGGTTTCTTTGCTCTATCAGGGAGGCTTGACTTTTTAAACTCCACATGCATGTCCCCAGGTTGAGGTAATGGGACTTCGTCTTCATCTGAGTTCGGCTCCTCCTTTCTCCTAGGATCATAGTCTTCTTCTTCCTCTATGGTCCACCCGCAATGATCCAAGTCCCAGTAGACCTTAGGGTCTGCAAAGTAATCTGCCACATAGCTTCCTCCCTCTGAATCCCGGGATGACATGTTGCTCTTATCTGCAACAGAAACAGCTCGAAACAAAAACAGAGGACTCTGTCGTGATACGGTAGTCAACACCTTCCGGAGAATATATAATGAATTTTTACCGACCAAAAGGAGTAACGTGCAAGAAAACGGAGTCCGGGAGGCACACGTGGTGCCCACGAGGTAGGGGCGCGCCCTACACCCTCGTTGACACCTCGTGTCTTTCCCAGACTGCTTCTTATTTTTCTATTTTTCTAAATATTCCAAAACGGAGAAAAATTGCCATTAGAACAGTTTTGGAGTCTGTTTACTTACCGTACCACATGCATCTTCCTTTTGGGAGTCTGGATCGTTCTGGAAAGTGTCCCTTATTTAATCCTCCGGGGTTACGGTTTCAATAACATTGGTTTCAACATTTATAGGATTACCTGAGATATAATGTTTGATTCTTTGACTGTTCACCACCTTCGGATGTGTGCCTTCGAAGTTGTTGATTTTTTATGACACCGGAACGATAGACCTCCTTGATAACGTAAGGACCTTCCCATTTAGAGAGAAGTTTTCCAACAAAAATCTTAAACGAGAGTTGTATACCAGGACATAATCACCTACGTTAAACTCCCGCTTTTGTATCCTTTTGTCATGCCATCTTTTAACTTTTTCTTTAAACAGTTTGGCATTTTTATAGGCCTGGGTTCTCCATTCATCAAGCGAGCTAATGTCAAATAACCTCTTCTCACCGGCAAGTTTGAAATCATAATTGAGATCTTTAATAGCCCAATATGCCTTATGTTCTAGTTCGAGAGGTAAGTGACATGCTTTTCCATCAACCATTTTATACGGAGACATACCTATGGGATTTTTATATGCAGTTCTATAGGCCGATAATGCATCATCAAGTTTCTTGGACCAATTCTTTCTAGATCTATTAACAATATTTTCCAAAATTAATTTCAGCTCTCTGTTACTTAGTTCTGCTTGACCACTAGACTATGGGTGGTATGGGGATGCAATTCTATGGTTAACATTATATTTAGCAAGCATTTTACGGAAAGCACCATGAATAAAGAGTGAACCACCATCAGTCATTAAGTATCTAGGGACTCCAAACCTCGGAAAAATAACTTCTTTAAGCATCTTAATAGAGGTGTTATGATCAGCACTACTAGTTGGAATAGCTTCTACCCACTTAGTAACGTAATCAACAGCAACCAAAATATGGGGATACCCATTAGAGGAAGGAAACGGTCCATATAATTAAAGCCCCAGACATTAAATGGTTCAATAAGAAGTGAATAATTCATAGGCATTTCTTGACGTCTACTGATATTACCAATTCTTTGACATTCATCACAAGACAAGACAAACTTACGGGCATCCTTGAAGAGAGTGGGCCAATAAAAACCAGATTGTAGTACCTTATTTGCAGTTCTATCTCCAGCATGGTGTCCTCCATAAGCTTCGGAGTGACACTTGCGTAGGATCTGTTCCTGTTCATGCTCAGGTACACAACGTCTAATAATACCATCTACTCCTTCTTTATAAAGGTGTGGGTCATCCCATAAATAATGTCTTAAATCATGAAAGAACTTTTTCTTTTGCTGGTATATAAAACTAGGTGGTATAAATTTAGCGACAATGTAATTAGCATAATCAGCATACCATGGAGCAGTACGAGAAGCATTTATGACAGCTAATTGTTCATCAGGAAAGCTATCATCAATAAGTAGTGGGTCATCAAGAATATTCTCTAACCTAGACAAGTTGTCTGCAACGGGGTTCTCAGCTCCCTTTCTATCAGTAATATGCAAATCAAATTCTTGTAGCAGGAGAACCCATCTAATAAGTCTAGGTTTAGCATCTTTCTTTTCCATAAGATATTTAATAGCAGCATGATCAGTGTGAATAGTTACTTTAGAATCAACAATATAAGGTCTAAACTTATCACAAGCAAATAAAACTACTAAAAATTATTTCTCAGTAGTATTCTTTGGGCACTCTCTAGAGTTTTACTAGCATATTGGATAACATTCAATTTCTTATCAACTCTTTGTCCTAGAACAGCACCTACAACATAATCAGTAGCATCGCACATAATTTCAAAGGGTAAATTCCAGTCAAGAGGCTGGACAATAGGTGCAGAGATCAATGCTTTCTTAAGTATTTCAAATGCTTCTACACAATCATCATCAAAGACAAAAGGAACATCTTTTTGTAAGAGATTAGTCAGAGGCCTAGAGATTTTGGAGAAGTCCTTAATGAACCTCCTATAAAACCCGGCATGACCAAGGAAACTTCTTATACCTTTGATGTCCTTGGGACAGGACATCTTTTCAATAGCATCAACTTTAGCTTTATCAACTTCAATACCTCTTTCAGAAATTTTATGCCCCAATACAATGCCTTCATTAACCATAGAGTGGCACTTTTCCCAATTCAAGACAAGATTAGTTTCTTCACATCTCTGCAAAACTCAATTAAGGTTGCTTAAGCAATCATCAAAAGAAGTTCCATAAACGGAAAAAATCATCCATGAAAACCTCAACAATCTTTTCACAAAAATCAGAGAATATAGCCATCATGCATCTTTGAAAGGTAGCAGGTGCATTACATAAATCAAAAGGCATACATCTATAAGCTAAGGTACCGAAGGGACAAGTAAAAGTGGTCTTTTCTTGATCCTCTTTTGACACAGGTATTTGAGAGAAACCACAATATACATCTAGAAAGCAAAAATGAGTATGTTCAGATAACCTTTCTAGCATTTGATCAATAAAAGGTAAAGGGTAATGATCTTTCTTAGTAGCTTTATTTAATTTGCGGAAATCAATTACCATCCTATAACCTGTAACAATTCTCTGCGGGATCAATTCATCATTATCATTTGGAACAACAGTAATACATCCCTTCTTAGGGACACAATGGACAAGAGTTACCCACTGACTATCAGCAACTGGATAAATTATACCTGCCTCTAGAAGCTTCAGTATTTCCTTCCTTACCACTTCTTTCATCCTAGGATTGAACCGTCATTGATGATCAATAATCGGTTTAGCGTTCTTTTCCAATTTTATCTTATGTTGGCATGGAGTAGGACTAAGGCCCTTAAGATCATCAAGAGTATATCCAATAGCAGCACAGTGCTTCTTCAGAGTTTTCAATAACTTCCCTTCTTCTTTCTCTGAGAGGTTAGCACTAATAATAACAGGATATATCTTCTTTTCATCAAGATAAACATACTTAAGAGTATCAGGTAATGGTTTGAGTTCAAACATGGGATCACCCTTGGGTGGAGGAGGATCCCCTAGAATTTCAACAGGCAAGTTGTGTTTCAATAAGGGTCACTGTTTAAAGAATATTTCATCTATTTCCCTTCTCTCATTCATATACATATCGTTTTCATGGTCTAGCAGATATTGTTCTAAGGGATCGTTAGGAGGTACGGCAATAGAAGCAAGACCAATAATTTCATCCTTACTAGGCAATTCTTTATCATGGGATTGTCTTCAAAATTTAGCAAAGTTAAAATCATGAGACATATCCCCTAATCCAATAGTAACAATATCTTTTTCACAGTCTATCTTAGCATTAACAGTATTCAAGAAGGGTCTACCAAATATAATGGGGCAAAAATCATCTTGTGGGGAACCAAGAACAAGAAAATCAGCATGGTATTTAACTTTCCCACACAAGACTTCAACATCTCTAACAATCCCAACTGGTGCAATAGTGTCTCTATTGGCAAGCTTAATAGTAGCATCAATACCTTCTAGCTCAGCAGGTGCAATATCATGCATAATTTCTTCATATAAGGAAATGGGTATTACACTCGCACTAGCACCTACGTCACATAAACCATGATAGCAATGATCTCCTATTTTAATGGAAATAACAGGCATGCCTACAACAGGTCTATGTTTATTCCTAGTATGGGGTCTGGCGATTCTAGCAGCTTCCTCATGGAGGTAAATAACATGCCCATCTATATTATCGACCAAGAGATCCTTAACCATATCAACACTAGGTTCAATTTTAATTTGCTCAGAGGGTGTAGGTGTTCTGGTATTACTCTTACGAACCACAGTTGAAGCATTAGCATGATCCTTTATTCTAACAGGGAAAGGTGGTTTCTCAATATAGGCAGTAGGAACAATAGGATCAACATTATAAGTGGTAGTCTTTTCTTCAACTATAACAGGTTCAACTACTTTTACTTCAATGGGAGGATGAAATTTAAACCACTTTTACTTAGGGAGGTCAACATGAGTAGCAAATGATTCACAGAAAGAAGCTACTATCTCAGAGTCAAGTCCATATTTAGTGCTAAATTCACGGAAAACATCGGTATCCATAAAAGATTTAACACAATCAAACTTAGGTGTTATACCTGACTCCTTACCTTCGTCGAGATCCCAATCTTCAGAGTTGCGCTTAATTCTTTCCAATAAATCCCATTTGAATTCAATAGTCTTCATCATAAAAGAACCGGTACAAGAAGTATCGAGCATGGAGCGATTATCGAGAGAAAGCCGAGCATAAAAATTATGAATAATCATTTCTCTTGAGAGCTCATGATGGGGGCCTGAATATAACATTGACTTAAGCCTCCCCCAAGCTTGAGCGATACTTTCTCCTTCGCGAGGCCAAAAATTATATATATATTATGATCACGATGAACCTGATGCACAGGATAGAACTTTCGATGATTTTCCAACTTCAATCGGTTGTAGTTCCATGATCCAATATCATCGCATAGCCTAAACCATGTCAATGCCTCTCCCTACAAAGATAAAGGGAAGACCTTCTTCTTAATCACATCCTCCGGCCTACCTGCAAGCTTAAATAATCCACCAACTTCATCCACATAGATTAGGTGCAAATCGGGATGCAGTGTTCCATCTCCTGTGAAGGGATTAGCTAGCAGTTTCTCTATCATACCCGAAGGAATTTCAAAGCAAACATTTTCAGCAGGTCCAGTAGGTTGAGGAGCAACTCTTTGCTCTACTGGTCAGGGTGAAGATACCCCAAACAGGCCCCTCAAAGGATCAAGTTCCATAGTAACAAGTGAAAGTAAATTTCAACACACTATATAATTTTTTTCCTTACCAAAGGCGCTTCACTCCCCGGCAACGGCGCTAGAAAAGAGTCTTGATGACTCACAAGTGTAGGGGATCTATCGTAGTCCTTTCGATAAGTAAGAGTATCGAACCCAACAAGGAGCAGAAGGAAATGATAGGAAGTTTTCAGTAAGGTATTTTCTGCAAGCACTGAAATTATCTGTAACAGATAGTTTTGTGATAAGATAATTGGTAACAAATAACAAATAGTAAAAGTAAATAAGGTGCAGAAAGATGGACCAATCCTTTTTGTAGCAAAGGATAATCCTGGACTAACTCTTATATGAAGGTAAGTGCTCCCAAGGACACATGGAAATTATCGTCAAGCTAGTTTTCATCACGCTCATATGATTCGCGTTCGTTACTTTGATAATTTGGTATGTGGGTGGACCGTAGCTTGGGTGATGCCCTTACATGGACAAGCATCCCACTTATTATTAACCTCTATTGCAAGCATCAGCAAATACAAAAGAAGTATTAAGGTAAACCTAACCATAGCATGAAACATATGGATCCAAATCAGCCCCTTACGAAGCAATGCATAAAGTAGGGTTTAAGCTTGTGTCACTCTAGCAACCCATCATCTACTTATTACTTCCCAATGCCTTCCTCTAGTCCCAAACAATGGTGAAGTTTCATGTAGTCGACGTTCACATGACACCACTAGAGGAAAGACAACATATATCTTATCAAAATATCGAACGAATACCAAATTCACATGACTACTTATAGCAAGACTTCTCCCATGTCCTCGGGAACAAATGTAACTACTCACAAAGAATATTCATGTTCGTAATCAGAGGGTTATTGATATGCATAATGGATCTAAACATATGATCTTCCACCAAGTAATCCTACTAGCATCAACTACAAGGAGTAATCAACACTACTAGCAACCTACAGGTACCAATCTGAGCTTTTGATACAAAGATTGGATACAAGAGATGAACTAGGGTTTGAGAGGAGATGGTGCTGGTGAAGATGTTGATGAAGATAACCCTCCCCAAGATGGGAGAGTTGTTGGTGATGACGATGGCGATGATTTCCCCCTCCCGGAGAGAAGTATCACGGCAGAACAGCTCTGTCGGAGCCCTAGATTGGTTTCACCCAGGTTCCGTTTCGAGACAGCGGCGCTTCGTCCCAAAAGCCTCCTTATGCTTTTTTCCAGGTCAAAACACCTCATATAGCAGAAGATGGGCATCGGGGGGCTGCTAGGTGGCCCACGAGGCAGGGGCACGCCCAGGGGGGCGCGCCCCCCACCCTCGTGGACGATGGGTGGCCCCCTCCTGTACTTCTTTCGCCATGTATTTTTTTTGTTTTCTGAAATGGAGTTTCGTGGAGTTTCAGGGCTTTTTGAGTTATGAAGAATAAGTCTCCAATGTTTGCTCCTTTTCTAGCCCAGAATTCCAGTTGTCGGCATTCTCCCTCTTCATGTAAACCTTGTAAAATAAGAGAGAAAATGCATAAGTATCGTGACATAATGTGTAATAACAGCCCATAGTGCAATAAATATCAACATAAAAGCATGATGCAAAATGGACGTATCAGGGAGCTCCCTGGTGATGAGGTCGAGGCCTATCAAATTTGATGTTGGGCATCCGCCTACACCATCATCAACAACGAGCTCATCAAGCACAGCGCAACGGGCGTCTTCCAGCGCTGCATCAAGTAGGACAAGGGATGTGAAATCCTCCTCGACATCCATCAGAGCGAGTGCGGGCACCACGCCGCCTCTAGGTCCCTTGTGGCCAAGGCTTTTCGCCATGGATTCTACTGGTCCTCGGCCCTACAAGACGCCGAGCAGCTAGTCGTCAAGTGCGAGGGTTGCCAGCGCTTCAGCAAGTGCAGCCACCAGCCGGCCACGGCTCTCCGAACCGTCCCCATCACATGGCCATTCGCCATTTGGGTACCCAACATGGTGGAACCCTTCAAAACCGCCTGAGGCGGCATGACGCACCTGCTGGTGGCCTTGACAAATTCATTAAGTGGATCGAGGCGTGACCAATCAAGAAGCTTAACGGGCCCACGGCAGTCCGGTTCATCAAAGAAATCACGGTCCGCTATGGCATCCCTCATAGAATCATCACCGATAATGGCACCAACTTTTCTCAGGGTGCGCTGGCTCACTACTGCTCCATGTCCGGCATCCCGCTCGACTTGGCTGCCATCGCGCACTCCCTGTCAAACTGCCAGGTCGAGCGGGCGACCGGCTTGATCCTGGCCGGCATCAAGCCGCGACTCATCGAACCACTTGTGCGCTCACCTGGAAGCTGGATGGAGGAGCTACTGACTGTCCTTTGGAGTCTCTAGACAACGCCGAATCGGTTGAGCGGGTTCACCTCGTTCTTCCTTGTCTACGGAGCCGAGGCGATAATCCCCTCCGATGTCGAGTTCAACTCGCCCCGGGTGGCCCTGTACACAGAAGCTAAAGCCAAGGCAGCACGAGAAGATGACATTGACCTGCTAGAGGATGTGTGCCTCTGGCCCATAGCCGGTCGGTGATCTACCAGCAAGGACTGCACCACTACCACAACAAAACGATCAAGCCCCATGCTTTCTGCGAGGGAAACCTGGTGCTCTGGCTCGTCCAACGGACAGCCAGCCAGGACAAGCTGGCCTCTCCTTGGGAAGACCCCTTCATCATTAGCAAGGCCCTACGCGATAGGAACGCATACTACCTCATCGATGCACGGAAACTAAACAAGCGCAAGCGGGACACCGACGGCGAAGAGACCAGCCGGCCTTGGAACGCATATCTCCTCCACCCGGTTTACAGTTGAACGCATGTATGTATGTACCACTACCTTTTGGGTTTAATGAAATTATCAGGTACCCCGAGCGATACTCAGGGACTACCCTTCCTAGTTCAATTGAGCTTTGCATCTTGTGCATTTTCTTTCCAATCACCGAGTCCGTTCATCCGGCTCGGGGGCTCGCCGGCCAGGCCGCATCCTGCCGTCTCCCTTAGACAAATTCGATACGTGCGAGCCGCCAAGGACTTCTCCTTGCCTCAAACCGTAGTCTACAACCTGGCTGTCCGCTGGCAGGAGCCGAAGCCGGAAGCGCCGCCACACAAGAAACATATAAGGGGCGGCGTCCGGATTCGACTGACCCGACGCATCTCGACCTCGCAATTTACTCCACCGCACGACCGGCCGCGCCAGCCGGCATTGTCAGCTGCCGCCAACGGCCCGGTGGGTGTTTCGCTCGCGCTCAAAGTCTGAAAACACCAAAGTCTTGTTCGTTGCCTCCCGAGGTCAAATCCCCGACCTAGATACAGACCGGCTCCGGTTGTCCGACCAGCTGGAAGGAAGCCAACAAAAAAACAAAAAACGCAAAGTGCTCGAAGACGGAAAGCAAAAGTGAACCATGCACACATTTATATACATCACAAAGGCCCACGGCATGCAGCTCATTACATATCAAAACACCACCAGTGGGTGGACCCACTACTTAACAAACATAAAAAGATAAGGCAGGGAAGCTTCATGGGGCAGCCGCGTCGGCTCCCATCCCCACCGGCTCTTCCGTGTCGTCCACGTTCATCATGCTGGCGTCTGCGGCTGTTGGCTCCGCCGAGAGGTAGCGGTACAGCTTGGTGCCATGATGTCTTCATCTGCATAAGGGCCCGACTCATTTGAGCTGCTCGGGGGTCGTCGAATTGTAGGATAAAGTCGTTTGTCGGGATCACCGCGCCATCCTCCGTGCACTCCGAGACGAACTCTTCATGCGGAGCAAAAGATGACAGGTAGTTGGCTCGCGCCGCAATCACTGCCGCCCATGGGGCCGGCTCTTCCCTCCGCCCCGGCACGCTACATCACCATTCGTCCCAAATCCACGCAGGGGTACCAAGACAGCACAAACCGGAGTGTCATATCCGCCCCGGCCTGGCCCTCTAAGCGCTGAACCGCGCAACCCCGGCCTCCAGTCATCCCGCTAGCCTCGAGACGCTATCCGGTGCTACCGCGTCCGGTTAGAGCATGTTTGTCAAGCTCAGGCCGGCTTCGAATAGCCAGGTCATCTTGACCTCCACCGCCTTCTAACAGGCCTCGGTGCCGAGGATGAGCTCCGAGAATGTCCAGGCGGCGTGCTCGGCGATCGTCGCCTCGGTAGCCCGCTAGTCAGCCCGGTGCTCGCGCACAGCCAGAAAAGCTGACTCCCGCGTCTCAAGAAAGACCGCTGACAAGGGAAAAAGAGAGTAAGCAAAGCAAGCTAAGGCTCAGTCGACTCGCGACGCTGGCTGATATCTACTACACAACCTTCTTCTTGTAGACGTTGTTGGGCCTCCAAGTGCAGAGGTTTGTAGGACAGCAACAAATTTCCCTCAAGTGGATGACCTAAGTTTTATCAATCTGTGGGAGGCGTAAGATGAAGATGGTCTCTCTCAAACAACCCTGCAACCAAATAACAAAGAGTCTCTTGTGTCCCCAACACACCCAATACAATGGTAAATTGTATAGGTGCACTAGTTCGGCGAAGAGATGTTGATACAAGTGCAATATGGATGGTAGATATTGGTTTTTGTAAACTGAAAATATAAAAACAGCAAGGTAGCAAGTGATAAACGTGAGCATAACTGGTGTTGCAATGATAGTAGAGAAGGCCTAGGGTTCATACTTTCACTAGTGCAAGTTCTCTCAACAAGGATAACATAATTGGATCATATTACTAGCCCTCAACATGCAACAAAGAGTCACTCCAAAGTAACTAATAGCGGAGAACAAACGAAGAGATTATGGTAGGGTACGAAACCACCTCAAAGCTATTCTTTCTGATAGATCTATTCAAGAGTCCGTCGTAACGTTCAATCTATCATAGAGTTCGTACTAGAATAACACCTTAAGACACAAATCAACCAAAACCCTAATGTCACCTAGATACTCCATTGTCACCTCAAGTATCAGTGGGCATGGTTATACGATATGCATCACACAATCTCAGAAACATCTATTCAACCAACACATAGAACTTCAAAGAGTGCCCTAAAGTTTCTACCGGAGAGTCAAGACGAAAACACGTGCCAATCCCTATGCATAGGTTCCCAAGGTCACGAACCCGCAAGTTGATCACCAAAACATACATCAAGTGGATCACATGATATCCCATTGTCACCACAGATAAACACGCGCAAGACATACATCAAGTGTTCTCAAATCCTTAAAGACTCAATCTGATAAGATAACTTCAAAGGAAAACTCAATCCTTTTTTTTGCGGGAAAAAGGAAAAACTCAATCCATTACAAGAGAGTAGAGGGGGAGAAGAAGATCCAACTAGAATAGCAAAGCTCGTGATACATCAAGATCATGACATCTCAAGAACACAAGAGAGGGATCAAACACATAGCTACTGATACATACCCTCAGCCCCGAGGGTGGACTACTCCCTCCTCGTCATGGAGAGCGTCGGGGTGATGAAGATAGCCACCGGAGAGGGATTCCCCCCCCCCCTCCGACAGGGTGCCAGAATGGCTGTAGATTGGTTTTTGGTGGCTACAGAGGCTTTCAGCGGCGGAACGCCCGGTCTATGTTAATTTCTGGAGGTTCCAGTATATATAGGAATTTTTGGAGTCGGGGCCAAGTGAAGGGGAGCTACGGGCCGTCCTCGAGATAGGGGGCGCGCCCCCCTGCCCAAGGCGCGGGCCCCACCCTCGAGGGCAGCCCGTGGCTCTCCTGGCCCAACTCTTTTGCTTCCGGGGCTTCTTTTGGTCGAGAAAAAATCGTCAAAAATTGGCTCATCAATTGGACTCCATTTGATTTTCCTTTTCTGTAAAACCCTAAAACAGGAGAAAAACAGAATCTGGCACTGGGCTCTGGGTTAATAGGTTAGTCCCAAAAATCATATAAAAGTGTATAATAAAGCCCATAAGACATCCTAGAAGGATAATATAATAGCATGGAACAATCAAAAATTATAGATACGTTGGAGACGTATCAGCATCCCCAAGCTTAATTCCTGCTCGTCCTCGAGTAGGTAAATGATAAAGAAAGAATTTTTGATGTGGAATGCTAACCAATATGGTTTTCCAATGTAATTCTCTTAATCGTGGCATGAATGTTTAGATCTGAAAGATTAAAGATAAAAGTCTATATTGACATAAGAAATAACAATACTTCAAGCATACTAACAAAGCAATCATGTCTTCTCAAAATACTATGGTTAAAGAAAGTTATCCCTACAGAATCATATAGTGTTGGCTATGATCCCTCGTTATCACACAAAAATATTCATATCATGCACAACCCCGATTTCAGCCAAGAATTTGTTTTCATACTCTATCTTTTCAAACCTTTCAACTTTCACGCAATACATGAGCGTGAGCCATGGACATAGCACTATGGGTGGAATAAAGGTGGTTGTGGAGAAGACAAAAAGGAGGGAGATAGTCTCACATCGACTAGGCGTACCAACAGGCTATGGAGATGCCCATCAATAGATATCAATGTGAGTGAGTCGGGATTGCCATGCAACGGATGCACTAGAGCTAAATATGAATGAAAGCTCAACAAAATTAACTAGTGGGTGTGCATCCAACTTGCTTGCTCACGAAGACCTAGGGCATTTGAGGAAGCCCATCATTGGAATATACAAGCCAAGTTCTATAATGAAAATTCCCACTAGTATATGAAAGTGACTAAGCATGAGACTCTCTACAATGAAGAACATGGTGCTACTTTGAAGCACAAGTGTGGAAAAAAGATAGTAGCAATTGTCCCTTTTTTCTTTTTCTTTTTTCTTCTTTTTTTCCTTTTTTTGGCCTTTCTTTTTTTGGCCTTTTTTGCGGAGGGGCTTTATAGATTTAGCCTTTCCTCCCATGGGATAATGCTCTAATAATGATGACCGTCACACTTTCATTACAACTCAATATTACAACTCAATACTACAACAAAGTATGACTCTATATGAATGCCTCCGGCGGTGTACCGGGATGTGCAATGAAACAAGAGTGACATGTATGAAAAGTTATGCATGGTGGCCTTGCCACAAATACGATGTCAACTACATGGTCATGCAATGGCAATATGACAATATGATGTGTGTCATATGAACGGAACGATGGAAAGTTGCATGGCAATATATCTTGGAATGGCTATGGAAATGCCATGATAGGTAGGTATGGTGGCTGTTTTGAGGAACAATATGGTGGCTGTTTTGAGGAAGGATATATAGTGGGTTTATGGTACCGGCGAAAATTGCGCGGTACAAGAGAGGCTAGCAATGGTGGAAGGGTGAGAGTGCGTATAATCCATGGACTCAACATTAGTCATAAGAACTCATATACTTATTGCAAAAATCTACGAGTCATCAAAACAAAGCAATCAACGCATGCTCCTAGGGGGAGGTTGGTAGGAGTTAACCATCGCGCGCCCCCGACCTCCACACAAAGGTTGGCACTCTACAAATACCTCATGCTCTAACTCCGTCAAACAAGGTTCACCATACGTGCATGATACGAGAATCACTAACCTTAACACAAGTATTTCTCAATTTCATAATAACTCTACTAGCATGACTCTAATATCACTATCCTTATGTCTTAAAACATTTATCAAGCATCCAACTTCTCATCATATTCAATGCACTTAGTGTGAAAGTTTTTACTACATTGATATTGGATGTCTATCATGTGAAGACTAGTTTTATAGCCTATGCACATTACCATGCTGTTTTAATAGACTCTCAAATAGATATAAGTGAAGCATGAGAGTTCAACAATTTCTACAAAATATTACCACCACCGTGCTCTAAAAGATATAAGTGAAGCACTAGAGCAAAAACTATTCAACTCAAAAGATATAAGTGAAGCACATAGAGTGTTCTAACAATTTCTAGGCCATATCTAACTCTATCAAATAGGTCTGTCCAGCAAGCGTGAGTGTGACAAAATAACAAGCAAAGACTCAAATTATACAAGACGCTCCAAGCAAAACACATAACATGTTGCGAATAAAAATATAGCTCCAAGTATAGTTACCGATGGATGAAGACGAAAGAGGGGATGCCTTCCCGGGGCATCCCCAAGCTTAGGCTTTTGATTATCTTGAATTTACTTGGGGTGCCATGGGAATCCCCAAGCTTAGGCCTTTGCTACTCCTTGTTCCATAGTCCATCAAAGCAATACTCAAAACTTGAAAACTTCACAACACAAAACTTAGACAAAAATCTCGTGAGCTCTGTTAGTATAAGAAAGCAAAACCACTACTCAAAGGTACTGCAATTAATTCGTTCTTTGTTTATATTGGTGTTAAACCTACTGTATTACAACTTCTCTATGGTTCATATCCTCCAATACTACTCATAGATGCATTGAAATAAGCAAACAACACACGAAAAACAGAATCTGTCAAAAACAGAACAGTCTGTAGTAATCAGCAGGTTTCGCCTACTTCTGGAACTCCAAAAAATTCAAACTCAATTGGTAAATTTGAGGACTTTGTCTACTAATCATCTTCAAAAAGAATCAAATAAATAGCACGCTCCGGTAAAATCTGAAGACCACTTTAGTCATCGCTAACGATTCTGTTTTTCACAGCAAGATCACATAAACTTCACACAAGTCTTCCCAAAGGTTCTACTTGGCACAAACACTAAACAAAACCTGAAACCACATCTAATCATAGGCTAGATGCAATATTTATTCCCTAACAGCAGCAAAAACAAAAAAACAAAAAACTGAAATAAAGTTGGGTTGCCTCCCAACAAGCGCTATCGTTTAACGCCCCTAGCTAGGCATAATGATGCTCACATAAAAGATAAGGATTGAAACATAAAGAGAGCATCATGAATAATATAACTAGCACATTTAAGTCTAACATACTTCCTATGCATAGGCATTCTGTAATCAAACAACTTATGGGAGCAATAATCAACTAGCATAGGAAGGGAAGACAAGCATAGCTTCAAAACTTTAAGCACATAAAGAGGAAATTTGATATTATTGCAATTCCTACAAGCATATGATCCTCTCTCATAATAATTTTCAGTAGCATCATGAATTAATTCAACAATATAACCAGTACATAAAGCATTCTTTTCATGATCTACTTGCATAGAAATTTCACTACTCTCCACATAAGAAAAAAATCTTCTCATTCATAGTAGTGGGAGGAGCAAATTCAACAAAATAACTATCATGTGAAGCACAATCCAATTGAAAACTAAAATCATGATGACAAGTTTCATGGTTATCATTATTCTTAATAGCATAAAAGTCATCACAATAATCATCATAGATAGAAACTTTGTTCTCATAATCAATTGGAACCTCTTCCGAAATAGTGGATCCATCACTAAATAAAGTCATGACCTCTCCAAATCCACTTTCATCAATATAATCATCATAAATAGGAGGCATGCTTTCATCATAATAAATTTGATCATCAAAAGTTGGGGGACTAATCATATCATCTTCATCAAACATAGCTTCCCCAAGCTTGTGACTTTGCATGTCATTAGCATTATGGGTATTCAAAGAATTCGTACTAACAACATTGCAATCATGCTCATCATGCACATCTTCTATGCCCATCATTCTATGTAATTCTTCTTCAAGTACTTGAGCACAATTTCCCTTCCCATCATTTTCACGAAAGATATTAAAAAGATGAAGCAATGAAGCATATGAGGTAACCTTAATTCCATTTTTTGTAGTTTTCTTTTATAAGGTAAACTAGTGATAAAACAAGAAACTAAAAGATTCGATTGCAAGATCTAAAGATATACCTTCAAGCACTAACCTCCCCGGCAACGGCGCCAGAAAAGAGCTTGATGTCTACTACACAACCTTCTTCTTGTAGACGTTGTTGGGCCTCCAAGTGTAGAGGTTTGTAGGACAACAGCAAATTTCCCTCAAGTGGATGACCTAAAGTTTATCAATCTGTGGGAGGCGTAGGATGAAGATGGTCTCTCTCAAACAACCCTGCAACCAAATAACAAAGAGTCTCTTGTGTCTCCAACACACCCAATACAATGGTAAATTGTATAGGTGCACTAGTTCGGCGAAGAGATGTTGATACAAGTGCAATATGGATGGTAGATATTGGTTTTTGTAAACTGAAAATATAAAAACAGCAAGGTAGCAAGTGATAAACGTGAGCATAAACGGTGTTGCAATGATAGTAGAGAAGGCCTAGGGTTCATACTTTCACTAGTGCAAGTTCTCTCAACAAGGATAACATAATTGGATCATATTACTAGCCCTCAACATGCAACAAAGAGTCACTCCAAAGTAACTAATAGCGGAGAACAAACGAAGAGATTATGGTAGGGTACGAAACCACCTCAAAGCTATTCTTTCTTATCGATCTATTCAAGAGTCCGTCGTAACGTTCAATCTATCATAGAGTTCGTACTAGAATAACACCTTAAGACACAAATCAACCAAAACCCTAATGTCACCAACATACTCCATTGTCACCTCAAGTATCCGTGGGCATGGTTATACGATATGCATCACACAATCTCAGAAACATCTATTCAACCAACACATAGAACTTCAAAGAGTGCCCTAAAGTTTCTACCGGAGAGTCAAGACGAAAACGCGTGCCAATCCCTATGAATAGGTTCCCAAGGTCACGAACCCGCAAGTTGATCACCAAAACATACATCAAGTGGATCACACGATATCCCATTGTCACCACAGATAAATACACGCAAGACATACATCAAGTGTTCTCAAATCCTTAAAGACTCAATCCGATAAGATAACTTCAAAGGTAAAACTCAATCCACTACAAGAGAGTAGAGGGGGGAGAAGAAGATCCAACTAGAATAGCAAAGCTCGCGATACATCAAGATCGTGACATCTCAAGAACACAAGAGAGAGATCAAACACATAGCTACTGATACATACCCTCAGCCCCGAGGGTGGACTACTCCCTCCTCGTCATGGAGAGAGCCGGGATGATGAAGATAGCCACCGGAGAAGGATCCCCCCCTCCTCCGGTAGGGTGCCAGAACGGCTGTAGATTGGTTTTCGGTGGCTACAGAGGCTTTCGGCGGCGGAACTCCCGATCTAGGTTAATTTCTGGAGGTTCCAGTATTTATAGGAATTTTTGGAGGCAGGGCCAAGTAAAGGGGAGCTACGGGCCGTCCTCAAGATAGGGGGCGCGCCCCCCCTACCCAGGGCGTGGGCCCCACCCTCGAGGGTAGCCCGTGGCTCTCCTGGCCCAACTCTTTTGCTTTGGGGGCTTCTTTTGGTCCAAAAAAACGTCAAAATTGGCTCGTCAATTGGACTCCGTTTGATTTTCCTTTTCTGTAAAACCCTAAAACAGGAGAAAAACAGAAACTGTCACTGGGCTCTGGGTTAATAGGTTAGTCCCAAAAATCATATAAAAGTGTATAATAAAGCCCATAAGACATCATAGAAGGATAATATAATAGCATGGAACAATCAAAAATTATAGATACGTTGGAGACGTATCACTGGCCGGGCCAGAAGACAAGAAGAAAATGTACTCACGGACGAAGGTCTCATCGAGATGTTGTAGCTCGACCAGCATCACTTTATCCCGTCGGGCCCACGTGCGTCTCCGATTCTTGAGGTCTCGTTCAAGCTGGGTGCTCCTCTCGACGCCCTCCTGCAGCTCCACATCCTTCGTGGTGATCACCTTCTCGTGCTCCTCGATCAGCTGGCCTTGCTCCGGTCGGTGATCGCCCAATGCATTGGCCGCCTCCTCCGGCAGCCAGCTCACTTTGGTCTGGAGTCAGTCGCTGTCGACGATGGTTGTGTCGCGCTGTCGGCCAGGTCTGGAGCCCAGGCACCTTGACCGTCGTGGCTGCGTAAAGATCACAAATCAGACGATGGACAAGGAAAGAGGTCACACCTTAAGATTCAACCCGGCTGCTCCGCAGTCCATCCCAAATCTCGGGGGCTACACCCAGTGGGTGTGCTAGCGCGCCCCCACCGGAAGCGGGCAATACGTACCTTGGGCTTGATGTAGTTTCTCCTCCTTGGCGGCCAGCTGCGCCATAGCCGCATGATACCGCCCCAGGAGCTGGGTGTACGCGGTCGCCTGATACGTCTCTAACGTATCTATAATTTTTTATTGTTCCATGGTATTATTTTATCTGTTTTGGATGTTTTATATGCCATAATATGCTATTTTATATGATTTTACCTATTAATTAACCCAGAGCCCGATGCCAGTTTATGTTTTTTCCTTGTTTTCAGTTTCGTAGAAAAGGAATCTCAAACGGAGTCCAATCGGAACGAAACTTTACGAGGATTTATGTTGGACCTGAAGACACCCGGAGGACTTGGAGTACACGCCAGGGGAGCTTCGAGGCGGCCACAAGGGTGGAGGCG